>OV277872.1:47275361-48525361 GCA_922989275.2 Gari tellinella
GGCTATTTACCATCTAATTCAAAATGTCATCGAGTACTGAGCGAATCGGTTAAAATTAAATATAAGGGAGCCAAGAGATGGGGCATTCAAATACTAATTCAGCATGATAAGGGTAAAGACAGATATTTACAAAGTTCTGATTCGTTCCTTAACCCATTACCCTGTAGCCTGTATCTAGTATTCAATTTAGGTTATCACTTGAAGCATGTTGAAAATAAGGCAGAATGCGCTTAAAGCGCACTATGCTTTACTTTCAGTCCGCTTTAAGCTCATCTGCTAGGATATAGTAAAAAGCTTTATAATACATATTCTCCTCTGTGTCAGTGGATTCATTTTCTATAGTTTGTGAGTAATTTAAAGGTGTAGGTAGGCGTATTTATGGGAAAATGGGTTAATAAATTCGTTCTGTATTCCATCACTCTATCCACAGTAACAAAGATAACGCTGACATATAGGAATATGACGTATGTACAAGTCATTGTCACTCATTTAACTATCGTTCAATCTCGGTAGGACTAATGTCCGTATAACATACAGGTTGGATCTCTCTCCGACGTCGATGTACTCGACTTCGTAGAAAGATACAGCCTGCATGTAAATTCATGTAGTCTTAAAAATCCATGGGGACAATTATAGGTATTATGCAAGTAATATACATATACATGTACATGTTATTGGTATATACAATAGCATTATAACATTGATAACCCCCTCACTGCCTCGTTACAGCTGACATCTGCTTTTATTTCTAATACTTCGAGTTTAGGTATTATGTGTAAATAATCAATTAATCAAGTTTGGGTAATGTTCAGGCGTCGCGTAACTCGGCGTCTGATTAGGACCCATGCCTTTTGTCAATGGTTAGTGTACTCTTGATAGGGCAGTGAGGGCGTTAAGACATAGCTGCATGCATTTAATACACAGAAAACCCCACAACCACCATCACTTAATAAGGGCCTGCTGATTCACAAGAGGTAGGTGGCAGCCTAAAGCAAGACGGCAGCCAAACTGAAAGCTCCTTTAGGAACCATTCCCTTCACCGCCATCCTACTCCAAACAGACAACCGTCCGAAACCCCAAACGGTCACCAATTCGGTGGTCGTAATCGATAGGTTTCACTGTGTATTTGTAAAATAGGTTAGCGGTATTTTGACAGTCAATTATACCGTCACGACCATTGTCTCTTTCGCAATGAAAGGCGACATGGTAGCTTTGGTAACTCTGTATAAAGCCTTTGCACGTGTGTCCCGAGCATTGCCTTGCCAAAACGAAACGCAAGACATGTGCATAGGGCACAAGCAAACTTTTAATGACAGGCAAACTTTTAATGGCAATGATAGAGCTTTTCATTTGATGCATCAATAAAATTGATACTATATTTTGTCACGGAATAATTATAACTATAAGGTATGAACAAGATAGCTTTAAATAGTGAATAAAAGATGTACTATCTAATTTGTAAATTTTTAGCAACTCTAGGATGAAAATGATGCAGAAAGATCTTTCAGGAGCTTTCTGCCTCATTTTCGATCCAAACCAAGCAGTCATAATTAGTCGGAGTGATCTTTATCATAATTTTAGATTGTCTTATAAAATTGGTTGTTCGATCAGGATGGAAACAAAACGGATAGCTCTTAGATCTTTCCGTATTACTTTCATTTCGATTCGGACAATATTAAATTGTAATAAACATTGCCGAACAGAGCACAGGCAATTGTGCATAAGTAGGCGGGTAGTGTTTGACACTATGATAGTTTACAAAGTAACCCGTGTAAACGTTATGTACATGTGATTGGCTAATCTTTATTCGAGCGACGGTTAACCACGTGCACAGCGTCTCGTGCACGTGGAGCTTAATGATTATTTGTGTAAGTTACTGTAATAGGGAACGTTGGATAAGTGCAAGTACAGTCGAGTATTGTGATTAGGATTTATAAGCATGTTGGTGGATTATGATGTTGATGCATTGGTAAGTTGAGTTCGTTTCCTTTATATTTATTTCCTGTTTTGGCACACTGCGTTGGGATTTCATGTGACTCTAGCAGTTAAAATTGGTGGAAAACAAAGTAAGCAATAAGTAAAATTCTGTGTTGATAATAAACACTTAATACATAGTTAACAGGCATATTTAAGAACATTAATCGGGCAATTTGCCATTCGAGAGAGAGAGAGAGAGATAGAGAGAGAGAGAAAGAGAGAGGGGGAGACAGACAGACAGACAGAGAGAGAGACAGACAGACATACAGAGAGAGAGAAAGAGAGGGGGAGAGAGACAGAGAGAGAAAGAGATGGAGAGAGAGACAGACAGAGAGAGAAAAAGAGAGGGAGAGAGAGACAGACAGAGAGAAAAAAAGAGAGATGGAGAAAGAGAGAGAACGAGAGAGGGGGAGCGAGGGGTGAAGACATGGGGAGAGACCGGGGTGCCGCTGTCTGCTTGTATTTGAGTGTGTACATGGGTTTAGTTCTAACTGGCATCATCGTTTTACATGTTTTAACAGATAAGAGGCAAAATTTCTTATGATATTTAAATTGTCGGTGTTTTTCTGGTTATATAGAGCAATAACAACTGATAGGTCATCACTTTTTCTAATAAATGGTGTTATTTGTTGTCGTTGGATTACAAATTTGTTACAATGTAGCAGATAATGACATTCGTCACCTATTCTGTTTTGATCGCATAGTTCACATACTCTATTATTTAAAGCAGTTCCATTCCATCTGCCGGTTTCTACTGGAAAACTGTGATTAGCAGTGCGCAATTTATAGACTGGGATAGCTTTAGACAGTGGTAGTGACTTAAAATATTGTTCAAAGTTTAATTCTGATTTAAAGCTACTGTAAAATCTTCCTTTATTTCCAAGTTTCCAAGTTTTATTGATAACAAACGCAAAGTCCCGTATAACGGGATACATTAGCAATTAATTACATCAACATTTCATATAAGCAAGACATATACACACAAATGACATGAGACAAAACGGAAAACGGCTACATAGAAAGTGGATTAAATAAATAGTCGATTGAGTTGAGGAATGAGCTGTCATTCAATCAATTGGTTAGTCAATCGGTCATTAAATTAAGGGTAAGTGAACTGCTCTCTGTCACTATCTCTCTCTTCTCTGTCACTCTCTCTCTCTCTCTTTCTCTCTACCGATCTCTCTATATATCTATCACTCTCTGTGAGTAATTTTATCGTATGTAACAAGTTATAATTGCAGTGACATACTTCCGTAAACCTCTGCACGCTGCTAGCACGATGATGATACCTGTTGCAAACAGTTCCAATCCAGTTGAGACTCCGAGTAATTCGAAGTCTGATATAGATTAAAACCGTTTGGCAACCAGATGTGAACACACTGGCTCTGAAAATGTTTTCAGACTATACAATTTGTTGGTGGCATTTAGGCTGCAGAGGATTAAGGTTGGATGCACAAAAATACAAAATTACAAAATTACATATAAGGTACATACTCCTTTTTGAAGGCCTAAACAGTAAAAGAAATCGAAAGTTTGTCTAGGCGAGCATAGAGTACATATTACCTAAGTCAATATCAGTAATATATCGTACATATCAATAATACACGTATGCTACAGCACACAGTAATGTATGATGGGAGTCTTCTAAAACCTGTTATTATCTTTAAAATGTTGCATAATTTTGTGACAAAATGCAGCCAAGTTTTTTAATTTTGAGTAGTCGCTCGAATTCGCTAAAGTAACACATTTCAACATGCTTGGTCGTTGCCGTATAGAATATTCAATATGTTTTTCCCTGAGGGTAAGAAATAAGTCACATTCAAAAAGGTAATGGAACTCGTCGCCTAGGACGTTACAATGAGTACACTTACGTTCGGTAGCAGGAATATTCCGCCAACGTCCTGTTTCAATAGGTAAGCGATGGTTTCTGGTTAAGAATTTTAATATACTTTTACAAAGGTAAGTTGGCATTTTATCAATATAGATACTACGGTTAAAAACTAATTTCACATGTTTATACAAATTTGTCTCAGATGTTCTATTTAAGTCTGAGTGCCACGATTGTATAAAAATGTCTTTAAGTTTTTGAAATGTTGCCTGTATGAGCCATCTGCTATTATTAAAACTCTGACCATACCAGATTCCAGAGAAACCTAAAGTACAGAGGTAATGTTTTAGATTATCTATCCATTGTGATTTAATTTTATTCTTTAAATGAAGTTCGTATACCATTCTGTACATTTTTGAGGCTAACTTCGTAGTTTGGTCACTGTTAATGTTTTCAATAAGTCTGGTCCAGTAAGCTATTACTCTATTTTTTATATTTAGAGCGAGTGGGGTTATTCCTATTTCACCATAAATCATGTAGGACGGTGTTGATTTTTTAAGATTAAAAATGTACTTATAAAATTTAAGTTGCACCTTTTCTAATGCGTCAAAATTCCCATATCCCCAAATTTCGCTCCCGTACAGTAATATTGGTTTAATCGTTTTTTCAAAGAGTTCAATTTGTAGATCATATGGTAAAGCTAGTAACTTAATTTTCTTTAATAAGGCAAACATGGCTTTGTTTGCTTGGTCAGCGATATATGATTTTGTTTTGTAAAAACTACCAGATTTTGTAAATAATAATCCCAAGTATTTATATTCATTGACGAATTCAAGTTTATGTTCTCCCAGTGTAAACTGTGTTTTTAGATTTAATCGTCCTTTACTAAAAACAAGAACTTTAGTTTTACTAAAATTAATGCTTAGTTTCCATAAGTCACAATAGTTTTTAAAATTGTTTAAAGCAAGTTGGAGATCATTTTCATTATCACTGAATATAATTGTATCATCTGCGTATAGTAAGATAAGAAGTTTAAGATACATATACGAGCCTTCAATCAATGTGTTTTTATTTACTCCATGGACATTATTATCTAAAAGATATTGCTCTAAATCGTTTAAAAATATTGAAAAGAGGAAAGGAGATAAATTTTCACCTTGTCTTACCCCGACATTACATTCAAACAATGGTGAACAATTATCAGGAGTTATAACTTTTGATTTAATGTTATTGTACAGACTTTTAATCACTTCAAAGCATTTACCATTTATATTTTCTTTCCTGAGTTTTTGCCATAGCCCTACTCTCCAAACTGAGTCAAATGCTTGTTTAAAATCAATAAAACAACAAAACAGCTTTTTCTTATCACTTTGTACTAAGTCGATTAAATGTTTTAATATAAATATATTATCAATTGTAGAATAGTTTTTCCTAAATCCAGCTTGAGTTTCATGTATGACATTGAAATTATCTGCATATTCATTTAATCTATTATTTATAATGCTTGTGAATAATTTCCCCAGACAACTGAGTAACGATATTGGTCTGTAATTTTCTGGTAGTTTCGGAGAGCCTTTGTTTTTATAAATAGGTTTAATCATTCCTATAGTCCAACTTTCTGGAATTTTGCCTGTGTCAAACACCATATTGAAAAGTTTTTTATATATGTTTATCATTATGTCAGTAGAGTGTTTTATATGTTCGTTTATTATATCATCGATTCCTGGCGATTTATCATTCTTAAGACTTCTGACTGCTTTTAATATTTCCTCTTCTGTTATAGAGCTATTTATATAATTATTTAAGTTTTCATTATTGTCATTTACATTCTCCGCGTCAATGGACTCATGTATTAAGTGATTTTCGTTAAGATTTTTGAAAAACTTAAAGAAATCATCTACTGATACCATGGTGTCTGCTTTTTTATTATCAGTGTTGTTAATAACTTTCCAATATTGTCTGGCGTCAGAGTTTTTAAGTTGTCGTAAACGTTGTATTTTAGAGTTATTGTATTTATTGCATGCTTGGTGTATAGTATTTTTATACTGTTTACTCACTGTTTTAAGCAATGTTTTGAAATATGGAGTTTTGTATTTATTATATGTTTTCCTAGTTTTATGGTATACATTTCTCATTCGTTTGCAAGAACTGTCAAACCAAGGATACATATTTTTATTATTGTTTTTGTTTTTACTTGTTTTAACTGTACCAAATGATGTTTTTGAACTATCTTTGAATAAACATGCAATGTCGGATACAACACTATCTATGTCTTGTTGGCTTAAGTTGTCATGATCATTCATCTGATCTAGTTTCATTTCGATTGCAGAAACTTTAAATATGTCTATATTGCCATTAAATGAGTCTTTTTTCTTTCTATCCCATAGTTTAGTTTTAGGTGTGGGTTTCAATTGTTCACTCTTTTCACAGTCTATATTGTTGTCACAGCAACTTTTAGTTTTCAAAGAAGCATACAATGGACAATGTACGTCAGAGTAAAGACAGCAAAAATCGTCAATACTAAAACCAATAAAGTTCTCAAAAACGTATGATGACGAAATGAAATAATCGACAGTACTAGCATTTCTGCATGTTAATTTTGGAGCATGGTAATCATCCCCAATTCTACCGTTCCATAGGAACATATTATTTTGTTTACATAATTCAATTAACTGTTTTCCATAATGTGAGATAACAATATCAGTTGTTTTTCTATGTAAAGGTACATCGTACAAATCGAAAGCTTTAAAGATATCACCTTCTTCCGTCTGTAATGATTCCAAATCAAATAATTCAGTTATTAGGTCATCAACTCTTGTAAAGTCAGATAAATTACCACATCTGGAATTAAAATCGCCAAATAACATATAATGCTTGCTATCTGAAAAGTACCTGAAACATTCATTTTGAATTTCATAAAATGGGTCATCATGTGAGTATCTAGAACCTATAGGCGGAATATACACCATTCCGCATTTGAGATCTTCATTTACAGAGCTGTGTTTACATCCATATAGATTATTACAGGGTCATCTGTGTTCTCCAGTTTTGGATATTTTGGTCTATTAATGTACGTTTTATCTGAAAGCGGATATTATTTGAATGTATGTTTAACTGGTTAAGCCAGATATCAGAATGGCCTGTTGAATCAAGAATGTATTTAACTTTCGTTAACCATTTATACTCGTGTGTATGGTCTTTTACAATAAACTGGTAAACTAGTTTAGAGTACTTTTCATCTTTTGACGTTATAATTCTGTTCCAGAACCCTATAAGTCTAGTAAATATTGTAATTGTTAGAGGATGTCTTCCCAATTCGCCATATAGCATATACAAGGGAGTGCTTTTTCTTGAGTAAGTTATTTTTCTTAGGAACTGTCTGTGTACTTGCTCAATCATTTTGAGATCTTCATATGCCCATATTTCGCAGCCGTAAGTTAAAATGGGAACAACTGTATGATCAAATAGTTTAATTACCAAATCAGGTGGGAGGTCAAGGTTTTTTGCCCGGATATAAAGTAAATTCATAGCCTTCTTTGCTTGTGCTACATTATGTTTTCTCGCTTCTAAAAATGATCCGTTATTAGAGAAAATAACCCCCAAATACTTATAATTTTTTACGATTTCTATTTTATCAGTGCCGATAAAAAAGTTGTATTGAGATGTGATCCTGGATCCAAATATCTATATTAGATATAGCCCATATTTGGCTATTCGGGGTATTTTTGTTGTGTTTTTTGTTGTTGTTTGTTTTAGCTCACCTGACACGAAGTGCCAAGATGAGCTGTTAGGATCGCTGGATGTCCGTCTGTCTGTCCGCGCTAACATTTTGGGTATATGGGACTAGGTGACATAACACAGAACAAAAGAAAACAATAGAGCTGTTCATTCCGTTAGTCCATGTTGGGTTTATGTGGCTTTTTTTGGTTTATATGGCTTCTTTATGTGTCTTTTCACACCTTTTTAACAATGGGAAAGTCACATAAACCTGAAATGTTAGAACGTCCGTCCGTCCGTCCGTCCACAATTGTTCGTTAACACTCTAGCGGCTACAAATTTCTTTTGATCTTCATGAAACTTGATGACAATATTTGTTTGGATAAATTCTAGGTCAAGTTCGAATGTGACTCAGGGTTAATCCATTTAGGCCTAGTGTCTATTAAAGGGGACATTACCAAACAGTGTAGATCCTGATGATACTGTTTGACACTCGTTTTGAAATTTCTTCAGTCATGCTGTCGGTTTTATTAACATTCAAACGACACTGCAGACAACAAAATTGCAGGGCTGCCATAAATTAACATGAAAAATCCTAAGATTTCCAAATTTTCATTTTTCAAGTGCGAGTTTACGAATCGTACCCTTTCCCCATCGCCTGTTTTAGTTTTGTTGACACGTGGCTGCTTAAAACAGACTGGAAGTAAAGCAGGATGCGCCTTAAGGCGCATTCTGCTTTACTTTCAGCCTGCTTTAAGCTACCATGTACAAGAAAAACATCCGAAGATTTAGGAAAAATCCGGAGAAATGGCAGCCCTGAAATTGAAGCAGACGACCATGAAACGGTGATGGGATAAAAATCTCACGGAAAAGTGAAAGGGTTAAACAGGAAATAATTACTTACGGTTTTCTCCTTCCGGTGTGCTCCGAAAACAATGGCTCCCGGTCCATCTCTTGTATTCTTTTTTATTTATTTATTTTGGTATTTTCACTATTTATTTCAAATATAAATTACTTTCTAACCGTTTCTCCCATAGAATCGCCTTTTAGCTAATTCAAGTTAATCCTCCACTGAAGAAAACAGTTCCAAATTATACGTGAACATGTATCATAAGAAATATTTTATATATCTTTTATATCAAATGCGTCCTTTCTGTGCCTGAAAGTTTTTTTTAACCACCAGAAATGTTTTCACAACAAAATAAAGACAAGTAGAGAATTATACAGTATATTATACGGCTAATGTCGTGTATATTTGCATGTGATTACGATTCAGAGCATACGCCTATAGAGTGTACGAATCGGGAAATTGAGGCTACAGAATCGGGTAGTCACTGCAGTGTATACGGAATATACACGGAACCAGGGCTACCATAAGTTGACATGAAAAATCCTAAGATTTCCAAATTTGCATTTTTCAAGTACCATTTTACGAACCGTACCTTTACCCCATCGCCTGTTTCTAGTGTTTTTGACACGTGGCTGCTTAAAGCAGGCTGGAAGTAAATCAGAATGCGCCTTAAGGCGCATTCTGCTTTACTTTCAGTCTGCTTTAAGCTATCATGTACTAGAAAAAAATCCGAAGATTTAGGAAAAATCCGGAGAAATGGCAGCCCTGCGGAACGCAAATCAAATGCAAGAAACGGATGAAAAGACAGCCACTTGATATTTTTGCAGATAACAATAATAATAATAATACTAATAATAAAAAAGACTTTAATTAACGAGAGATGCCAATCTTCCATGAGCCCTCAACATACATGTATATACAAGTACAGAAAACAAAAGGCACTTCATACAAAACAAATAATTAACGATATAACAATACAATATAGATCTACTAACTGGATGTAGCAATTTGTAAGATAAAAAGTATTTTAGCATTTGAAAAAGTGTACCTGTTAAGTGTACACTTGTCAAATCTGTAAGATAGTCTCAAAAGGATTGGGACCTAGCAAGACGCCGAGTTACTCGCTATTGACAATCATGTGTTACATATTTTACATATTTTTCGGGTACTGTTTTTCGAACCGAGCGGCTATAGACAGACGTTACGTCAGGCATATGTCTATACAGATCCAGATCCAGATGTAACCCAGAGTCTTGCGAATTTAGATCAGGACCGAAACTGTATTAATCGCTTTTTTGTTCCTGGTGTCCCATAAATGGGATATATGCAAATAGAACAGGCTCAGATCAGATGTCACATAATGCGGCGTCTGATCAGAGTATACACTGTTTGCTAACAGGAATTTATATAACAAAATGTTTTTATTTTTTTTATCAGGAACCTTAAATGAAAATTGGACTCTCTCAATATGTAAACAAGGATGAATCCACTTGGCATAAATGGATAATAAATATCGCATTTTAGATTACAGTTTGCTTGGCTATATCAACGGCTCGTCTAGTAATTATCAATACATGTATATGCATGGTCACGCATGACGAATATATAACATACGCGTATAATTATGATTAAAATATGTCGTCGTTTTATCTAATTTTTAGTTACCAAAATTCACCTAAAATTTAGTGTCAAATAGTTGTTGGGCGTTGGGCACGTTTCACAGAATCTTACTACAAAAGTTGCCGTGCTATACAGTAAAAAATCTGATTTTAACCCTTTCAGGATCAAATTATTCGGGTGATGTTTACCCCTTCACCGCTTTATTGTCGTCTGCCATATACTTGTTGTCTGCAATACACGCTTCAAAGTTATATTTAAGGTTGTATGACTTAATAAATATCGAAAAGAGTGTCAAACGTTTGGGCCCTGATCAGACGCCGCGTTACGCGGCGTCTGATCAGGAGCCAAACTGTTTGCAAACGCGCTTTATGGCGTCATTGAGAGTGAAGGGGTTAACAGTCACTCTCAATATGAATGAATCACTGATGATGCTAAAAGCAGATGTCAACTTTACCGTTAGATCTACTTTATAGTCTCATAGTTTTGAAGATAGGTGACCACAAAAAGCAGGTCTAAAGTAAAGCAGAATGCACCTTAAGGCGCATTCTGTTTTACCTTTTTAACCTGTTTTAAACACTCCTTTATCTGCCAGGATATATAGTAAAAATATTTGTTATAGCCCATATTCATGACTAAACAATGGAACAGTTTAATTCGATGGAGGAATAATTCAAAGGCGAAAGAGAAAGCTCCTACAAAAGACTCCCATATTTGAAATCCGCTATAGTTGAGTCAAACCGTCGTAGACTTGTCAACAGTGTAGGATCCCGCAATGGAAGATCTGCGCATGGTTGATGTCGAATTAGTTTTCAATACGATTGACCCGGTGTTGAATACAGGTGGCAGCTAGAAAAAAGGAGTTTATAAGTACTGTATTACGCAACCACCTGTCTTAAGAAATTTCCACGCTACTCCGTTGATTGGTCGCTGGACAGAAGTTTGACTTTTGAAAAAGGAAATACATGTATATAAAAGCAAATATATATTACAAAAGAATCCCTGTATACATTTTCCGTGTCTAAGGTAACAAGATGAAAGTAAAGTAGAAAGCTCCTGTAAGAGCTTTCTGTTTTACTTTCATCTTGCTTTAAGCTACCACTTGTCTTTAAAGCCATCAAATAGACTTCTTTTAGTGCATGACCGTAATTATGGGACGCTACTGTAATGTTTATAAATACACGTATCATGTAGGGACAGAGGGCCGTTGCTTTATCCCTTTCCCTTATAGAAGCGACTTTTAGCGCATTCATTTTATTCATCCGTCAAAGAAAAATAGTTCCATTTTATACTGTCATGAATATGTAATATAAGAAATATTTTCTATATACCAGCAGATATTAACTTAAAGTAGGCTGAAAGTAAAGCAGAATGTGCCCTAGGGCACATTCTGCTTTACTTTCAGCCTGCTTTAACAGGTCAAATATCTTAAATACTAGAAACAGGCTATGGGTTAAAGGGTTATAGAGCCGTGACTGTATGACCCTAGGGAGGTAACCGCCACACAAAAAAGTAACTGCTATTGTTCGACAATATTGACCTGACGTTGAACTTTATGCATGAATAAATTATAAAAAGATGACACAGTATAAATCAATATTCGATAGGCTACGTACAATTTCGGATTGTTTCGGCTGATTACGTAAACCTTGTTACAGTTGTGATCCTCACTGGATCAACACTCCACATTGAGCAAGTTCAAAAGATTATTGTTGATAAACTTTTATTCCCGAGTCTCCTAGTATAATCGCATCTACTAAAACGCATCATGTTGCACTTTCGAGTGGGCTTATCGTCGATGTTCTCACCTGCGACTCTTGCCAATATATACCTAATTTACAACCCCCAGATGTAACTAATCTGCAATAGGTGTGTCGTTAGAGCAAGGGATTTGTAACATCGAGGTTCCGGGTTCGAATCCCGATAGAGGGGAAAATATTTTTATTTTATAAAATGTTATTTTATAGACCAAACAGACGCTATGACATAATGTTTTCAAAAATAACCAAAGAAAACGTGTTCCAATCGAAATAGATGTTGTATGATTACTTAAAAGAAACAGCATAAATTGTAAAAAAAAAAAAAAAAAAGTGAAAAAATGTACGAGTATTGTATGGGATTCGAACCACTGACTGTACGGAAAAATAATCTATAGTCATCTTCCTTACCACTTGCGCTAAATACCTGTCGATATTTTTTGCAACCGGGCAATGCTATATTTTCTCGGTTCCGATGTGGTTACAATGTGCGTTCTCGTATAAATGATAACGAAGTGTTCCGAAGCTATATTTAGAAATGCAACAATGTGTGTAATTATGCTAATAGAGGTCACCAACGTCAGGTCAATATTGTCGAACAATACAAGTTGTTATGTGTACAGCGACCGCGTTAGTGTAGTTATAACAAGTACAGTAAACACCCTCTATTACGACCACTAAAACGAAGGCTAACTGGTTTTTTAAAAGACAGGTGACAGCTTAAAGCGACTCTCAACCAGATGGTGTATTTGCAAAAATAAAAGAAAATGCTCAAATATAACCAAAAGGGTAGCATTATCGTGCATCTGGCATCGGAAAAATATGACCAGTCTAAAAACATCCTCTAGAAAAGTCTTCAAATCTTTTTAGATATTTTCCATCGTTTTATCCATAGCGTCGAAAGACGCTGTAGAAATTTATCACGGACTCAGACATAAACCCGAGCTGAATTATGTAGGTGTATGTACTCTCCATCGCTACACAGCGAAATACGTTAAATCTAAGTGGTTTCCTTATTTTGCCTTCTGTCCGCGCATGTCGGGTCCCGGGTTCGAATCCCACCAGAGTTTAATAAAAAGAAAATATTGAAATGCATTTTTTAAACAGAATTTTTTATCCTAAGCTAATTTTTACCCGTTTATATAAGCGTTTGACACATATTTACAAATTACTATTTTTAATGCTATATCTGGTTGCGAGTCTCTTTAAAGCAATGTGACAGTAAAACAGAAAACCCCTTAAGGAGCTTTCTGTTTACAGTCAACTTGCTTTAAGCAGTCACCTGTCTTAAACACATACTAATTTACACTATTTAATGGTATTAATACAGAGCGTTTACTGTTAAAACAGTCGCAGAGCTTCCATTTCTCCGGATTTTTCCTAAATCTTAGGATTTTTTTCTTGTACGTGGTAGCTTAACGCATGCTGAAAGTAAAGCAGAATACGCCTTAATACGCATTCTGCTTTACTTCCAGCCTGCTTTAAGTAGCCACGCGTCAACAAAATTAGAAACATGCGTTTGGGTAATGGTACGATTTGTAAAATTGCGCTTGAAAAATGCAAATTAGGAAATCTTAGGATTTTTCGTGTCAACTTATGGCAGCCCTGCAGTCGACCATTGATATGTCGAACTCGATAACATATCTTAACCAGGGCCGTATCCAGAGACTAAAAAGCACAGAGGCACATCTTTTCTAGGGGGGTCCGGGGGCATGCACCTCCGGAGAATATTGCATACTTTAAATTCTTAAAATTTCTTGTAATCATCATTATTCATCGGCGCTTTATGACCTATTTTGTGTCGTAGTGCGTTAAAACGCAACTTATTCATCCTGTAAACCAGATATTGTATTACTAATACATTTTCATACGGAAAAGTAACAGCGATAAATGCGTGTGATCCCCGAACTGCTTGTTCTCTACAAACAAAAATATCGCTATGAACCCTTTACTTCGTGGCCTGTTTCTAGTTGAACACTTAAAGCAGGTTAAATTAAAGCAGAATGCGCTTTAAGGCGGGGGTCCGAGCGTCCCCCGGGAAAAAAAATGAAAATCTGAACTGAAATGGTGAGCTCTGAAGTTTATTTGGGGCACTGAGTACGATCTATCTGATGTCACTGAACCATACAATTGTGTTTCTTTATATTAGAGGTAACATACTTATGACGAAAATTGTTTTCTGCTAGAATTCTTCAACTTTTAGACGCACGAGAGGTACCGGAAGCACCGTACATTTTAGGCTGCCAACTCTGTAGTTAGAATCTTGAATTTGAAGTTCTTGAATTTCTGAAAGGTGTTTGAGTCTGCTGAAACTTGAAATTAACAAAATTTATTAGTGGTGGGAATATTTTGAGACAAAAAAAAATTCTGCTAGAAATATTCAACTCTTAGACGTATATATGAGAGGTACATGAAACACTGTAGTTTTCGGATTGGCGACTTGGTAGTTACTTAGTTCTGGAAATTCTGAAATTTGCTAGTGGGGGTCGGGGGTCCTCCCCCGGGAGAAAAAATGGAAATTAGAGCTAAAATAGTGAGCTCTGACGTGTAGTTGGAGATATTTGGGACACTGAAAAGGACTTATGTGAACCATACAATTTTATTAAAATCTCCGCTATACTTAACATTGTTTTATGACTAAAATTGGTTTCTGCTAGAAATATTCAACTTTTAGACGTACGCGTGGTACATGAAGCACCGTATTTTTCAGACTACGATATGATTCATGTAGATACTATTTTTAGCTCACCTGGCACGTAGTGCCAAGGTGAGCTATTTTGATTGTCCCGTGTCCGTCGTCCGTCGTCGTCCGTCGTCCGTCGTTCGTTCGTTCGTCGTCAACAATTTCTTTGAACAACATCTCCTCTTAAACCACTGGATGGATTTTTACCAAACTTGGCAGGAATGATCCTTATATGGTCCTCTTTCAAAGTTGTTCAAACATTTAAGGTCCGTTACATATCTAGGTCACAGGAGCTAAAAATAGATTATTTCAATGAAAACTTAAAAAATATTCTTGTCTGAAACCACAGTACCCTGAGCTTAGATATTTGGCACAAAGGATTGTCTTCAGGTCCTCTATCAAGATTGTTCAAATTATGTCCCTGGGGTCAAAAATGACCCCGCCCCGGGGGTCGTAGTTTTACATTGAGTTATATAGTGAAATCTTCAAACATCTTTTTCTCTGAAACTGATATGGCCAGAGCTTTGATATTTGACATGGTGACACTTCTGGAAGCCCTTAACCAATATTGTAAATGTGGTTTCGGTCCGCTGCATATCTAGGTCACAGGAGCTAAAAATAGATTGTTTCCAATTAACACTTAAAAAATCTTCTTGTTCGACACCACAGTACCCTGAGCTTAGATATTTGACGCAAAGCTTTGTCTTCAGGTCCTCTATCAAGATTGTTCAAATTATGTCCCTGGGGTCAAAAATGACCCCCGCCCCGGGAGTCATAATTTTACAAAGAGTTATGTAGTGAAATCTTCAAACATGTATTCATCTGGAACTATTATGGCCAGAGCTTTGATATTTGGCATGGTGACATTTCTTGAAACCCTTAACCAGTATTGATTATATGGTTCCGGTCCGTTGCATATCTAGGTCACAGGAGCTAAAAATAGATTTCTTCAATGAAAATATCAAAAAAAACTTATTGTCTGGAACCACAGTACCCTGAGCTTAGATATTTGGCACAAAGCATCATCTTTAGGTCCGCTTTCAATGTTGTTCAAATTATGTTCCTGGTGTCAAAACTGCCAAGGCCCTAGGGATTGCAGTTTTACATAGTGTTTTATAGTGAAATCTTCTTCTCTGAAACTATTATGGCCAGAGCTTTGATATTTAGCATAGTGACACTTTTTGATGGTTTTTTTTACCAATATTGCTGAAATGGTTCGGGTCAACATTGCATATCTGGGTCACATTAGCTAAAAATAGATTTTTCAATGAAAAGTCTTCCTGTCTGATACCATCCATGTACAAAATATTTGAAAGAACACTTAATAGTCAAGTTCATCAGCAAGATTTTTGAAACTATGTCTCTTGGGTAAAAAATGATCTCACCCAGGGGTTATGTGACCCTTGTGTTGGTTTTTCCAGGTGAGCGATATTTAGGACCGCATGGGCCTCTTGTTTGAGTTTCTGAAGTTTGAAATTGACAAATGCTAGAGGGGGGTCCGGGGGTCCTCCCCCTGGAGAAAATTGGAAATTAGAACTGGAATGGTGAGCTCTGAAATTGATTTAATCATATTTTATTGCATATATCAGATATCATATACATTTATCGACTAACATGTACACAGTTTTTACAGCATATATGTATACAAATTATCAAAAGATTACAATATATTGCAAACGGGTTGGGCCACAAGTTATACCAACATTAGAGAAGGCCCTTCCCTTGATGTCAATCGTAAGTACGTTATGATGTAATGTAATGCAGAAGAAAATATTTCTATCTTAGTTTACAAAAAAAAAGGAAAAAAAGAAACTTATTCAAGTATAAAGAAGAAAAGAAAATCCGTTTGTCCTTCCCTACATGTGACCACCCAGCCCAGATCCAACCAATTGTTATATACATAGTTTATGGATATAGGAAAAGGTAAAGTATTAGGTTCCAAAACGTTTAGTTCGTTTAATAAATTTCTGAAACTCAATAAAGAGCAGCGAATTATCTTCGTGTGTAAAGTCAATGTTGCCAAATAGCACAGTATTAGTATTCAGTATACGGAGGTGTTGTGTTTTTTGTAGAAAGAGAAGACGTTCATCAGCATACATTTGACATTCAAAAATAAAATGTTCAGCATCTTCTATATCAGAGCCGCATCTACAAGTAGGGCTTTCACGTAAATGATTATTGTATAGATCGAAATTAAGATCACTACAGTTGTTACGTATTCTACAGTGGTATACTGATAAACGTCTGTCTCCCTCTACAAAAAACTATGGTACTTTAGGGGCCTTATAAAGTTCTTTAAGTCGAGACTTGAAAATTGCTAAAGATACAGATTCACGTATGTTTAATGGGGTTTTATTCCACAGGTCTATAGATGAAGGAATTGTTGAGTTTGAGAATATTTCTGTTCTTCTGGGTATGGTTAATAAATCATGCGAGTTCCTTAATCTATACTGAGTAGTTTCACCAACAGAAGGCGGAAAAATGTCATTTACGTAAGCTGGTAACATATTATTTACTCCTTTAAATATTAATACTAATTTTTGCATATGTCTTCTATTTTCTAATGAGACCCACCCAATTTCTCTAATTAGTTTGTTGATTGACACTGAACGTGTTAAGCCAGTAACAACCCTAGCTGCTTCGTATTGTAGTTTTTCTAAACTGTCTTTTTCATAAATTGTGCACCCATCCCATACTATGGATGCATATTCTAACAATGGTCTTAAATATGACAAATAAATCTGATGAAGTGTTTTTCTACTGATCTTAAACTTTAATGCCCTCATTGACCCAAGTATTTTGCTCGCTTTTAAAGTGATTTGGTTAATGTGTTCGTGCCATGTACCGTTTGAGCTAAGGGTTAGACCTAAATGTTTATGATTTTCAGTAAAATATAATAATGAATCTTGAAAAAAAATGTTTGGTCTACCAGAGTGTAAAAATGAAAAGAACATGACCTCTGTTTTATTTGGGTTTAACTGGACTAACCATTGTTTTGACCATTCGGATACTTTCTGTAGATCTGCATTTATAGTGGCTTCAATTACAGCTATATTATCAGATGAGTGTGCTAAGGAACTATCGTCAGCAAATAAACGTGTAGTACTTAATAAATTGTCTGCAATATCATTAACAAAAATTAAAAACAGAAGAGGGCCAAGAACAGATCCTTGCGGAACTCCGGCATTAAGTGTTTTATATTCAGAGAAAGATGACCCAATAAAGACTCGTTGTTGTCTGTTTGAGAGATAATCTGATAACCAGTTGTAGAGATGGTCACATATTCCATATTGTTTGAGTTTAAAAAGAAGACCCTTATGCCATACTCTATCAAAGGCTTTACTAACGTCACAAAATACCATACATGTTGATTCTTTATCGTCGAAAGCCTTACATATTTGATTATATATATCAACTAGTTGATATACTGTCGAATGGCGTGGTAGAAAGCCAGATTGATATTTATAAATAAGATTGTTTAAATTTAAATGATTGTATAAATACTTGAACACAACACGTTCCATAACTTTTCCAATACAACTAATTAAGGAAATAGGTCGATAATTACATGGAGAATCCTTCTCACCTTTCTTATATAGGGCCATTACATTAGCATGTTTCCAGCACTTAGGAAAATAACACTCTCTAATGGATCTATTAAATAATATTGCCAAAGGTTTAGAAATACTATTTACTGTTTCTTTTAACATTCTGTGACTTATACCATCGGGTCCAGTAGCTTTATGTATATTTAAATGTATTAGTACGTCCTGAATGTCTTGTTCTGTAATGTCGATGATGTCCAGTCTAGAATTAGTCTTGTAGTTAAAGTCGGGTAAAGCAGAGTTAGAGTCATCAATTGTAGATATTGACGCAAAATAGTTATTTAGAGTATCGGCTTTCTCAAAATCTGTGTACGAAAAGTCTTGTTTATTGTTATCAAAAAGAGGAGGAATCATAGTATTGCAACTCGAATTTTCTTTGACGAGCATTTTCACAATTTTCCAATACTGTCTAGGATTATTAACGTTAATCTCTGAAATAGAATGTTCCAAATTATTAAAAAATAATTCCTTTGCATGTTTTTTCATATTATTTACTTTGTTCCTAAACTGTTTGTATTTTGTCCAGTCGTTTTGGCTTTTACTTCTCAAAGCAATTTGTTTTTGTCTGTCTCTTTGTCGTGAAGTTCTACGTATGTCAGTATTGTACCAAGGTTTGTCGTTAGGTCTAATTGTCGCAAGTGTTGAAGGTATACAGTCTTCTACAATACTTAAAAAACGTGTTGTAAATAAGTCTGCTGAGACATCAATAGAGCTGTTATTAAGAAATGACCAGTCAGTATTATTTATCGTATCGTTCAGAACGTCAAAATTTGCTCTTTTATAATTCCAAACTTTTCTTTTATAGTCATTTATTATAGGCATATTATTTTTAATAAAAGCAAAAGTAGCAAAGTGATCACTAATATTGTTTGGTGTCTTTAGTGTTCCACTCGTAAAGGATGTAATTGAGTTTGAAATAGCAATTGGGTCAAGTAGGGTGCTTGTTAATGGTGTTACTCGTGTAGGTTCTTTGATTATGTTATTCATGTTGTTTATAGTTAAGATATTACGAAAATTGTTATTGTTTGAATTTAATTGGTTTTCGTTTATATCACCAACTAGAATAATATTATTACACATTTCCTGGGCTTTGTCAATATAAATATTTAGTTTTTCCCAGAAGTCAATTAAGTAGTGAGGAGGACGATATACTATACATATGAGGAACTTGGTATTACAATCGTGAACTTCAAAAGATAAAGACTCATCAAGAAATGCATCCAGCTCATAACACCTTCTTGGCCGTAGAATTGAGTTTATATATGCTAATAATCCCCCAGAGTGGTTGGTATTGTCTTTACGATATATAATGTCATGGTCGTCTATTAAAATTGAGCTATCTGTAATATCTGCCGTTAGGTGAGTTTCTGTAAAACATAAGATGTCAAAGTCTACAAAAGGATCCTTAATGTAATCAAGTTTGTTACGTATGCTACGAATATTTTGGTGTAAAACTGAAAAAGCGTTGTCAACTGGTAAAGCAGGTCCAGGATTTGTTTCAATGTCTCCAGACAGCAGGATACAATTTGATGCGTACAAGGAATGCAAGGCATTTGAATTATAAGAAATGGTGTCACGCCTTAGGGCGGTTTTTGAATTCAGAATGGAATAACAAAATATGATAGCAGAAGTTGTAAATACATCAGAACTATTGAAGAAAGGGGTTAAATATATCAGAACACATCTGGTGTATTCTAAAATATATCTCACGACAGTGTGAACTATAGATGTCAAAAATGCTAAAGGTAATATTTGAACAGAGTACTTAATATGTTTCCGATATCCACGACAGTTAAACAGTCCTATCGCCGCCCTCCATAAATATACGTCATTACCCATTAGGGTACACAAAAGGAATGTATGTCATAACGGCAGGGTTGGACAACAATAGTAACTGTAAAACTGAAACGGTGTCGTCAATGCTAAAACAACTGGGTAAACGGACGGGACTGGTCACATAACAGGGGAGAACAATTGGGAAAACTACAACAAATACATATGAGAACATGATACAAAAAAGCAAAAAAAATACAAAAAACACAAATTGCTGCATATGAAAGACCCAAATAATCCATTTTCTATAACTTGTTTGGAAAATAGCTACAAAACTTATTAATCCACTTCACCATAAAAACGCTTTTTTACGTCTTCATTTTAATCCTCCATTGGAGAAAATAATTCAATTTTTTACAGAATAAATATTCACCCTTATAAATATGTTTTGCACTTAACTCTTAAAACGTAAAGTAGGCTGAAAGTATAGCAGAACGCGCCTTAAGGCGATTTCTGCTTAACTTTAAGTCCGCCTTAAGTGGACAATTATCTTCAATAATAGGAGATTATACAGTCTTGAATATGTGTATCATAACAAAATATTCCGATAATGTGGCAGTTGGTAGCTAGGCAATTCTAAGCTTATACATGTAGTATGTTGAAGGTAAGGCATAATGCGTCTTAAAGCGCATTCTGTTTCACTTTACACTCGCTTCAAGTGGTCAACTGTATTCAGTGCTAGGAACTGGCTACGATTTTATACAGTCATAAATAGGCATCATTATAAATTGTTTGACATTGAAGCAGGTAACAGCCTAAATCAGACCAAAAGTAAAGAAGAATGCGCCAATAAGGCGCACTCCGCATCACTTCAAATCCCCCATAAGCGGTCACCTATTTTAAATGCTAGCCTTCGCATTTGGTTTATAGTTATACAGTTTATACAGTCAGGAGTATGTAACTTAACAAATAGTTTCTATATTGTAGCAGATGATAGCTTAAGTCATAATGAAAGTAAAACAGAATGCACCATCAAGACGCATTCTGCTTTACTTTAAGCTCTCCTTAGGCGGTCATCTAATCCTCAGTGCTAGGGCCTCCTATCGATTTATATTTTAACAGTTTATACAGTCATGAGTATGTGTCGTAACACTCATTTTAAATATTGTAGTAGACAGGTAGCAAATATTCTAAGCTTTTAGCAGGTTGAGAGTAAAGCAGAATGCGCCTTAAGGTGCACTCTGCTTTACACTAATCTCGCTCTAAGTTGTCATCTGAATTCAATGTTATAAACAGGAAACGGGTTTATAGGCAGTAAAATATATGTAGCACTGCAAATATTTTCTGTATTGTAGTAGGTGAAAGCTTAAACTTAAGCCTTCAGCAGACTGAAAGTAAAGCATTGACATTCGGTTCGGATCTATCAGTCATCGTGTCACTCGTTGTCTAGTATTGATCCAGTCCGTATGCAAATGTTAACTAAAGCGCGTCGATGAGATTAGGTCTCAAAAGTTCAAAACCACATTACATAACTACATTCAACATGTACCGATCATAAGTCTAAGTTACATTATTGTTTGGCCATTGCCGGAAGAATTTACCGTTTGTAAGACTGTGGGCAAATGAAAAAGGTGAAAATCACATTCTATTTATACAGGAATGCAAGTCAGACTTTCTGTGGGACTCGCTATGACTTTCTATTTGTAAAGCCACACGGTTTCCACTGAAACGAAAACGTGGAAAATGTGTGACAAGGCTAAAGGTAAATACAGTCCGACCACATCATCCCACCAGCCATCAGAACCTCGACATAGCAGCCCGAGCTTCCCCGGACACTAAAGCTGTCAGACGAAAGTCAATAATACATTGTCTAACCTGGGTTATCCATAACTGGCAGGACAACAAAATAAATAACCACCTGTAATGACACTGTCATATCTACCGAAAATAAAACGTAGATATGTCCAGTTAGGACCTACCGGCCACGAAAGCCATGCCTCGCCAAAAAGGTGAGTTATCAATGCGTGCGTACCCAGCTGGGACCCTGCAGAACGTAGCGTCCCAATTTGGACCACAGTGCTTGTAATAAAGAAAGTATAGTATGAATTTCACATCTAGAAAACATCCAAAATCCTGAAAACTTAACTATCAAGTACGATAGAAAAGTAACTGTTCCTGCATTTCATAGTTTTCACGTGCACAACACCTTGCAAGCCAATAGTCGCGATTTCATTTGTATTGTACTGTTTGAAAACGCCAGCCTGTTACTGTGGGGAAGGTGATATTTCATGCCGATTAACCCTTTGCTCCATAGATACACATTTTACGATAAAAATTCGTTTCTCATCTGTAGAAAATAATTCAAATTTACGTATTCGGACATAAACTGTATAACAAATAGTTTCTATATACTAGTAGATGATAATTCAAGACAGGCTGAAAGTAGAGCAGAATGCACTTAAAGGCGCAATCTGCTTAACCTTCAATCCATTTTAAGTGATCACTTGTCTTCAATAGAAAAATGATGCTATTGGGTAATGGGTTAAACGCAAACAAATCTCAACTATAATTCAATATTATGTAGAAATTTATAATTTCTTGAAAATTCTATTTTATAATGTCTGAGTGGCTAAACAGTGTGGAAACAGATTAATACAATATATTTCAATAATACAGAAACAAACGCATTTAAATGATCTCTCTCGGACTAACCAATCCAGTCAGGTCTCGCAACTAGAATGATAAAAAAATTATCATGTTTTTCAGATCCAGATGAGGCGCTCAAATCACGTCCAATCAGAGACGTCTGAAATATATTGCCCACTAGCGCAGACACTACTTTACACTATATGGTAATGTAACACAAGGGCATATTTAGCGATCAACCTTTAGTCAACTTAGGCCGCATAATGTCCGTATGTAGCTGCTTTCAAACACACCAAGGGTGTCACACAGTTTGGCTACTGCTGATACGTCAAGTTACTCGGCGTATCGTCATATACTACCCTGCATGGCATTACTGCCTCCCGTTAAAACGTGGCAATTAATTTCAAGGTTAATAAGTCGTGTAATTAAAAGGAACCATTTTATACAACAAGACCCCCTCCACTACGACATCTAATAATGTCAATTCTATGATGCTCTGGTCAGGAAGACGTTTGAACGGAAGGAAGATAAATGTAGAGCAGAAAGCTCCTTAAGGAGATTTTATGCCCCACCTCCACCCCCACCGAGACGCCACTTGTCTCTGATATTATGGAATTAACGTCATTTTGAGATCGTAAAAGAGAACGTGTACCATCATAAAAGCTGGTGCGTCAGAAATACTGCCGACAACATTTAACTTACCCGCTTTAGCGGATGTATATTTCTGCACCAGTATACTTGATCTTAGCATATATTTCACGTGCTTAGTTTGTACATTCACACAAACACACTCGTGTTCAGCATTGTATACACAGTGTGGTTAGTCATATAGGTACATGTAATGGTAAACACATTTGCACAGTCTTACTTGTATTAGGCGACCACATGGTTATTTATATGCTAGAGGCTTTTAATGTATAATCAAGGTGTCCGCTTAGTGCAGGACAGGCTTTGACGAGAGAGCTCCTAATAGAGCTTCGCCGACAACTCCCGTCCCCAATTTAGCTACCATTAGTCTAATGAAATCTACCGGATATTTGATTGGTCGTCCAACTCAAGTCTGACTGTATACACATTTAGGATAAACAGTTTACTAAAACTGAGTCATGGCAATGTAAGGAGCACTTTGTGAATCTGTGTTAATGGAGAATTGTTTAAAATGGTTTGGATATAACTTATGGAGTATTGAAGCGGAGTGCCGTAGTTTGTCATCCATGAATGAGGTGTGGGATTAACATAATTTTCACTTGTATATGGAAGCAATGGTAAGTTCTGAATTTGTTGACATTGGTTGTAATGTTCATGTATTCACTTGTCACATAGACATGTAATAACCCATGTCTGCAATTGCTAAGTTTATTTATATAAGTGTCTTTCGTTATAACATCTGCTAGGACTTAAGTATGAAGCCAGACTATGCAACGGTAATAAACAAACATAATCAGTGAGATCGACAATAAGTTTTAAATATGAAATAAACCCGATCAGACACAGAGTTACTTTGGGTCAGAATGGGATTAAATATTATGAGTTAAAGAGATAGATCCTCTTTCAAATGTTCTACAGATCACCTGATCTAGAGTCTAATTCTTTCTATGTCTGAAAGATCTCTGATTTGTTGTTTTTTCTCAATGCCTGGAAGAGTCACAAACACCTTGCACCCTGCTATCCACGTTTTGGAAATAAGATTCTCCCGTTTGAGTTGTCTAGCTTCGTAGCTGAGTTTCTCGCGGAATGGGGTCAGATTTTCCTGTACATATATATGGTCTCCAAGTGATCGCCGGGCCTCATAGATAGTTTGTCTGGCTCTGGAGTTTGTAAATTTGACAATGACTCTTCGATTTGAGCCGGGCTTGGGCTTACCCCTTCTATGACACCTGTCAATGTCAGATATGTTGATCTTTAGCTTGCTAGTCAGATTTAACACCTTGGTCATGACGTCTTCTTCTGGCCTGCCGCTGTCACCAGGGATGTTGGCTATGTCAAGGCACATTCGGCGCCCGTACTGATCAAGCTCGTCAATTTCTCTTTTAGCTTCATTTAAGTCTTGCACTAGCTCTGCATTTTTGCTTTTAAGTTCAGTGATTTCTGACTTTAACTTAGAAGTTTGATGTCTAATATGTGTACTAATTTCTGAGTAGACTTCACTTTTAATTTCACTTTTCAGCATATCTTTCAATTCTTTAATCACCATTGTAGCTAACATAGGTGCCATTTTCATGCACAGTTTATCGTAGTCTATGTTTTCACTGGCCATATTTGAAGTAGAACTGGTTTGGTTTTCAGCCGCCATTTTGGATTTTGACAAAGCACTGGAGTTCTCCTTGATTTCGGGAAGATCAGTATCACTAATGTCAAAATATTCGCTTTCACTGTCACTTTCAATTAAGGGTTTCTGTTTTTTCTGACTTTCTGTCTTACCAGGAGAAGATCTATTCCTTTTCCTTCCACCTTTGTTGTGACCTGACCTTTTTGGCGCCTTTTGCTTTCTGTTAGGCATGAATGAAATTATGTTTTATACTCACTGGTCTTCTCAAGTATGTCCTTTTATTTAGTCAATATCATCACTTATCACTATGGTTCACATATTTTCCAACATTTTTTGCATTTAGGTCTCGCAAAACAGCAATTTGATTAAATTAATCTACATTTTTCTTCTGCGCAAAACAAAGCACTTTATCTACACCGGAAGCGGAAGTTACAAAACCAATGTGTTTGCAACACTGAATACGACTTATGTAAACCATAGAATTTTTATCAAAGCTGCGTATATTTATAGACATAACATTATTTTGCCACTTACGTCCACTTCTGCTAGAGCTATTCGACCTTTAGACACACTAGATAGTACATGTTATGTGATGTAGCACTGTAGATTTGCAGCCGTCGTCTTTGTAGTTATCAAGTTATTGAGATTTAGAAAGTGTGTTTGAAATTTTCATTTAAACAATAAGGTCTAACCCCCCATAGCTTTTGATTTTTATGTCAGTTTAGGCCATGTTTGAATTTTCATTTTTCAAATTCACGTTACGCACCCGCGTAAGTGCTTATCGCTGGCTACGTCCCTGTTACCTGAACAATGAGGAAATGCCTTGGGTTGAGCTCTATGCCCGCCATGAACAACAGCAGCCCTACAAAACCTACAACCCCAATCACATGCAGAATTTCCAGATTGAACGTAGTCGAGTGACCTTCAAAAAGGCCAATTTGGCATGGATAAGTTTCCAGATCCACCATGTTTATGTTGCAGAGCTGAAACCGGTGTGGGCGTAAAAAATGTATGACGTTACGGTTGCATATTCTTTGACGTTGCATAGGACAACGCCGATCTCCTGAGCAGAGGCTTGTTGATCTAGTCTAGTACGTGATTGAATGTAACTTGAGAAGATACTTTTTACCAAATAACATGTATCATAATTCACTCTGAGTGATTTTAATACATTTTTTAATAGATTTCTAATTTAATTTTTCGGAAATTGCTTCATTTTATTTTTGGTCACTTTTCAAAATTTCACCGAGGCAAGTGCCTCGGTGTGCCTCAGCGTGGCTACGGGCCTGTTAACTTTGAAATACGGATACATTCGACTAAACGGTTTAGAAACAATGAAATTAAACTGTAGAAATACCGGTACTAGTATTGTCGATTTAAGCGAGTTCGAGATAACGAAGTTCGACTGTTGTGTAATCGAAATTCGATATCTCGAACTCGCTTAAATCGACAATACTAGTACCGGTATTTCTACAGTTTAATCTCAAAAACCCGAGCTCGTTCAAATTGAACTTTCCGGTATTTTAAAGTTACAATGTGGTTATGCTAACCTTTAAACTTTAAAATACGTGCAATTTCGACTTATCCGAGTTCAAGTGATAGAGGTTCGACTTATTTTTTTGCCCAGCTATTTAATTTATGATAATGTGTGATATATAGACCGTCGGTATAATTCGTCCTGGTTGTGCACAATCAAAGGGAGATGACATCTACAATTTCGCAATAGCCTGACATAGTATTGGCCCTTTGCCATGTTGTAATAAAAGATCTTACACTATCCTATTGATAGCCAGCATAATTATCCTCCGCTTAAAACATATCCTCTGCTTTTATTTCTTACATACAAATTATATGTATCTGGGACTGAAAAAGCAGTATCGATACGAATGTCAAATAGTTTGGATCCTGGTCAGACGCCGAGTTACTCGGCGTCTGATCTGGATCCAAACTGTTTGCAAATTTCAGTGCAATCTTGCCAAGGTAATCAAGAGGTTAAAGAATTGCTGAATATTGTGTAATAGCAATAATATTTAAATCATTCAAAACAAACTATTTTTGCAGAGAAGGCTAGCTGCGATAGCAGCTAAGGTTGCTGTCGTTTACAGGATTACTTTGAATTGATTGAATACGAGAGTCTTAAACAAAAATAGTTCAGGTAAGAATCGGTATAGTAGGACAGTTTACCATGGTCAAATATGATATGGGAATACGGTTCGCTATTACTTACAGACCGAGTAATTATAGACATTGTGATTTTTAACTCATTCACCCCTGAAACTTTTAATAGACAATTCCAATTTCAAGATAAATCTAGTCATTTTTGACTATTTAGGGTTGATTTTCACAATGTATTTCAAAGTGACCAACAGTGTAGACCCTTATCAGAGGGCTCCTTAAGGCGCCCTCTGATCAGGGTCTACACTGTTTGCATAGGACAAGTGTAATAATCACAGGTAAACTGTTTGTAAATGACGAGTATATTCATCGCTAGGTTGAATGCATTAACCCTTATCATGCTAAGAGCGACTTGGCTTACATTTGCAAACAGTTTGGATCCAGATCTGGATCCAAATTGTTTGCCACTCATCTTCAACTTTTCGTCACTTTTGAAAACTAATTTTGATCTAATCTTGCAGACGATATATTTGAAGCAGACGACAAGTCGGCATGATAATGGTAAATTTAATGGGGGTTAAGCATTCAGTATTTTTCAGTCTTTTTTCGGATTTTAAGGCAATGTCTTTTCCTCATCTTTTTTGCTCTCTCTCTCTCTCTTTCTCTCTTTTTTCCCTCTCTCTCTGGCTATCTCTTTCTCCCCCTTTCTGTTTTTCTTTGTCTCTGCTTCTCTCTCTAGTTATCTCCCCCATCACTGCACCCCTTTCCCTCTGCTTCTGTATGTCTCTCTGTCTCTGGCTATGTCTCTGTGTATCTATCTATCTCTCTCTCTCTCTATCTCGATCTCTGTCTGTCTCTGTCCCTCTGTCTGTCTCTCCCTGTCTCTCTCTGTCTCTCTGTGTGACTCTCTGTCTCTCTGTGACTCTCTTTCTCTCTCTCTCTCTCTCTCTATCTGTATGTCTGTCTCTCTCTGTCTCCCTCTCTCTCTTTCTCTCTCTCTCTCCAATTTTCGTGATAACAAAATAAAAATGAATGGTCAGGCACGAAGACTATAAAGATGAACAAATGGGAAGTCCTGTTACCGTCGTCATGCGCAGTGCTTCGTCTACATGTCGTCATTAGATCTAACTATTTCTTGAAGGAAATAATTAATTTGTTTGAACGAAAAAAGCAGCCCCGTAGGAACATGGGGTGGTGGAGACAAGGGGGGGGGGGGGGGCGTGCCCCCCCCCCCCCCCAATGATTTTGCCAATTATAGTAACCAAGCAAATTTTTATATATTAAAAAAAGGCCTAAAAACGCTTGTTTTTACCTACATTTTAACGCACAACCAAATAAAAACGTTGAGTGGCCAATATAGAGGAGAAGTGTGTTCCTATACGTGCCTGAAAAGTATCGACCATGTCACTTACAAAGGGGCTCCGTAGATACCGTTAAGTTGATCTAATATCTGTTTTCTTTTCTGCAGAATTTGATACCCGCTATATAGGGTCATGAAATACGTCGCGGCTTATTTGCTGGCCGTTCTGGGAGGGAACGAGGCACCGACGTCAGATGACGTCAGAAACGTCATCACAAGCGTCGGTATTGACATTGATGAGGCAAAGTTGAAGTTGTTAATGGAGAAACTGAGAGGAAAAAACGTCGACGAAGTCAAGAAAGAAGGTAGATCTAAGCCTACGTAGCATCTGATCAGGCTCCAAACTGTTTGCCACTCATATTAACCCTTTCATTATCAAATTTATCGTGATAGTTTTACCCTTCACCGCCATATTCGTCTGCCTCAGTATTGGTGTCTGCAATATCGTTTCAAAGTTAAATTTAAGGCAAAATGACTGAAGACATTTCAAAACGAGTGACAGACAGTTTGGATCCTGATCAGACGCCGCGTGACGCGGCGTCTGATCAGGATCCAAACTGTTTGCAAAGGCGACTATTGGCGTCATTGATAGTGAAAGGGTTAATGTTAAGGATGTCGGCCTGTCTTTTTGAGCATTATGAAATTTCCGAAAAATTTTACGAACTCATTTTCAAAAAAATGTTAAGAACTCATTTTCGGTGAATGCATACAGTAATAAAATATTATTTTCCCGGGAAAAAAATTGGATTTTCGTTCCGGAAGGGACTTTTTAAGTTTTATGTCCTATTCGTAGTTTACAGTATACACTGTTTTCATAGGTAGGTTGCATTTTGTTACATCCGATTTCATTTCAATTTCTCAGAATAAAAGCATGAAATTTTCATGATAGTACAGTTTTAGTATAAATTATAAATAACTCAATAGATAAAATGAAATTTTTTTGAAAAAAATTATTTTTGGTAAAAATACACCAAAAAGTGAAAAAATGAGAAAAAATGGATTTTTTAGATAAAATGATCTATATCTTTTTTAAAAGATCCGGGACCCTGTGTTTTTATTTGCTATTTCACTAAAACTTTATGTTTGTAAGGCTTAAAACAACAAATAAAAAATTTGGTAATTAGTTTGCTACAATTTGTAGGGCAATTTTCACTGTGCATTATTCTCCCATTATAAAAAAGTGGGTGGGGTAAATTTTACTCCTTTCCGGTGAAATCAAACATTTTTATTTTGGATCTTGAAAAAACATTATTTTCAGGGTTTATTCTTACTATGGTAATATAAATTAGGATACTTTTTGTACAAATAGATTGTTTAAATAAATATTGAAAAACAGTAGTACAAAAAAGTAGGAGTTTTTATGAAGCTTCAATTTTAGGGGGGTAGCCTTGAAATATCTCAAATTGTGAAAAAGAAAGGTCCGGTACCCCCAAATTTTTCACCAGTTTTGTCATAGAAACTAATTTTACTGTCTGTATGCAAAGTTTGAAGAATTTGGTAATTACTTTCCAAAGGTGCACCTTCCCCCTTAAGTTGTTAACTTTGCCGTCTTTCGTTTTACGTTTAGATCTATTTTCTCTTTCAAGAACGGAAAATATACATGTAGATTTAATATTCTTGTGCTCAGATCCGTATAGTATAAAGAATTATCAATATAAAGGGAGAAAGGAGTTAAAGCTGATTGTAGTTTTTCAATAAGCCAAAATTGATATAAAACCACGTGTGTACATTTGTACATGACGTAAATCGTGCCAAAGGGCGGCTAAAATAGATGACCTCCCGTTCTTAACCCATTTGCGCCTAGTGGATTCTTCCATGCTTACATACTGGATTAGTCCATAGCTACCCGGTATGGGTGCCTGGTCTAAATTTTCATTTTCGTTTTGTTATATATCTAAATTCCAATCAGCAAAAAGTACATTTGCGGCGTTTGATCAGAGTTTACACTGTTTGCCTATATGTCCCTGTTACGCATAGGCACAAATGGGTTAAAACGTGCATTCTATATACAGCGCTCCCTCTCTACAACGACATCAAATTGGAGACACAGATTATGTGTGTTATTCGGAAGGTGTCGTTATAGGGAGGGAAAATTAAGTCTTGGCTTGCATTTGCAAACAGCTTGAATCCAGATCAGACACTGATCTGGATTCAAGCTGTTTGTCATTCGTCATTATATTTCTTCTGTCAAAACATCCACTTACATGTATATGTAACTTTTAGAAAAACAGCAGACGACAATTTTAAGCAGACGACATAGGGAGGGAGCACTGTAACCTGTTTCTATTGTAAGTATTATATTTATGTTTACAGGTCAGGCGCTGCTCTTAACGTCTGTATTTGGCACGGCTAGCACGAGCGCACCGGAGGACAACGAGGTCTGTGACGTCAAACCGGAACCGGAAGTTGAGAAACCTACTGACGACAGTAACAGTGATAGTGACGATGGTGAAGGACTTTTTAACCTGTTTGAGTAGAAGAGAAATGTGTACGAAATGTTGTATTACTTTGAATAAACCATGCGTAAACCTACTTCGAGAAGCTTCATTAATGTCATGGAGAGAACGAGAAGTGGTTAAAGCGGAGAAAACGTTATTCTTTCCCAATAAACGCGTTTACGCTAAAACTACTATTATTTGCAGTGCAAACAGTTTGGAGCCAACCGGTGTCTGATCAGGCTCCAAACCGTTTGCAAGTCAGATTAAAATAAATTGTCAGAATTGTCAACAAGTTGTCATTTTCTACATCTTATTGCATTGCCTTTCGTTTGCATTTAACCCTTTCCCTTATAGAAGCGACTTTTAGCATATTTGATTTATTCCTCCGCTGAAGAAAATAGTTCCAGTTTATACCCTCATGAACAATAACCATTACAAATATCTTATATATCCTAGCAGATTTTAGCTTAAAGCAAGTTGAAAGTAAAGCAGAATGTGCCTTAAGGCACATTCTGCTTTACTTTCAACCTGCTTTAAGTGGTCACCTGTCTTCAAAACTAGAAACAGGCTATGAGGTAAAGGGTTAAACGGGAAAAGAATAGTGTCTTCTCCATGCACTACAAGTGTAAGATTAGATTCAGATACAGGAAGAGAGAGAGAGAGATGCCGCACGCAGATACGAGAGAGAGAGAGATAGAGAGAGAAAGAAAGAAGGAGAGAGATTGATTTCGCGTAGAACAGATAGAGTGATCCACACGTTTACCAGAGATTGAGATACGGATTGTTTAAAAATACGAGAGAAATGGACCATGCGGGACGTATGAGAGATAGACAAAATGTGTGCGCGGACTGGAAAGAAATGATACACACGCGGACCAATTAGAGAGAATACGTGCGGACCAGTCAGACGCGGGAAGAAGACACGCACTTAACCCTTTGCCTGCTGGTCGCGACTTTATTGATTTTTGCAAACAGTTTGGATCCAGATCAGACACTCGTCTTTAGGATTCTTTACTTAAAAATGTATAAATCTAGATTTAATAAATTTTGCAGACGACAATTTCGAAGCAGACGATATTACCGCAGGATAAGGGTTTAAGCGAATGACACGGAGAAAAATACGCGCGTACCAGATAGAAACAAGTCACACGTGGTCTTGAAGCAGAGGAAGCACACGCTTGAATCAGAGAGAGAGAGAGAAACTGACGGACAGAAATACAGACGGGATAAGAAAGACGGTCGATGCGAACCAAAGAAGAAAGGGCGATCATCAAGAAATATATAGAGAAAAGGAGAGGCTGTTTTACTTTTTGTGTTGAATTTGGCAGCTACTTACCTTAACCTGTTACCTGGCTCCTTCATTCAAAGGTTGCTTAATAGATCTATACAGTTTGACTTTGACCCTTTCACTGTCAATGACGCCTAAAGGCGCCTTTACAAACAGTTTAAATCATAATAAGATACCGCGTAAAGTTCAAAAAGTACGGTACGAAAACCCAATTTTTTTTCGCGAAAATAGTATTTTATGATCATATGCATTCACCGAAAATGAGTTTTGTTAATTATTATATTTTTACGCCATCTTAAATTTTTTCGGAAATTTCATCATGTCAAAAAGACAGGCCGACATCCTTAAACGCGAACTTTCTTATACACATGTATTTGTTCATTTTTCTATTATAATTTATATGTATTAAAACTAAGTGAAATCGGCTGTAATGTGCCTGGCATATGCCTCCATTTCATTAAGAATCATACATAAATGTGTCGATATCTAATCGAGATGGATAGCAAAATATGAGATTTGTTTACATAACAAATATTCGGACTGGGTCCCGAGTATCTTCGGAAGGTCACGTGATCGATACGAGCGGCGACAATTCATATACACTGTGTGTGTCGTCCGTCATCAGTGCGATATTTAGCGGATATCTATCGAGGAGTTGTCTCTCTTTGATTGAAAGCTCAAATTATTACCACCAAAATTAACTATGACGTCACCGACTTGAGTGTATAGGATATGCTAATGAGCTTTTATCGAGTTTCCGCGTAAACAATCCATAAACGTCGTCATTATTCGAAAATAAACATACTGGATTTAAAACTTGACTTGTTTCCACAAATTTCACGGGAAAATCACCACGTATTACTTCTTTTTATATACATTGTATAACGATTACGACAGTGCCATAAATTTCATGTGAGAAAATGCTCGATTAGGTAATTTGAGAACAACACTATGGCTTTAAACGCAAGCAAACCGCAAGTCAATAAAATGTTGAAAAATGATTTCGTACGGTTTACTTTTATTTGAGTGGGGAACAGGTAGGAGCCTGACTAGAGACAATGAGTAACCCAGCATCTGATCATGCTCCAAACCGTTTACAGTAGAGATGACTACGTTTTAGCAAAAGTTAGTACAGTGCCCCCTCTCTACAACGACATCCAATGGGAAACGCATATTGTTTGTGTTGTTCGGAGGGAGTCGTTATAGAGAGGGGCAATTGAGACGTTGCTTACATTTGCAAACAGCTTGAATCCTGATCAGACGCCGCTTGACGCGGCGTCTGATCAGGATTCAAGCTGTTTGTCTGTGGTCAATATATTTATTCCTTCAAAAACTCCACTTATATGTAACTTTGAGAGAAAACAGCAGACGACAATCTTAAGCAGACGCTATTACAGCAGTAAAAGAGTTAGACTTAATTATCCCGTTAAGGGAATTACGGCGAGTGTCGCTGTAAGGAGGGAGTCGTTGTTGGGATGGCCGTTGTAGAGAGGGAGCGCTGTATATAAATTTATCACATAAACGTGCAAAATATAGAGTTTCATAAAAATCGTACGACCACTGGGCATATAATTTATGTAGATTCTACTACTCCGCCGACTGTAAATCAGTTTAGAGAATCTAGACAAACTTAGATCACCACTAGGGTTTGAAACATTCCCAAGTGTCCTAAATCACCCCCACCCCTCCGAGCAGTTCCGCAAATTCGGGCTGTTAATCAGGCAAACAGTACAGACTCTAGTCAGAGCATAGGGGCCCGGGGTTTGACTCCCGACACCGTAACAATAATAAAATATGTCGTACATGTATAAACAAGTTGTTTAGTGTTAGGGTGTCGGGGGTCAAAACCCGGATCCTATGGATCAAAAGGGCTCAGCCATCTGATAAGAATCTACACTTTTTACACAGGGCATGTATTCTCGTCACAAGTACACTGTTTGTAAACGACAAGTACAATCGTCGTCACTGGAACTCAATGTGTTAAACTGTATATCATTTCTTGACATTCTGTACTACAGTGCTCCATCTCTATATATAACAACATCCAATGAGTGTGCGTGTTGTTTGGAAGGAGTTGTTATAGGGAGGGAAATTAATATCCTTAGAGTGCTCAGCATGACTCAGCTTATATTTGCAAACAGTTTGAACCAAGATCAGAATCCACGTAACGCGGCATCTGTTCTGGATTCAAACTGCTTGTACACTCGCCCTTACGTTTCTTCTGTCAAAATGTCCAATACGTACGTAACCTTGAGAAAAAACAGCAATTTTCAGTTTTAAGCAGACGACATTGCAGTATTGAAAGGTTCCAGACATAATTGTCCGGTATGGTGAACAGCGGCAAGTATTGTTGTAAGGAGGGACTCGTTGTTCAGAGGGCCGTTGTAGGGAGGGAGCTCTGTACATCAACAGCAGGGCTGTCATTTCTCCGGAATGTTACGAAATCTTCAGAATTTTATCTTAGCAGATGGTAGCTTAACGCATGTTGAAAGTTAAGCAGAATGCGCCTCAAGGCGCATTCTGCTTTACTTTTAACCTGCTTTAAGTAAACGCTCTTGAAAAATAGAAAAATTGGAATTCTTAGGATTTTTCATGATATCAACTTATGGCAGCCCTGCAGCAGTTGTGAACAATGTCGCATTTGAAGGCATTTTGACAAGTTGACATGATCATAAAGAGCACAGCGGCATTGCAGAATGGCCGAAGGCCAAATTTTACGAGCGGAGAGAGCACTACATGAATATGAAAACTGATAGGGAAAGGAGTAAAATTTCACAGAGTGTTGACAGTGTTGTATCGGTTTTGCCGGTGGCGAATTTTCGTTTCCGGTTCCTCTTAATGTAATTGTGTTAAAAAGACAAGTTTAAATTTATATGTGCAGTAAAACCTCTGTATTACGTCTACTAAAACGAAGGCTAATTGGTTGTATAAAAGACAGGTGATAGTTTAAAGCAAGATGACAGTAAAACAGAACGCTCCTTTAGGAGCTTTTTGTTTTACTGTCACCTTGCTTTGAGCAGTCACCTGTCGTAAACACCCAATAATTCACACAATTGTGTGGTCGTAATAGAGAGGTTTTACTGTAGTTACTGTCAAAGTCCATGCATGCCATCACCGAATTTAGGACAACCCTTCCACCCACTCTCCTACACTTCCGGCTCACACATTTGAGGCACGAAGAATACTCTCTGTGAAGAAGATTACCCTTCCCACTACTATTCTTGAACGGAGTTTTACCAGTTAAAATACTGAGCCAATTGACATTTCATGAAAGGCCAAATGCAAATAAAGAGTTTAGTGTTTCCTGATATTTAAAACACTAAGTCTGTAACACTTCAAACCATTGAACCCTGTCGACGAGAATACAGTGAACCCCCTCTAAACCGAACGTGTGTAGGGACAACATAAATTTCCGGTTTAGAGGGGTTTCCGGTTAAGAGGGGGTTCAACCCATTACACAATAGCTTTTTTCTATGATGGAAGATAGCAGACACTTAAAGCAGGTTAAAAGTAAAGCAGAATGCACATTAATTCGCACCCTGCTTTACTTTCAACCTTCTTTAAGCTATTATTTACTAGAATATAGAAATTTATTCTGATGATACATATTCATTAATGTTTTTTCTTCAGTGTAGGAATAATTCAAAGTCGTAAAAAGCGTATTATATGGTGTTGTGAAGTAGTGAAGGGGAAAGTTGCCGAAACATTAAAAAGTGTCTATGCCGCGTTATATAGTAAAACCTCTCTTTTACGTCCTCTATTTTGTTATTTAAATTAAAGGCAAAGGCAAGCTTTATTTAACGTCGCATAATTATGGTAATAAATCAACATCAGCTCTCAGGGCTGCCATTTCTCCGGATTTTCCTCAATCTCCAGTTTTTCCCCAGTATATTGTAGCTTAAAGCAGGCTGAAAGTAAAGCAGAATGCACCTTTAGGCGCATTCTGCTTTACTTATAGCCTGCTTTAAGTAGTCGCATGTCAACAAAGCTAGAAACAGGCTACAGGGTAAAGATACGATTCAAAAAATCGCACTTGAAAAATGCAATTTTAGAAATCTTAGCATTTTGCATGTCAACTTATGGCAGTCCTGAGCCCTGTAGAGCTTTTATTGCGACAAACAAGGTATCCATTAACGCGCATACTTACCCGGGCATTACAGTCGCCTTCCTAGTAATACCCTTACAATGCCGAGTGTCAGACAAGGGAGCTACTTTTATAATGGTCTTTGGTATGATCCGGCTGGGGATCGAACCCACAACCTCCCGCCTCGAAAGCTGACGCTCTACCACTGAGCTATCGAGGTGGTAAATTGTGTGCATTATCAGCTGTTGAAAACAGGTGACTGCTTAAAGCAAGATACAAGATACAGGAAGATTTATTTAACGTCGGATACAATATCATTGAACAGTAAATATTAGCTGTAACAACGAGTATAGTATAAAAAGTAAACAGGCTGTAAATATTATAAGAAGGGCTGTATAGCTCAGTGGTAGAGCGTCCGCTTGCAGTGCGGGAGGTTGCGGGTTCAATCCCCGGCCGGGTCAAACCAAAGACTTAAAAATTGGTAGTAATGGCTTTCCTCCTTGGTGCTCATTATTTCGGGTTAGCATTACGACTGGTTCGTCGGTGTCAGGATAAAGTGACCGGCCGGGTACAGTCCCAATGGTGCACCTAAAAAGTGCCCCTTCTCATAATCATCAGTATTGATGGCGTAGAAGTAATAAATAGAAATAGAAATAGAAAAGAAAGGGTTTACATATAAGGTGGATAAACGCTAGGCATATAAACTATTGAGGTTGTTTTGTTTTGTTATCTAGAACTAAGAGCTTTTCAAGATTCATTAAACTTGTAGGCCTACTGTTCGCTCAATATATTAACAGTATATAGTGAGTTCAGTAAAGAAAACGATGGCCGTCGATGGTTATCGATTGCGAGTTGGCTACTTGCTCTGGAATACAGTGGAGAAAATGTTAATCTTCCTTTCAAACGCAAACGTATTGCAATGAAAAATAGCAAATGACAACTTTTTGACAATTCTGATCGACTAGATGATCTACCAGTTTTATTCTGAGTGGCAAACAGTTTGGAGCCTGATCAGACGCCGGTTTACTCGGCGTCTGATCTGGCTCCAAACTGTTTGCAATGAAAATAATAATTTAAACGTGAAGGCAATACTCTGCACACGGGGCACAAACTACTAATCTTAATGTTCAGCAAACAGTGGTAACTGAACACGCTTTGCACAGATCTGGGTAGTTCAAGAGAACAAAACTCAGCTAACAACAAAACAGAAGCTATATACATCAGCAAGGTGAAAGTATAACAAAAACTATATGCTTTCCAAAACCTTTTTATACAATCAATTAGCCCTCCTTTAGGTGTCGTAATAGAGAGGTTGTACTGTATATACTAGAGTGAGCAAGATTAATTAGGCTGAACTCGCTCACGGTGTAGAGGAAACTTTTGTACTTCCGGCGACGCTGAAAGAAACTGGATTCGCAAAAATGGCTCTTCGTCTAGTCCCTAACCTTACAAGACAGTTGGCACTGACAAGGTCATTAATGTGTTTCTTAAATGATAAATTTGGTTTTATACTTTCAAACTTGTCGGGCTTTCGTTAAACCTATATATTTGCAACAAGCATGCCTGAAATAAGTGGGTGGGGTAAAGGTCAAAATATTGAATGATTGAGCAATATCTTTCCTACAGTGGTAACTATCAAACGTTTGAACTTTCCATGATTTTAAAGTTGTATGGAGATTTCCCTACATTTTTGTTCCAAAAATTCAGGGCTCCAGATAAAAGGAGTCTTTCAAAAACTAAATCTATTTTAGTGGTCCTTGGCTTCAGTGGTGTTTTAACCTGTTTTTATCCTTGTTTGTTAGCTTTAAACTTACAATTTTCTCATTTTTTTTTACAATATTATTCTACTTTTTTCTTTTCCTATTTCTACTAAGAAACACTGACGCGCAACTGCATGTCTGCATAATTTAATATGTCTCATGGTGTCACTACTGAATAGAATCGACAGTTCTAATGAGAAGTCACACCATAGGATTTGGTGCTGACATAATGGAGTAGTAAACTGAACAAATCCAACATGTTCTCCTTCATGTCTGGAGCCCTGAAGATTACATAGTGACACTGAATAACACTCTAGCTCGTTCTACCCTGAAACTTGGAGTGAACAATTCAAATTCCCAATTCAGACAGTGCAGTGTAGTCCATTTTTGACTATTTAAGGATTTCAATAACCATTTTCATGCTGAATTGCCGTCTGCTTCAAAGATACCGTCTGCGAAAAAAGTCAAAATATTAGATCTGGATCCAAAGTTCCAAACTGTTCACAAATTTATTTTAGACCCTAAATGGTCAGATATGGACTAAACTTTATTGGAGATAGGAATTTTCCATTTGATGTTTCAGGGTGGAATGAGGTTAACAAGTTTGCTCTTTGAACCCTTGTCACACATATATGCGTCATTTGTAAACTGTGTACCTGTGATGAGTACACATGTCCTATGCAAACAGTGTATACCCAGATCAGAGGGCTCCTTAAGAAGCCCTCTGATCAGGGTCTACCCTGTTTGTTATTTTGAAATATATTGTAAAAATTAACCGTAAAAAGTCAAAAATGGACTGGACTACATTGAAATCTAAAATTGTCCATTTGAGTTTTCAGGGAGGAAAGGGTTAATTGTTTCAATGCTATGTTTTCCTTTTCAGTGTGAGAGCAATGTCATCAGAATTTGGTAGCGGAGCAGGCAAGGTAATATTTGTGTATTTAATAATAAATTATGAATGTACAGTCGAACTTCGATATCTCAAACTTTTTTAACTCGAAATATCCGATAGTTTGACATATGAACTGCATTATTCCATGCTCGGTTAAGTCGAACATACCCATATTTCAAAGTTAAAACGTGGCTTAGCCACATTTTAACTTTGAAATACGGGTATGTTCGACAAAACCTACTTTGAGATATCGAAGTTCGACTGTACCTTTTATGAATGAAAATAATCAAACTTGAACATGGTGCTTAATGCTTAATTCTGGAGAGATAAAAATATAATATACGAGCTGCATTTTAATAAGGGCTGTAACGATACACTTGAATATTCATAGAACCGAATATTCTGATATCGTATTCGCATGTTCAAGAACCGAATATTTGCACATCCTGCTTTACTTTCAGCCTGCTTTTAGCTATCATCTGCTAGAATAAAGAAAGTATTTCTTATGATATATATTCATAACAGTATAAAATGGAACTGTTTTCTTCAGTGAAAGAATAAATTAGAATTTAAAATGCATTAAATGTTTATTTATGGAGTATTGGGTTAAATAATCACTTTAACCCATTACCCAATACAATGTATATACACCTGTTTACGCTTTAAATTTATTCCTCCTTAGAAGAAAATAATTATACCTATTTAAGCAGTCATGAAATATGTGTCATAAAAATATATCTTATATTCTAGGAGATAGTAGCTTAAAGTAGGCTGAAAGTTAAGCAGAATGCGCCTGAGGCGCATTCTGCTTTACTTTCAACCTTTTTAGCTCACCTGAGCTAGCTCAGGGTGAGCTATTGCAATCCTTGATTGTCCGGCGTCCGTCGTGCGTCGTCCGGCGTCAACAATTTTAGTGTTTACACTCTAGAGACCACAATTTTTATCCAATCTTTCTCAAACTTGCTCAGATGGTATAATGCCATAAGAGTTCGCATGAGTTCGATTATGGTTGAAATCGGACAGATAGGTCATGAGTTATCTACCTTTGAACTTCTGAAAATGCCATATTTAACAGTGTTTACACTCTAGAGGCCACAGTATTTATCCAATCTTTCTAAAACCTGCCCAGATTGTATATGACCATAAGAGTTCGGAAGAGTTCGATTTTGGTTGAAATCGGACAAATAGATCAAGAGTTATCTACCTTTGAATTGCTGAAAATGCCATATTTAACAGTGTTTACGCTCTAGAGGCCACAGTATTTATCCAATCTTTCTAAAACCTGCCCAGAATGTATATGACCATAAGAGTTCGGATGAGTTCGATTTTGGTTGAAATCGGACAAATAGATCAAGAGTAATCTACTTTTGAATTGCTGAAAATGCCATTTTTAATGGTGTTTACACTCTAGAGTTCACAATTTTTATCAAATCATTCTTAAACTTGCTCAGATTGTATATTACTATAAGAGTTCAGATGAGTTTGATTATGATTGAAAGCAGACTTATAGGTCGAGAGTTATCTACCTTTGAATTGCTGAAAATGCAAAATTTAACGATGTTTACACTCTAGAGGCCACAAATTTTATCCAATCTTTCTCAAACTTACTCAGATTGTATATTATCATAAGACTTCAATTGAGTTTAATTTTGGTTGTAATCGGATCAATAGGTCAAGAGTTATCTACCTTTGAATTGCTGAAAATGATATATTTAACAGTGTTTACGCTCTAGAGGCCACAATATTTATCCAAGCTCTCTTAAACTTGCCCATATTGTATATGACCATAAGAGTTGGAAAAAGGGTGATTATGGTTGGAATCGGACAAATAGATCAAGAGATATCTACCTTTCAATTGCTGAAAATGCCATATTTTACAGTGTTTACACTCTTGCAACTACAGTTTTCAATGGAGTTTGATTATACTTGTACACAAAGGATGTAGCTATACGTTCTCGAAGGAGTGCAATTATTGTTGAAATGTAATCATTGTGACAATAGTTACCTGCCCTTGATATACTTTGAAATGCTAGAAAAAGGCTTAATTTCAGTTTTGTTTAGGCTCTAGTTATCTGCCTTTGATGTACTCTACTATACTACAGTAGGTCGACAAACTTGAATGGATTTAGAATAAAACAGGTGAAATTCAAAGGTAAAGCTATCAGGCTTCATTACAAATGGTGAGCAATATCAGGGCCTTCAGGCCCTCTTGTTTTAAGTGGTCCCTTGTTTTCAAAACTAGAATTAGGCTATGTGGTAATGGGTTATGTGCATTCATAATGTGACTTGTGTGTGCCTTTGGTATTTTTCAGGGTGGAGGCTCTGGTGGTAGTATCAGAGAAGCTGGAGGTGCCTTTGGCAAGCAGGAGGCCGCTAGAGAGGAACAATACTTTAGAAAACTGGTAGGTACACTAACCTGTAACTGACACAATGCTCTGCTCCTCGAACTCATTATCTTTTAACTTATTACTATTGTTTAACCTTCTGCAAGATGGGGCATGTCAGAAAAGGTCAACATCATTTAAAGGTAAAAAAGGTTCAAATTTACCTTGGCCATAACTTTAGAACTACATGTGATACAGACATCATATTTGGCATATCTACTGAAACCAAGAAGCTCTTGAGCTCAGTGCAAGTTTGGCTGTCAGATAACGGTCATGGTGACTAGTTATGTTAAACGTTTTGGTCACATCAAGCATAAACACATCTTGTTCAATATATTTTTAGCTCACCTGAGCACAAAGTGCTCAAGGTGAGCTTTTGTGGTCAGTCAATGTCCGTCGTCGTGCGTTGTGCGTCAACAATTTCTTCAAACATCTTCTCCAAAACCACTTGCTTGATTGCAACCAAACTTCACAGGAATGTTCCTTGGGTCAAGCTCTTTCAAAGTTGTTCAAAGAATTTGAAACCATGCAGAACTCTGGTTGCTATGGCAACCAAAGTGAAAAAATAAGGAAATCTTAAAAAATCTTCTTGTCACAAACCACAAGAGCCAGAGCTTAGATATTTGGCACATGTCATTACCTATATGTCCTCTATCAAAGTTGTTCAAATTTTGCCCCTGGGGTCAAAATTGGCCCCGCCCTGGGGGTCAACGTTTTACATAGAGTTATATAGTGAAATGTTCAAACATCTTTTTCTCTGAAACCAATATGTCCAGAGCTTTGATATTTAGCATGGTATTACTTCTAAAGGTATTTGACTTATATTGTTGAATCCGTTCCGGTCCGTTGCATATCTGGGTCACCGAAGCTAAAAATAGATTTTTTTCCCATGAGAACTTGTCTGAAACCTTAGTACACTGAGCTTAGATATTTTGCACATAGCATCGTCAACAGATCCTTTATCAAAGTTGTTCAAATTTTGTCCCTGGGGTCAAAATTGGCCCCGCCCCGGGGATCACAGTTTTACATAGAGTTATATAGTGAAATGTTCAAACATCTTTTTCTCTTGAACCAATATGACCAGAGCTTTGATATTTGGCATGATGTTTAATGAAAACTTCAAAAATCTTCTTGTCTGAAACCATAGTACACTGAGTTTAGATATTTTGCACATATCATCGTTTACAGGTCCTCTATCTTAGTTGTTCAAATTTTGCCCCTGGGGGTCACCTTTTACAAATCTTCTTTTCTGAAATCACGTGACCCATCCTAGTGTCACCATTGTCAGGTGAGCGATCAAGGGCCATTCTGGCCCTCTTGTTTAAAAAAACTGCACCCAAAAATGGACTAGACTTAATTGGAAATTGTACATTTGACAATTCAGAGATGGATGAGTTAAAGCACTGGGTCCAAGGTTATAAAGCTTTTCAGTTGAGTCTAAAGTCATTCTCAAGCATTTGATTGGTCAGAAATACTTGAGAACACACTCAGACTCAGCTCAAATGCTTTATAACCTTGGACCCGAGGTACTAAAGAGTATTATTTTTTTTCAGCAAGCAAAGCAGTTAGAAGAAATGAAGGATCATTATCAAAAATTGCATGTAGAAGAAATTAAAAGACACGAGGTAAGCATTAGGACTGAATCGTTACATTGAACTTTAGATTTAATACAATAGTAGGAAGAACGCTTGTACTGCATCAATAGCTATACTTTTCTATCGCAGATAGTGCCTTAAAACTATCAATAGCGTACCAATTTTATAATTGCATGAAGAAATTATCATAAAAGCCTTTTTAGCTCACCAATTATCAAGGTAAACTTATGTAAAAAAAAACGTGGCTGCTATGATCATTTTCCATATTCACAATCAGTGTTGTGCCTAGGCTGCGGCATCGTGGGTATCCCAACATTTGTTTCACGATTGTCCCTTAAAAATATGCACGGCGCTGGAAGATGGGCGTGCCGAGAAAAAATAACATTTTCGGTAATTTCCACTAGTTTGTTTCATTCCGGCTCCATTCTGGAGAATATAGAGATCCTAAAGGGAGATTAATCTTTGTATTGAAAATAGACTGTGTGCGTATAATATACATTCAGAATATCGGCATTTATCTGGTGAGGGCTTCAGGGCCTCATGGCACTCTTGTTTCCCTACCAGTACTTCAGCAGGGTTAAGTGCTATCCAAAGTATAAATGTTTGTAATGTGTATACATGTGCAATCCTATTGCATTATTAATATAAAGTAAGTTTCAAAATCAACTTTTAGGAAAAATCAACTTAATACTATCGACTCGATAGTATTAACCCTTAGCCCACCAAATAAATTGTCGTCTGCTATATTTCTCGTCTGCTTCAAGTTTCAAAGTGCTTCAAAGTTGCTCAAAATTGCTGAAAATGTTGTCGGAGTGTCAAACAGCTTGGATCAGGATGAGACGCCGAGTTACTCGGCGTCTCATCCGGATCCAAGCTGTTTGCATATGGAGCTATAGTTGTGAGTGGCAGGCTAAGGGTTGAGTTGAATTTTCCTAAAAGTTGATTTTGAAACTGTTACTTTATATTAATAATGCAATGCATTGCAATAGGATTAATTTAAATAAAACGGTGCAAAGTGACAAACTGTTCAGACCCTGATCAGAGAGCTCCTTGATCCTGATCAGAGAGCTTCTTAAGGAGCTTTTTGATCAGGATCTACACTGTTTGCAAATATCAAGTGTACAGACACATTGTCTGTAAATGAGGAGTAAACTTTACTCGTCAATGAGATTCAATGTGTTAACCCATTATCCCTTAAAAACGCCTTTTTACGCCTCTTACTTATTCCTCCACTGAAGAAAAAAGTTCCAGTTTATACAGCAAATAATATGTACCAAAAGAAATATTTTCCATATCCTAGAAGATGGTAGCTTAAAGCAGGCTGAAAGTGAAACAGAATGTGCCTTAAGGCTCATTCTGCTTTACTTTCAACCTGCTTTAAGTGCTCACCTGTTTTCGAAGCAAGAAATAGGCTAAGAGGTAATGGGTTAACCCATTACCCCATAAATACGCCTTTTTAGGCCTTTAATTTATCCCCAAACTGAAGAAAATACATGTAGTTCACATTAACATAATTATGTATGGTATGAAATATTTTCTATATTCTAGTAGATGAGAGCTTAAAGCAGGCTTAAAGTACAGCAGAATGCGCCATAAGGTGCATTCTGCTTACTTTCATCCTGCTTTAAGTGATCATCTATTTTCAAAACAAGAAACAGGTTATGGGGAAAAGTGTTTCAAACGCATATATTTTAAAAATTGTAAACAATATATGGGGGAAAGGGTTATCGACATTACGCCAGTCCACTCATTGACCCCCCATTGTTCTCACTAGGTGTGAAAATACAGGTAGTCTACTGTAGAGCATGAGAAAATTGTTCAGGCAACGGCTCAGCCATCTGAAGCTTTGAATAGAGGCCCTTACATAATAGATCTCAATAGGTTTTTCAATGGGTTTTACTAACCAAGCTATCTAATATTAGGTGCGGGCCTCACATGAGACGCCTGAATTATTCTTTGCCTAGACGCTAGCTGAGTAAGTGCATGGGCTCCATGCTTTGACACAAACGGTGCTAGATGTTACCACCCAAGCTTGGTCATGTAATGTCTTTAAATATATAAGTTATACAACCTTTTATTTATTTCTTTTTCAGGAGGCAATAGAAAAACATAAGAAAGCTCTTGAAGAATTGAAGAAAGACAGTGGTTCAGATTCTGACTAAACTGTAACAGCTATTAACAGTATGAGAGACAATGCAGTTTTGTATCTTTACAAGTGTTATGGTGTGAAATAGGAAATAAAACATATTAAGTTATATTGATATATTATCTTTTGTCAAATAAGATCAATTAATCTTCGGTTACCAGAAACTCTTTGCATGCTAAGGGTGAAACTTTGATTACCTGTGAATATAGTTTGAATCTTGGCGAGATGCAGTTTCTCGTGTCTCATCAGGAGTTACTCAGTATCTTGTATGGGTTCAACATGTTTGGCATTCAGACTTTTTTGAAAATTAAATTTAAGAAATTTTAAACCCAAAACAGTAGCAGATGACAATTGTTGCAGAAGACTTTAACCCTTTACCTGATATCCTATTTCTAGTACTTAAGATATAGTCACTACTTAAAGTAGGTTGAAAGTAAAGCAGAATGCGCCTTAGGGCGCATTCTACTTTACTTTCAGCCTGCTTTAAGCTATCATGTGCTATAATATAGAAAATATTCCCTATAATACATATTCGTTACTGATTAAATTGGAACTATTTTCTTCAGCGGATGAATAAATCATATCCGCTAAAAGGGGCTTCTATTGGGGAAAGGGTTAAGAGTTAAATACCTTTACTCCTGTGCATGCTGGGTAATCGTTTCGTCTACAACAAATATTGTCTGCTACCGTTTTAATAAAAGAATAAAAATTATATTTATTAAGAAACACCTCGAGAGTGTCAAACAGTTCGGATCCTGATGAGAATATGCATTAAATGCCGTCTCATCAGGATTCAAACTGTTTGCACAGTTAATCAGTTTCACCTTCACTAGAAGCATGCAAAGAGTTGATCATTTCTGAAAGTGTTAATGTAAATAGTTCTGGAAAGGGTTCTGTTCCTTGCTACAGCTTGTTTTTCACAAGTCGGGTGCATTAATTAATGTAAAGAAACTGGGTAAAACAAATAAATTTCATGTTTGTACACATTTGTTGTTTTTATCTGGAGCCCTGCATACTGTGGGGCTGTGAAGTTGATTGGTAGTGGTTGGGCAATCAGTCGTTGCCATGGCATCCAAGATATCTACACACCAAAATACTTCTCAATTAACATACAGTGTTCCCTCTCTACAACGACTCCCTCCTTACAACGGAATTTCGCAGTTCCCTATACATGACAATTATGTCTATCGCTTTTACTGCTCCTGAGTAACATTTATGCCAAGTAAATCAGGATGAAAGTGGAGGAGTTTGCCGTACAAGATTTTCCCTGCCAATTTTAAGACCAATTTCTAGGCCAACGGTCAAGGTCACTAAGATTTGAAATTTGTGTCTTGCACATCTACTACTCCTCAGTAACATTTATGCCAAGTATCAAATGAACCAGGTTGAAAGTGAAGGAGGAGTTCAAAGTACAAGATTTTGTCCGTCAATTTCAAGACCAAAGGTCAAGGTCACAGAGACCTGAAATTTGTGTCTTGCACATCTACTACACCTGAGTAACATTTATGCCAAGTATCAAATGAACCAGGTTGAAAGTGAAGGAGTTCAAAGTACAAGATTTTGTCTGTCAATTTCAAGACCAAAGGTCAAGGTCACAGAGACCTGAAATTTGTGTCTTGCACATCTACTACACCTGAGTAACATTTATGCAAAGTATCAAATGAACCAGGTTGAAACTGAAGGAGTAGTTGAAAGTACAAGATTTTGCAGACAGACCGACCAACAGGCTGATTCCAGTATACCCCCTGTTTGTGGGGGTATAACAATGTTAACAGTCTAGAGGCCACAATTTTTATCCAATCCTTATCAAACTTGCACATATTTTTTATGACCATAAGATGTCAGATGAGTTTAATTATGGTTGAAATCGGACCAATATGTCAAGCGTTGACTACCCAAGGCCTTTTAATTGCTGAAAATGCTGTATTCGACAGTGCCACACTTTTTAGCTCACCTGGCACGTAGTGCCATTAGCTCACCTGACACGTAGTGCCAAGGTGAGCTATTTTGATAGTTCTGTCTCCGTCGTCAACAATTTCTTTAAACGACATCTCGGACGAAACTACTGGATGGATTTTTACCAAACTTAGCAGGAATGATTCTTGTATGGTCCTCTTTCAAACTTGTTCCGGTCTGTTGCATATCTGGGTCACAGGAGCTAAAAATAGATTTTTTCAAAGAAAACTTAAAAAAATCTTCTTGTCTGAAACTACAGTACCCCGAGCTTAGATATTTGGCACAAAGCATTGTCTTCAGGTCCTCTATCAAGAATGTTCAAATTATGTCCCTGGGGTAAAAAATGACCCGCCCCAGGGGTCGTAATTTTACATAGAGTTATATAGCGAAATCTTCAAACATCTTTATCTCTGAAACTAATATGGCCAGAGCTTTGATATTTGGCATGGTGACACTTCTGGAAGCCCTTTACCAATATTGTAAATATGGTTCCAGTCCGTTGCAAATCTAGGTCACAGGAGCTAAAAATAGATTTTTTCAATGAAAACTTAAAAAATCTTCTTGTCTGAACCCACAGTACCCTGAGCTAAGATATTTGGCACAAAGCATCATCTTCAGGTCCTCAATCAAGATTGTTCAAATTATGTCCCTGGGGTAAAAATGAAATCTTCAAACATCTATATCTCTGAAACTAATATGACCAGAGCTTTGATATTTGGCATGGTGACACTTCTAGAAGCCCTTTACCAATATTGTAAATATGGTTCCAGTCCGTTGCATATCTAGGTCACAGGAGCTAAAAATAGATTTTTTTCAATGAAAACTTTAAAAATCTTCTTGTCTGAAACCCCAATACCCTGAGCTTAGATATTTGGCATAAAGCAGCATCTACAGGTTCTCTATTGAGATTGTTCAAATTATGTCCCTTGGGTCAAAACTGCCAAGGCCCTAGGGGTTGCAGTTTTACATAGAGTTATAAAGTGAAATATTCTTCTGAAACTATTATGGCAAGAGCTTTGATATTAAGCATTATGAAGTGACACTTTTAGATGTTCTTTACCAATATAGCTGAAATGGTTCGGGTCTGTTGCATTTCTGGGTCACATTAGCTAAAAATAGATTTTTTTCAATGAAAAGTCTTCCCGTCTTAAACCACCCACGTACAAAATATTTGGCAGAACACTTAATTTTCAAGTTCATCAGAAAGATATTTGAAATTTTGTCTTTTGGGTAAAAAATGATACCACCCCAGGGGTCATGTGACCCTTGTGTTGGTTTTTCCAGGTGAGCCATATTTAGGCCCGCATGGGCCTCTTGTTTTCCAATCTTTCTCAGATTGTATATAACTATAAGAGTTCAGATGAGGTCAATTATGGTTGAAATAGGTCAAGAGTTATCTACCTTTGAATTGCTGAAAATTCCATATTTAACAGTGTTTACACTGTAGAGGCCACACTTTTTATCCAATCTTTCTCAAACTTGTTCAGAAATGTATAAGGTCATGGGTGAGTTTGAAAATGGTTGAAATCAGACTTCAGACTATTCTGTCTGCCCTTGATGTGTTGAAAATGCCTCATCTAACAGTGTTTATACTCCAGCAACTAATTTTCAATGGATTTTGATTATCCTTACACACAATGTATAGCCATAAGTTCTTGAAGGAGTGCAATTATGATGAAATCTGATGATTGTGGCAAGAGTTATGCCCCCTTGATATACTTTGAAACGAAAGACTACAAAAGGCTTTATTTCAGTATTGTTTACACTCTACTTATCTGCCCTTGATGTACTCTACTGTACTAGAATAGTTTTTCTCACCTCTCGGACAGAGGTATCCCGAAATATAGGGTGTGTGAGATAACCTTATCTGACCGGACAGACAATATGAACTAATGGAACTATATTATGATTGGTTGTTATTGCCGTTGTTTTGACGTCATCATGCATGCATTAGCGCCTTAAAATACAACTCGCCGCTGTATAGCAAGTTAAACGCGTTTTTAGGGTTGACGAGGTGAGAAAATAAATCTAACACCACAGTTGAGTATCAGATGAATATCCCACCCTCGTTTGAAGATATTTTTGGAACACTCGGCAAAGCCTCGTGTTCCAAAAATATCTTCAAAACTCGGTGGGATATTTTTATCTGACACTCACGGTGGTGTTAGATTCACTATGTATTCCAATATTGTTTACACACAGCAACTTTGAATTGATTTAGATTAATATGGGTGAAAGCTAGCAGGCTTCTTTACAACAGGTGAGCAATATCAGGGCCTTCTTTGTTCATAACCTATACACAGATTTCAAAATCTAAACGGGGGACCTAAGTTCAAGGTCACAGAGCTCAAACTTTTTGTGTGCATGGAAAGGTCTTGTCCATATACACACACACATGCCAAATACGTAAGCAATACCTCAAGGGACATGGAAATTGTAGGCATTTTCTTGAAACTGCTTACTGGAACAGGAACACTGGAACAGCAATGCCGACACCAACGATCGGGTGACAACAATAGCTCATGGACACAGTCCGGCGAGCTAAAAATGACCGAGTTAAAAATGCCAACATTTATCTGGGTAATTTTAGCAATCAATAAAAAGACAATTTATTGCTGTCTAAACTTTATTTTTCTATTTTTTAATTGGAACAGAAAAAAATAATGTGATAATAGAACAAGATTAATCAAAAACATCTCCCCAATCAAGTCAACAGTGATTTGATCCCCCTCTTCTCTCTGTGATTTCATGTTTATCAACATTTCTTTAACTCAACACAACAGCAACTGTGTTAAAACAACTCCTACACATTTCTAAGAAAACATGAAAACTTAAAAAACAATATTTATCGGTTTCCATCTTAGGCTTATGGTATATAAGTTTTACTATTTTTTTGTATCATTTTTTTTTTCATTATTTAATATAAATATTGGGGAGATGATTTTGTTGTTCAGTTCAAATTGTCACAGAAAAAACTTGGATTTTTTTTTATTGTGTGATTAGGACATGTTTGGGCTCAAGAAAGGAACTAGTTTTATATATAGATCAAATAATCTCGTATGGTTTCTTTCATTCTTCCACCAAACCACTATGTTGGGACTACTCATTAGAATTGTCGCGAAAGCGACAATTCTAATGAGTAGTCACATCATAGCAATTTGGTGAAGGCATAAAGGTTTTAAAAACTCTTCCTCTCTGGTGCTCTAAATGTAAAATCCTCTATACTGTCAACTGCTCTCTATTCACACAACAAATTTTGATACATGTTTTTAACGTTTTTTTTAAAGAAATGAAACGGTTAACTGATATATGATTCCTGTATTAAAACAAAACTCCATATTGCATCTTCTTGATAGTCTCTTTCTCAGTCTGGGTTTCATTTCAATACAAGAATCATACAGGTGTGGCTTGGCAGCTCGTCTAATCTTTCTTCATGCTCGGCGTGTTGGCAGCGGCACTAGCTTGAGCGGCTGCTTCTTTAGCCTGGTGGGCTTGCAATACAGCCACGGCTTCCTCTACCTGGAATACAGAAACATAACCGCATGTTGATTTGATTTGATATGATTTTACGTCACTTTTAACAGTATTTCAGTCATATCGTGACATCCAGCTAATTACAGTCGGAGGAAGACCCAAGAAGCACTTTACACACTGTTTTAGGCGCAAATCGGCAACTGGGGAGAACCACCAGCCTTCTAACTGCATGTTGTAATTCAGGACTCCAGATAAGAGGGAGTAAACTGCACAAATCCAACACTTTCTCCTTTATCCTATGATGTTACTACTCATTTGAATTGTCTCTTCGAGACGATTCTAATGAGTAGTGACACCATAGGGTTTAAAGCAGAAATAAAGATTTTAGTTTTTGAAATTCTCCCCTTATGGCTAAATTAATCAATATGCACCCAGTGGATTCTACCATGCATATATACATAAACTTAATCCATTTTTGATGTAATGGGCACCTGGTCTAAATTTTCATTTTGTTTTATATTGAAATTCCTTTCAGCAAACAGTGTAGACTCTGATCAGACACTGCATTATGCGGTATCAGATCATAGTCCTCACTGTTTGTCTTATATGGGACGTTAGGCACAAATGGATTAACAAATGTTCTTACATAAAGCAGAGCTTCAGAATAGGGAGTATTTCAAAAATTAAAATCCTTATGTCTCCTTAAAACCCTATGATGTGACTACTTATTAGAATTGTTGCAAAGATTTAATTGAGTAGACAACAATTTTGGGCTTGCTCTAGGCTTAACCCATTGGTCCCATTCCCTTATAAATACGCCTTTTATTCATTCACCGAGAAAAATAGTTCCGCTTCATACAGTCATGAATATGTTTCATAAGAAATATTTTCTACATTCTAGCAGACTTATGCTTAAAGCAGGCTAAAAGTAAAGCAGAATGCACCATAAGGCGCATTCTGCTTTACGTTCAATCTACTTTAAGTAGTCGCCTGTTTCAAAAACTAGAAACAGGCTATGGAGTAAAGGGGTTAAAGGATAGAAGACATATTTGTAAAACACATTACCCCTTATGTGACCATGACCTTGACCTTTGTACTGAGCTCAAGATCTTCTCGATTTTAATACACATGCACAATATAAACTCTTTATCACATGTAGCTCCAAAGTTATGGACAATGTTAAGTTCAAACTATTTGACCATTAAATGACCTTTGTCAGACATGACAAAAGTCGTACTGAGCTGAAGAGCTAGAGTTGAGTATCACATCATGCCAAATACACTACCCAAAGTTTGCTAAGCACCAAGGGTAAAATCTCCATAGGTATTAGTGTTTTCTCCTGACCTGTCAAGAGTTATATTTAGATTCAAACATTCTAAAATTTTAAAAGGGATGAGTTTTCTCCACATCCAGTTAGAGATACAGATAGCTGTAATTTTTGTGTGTAATGTACAGTAGAGGATACATCATCTTTCCCGTGAAAAATTTACTTTTAGAAATTTTAACTATATTTTTAATCTGAGTAGCAAAACAGGTTGGAACCTTATCAGCACCGGGTTACCCAGCCTCTGATCTGGCTCCAACCTGTTTGCAATGGACATAATAGTTTTTAGCATAAACACGTTTATTGAGAATGAATAACATATCAGTAAAATTAGCGCTGCTGCCTCGTGCTGAACGAGGATCATGCTTATCTCAAGTTGGAAAGTGTATGACTATATAGATTCGATGTAACCCTGTTATTTATTTACCATTATGAACATTCTGTTCTAAAAATAACTCTGACAGGTCAGAAAAATCGCACAATACCAATGCACTGACCATTACACAGCATTTACTTCCAACATTTTTGTTCCATTTTCTTCCAAATTTGGAGATGCTTTGGACAATGGTTTATTTTACAGATTCTACAAAGGTTATAATTGTCTGGTCCTGTGGGTGAAACCCAAGGAAATTATCAAAATGTGAAATTTCTTTGAATTCACCAAAATTTTCAAATCCAGGGCTCCAGATAAGGGGAGTATTTCAAAAACCAAAATCTGTATTTCTTCATTTAACCCTATGGTGTCACTACTCATTAGAATCGTCTCTTAGAGACGATTCTAATGAGTATTAACACCATAGGATTTGGTGCTGATAGAGTGAGAAAAAGTTGGATTTGTTTAGTTTGCCCCCTCTTATCTGGAACCTGCAAATCCATTGAATTGTACACTGTAATGTTAAAGAGATGTTATTCGTTGGTAAAACAATGTCTTTACCTTTCAATATTCAATTGTACCCATTATATAAAATCTCTCAGAACATTCAAATGTAGAATTCAATGGATTGATAAGTTTCTGTGAAATCTCAGAAATTTCACTATTTTGATAATTCCCTTGAGTTTCGCCTACAGGACTTGAATAAGGGTAAAGTTATCAGAATCTGTAAAGTAAACCATTGGCCAAAACATCGCCAAATTTGGAAGAAATCAAACAAAAATGTTGAAAGTTATGTGATGAGATGTGATAGGGTCAATGCTTAGCAAACTTTGGGTAGTATATATATGAAATCTCACTCTTACTTTGATCTGGGTCTACACTGTTTTTATAGAACACATGCACTCTTTAAAAAATAAGTATACTTGTAGATAGGATTCTTACCTTTGCTTTGAGGGACTCTGTAGATTCTAACATATGCAGCAACTCGGAGTTGTCTATCTCGAGCAACATTCCAGTTATCTTGCCAGCCAATTCTGTATGCATGCGCTGGATCAACGGGAACAATCTCTCTCCCAGCATCTGCTTCTGCTCCTGTGGTGGGGCAGCTGCCAACATGGAAGCTGTTAGAGCATCCTGGCCTGGCACAACAATAGCCTGTGACTGAATAGAAAGTGTAATAGGTATTAATTCATTGACCCTTTAAACTTTAAATGGACAATTCCTTATTTTCCCCCCAATTAGCTCTTGTCCATTTCGACTAATTAGTATATTATAATGGGTTGAATACAAAAGAGTACTGCAACTATACTAACACAATAAAGAAACTGTACAATTAGTTTAAGGGATTTCTGTTATACTTATAAGTACAAACCATAAACAAATTTGGTACCAAAATGCGGAAAACTGCAAAATATATTGCGATTACCGAGCACCTAGAAACCTGGTATTTTTTAAAATATCTCCCAGCAAGGGTAGATATCGCAAGAAACTTTTAATTTGTTTTCATTAACCCAAAACCCCATAAATACGCCTTTTATTTATTCATTCATGGAATACAAATTTTGAATGTTACGACCTGCTTTAAGTTGTCACCTATCTTTCAACCATGTTTTTTTTATAATCCCTCCCAGTAAGAGTAGATATCTCAAGAAACTTTAATTTGTTTTCTTTAACCCATATACGCCTTTTATTTATTCATTCATGGAATAAAAATTTATAATGTTACAACCTGCTTTAGGTTGTCACCTATCAACAAAAGTAGAAACAGGCTATGGGGTAATGGGTTAAGAACTTAAGACACTGAGAATCCCTCAAGTTTTCTTACCTGTTGCATTTGGTTTTGATATTTGAGGCTAGGTCGGGCTCCTTGCTGCATAGTTGGTGCCGGAGGTGGTTGTGGTCTTCCGGGCATGGTATTCTGGGGCATTCCCATGCCTGGCCTAGGCTGGGCTGTAGACTGACCAGTGATGGGTCTGGGATTAAGGTTAGTTTGTCTGACCTGGGGCTGGCCACCTGGCCCTGCAGCCCCAGCCCCCCCTGCAGGTCTGGTAGGTCTGACCTGGGGTCCGCCTGGCAAGGACTGGAAGCCTGTGTTGCCTGGATTGGTGGCTCGAACTGTCTGCCAACGAGGTCCGGCTCTCATCTGGGACATCTGTTGCGGAGCAAAGAAGTTGCCTCTTGCAGCACCTGGATTCATGGTTGGTACAAAGTAGCCAGCGTTAGCTCCTGGCTGGAAGACCTGACCCATGGGCTGAGACTGGAGTCTCATGCTGGCAAGTCGCTGCATGTACTGGGAGGCAAGATGAGCCTTGCGGTCTTCCTTTCGCTGTGCCAGAGCAACGTACAATGGCTTGGCAACTATGATACGTCCATTCATCTCTGTGACAGCCTTGGTGGCTTCCTCGGGAGAACTAAAGCATACAAATCCAAATCCTTTCGACCTTCCATTCTCAAACATAACCTGAAACATAAATCAAGCTCGTGAAATTATTCTCTCTGCATTGAAATGTTACAATTTCCTTTTATGCCAACACTCAACAGAAGACGAATATGGTTGCTAAATGCAGAATAAAAATAACTCAAAACACTCCTTTTTTTTCTATCCTGCATAACCCATTCACTTCTAAGAAAGAACTTAACATTACTTTAACAAGTGGTACAGTGGGGAATACGCTATTCGTTCCCGTATAAAAGCAAACGAATCGTTAACGGATTGTAATAAAATACAGAAAAAATTTTCCCCGACAATTCTGAATATTGATTTTTACCATGACAGCAAACAGTTTGGAGCCTGATCATACGCAAAGTTACCCCGTGTCTCATCTGGCTCCAAACTGTTTGCTATGGAAATTAAAGTTTTAGCGTAAACGCGTTTATTGGGAAAGAATGTTTTCTCCACTGTACTACAACTTACTTGTAGTTAAGAAACTTATTTTTAACTCTTTCCTCCCTGAAACTTTAAATGGACAATTCCAGTTTCCATTTTAGTCTAGTCCATTTTAGACTTTTAAGGGTTGTTTTTGTCAATGTTAGGCATTATGACAAACAGTGAAGACCCTTATCAGAGGGCTCCTTTCGGAGCCCTCTGATCTGGGTCTTCACTGTTTGCATAGGACATGTGTTCTAATTACATATACACTGTTTGAAAACCATGCCTATATGCGGGACTAGGGATCAAAGAGTTAAGCATTCAAGAACTGAAGAAGTGAATCACTGTAAACTTATTTTTAAGCATTCAAGAAGTGAATCACTGTATAAGCCAATTTCTCAGGTTTCTATGAAGCATGTGATCACATGAGGCCCAATATAGAAACATGTCCCACACAAGAAAATATTACAGTGCTCCCACCCCACAACAGCTCCCTCCTTACAACAACCCTTTGCCGCAGTTCACTTAACAAGACAAGTATTTCTAACGATTTTACTGCTGCAATAACGTCTGCTTTACATTGTTGTCTGCTGCCCTTTCTCCAAGTTACATATAAGTACATTTTGATAAAATAAATATCATGCGGCGTCTGATCTTGATTCAAGCAGATTGCAAATGTAAACCAAGTCTTTATTTTCCCTCGCTATAACGACTACCACGAACAACACACACAATCTGTGTGTCTCATTAGGTGTTGCTGTAGGGAGGGAGCACAGTATTTATCCATCTCCTGCTTTTAACACTATTTGTCCCAATGGTATAAGCCCCATACTCGACCAAACTAGAAATTCAGTTGTATATTTCTCACATAGAAGTTTTTTAACCCTTTCCCCCATGGAAGCGCCTTTTTGCACATTTGATTTATTCCTCCGCTGGTGAAAATAGTTCCAATTTATACAGTCATAAGTATGTATAATAGGAAATGTTTTCTATATTTAGAAGATGATGGCTTAAAGCAGGCTGAAAGTACTTTCACTGCTTTAACCCTTTGAACCCTAGTCCCGCATATAGGCGTCATTTTCAAACAGTGTACATGTGAATAGTACACTTGTCCTGTGCAAACAGTGAAGACCCTGATCAGAGGGCTCCAAAAATGGACAAAAACAACCCTTAAAAGCCAGAAATGGACTAGACTAAAATTGAAACTGGCATTGTCCATTTAAAGTTTCAGGAAGGAAAGAGTTAAGTGGACAAATATATTTAATACTAGAAACATGCTATGAGGGAAAGAGTTAATCCATAGCCCTTTTCTAGTTTTTCAGAGAGAGGAGAACTTAAAGCAGCTTGAACGTAAAGCAAAGTGTGTACTAAAACGTATTCTGCTTTACTTTCAATTTGTTTTAAGCTACAGTCTGATTAATTATAGAAATTCCAATTATCTATAATTATTATAGTCACGACTGTACAACATGGATATATTTCCTTCAGTGCAGAACTAAATTTAATGTGTATCTATGGGTAAATACTCTTTAAAGGCGCTCTCTGTTCAGGGTCTGCACTGTTTGTTATTTTGCAACATAACAATTGGTATAATTCTCTTGAAATAGTGAAAAATGAACTAGACTTTATACTTTAGGAACCCTCTGATCAGGATCTGCAATGTTCGTCAGTTTGCAGACATATTGTTAAAATCTACCCTTAAAATAGTCAAAAGAACTGAAATAGTCGACTTTCAACTTCATGAATGACAGAGTTCAGCACAATTTTTATTGCGAAAATATGGTAATAGCAACACTATGTTATAGTATCAAACTGCTCATTACATGCTACTGAGCCAATGCTCTAGATTTGAGGGAGTAAACTCAAGAGTTTGAACATTTTCTCCACCATGTCTGCACTAAACCTGTAGTGTGACTACTCATTTGGAGTGCCTCTTAGAGACAATTATAATGAGTAGTCACAATATAGGGTTTGGTACAAGCATAAAGATTTTAGTTTTGGAAATACTCCCCTTTAATATTCTGGGGCCCATCTAAAGAAACTTTATAGAACAAATATTGTTGCAAGTCAAATTCTAAAATCCTCAATTATTATTTATTTCTCCATCTAATCCTGTCTTGTGATCTCTTTGGAATCGTCTTGAAAAGACGATTCCAAAGAGATGACATAAGAAAGGATTAGATGAAAAAAATAAGAAAAGTGATGAGTTTTAAAGTTTTGACTTTCAACAGATTTTGTTGTACATTTCGTAAGACGGGACCCTCGAGCCCTGCTGAGAGCTGATGTTTCAACTTCAACACAAGGATGGGTTAATCTAATTACCACATCTTCTGTGTTGATTGTCGAGTTTTAATATTCCCAAGTAAAGGAGGAGCAAGACTATTTGCCTGGCTCCAGGGTGGTTGGGAATGTGTGCTTGTTGTTAACATCATAACACATTCAACCATAGACAGGAGCAAGACTATTTGCCTTGCTCCAGGGTGGTTGGAAACTCATGCTAAGGAATATATTACATTAACCAATTACCCCTGTTATTGTCTGTTTCTAGCATTGAAGATATGTGACCATTTAAAGCAGGTTGAAAGTAAAGCAGAATGTGCCTTAAGGCACATTCTGCTTTACTTTCAGCCTACTTTGGCCACCAACAACTAGAATATAGAAAATATTTCTTATTATATAATTTCATGATTTTATAAATTGGAACTATTTTCCTCAGTGGAGGAATAAATCGAAGGCCTATTTATGGGGTAATGGGTTAATTTACACATTCAACCCTAAGGGCTCAAGATAAGAGAGGGTAAACTGAACGTTAGAAATCCAATATATTCTCACTCAGTTCAGCACCAAATCCTATATGGTGTTTATAATCATTAGAATCGTCTAAAAGAGAAATAAAATATTTCATTTTTTAAATATCCCTCCTTATCTGGAGCCCTGAAAAAAAAAATTACCAGGTAATTGTCACCAGGTTTACGTACCTTTGCACTTGTAATTGTTCCAAACTGTGCAAACTCTTTTCGAAGCCTTTCATCATCTATAGTATCATCAAGGTTTTTCACATACAAGTTCACACCCTGGTATCTGTTCATTCTCTCCTGCTTCAGTCGATCAAATTTGTCTTTGAGTTCAGCCTGTCTCTCAGCCCTTTTCTGGGCTCTGCCCACATACAAGGTTCTGCCATCAAAGTCTTTGTCATTCATTGCGTCAACAGCCTGTTAATATAAATACAGCTAAAGGACGTTTCTAATCTTAAATCAGAATGCCTAGTTAACCTATTACCCCATAGCTTATTTCTATTTTTAAGATATGTGACAACTTAAAGTAGGTTGAAAGTAAAGCAGAATGCGCCTTAAGGCACATTCTGCTTTACTTTCAGCCTATGGTAAATTAAGCTACCATCTACTAAAACGACATTTTACCTAAGATACATATACATGTCTCTAAATTGGAATTATTTTCTTCAGTGGATGAATAAATTGAGGCATAAAAAAGTGTAATTAACAAGTAATGGGTTAAAGATTGAATAAGCAATCCCTACATCTACAACACAAGCTGCTGCCAAACAGAACCCCAAAAGCCTAGATTCGATTTTAGAAGAAAAACGTTATAACTACATGTATGCAAATTTGAAAAGGAAATAAATTAAAGGGACTCGCAACCGGATGGTGTACTTGTCAAAATAAAATAAAATACTCAAATAAAAGCAAATGAGTGGCATTATTTGGCTTCCGACATTAAAAAATATGATCAGCGTCAGCTGACGGTATAGTTGTTGCTTCTCTACACGGGCTCAGACATGAACCCGAGCCGAAAATGTACTATAAATCGCTACCAGTGAAGTACGTTAATTCGCGACCATATAGATTGAGAGCGTCAGTAGCCGCGTGGATAAAGGTGATTCCCTTTTTTTTCATGTTTGCCTCCGCATGGAGGGTCACGGGTTCGAATCCCACCAGAGCTTCTTCTTTTTTCTTTTTTTTGAAATGCATTTTTTAACAGAATTTATTATCCTAAACTAAATCTTACCCATTTATATAAGCATTTGACATATATTTACAAATTACTATTTTTAATGCTAAATCCGGTTGCGAGCCTCTTTAAGGAGTTCTGCTTTAGTTTCAAACCTACTTTAAGCTATATATAAATCTGGGTCCAATGTTATAAAGCTTTTCATTTGAGTCTAAAGTCGTTCAAGCATTTGATTGGTCAGATTTAAGCCTAGGCTCAAATCTGACCAATCAAATACTTGAGAACACACTCAGACTCATCTCAAACGCTTTATATTAACCTTTGACCCTGGACAAATATTGATAATGTCTTGAAACTCTTCTATGGTTATGTTCAGCTATATCTAGGTGGGAGCTACTTATTCTCAGTAATTAGAGACGTAAAAAGGCATACTTATCAGGTAAAAGGTAATGCTAAACATTTGTTCATTAACCCTTAGCCCGCCAAATAAATTGTCGTCTGCTATATTTCTCGTCTACTTCATGTTTCAAAGTGCTTCAAAGTTGCTCAAAATTGCTGAAAATGTTGTCCGAGTGTCAAACAGCTTGGATCCGGATGAGACGCCGAGTTACTCGGCGTCTCATCCGGATCCAAGCTGTTTGCATATGGAGCTATAGTCGTGAGTGGCAGGCTATGGGTTAAATTCTTTGCAAACATATACAGATCTTACCCTTTCTGCTGACTCGGGTTCCTCAAAGCTGACAAATCCAAATCCTTTACCCTTGCCATCATACCCCATCATAACCTGAAACACATGAACAGTATTGCCTATGAAAATCAAACTTCCACAACCCATCTATATCTAGATATTAAAGTTTCATAATCGGCTGATTTTCATAATTGATCATCGGGTAAAATTGGACAGATAATTTCAATTAATCATCGATTATACAAGCGAAATGGGAATTTTAAATTTTGAGTAAAAATTTAGTAACTAAAATCTTAAAGTTGAAAATTACTAAATTTATACTCAAAATTTAAAATTCTCATTTTGATTGTATAATCAATGATTTATCAAAGTCGTCTGTCTGATTATTTTTTATTTTAATTACACATCTGAAGATCAATACAGACATTATTAATGCAGTAAAGTGTTTTCATACATTTTATATTAAATACAATATAGCTATTTTACTTAGAATAAAACAAAAAAAAACATATTAATCAATTATTTGATTTTATAATGGATTATTTGATTTTATAATCGATTATCTATCAAATGATCACAACGCGGTTATTTTGAAAGAAAACGTTTTCTCTACTGTACTTTGCACGCTGCACACGGGAAACAAACTGCTGACCTAAACAGCAAACAATGGTAATTGAACATGCTACTATTGATCTAACATAAGTTACCACTCTATTTATAATGACTGCTGGTTCAACTTCTAAGAGGCTGTCTTTCATACGACTACAGTGGAGAATGTTATTCTTTCCCGTTTAAACGAAACGAAACGCAAAACACTAAAACGTAGAAAAGTGCAACTTTTTTGACAATTTTATAATTCATGTTTATCTTGGTTGCAAACAGTTTGGAGCCTGATCAGACGCCGGGTTACCCGGCGTCTGATCTGGCTCCCAACTGTTTGCAATAGAAATAATAGTTTTAGCGTAAACGCGTTTATTGGGAAAGAATAACGTTTTCTCCACTGTACCAGGTTATGTTTTTAAGCCTTCTTTTTGCTCACTCTCGAAGGTTTCTGTTAAGGGTTTACTATAGAAATATTAATATAGCCCCTAAAGTCAACTTTATGTAAACCCTTTCCATCTAAATTATTATCACTCTCAGGGCTCCAGAAAGGGGAGAAATTCCAAAAACACCACCTTATTTCTGCATTTAACCCTATGGTGTAACTACTCATTAGAATTGTCTCTTTGCCATGATTCTAATGAGTATTAAAATCATAGGATTTGGTGCTGAAATTGGTGAGAAAATGTTAACATTTGTTCAGTTTACTCTTGCTTATCTGCAGCCCTGATTTCTTTAGCACAGGGGCCAGACATTACCTTTGCGCTGATAATCCCTCCAAACTCTGAGAACCAGATCTTTAATTTTTCATCGTCAATGTCCTCTCCAAAGTTCTTGATGTATACATTGTTAAATTTCTTCATCTTATCCCCCATCTGTTCCAAACGCTCGCGGCGATTCATAAAATGACCCACAAATCTGGAAAATAAGCAGAATGTGCACATTTCAGTGAAATACAAACAGAGAAACAGTCAAATGCTGTTACAAGTCCATTTGGTAACAAATTGAGATATTTTTCAGCGATAATTTTACCTGTGCATCCCGAGTCCTAAACTCTTTAAATTTACCAGGGACTCATTATTCAAAAAGTTGTGAGTCCCATTGACCCATAGCTTTTCTGACCTCTATAAGACTATTACTCATAAGCAAATAGTAGCTTAAAGCAGGTTAAAAGTAAGGCACATTCTGCTTTACTTTCAACTGCTTGAAGTGGTCAGAATTGTCTTTAAAACTAAAAAATCAGTTACGGGACATTAGGTTAATTTTACACCCCAATGACTCAATGTTTTTTAACCCTTTACCTAATAGCCTATTTCTAGTATTGGAGATAGGGGACTACTTAAAGTAGGTTGAAAGTAAAGCAGAATGTGCCTTAAGGCGCATTCTGCTTTTCTTTCAGCCTGTTTATAGCTATCCTGTGCTAGAATATAGAAAGTATTCCCTATAATATATATTCATGACTGATTAAATTGAAACTTTATTCTTCAGCGGAGGAATGAATCATATTCGCTAAAATACGCTTCTATGGGGGAAAGGGTTAAAGAATGTGCATCACCAAGGACCCATTCATCCGATTTCTAAAATTATCACCGATATTTCCCAATTTGAACTCCTGTCATGGTTGAGTTACAGTAATAATTTTAGAAAAAAAAAGAATGGGTCCTTTGGGACCCATAACTTTGAAATCTATGGGTCCCAATTTTTTCACCAACTACAAGCATGTGAACGAACTGCTACACCCGTCTGTTTTTTTTTCATTTAACTTTATTTAACGTTTGACACTGAAAATGAATCAATGAATATTAAAATCTATAAATGCCATAGTAAGCGTAGTTTGTTCATTTAATTTCATAAAATCTGCATGTTTCTGATCTTTCCAGTTCAATGTGCACTTAAGTCAATAGCTTTGGTCAACTTGACTTTATTAGGATTCTGTTCTTTGTGATTCTGTCCAAAAACGGAAGCCTGTATGCTCTACAGATCTGCATGTCTAGCAAGAGTGCTGTGTTGCAAATTATTGTTCTAACAAACTTTCACAAATGAATTTCTTACTTTACTATTATTACGAACACACCTACAATGTTTCTGTTATTAAAACAGTGTTGCAGCTATGATGTCCGATTCTCGCATAGATTTCGACAATCTCGCACAAAAATTACTAGTGCAATCTATCAAGTCAGCCCTACGCGGTACTGTACCCGCCATACGATATTATCGCCAATAACAACTAATGACGACTCTTCTCCCCCGTCGTGATATTCTACGACGTATTAGATATAGAAAGCTTAGATACAGATAGTGCGCGAAAATTCGTGCGCGCTTAACTGCTGCAATAATCAAATACTATGCGTCAAACCTTTCAAACTTTGGGGTGATTCTTGTCGAGTCAGATACCCGCCATTTTGGACACAAATAGGCTAGGTCTAAAACATTGACCCTACTATCTTGACTAGCCACTATAAAAAAAGAGTTCATTATTCGCGGCATGGACTTTTTGTATTCGTGTTTTAATTTATTTTGGCCTAATTATCATAATATATTCAGCGTCTTTAGCAACTATGTTCGTCTGCGAAAACAATTTAGCACCTACGTAGGCCTGATACGCCGTTACAAAGTATCTACACATTAAAGTATTAATCGTTCTGTATTGTTCGCGCAAGTACGACGATGCGTCCTTGAGGACGCACGTCTTTTCAGACTATGCGTCCTCGGCGATTTTTATGCGTATTGTACGCAGGACGCAGACGTAAAATTATCACTGCAGTTATGATAAATTTCTAGGAATTCAATATTGTTCAAGTTACTTTTTTTTTTTAAATTCTTTATTTTTGTTTTTACTTTACAGATTTGCTTTCTTTAACAAAATTCACATAACAACGATAACAATAATAAATACAAGTATTTTCCCAGCTGTTATAAAATTTCAAGGATTCCTTTTCAAGACTTCTTGAGAATTTTCAAGGCAACTTTATTCAAGGTCTGCGCAAACTCTGATATCTATGGGGGAGGGGTTAGACTGTAATACTTACACTTTTTTACCATTCAGCAACATGCCATTAACTTTCTCGATAGCGTTTCGCGCAGCCTCCTCGGTCTCAAAATGTACAAAGCCATATCCCCGGGAACCATGGTCGTCCGACACAATCTGAGAAAACAAAAGTTCTATGAAGAAAAGAGTTCCAATTTATACAGACATGAAAATTGAACATGTACCACAAATTTTTTTAAGGTAGCTTAAAAGCAGTTTGAAAGTAAAGCAGAATGTGCCTTCAGCTTCTTTATTTTAGCTTTACATTCAACCTGCTTTAAGTAGTCACCTGTCTTCAAAAGTAGAAACAGGTTATGGGGTAAAGAGCTAAACAGTGCAGAATTTATATCAGAACTTTCTATATTCCAGCAGATGGTAGCTTATGAGAGTTGAGACATTCTGATTTACTTTCAAACTGTTTTAAGTTGTCATCTATAGATCTTCAATTACTAGAAACAGACTACCGTCATTTCCCGAGTATTGTGCCCATCCGTGTATAACACGCACCCTTATTTTCAGGGTTAAATGTCTGGGAAAAAACTTTTCCCAAGGTTTTGGTCAGCCGTCGTAAGCACGATTTCTCATGCTGAACCCAGTTGTTTTTAAAGGAAGAGAGTTCCGTAGGCATATTTTAGGACCAAGAAAATCCATTAAATATGTGATAATTACAAGTATTCTGATAGTCAGGGGGTGAAATCCGCCCTTCGAAGTTCCAAAAAATGAGCTGCGACTGTGTTTCAAATGCTGGAAACGAAACCAGACATATTTTTATGGGCATACTTAATTTTCATTTCTAGCGTCACATTAGAACAGGAACGGAATATGTTCCTGATTAGAGTCACACCGCATTGTTCTGTGTAAGTTTGTAGATGCGTTTATTAGGATTAAAATATATAAATACTAAACATTTATTGTATCGAATTATTTCATCACTTATTCACTAGCATTTATTGAATTATGAAAAAATACGGTAGAATACGAACGTTCCGAAAAGGTTACAAAAAGTTTCGCTCTGGAAATCGAGTGCCGCCAATCAAAAGAATAATCCGGAAATATTAAATTCGATTATGCGCAGTTCCCGCCCGGAAATGGCGGGTGTTTATACAGTGACGCTTTGTTTCTACGATCCAACCAGAGCTAAGTTTACTTCCTTTTGAGCGATTTCACGCAATAATTATGAATAACAACTTGTTTATTTACTTTATTTCTCTCTCAGTTCAAAATGCCTTACCGATTTAGATTGTATTAGATACTGTACGTAGCGACTAACATGCTCCCTTGAAATAATCTTCAAATAATCGAGGGCTTGCATTCTCAGATCGGAGACTAACATCAACAGTTTACACCCGGACAATCATAACTGATTATAATTGGGGTCACTAGCGTGTCATCTCCAATAAACAGCCCTAATCCCGGGCTATTGGAGGTGTCAATTAAAGCCCTGCAGCGTATTGCGCAATCTTAACACATCGGCCTACGGGCGCTAACCGTTGGTCAAGGTAGGCTTTAGAGTCTTGTTCCACTGTATTGTACGCACCCCCAAATTGCAGAAAAAAGATTTTATGATAAAAGTGTGCACAATACATAGCTAAAGACGGTATATGGAATAAAGGGTTAACCGTTAACCAAATGTGTTTTTTGTTTTGTTTGTTAACACCAATTTCTGCCTTCTATGAGCTAATTCGGCGTCCCAGAGAGGAGAGTGGATACAGAAAACCAACAGAGTTCTCTGGCTCTTTTGGATGCCCAGTGTAAAGCACCGATACATCAGACCTCGGTTAATAGAGCCACATCCAAAGGACTTGGGATAAAAATCACGACTCTGGTACCGCAGTCAAGTGTGCTACCACTGGACCACATCAGCCGGTTATTAACCAATTTTGTCTTATTATAATTCTTTGGGTAATGATAATGGAGTAGTCACAAAGACCATGAAGCCATTTAGAAGAAAATAGTCTTAAATAACATCTGTAAAACCTGGAAACTGCAGCAATGTGGAATTGTTTGTTGAAATCTCACCTTACACGACAAGATGTTACCAAAAGCAGAGAAGGTGTCATACAAGGCTTTGTTGTCAATGCTCTTGTCAAGGTTTTTGATGAAGACATTTCCTACTCCTGACTTTCTCAGTGATGGATCTCGCTGGGACCACATAATTCTGATGGGTCTGCCTTTGATTGTATCGAAGTTCATGGTATCCAGGGCTCTTTCCGCTGAAATATAAAGAGAATCAGGGCTCCAGATAAGAGGGAGTAAACTGAATAAATCCAAAATTTTCTTATATTCAACACCAAATCCTATGGTGTTACTACAGTACTCATTACAATAGTCTCGAAGAGACGATTCTTATGAGTAGTTTACACCATAGGTTTTTAATGCAGAAATGAAGAATTTAGTTTTTGAAATACTCCCCTTATCAGGGTTAGAAATTAGCTAAAAATTACACTTGCATTTTTTTGTGAGTGACTTTTGAACTTACTCGCAAAATGCAAAAACTACTCGCGAAAGTCAAACTGTCATTCTGAACATATATGTTTTAACTTTTAATCCGACACAGACGTGTAGAAATCAAATACGATCTACCTACACTTCGTGTATTTCATAGTTGTACATTTGTGGTTACAGCTGACAAGGGATAATGATTTTCATATCTATGTGTACATACAAAAGGAGTATTACATTTTATAATATTGGGGAGAATGCATGCTGTATGCACTATGCAGACCGCACACGATTTCATTACTCGAAAATTAGGTCAGGTTTAGATTGCCAATCCGTCTACGATACAAACGTTTTTTTCACTGGTCGTATATTTCAGGGCTGTGGTTAATAAAAATAATAAACAGTATGTCACAGTAGAATTAGAAGTATAATTGTACCACGAATGAAGCTTGTACTCGTGCGAGTCTTTTAAATGGCCTCGTCTTTGAAGAACGGTTTCGGTTGTTGAGTCTCAGACTCTGTGACAGCGGTTTTTTTCCTTCTTTGAACGGTACCGGGGAACGGACCCGTTCCCAATTCGAGACGGACCCTTCCCAATTTGAAGACCGGACCCTTCCCAATCAAAAGAAATCAATTATCGAACCTGTTCCCAATCAAAATAAACATATTTGCCAATTATCAATTACATTTTCCCTTTAAATCATAGCAAACCATCCATATTCCAACTAATCTTTGTCTACAATGAATGTAAACAAAGTTACGCAACTCCATTGACATTTTTTGGGAGTATGTATAAAACAATACCAGTGATTACGGCCGAATTTAGGAAACGGTCCGGGCGAAGATTTATACATGCCCCTTCATCGAGACTGGTTAATGTTGCGTGATCGCAAAATCCGCTGAAATTGATAAGTTTACAAACCCAGTCCGACTCTGTTTACCATCATTTATAAAATAGAAAATCTACAATGAAAACAATCATGAGCCATAATTCAAAGTATTACAGAATTGTTTTGAACAAGACGATAAGGAAAAACTTGAATCTAGATCTCTGCCTTTAACACTCGCGAGCGTGATTGGCAGTATCCAGAGATAGATACGATAAGATTTTGGATTTTACCAAGCCATCAACTCTGTCTCGGCCACAACCGCGTTTACTGTGAGTAACACACCCAGCGTAGATTTAGTTTCTAGTACACCATGTTTAATTGTTTACCATCATAAACAGTTCTAACGGTTTAGTAACTTAAATTCCCAATTTCTGCGTTGTCATCATTTCAAAACTTGTTTTTCCCAATTTGACTTGAAAAATTCCCAATCTGAGGGGTACCGGACCCGTTCCCAATTGGGTGGAAAAAAAAACGCTGCTGTGATAAGAATTGTTTACACATCGGAACTCCGAAGTAGCAAAGTACGCGTTAATTAGCCAATGAGAATTAAGAAAGTCCGTCATTACGTCATTCTTACAGACAAAAAAGAGGTTGAAACTGCCCGAGAAGCTATGATTGGCTTACGAAAAGTATTCGCTTGTCTTCTCGTCCATTTCCGCCACTCGAAATGTTACGGAATAAACCGCGCATAGCCTTACAGACGCTATACTGTGGTTAGCTCTCCGAAAAACCGTACTCGCATTTTTTTGCGAGTTTGTTGAAAAATCACTTGCAATTTACAAATTCCACTCGCATTTTGCGAGTATGCGAGCTTAAATTCGAACCCTGCTTATCTGGAGCTCTGAATCATTTTTTCCCCCAACACTTTCACCAATTGAATAAAGCTCCATTATTCCAACTTTTCTGGAGGGTACTATTTGATCTGTTGGCAAAATAAAATTCTCAGTGACCAATTTGCCATTTACATTACAAAAAAAACGCCCACTCACTGAGAAGTATATGATGGTCACTGTTCCATTGCCAATTACTAAGTCTTTATTAGCTCAAACGTTTCAAAGCATTACAGTTACGGTAGCACACCCTTCGAACTTTCATTTTCTCCGACTTAATTTATCAGAAATATCTTATCAGAATGATAGAATTGTCAACATTATTTACGGCAGATTGAGAATTTTGCGAACAGGAACAGGATGCAGATGGCCCGTTTTGGGGTGTTATGCCACAGTGGATTCGGGACTTTCTTTTGCTAATTTATGGTCAGGAACAATCTCAGCAGCTACATCGTTGTTAGTATCATCATTTCATTTCGTTTATTTAGCCGTTGTAACGAAAAAGGAGCGAATATCGCTTGCCTGTTTTCGTTATTTCAGACATCGCTGAGAATGGCTACAGACGAGTTTATTCGCCGACAATATCAAAGAGTTTCCGAATACCGGAAATAACAATAATTAGCATTCGCGCCCGAGAGTACGATTCGTCCCCGTATCGAGAATTTTCTAACTTTCGCCGGATTTTTCGGGCGCGTCCCTCGGTGCAGCACCGGCATTTCTACTGGGTATTTTGTTATTTTTCCGCGCGAAAAGTGCCAAAACGTAGTCTAGGCAGATCACAGAAACTGAATTTGCGTAATTGAACATTGGAATTTCTGCTTGTCCACGGACAATCAAGACAGGAAAATTCACCGGTCCGGACCCTAAAATGGCCACCTCGGACAGTTGATTTTGCCACCCCTGAACAGTCACAACATTTAACAAGACTCAAGTTGTCAAGATATTAATTGGAACCATTTCTTCAGTAGAGGAATAAATTAAAAGGTGTAGTACCGTTCGGCGTATTAATGAGGTAATGGGTAAATATGTCACAACTGATTGCCAAAAAAAAAAAAAATACATAAATTACAACTGGGAATTGCGATCAAAGAATTAATCCTTCAAACAATTCAGGTTTACTGAAAGTTCACTCATACTGCAGGGGTGTAAAAATTTCAGAATTGTTACTCGCCCTGCTGGGTGATAATGACATTTGACTCATTAGTTTCTGTTGTAAATTATCAGAAAATCTGCTCGCCCTGACAAAATCTTACTCGCCATGGCGAGCGGGCGAGTAGAATTTTACACCCCTGTACCGTCAACAATTGTTCACCTTATAATACACTTTTGTAACCCATTACTCCATATGGGCAGTTAACACCTCGAGTTCCTCTTTTTAGTTTAAACAGGAAGTTACTAACAGTAATGGTGATCTACGGCTTGACACAAAATGGTAATTTAGAGCCAACTCGTCTTCAAAACTAAAAACAAATTTAAGCAAGCAGTGAATACAATTTACTGGGCTCCAGATAGGAGTAAGAAACTGAACAAATCCAACATTATGGGCGTGTTCGATTATCAGTTCCAGAACTGTTTGGAACGATTCCATGGAATTAGTAAATCGAATAAAAACGGAATTGAACCCTTGCAAATATGGTAGTCTGGTTCCCTACTTATTACAACTTTGCTGGCGAAGCGTTGGTAAATTGTGCCGGGAACCATGATGATACGTCACAATTCTGCTCACACCACCTATTTGAACAGAACTGATAGAACAGTTCTGGAATTGAATTCCGGACCGTTCGATTTCGATTCCGTCAATCCTGTAAATTCCGGACTGATAAACTAACACGCCCTATCTCATTCATTATGCACAAAATCCTATGGGGTTACGTCTCGAAGACGATTCTAATGAGTATGATGAGTAGCGTCACCATAGGGTTTATGCAAACATTGAGAAATGCTCCCCCAAGGCTACAGATAAGGGGGGGGGGGGGGGGGGGGGGGGGGTGGGGGGAGCATTTCAAAAATAAAAATCTTTATTTCTGTATAAAACCATATGGTGCTACTACTTATTAGAATCGTCTCTTCGAGACGATTCTAATGAGTAGTAACACCATAGGGTTTGGTGCTGAAATAAGTGAAATTGTCCTAGGTACTCCCTCTTATCTGGAGCCATGCTTCCCTAAACTGGAGCCCTGATATAAGAATAAATTTGCAGATCCCTACCGTCAGGTGGTTGCTGGAAATTTACGTAGGCGTATCCCAAGGACCGTCTCGTGATCATATCTCGGCACACACGGATGGACAATACTGGACCAGCTGTTGAGAACTTCTCGAAGAGCATAGCTTCTGTAACATCCGGATGAAGATCCCCCACGTACAGGGATGCCATAGGATAACTCTGTGGTCCGGCGGCGTTTTGCATGTTGACTTTTTTTCAAATTTACTCTTGTCAAAAAATTTCAATATGGCGCTTGTCCGACCTTACAATATTCACGTTGCCTTGCTCGACCTTATTCTTACCGTTCCGCAAACTTTTTAGTACTTTAAAGTTTTTTTTCAGCTTTTTTTGGTATTTTTATAATATTTTGTGATTTTTATATACGTTTTTTCTCTATTTTAGTGTTGTGGTTGTAATAAACAACGATCACAACACGTGTAATTCACGGCGCGGTGTCGAGAAGAGGGACACACAGACAGAATTTTTCTGAGTTTATATACCCATGCAGCACCGCATTCCTACGCTACAAAATATAACACCAACATTATATTAAGCGAAATAAACGATTCAACAAAACAATAAAAATGAAGAAATCGAATCTTATTCAAAATCACAATAATATTTAATTAGAACCAACATTTTATGCAAGTTATAATATTTATTATGAATTTAGAGTTTACGTTGAAAAATATTAATCCGCGAACCCAGTCATTTGAACCATTTAAACAAGTTGGTATTTTAAAAAAAGAAAGTATATCCCATATCACCTTTCAATAATTTGTTCACATTTCACACCAGTTTCGTTTTAAAGTAACGTGAGTAATGTATCGAAAAATTTCCTTTGCATTTATTTTTATATATGAGTGTCATCCACAATATATACTCAATTCCAAAAGAAACTGTGCACTAAAACGGTGACTTTTTATTTTCAAATATTTTAATATTTAGAAGACGTATCGATTTAAAATTTCGAACACAATATCTCATGTATATTCGCCATCTATCAATAATAAAATCTATTATTTAGTATGAAGAGTTTTTAGGCAATTTGGAAATACGTTATTTTGCATGTTTTGCACGTGCAGTTCAAGGAAAATGCACATGCCACCGAAAATGTGCACGAGTGTAATTCGTATGCCTTATAGATCTACAAAGAAAAAAACACATTTTACTTCACATCGGTACACAACGAACTTGCTGAGATTGAATGAAAATAGGCAAATTAGAGTATTTGCAATGCTTATTCACAACTAGGCCTACAACGTCACAAACGTAAGTAGGACGTTTGAATAGCCTACCAAAGAAGCGCAGTCATTCGGTTGCTCAAACGTTTTCAACAGACGAGGGGAATGGTTCATCGCCGTAGACAGCACACATATAGCCTACCTAGAACAGCAGTTCAACAAACGCACTTGTTACGTTGACGTTACTTCGACGACGTTTTCAAACAGCGTCTAGTTCGGCAAACTACATATAATACGGTATCAGCAGACAGACCGTTTTGTGTTGGGTCCGGCACATTCGGACACCCATCCGGGCAATGGGACCCTTTGTAGGACATATCTTACAGCACGTCATTGGGCTGCTCGTTTGCAGCGAGCAAGACGTCATTTCCGTTTGGGGCGACAGTAACGGACTCTCTGATAGGTCTAATAATATGCTTAGTCACCATGATGCTCGCAAGCGGGCCTTTAGGAGAAAATATAGTCTAAGCTGTAGACCACTTTTATTTGCGGTGAAAGGACCATACAACCTTTTGGTACAATCTTATAGCATATTTCCTCAGGAGTTTGGAAACAATCGTCTGACGCGTATTTAGGTAGTGATAAGGGGAGATAATTGAGGTTTAAGTTATCTCCCCTTGGATTTTTAAGCAAAAACTGACATTCTTTTTCGTCTTTTATTTCATGTGTTAGAGATTTAAAAGTGGTATTTTGTTAGCAATTATCAATGTAGTTTACCTAAATACAAATTTTGAAAATGTTTTAGGATAGTTTCAGACTCGTTGAAATCCAAAATGGCCGCCAAAATGGCTATTTTTAGTAACATTTAAGCTATTCAAGCAATAACATTACTTATATTGACTACAATTTATTCTCATATGGAACAATTTTAGTTAATTCGTATTGAACATTAACTAAGAAATCATACTAGCCTTGATTTTGATTTGTTTCCTGTCATCCAGCGCTGAAATAATCCAAAATGGCCGCCGTACATACCTATCTCATTAATTTCTACTCACATAAATTTTCGTGATTAGGACTTTCATTTCATTTGTTAGAGATTTAAAATGTTATTTTGTAAGCAATTATTCAAGATGTTTCCCCAAATACATATTATGAAAATGTTTTAGGATGGTTTCCGACCCATTGTAAACCAAAATGGCTGCCAAATGGCTATTTTTAGTAACAATTCAGCTTTTCAAGCAATTCAACTACTTTTATTGACTGTAATTGATACTCATATAAACAATTTTAGGTGAGTCTTATTGAACATTAAGTGACAAATCAGGTAAGTTTTTATTTAGATTGGTTCCTGTCCCCAAGTGCTGATATAATCCTAAATGGCTGCCCTTTATACCTTTTTACTAATTTCTACTAATATAATTTTTCTAGATTTGCCATTTCTTGATTTGCCAGATTATGCACATTTCTTTTTGTGTGTGTCTTTTAGTGCCATTGTGGCAAACATAGTTCATGCTGATAAATGCTGAAGTTGGTTAAGCTTGTACAGGAATAATTAATGGCCTACATATACCACTATACAATGCAAGTGTTTTTGTTTTTTTTTATCAAGTTTGAATTTTTCTGATACACTATCAGGATATATGTGCCTATAAAGGGCATATTACTTTACAAAGGAAGAACATATTTATTATTTCTTAGTATCAAAATGAATTTATATAATGTGAAACACTATACAAAAGCTGTTTGTGTAATGCACATAAAATATATTCGTCACTAGTTTTCGCGGGTTTGTTGAAATTGTTATTTTCAGTTGAAAATTATTATGTATATCAATGGTAAATATAGGAATACCTGGCCATAATTTGATATAATTATAAAGCAGGGTGTTTAATAAGTGTTCAAAGCATGTGTTTTTTCATTGTTAGAATCTACGGAAACAAATGTAGAATATAAGTTAACCACTTAATTAGAGAGTCAAAAACTGCATCGAAGCTAATTACCCGTTTTACTAATTTAACGGGTTGGTGGAGGAAAAACTGAAATTTGAACGATACTGATTTTGATCTTTCACAAGTGCAATGTAGTTTGACTGTAAGATAGACACCAATAACTCGAGGAAGTGTGTGTGGCACATTGACAAATCTCAGTACTTAAATGAAGTCAAACCATTTGATGAAAATACCTAGACACAAATACAACAGTTGTGACTTTATCAGGTCACTGGTGAGAGAGATGTAGTGTCTCCAAATATGTGTCCATTATTCTTCCGGTGTCATTTGATAGTTCAATGTGAGCGGTTACAGCAATGTCACTGCTGTTCGGGGTTCGCGGAAAAACATACACAAAGGAGACAAAGTCATTAACATTGCTTTCAGGTGTACCGCAGACAGTCGGGCTATGGTCCCAATTACATCCAGCTATAATACCCCCCCCCCCCCCCCCCCCCAACCGGTATGCTATATGTCAAAATCATTGGGTTTATCCAAGAGGGAATATCCTGCGAAACAGTGGAAGCAATCAAGACAATATATGTATTATGATGCTGCTCTGAGAAGTGAGGATGAGTGACTTTCAGCATGATTTAGTGATATTCATATGATCGCAAGGGAGGTTATTTGCCATCACAGTTGCAAAAATAAATTAAATAAATTCTAAATAGGGATAATAGTATTCTAGAGAAAGTAACTAAATCAGACCAAGAATATTTGCAAACTGGCCATGCATAGAATGATCTCAAGGATCATGTTGAAGAAACACTGCTCTTACATATACATGAAAAAATTCTGTTTTACTTTAAGGCATGGCATGAGAAGTATTAGAATGAGTTAGATCTAGAGTATAATTATATTAGTTAATTTTAAAACGCTTTTCGAAAATAGTAAAGACAAGTCAACCAGATCAGACAGTTCATTATAGGCCTAGGCTACTGAAGATGCTGCCATGGCTGATCATGACAGAGTTTCACGAATGAATAACCACGTGGTTATTCATTCGTGCAGGGTTTGCACTGTTTTCTTGCATGTGTTACAGGACTGGGGAAAAATCGTGGCCCGATCGGGACTCGAACCTAGGGTCTCTGGCTTACCGTGCCAACACTCTAACCACGCATCTACCGAGCCACCCGATCCGGGACTTATTGGTCACCAAGTATCTGTACCAGATCGCACTCAATCCCGCTACACACATGATATTTCTCATTTTTAATCAAATTAATCTACTAGCAGCAGGAACGTAGATTATAGGGATTGGAGTCTCGCGAAATCTCGCAAAATAACGTTTACCCGATATCTTACTCGTACGCGTGTAGCGGTTAAGCTTTTGTGTTGTATTTTATAACAGTATAAACTTCTAACTCGAGCTAAATTTGGGGTAAATTACACGCAGCATTTACAGATAAAACATAAAATGGTGGCGTGAGGTATATATTGTTATTTTTTAATATGTTTGAAGTACATTTTTGTCCCTGCGAAGTTGGTCATATTTGCAAAAAATCCCTCGTTTTTGTTCGATTTAGTAGTTATAGGTACTTTTATTCAAGTTGTGGTGACCAAACTGCAGGCTCGATTGAAAAGATCACATAGTGTACTGATATATAAAAGAATAAAGGGTGGCATGAACTATTTGCATTCACCGTGGACTGTGTTTAAAAGAAGTTGTTGTCTTTGCAAAATGCCCATAATCATGCTGATTCAGTATCTAATATACGTTCCTGCTAGCAGTGATAAGTTTACCTGTGCATCCTGAGTCCTATTCTCATTAAATTTACCAGGGACTCATTATTTAAAAAGTTGCGAGTCCCATGGACCCATAGCTTTTCTAGCCTTTATTAACCTATTACTGATATTAAAGCAAATAATAGCTTAAATCAGTTTAAAAGTAAAGCAGAATGTGCCTGAAGGCACATTCTGCTTTACTTACAACCTGCTTTAAGTGGTCACCTGTCTTCAAAATTAGAAATAAGTTATGGGATATTGTGTTATTTTGTCACCTCAAGGACTCAATATTTGTATCAAGGACTCATTGTTTTACAGAATGTGCATCCAGAGGACTCATTCATCTGATTTCTAAAATTATCCCTGTACTAGTAATTATATAAAAACAGGTCTGAAACAAGTTCCTTTGACATCTCAGACTGATCCTGATTTTTCAATTTTCTTTTATAAATACGCCTTTTTACACCTTTAATGTATTCCCCCACTGACGAAAATAGTTCCACTTTTTACAGTCATGAATATACATTTTAAGAAATATATAGTGTCTATATTCTAGCAGATGTAGGCTGAAAGTAAAGCAGAATGCACCTTAAGGCGCATTCTGCTTTACTTTCAACCTGCTTTAAGTGGTCACCTTTCTTCAAAACAAGAAACAGGCTATGGGGTAATGGGTTAATGGCATACTGCGACCGTTTATAGACATACATGTCGTCCACATAGTCCATCTTAGTTGTATACTCGCAGCCGAATGGTGTATTTGCAAAAATAAAATAAAATATTCAAATAAACCAAATGTGTAGCATTATCGTGCATCTGGCATTAGAAAAATGATCAGTCTAAAAACATCCTTAAGAAAAGTCTTCAAATCTTCCTTATTTAGATATTTTCCATCGTTTTATCCGTTGCGTCGAAAGACGCAACAGAAATTGAACACGGGCTCAGACATAAACCCGAGCCGAATTGTGTACCCTCCATCGCTACACACTGAAGTACGTTATATCGATTCCAGAGATATGAATAGCCCGTAGTCGAGTGGTCTAATAGGTTTCCTTATTTTGCATGTTTGTCCCCGCATGGAGGGTCACCGGTTCGAATCCCACCAGAGCTTCTTTTCCTTATTTTTTTGAAATGCATTTTTTAAACAGAATTTTTATCCGAAACTAATTCATACCCATTTATATAAGCATTTGACATATATTTACAAATTACTATTTTTAATGCTGAATCTGGTTGCGAGCCTCTTTAACCGTTTCATCGTAAAGTATATCGTGAAGACGCCAATGACCATTTATAAATGTCGTCTGCTTCAATATTGTTGTCTGCAAGATCGTTTCAACGTTAGATTTGGCAGAAAGAATAACTGACGTAATTTCAAAGAAGTGACAAACAGTTTTGATTTAGATCTACGCGGCGTCTGATCAGGATCAACACATGCACTTCATGGCGTCATTGAGAGTGAAAGGGTTAACCATAGTAACGCATATACGCGTCCTTAGCAACCAGTGTACATGTAAACAATGTACGTAGACCCAAATTAGAGGGCTCCTAGAACCCGATAACTCGAACTCGTTTAAGGTTGAGGACCCCTAATGAGATCGGGCGAATGTTGGTCAGTTTCGGTACTCCACGCAGAGCAATCGGCCATTTCCGTCAAATGTCGGCCCGTTCCGAACGACCGTCAGTCGGCGAAAATAGCCGATCACTGTATACGTAAAGTACCGATTTTGGTTCGATCTCATTAGGGGTCCTCAACCTTAAATCAAGCTTATTCATGTTTCTTCAGTTGACAAACTCGATCAGTCGCAGGGCTGCCATAAGTTGACATGAAAAATCCAAAGATTTCCGAATTTGCATTTTTAAAGTCGTACCTTTACCCCTTAGCCTTTTTCTTGTTTTGTTGACATGCGACTACTTAAAACAGGCTGTAAGTAAAGCAGAATGCGCCTTAGGGTGCATTCTGCTTTACTTTCAGCCTGCTTTAAGCTACCATGAACTGGGAAAAAAATCCGGAGATTTAGGAAAAATCCGGAGAAATGGAAGCCCTGCAGTCGAAAATACCTGTACGATAAGAGGGAGTTAACTGCACAGCTTTTCTCACTCATTTCTCGAGGAGACGATTCTAAACAGAAGTGACACAATAAGGTTTAATGCAGAAAAAAAGATTTTACGTTTTAGCTCACCTGTGCAAGCTCAGGATGAGCTTTTGCAATCATTGAATGCCCGGCGTCCGTCGTCAACAATTTTAGTGTTAACACTCTAAAGGCCTCACTTTTTATCCAATCTTTCTAAAACTTGCTCAGATTGTATATGATCATAAGAGTTCGGATGAGTGGGATTATGGTTGAAATCGGACTAATAGGTCAAGAGTTATCTACCTTTGAATTGCTGAAAATACCATATTGAACAATGTTAACACTCTAGAGGCCACCATTTTTATCTAATCTTTCTCAAACTTGCTCAGATTTTATATAACCATAAGAGTTCATATGAGTTCAAGTATGGTTGAAATCGGACCAATACATGTAGGTCAAGAGTTACATACCTTTGAATTGCTGAAAATGCAATATTTAACAGTGTCTACACTCTAGAGGTCACCATTTTATCCAGTCCTTCTAAAACTAGCTCAGATTTTATAAGACAATAAGGTTATGGGTGAGTTTGAAAATGGTTAGATTTGGACTATTTGGTCAAGAGTTATCTGCCCTTGATGTGTTAAAAATGCCTTATTTAACAGATTTTATAGTCCAGCAACTTCAGTTTTTAATGGATTTTGATTACACAAAGTATATAGCCATAAGTTCTTGAAGGAGTGCAATTATTGTTGAAATCTGATGATTGTGGCAATCTTGAGCTATCTGCCCTTGATATACATGTACTTTGAAATGCTAGAAAAGGCTTTATTTCAGTATTGTTTATCTGCCCTTGATGTACTATACTATACTAGAATAGTTTGTATTCCAATATTGTTTACACGCTATATACAATCTACATTTGAATGGATTTAGACTGATATGGGGGAAACTCAAATGTAAAGAAAGCTATCATGCAGGGTTCTTTACAACAGGTGAGTGATATTAGGGCATTCAGTGCCCTATTGTTTAAATACTACCCTTATCTGGAGCATTTGAAAGTTGAAATATGCTTGATGGGTAAGTCGATTTAATCCACTCAGCCCTAGGGACGAGTATTATCGTCCTTTACAGATACTGTACAGATGCAAACAGTTTGGATTCTGATCAGAAGCCGCGTGATGCAATCATGAGGATCCAAACTATTTGACACTCATATCAATGAAAATCTTCAAATTAAAAATAAATAAATAAATAAAAACAGACGACGAATTGAAGCAGACGATAACTAAGACAACCATAGTAATATCAGAATATCATTGTGTCCTTGGAATGCACATTTTGTAAATAATAATTCCCTGGGACAAAACATTGAGTTTTTCAGATAAAAATAAGGACCAACGTAATATGTATTTAGGCTTTGCCTATGGACGGAAAAAAAGCAAAATTGTACTAATAAGTAAAACTCAATGCTTCCTGATTTTGACAATATAGTGGTACTTTTACCTAGAGTCTTTATAAGTATTATCTAAGATATGACATTGTGACCTGCTTTTTGACCCCATATGACCCATATTCAAAGTGAAGCTACAACTCTTCAAGATGAAAATCCTCAGCAAATATGAACTTGATAGGGGTAGATCTAAGGTCGCTAGCGTGTACCAAACCAAATGTTGACGGACAACAGACATCTACTGATCACTATAGATCTAGTTCACTTTAAAAGTCTCGGATGAACTAACAAGAGCCCCATGGGGCATATTTCGCTCACCTGAGAAAAGCTGACAAAATAGAGATAATGATTTATGGCCAGGACAGGGTCATATTTAACCAGGGCATAATTTGAACAATATTGATAGAGGACTTGAAGATGATGCTATGTGCCAAATATCTAAGATAAGAGTACTAGGGTTTTAGATAAGAAGATTTTTTTAAGTTTCCATTGAAAAATCTATGTATAGCTCATGTGACCTAATTATGCAACAGACTGGAACAATTTGTACAAAATAGGTAAAGGACATCTAGAACTGTCACCATGCCGAATATCAAAGCTCTGGCCATATTAGTGTCAGAGAAGAAGACGTTTGAAATTTTCACTATATAACACTATGCAAAACTGTGACCCCCGGGGCGGGGGCAATTTTGACCCCAAGGGCATAATTTGAACAAACTTGATAAAGGATCTGTAGATCATGCTATGTGCCAAATATCTAAGCTCTGGCCCTTGCAGATTTTGACAAGAAGATTTTTAAAGAGTTCCTTATTTTTTCACTTTGTTTGTCATCTGCATTGTTTTTAATTCTTTGAACAAATTTGAAAGAGCTTGACCCAAGGAACATTTCTGTAAAGTTTGGTTGAAATCTGAGGAGGAGATGTCATTTGAAGCAATTGTTAACGACGACGGACGACGACGGACACAGGGCCATCCCAATAGCTCACCTTGAGCCTTTGGCTCAGGTGAGCTAATAAAACAATTGATGACAACAAGAATGGTGTCACAGAAAGTGAGAAATGCCCCTGAGCTTTTCTGCAATGTATTCATTTGGTTTCCAAGTAAAATCATACAGCAAGTTATAATTGTACTCCTTGTTGTTGTTGTGTTAAAATGTACAAAGAAACAAGCTTTTTCTAGCTTATTCAAATGCATCATCACCGTAAGATCATTACATTATATTGATGTCATGACGTCATCGTCATAACAAGGTTTGTCAAATGTCCTATTGAGGACTTATTTCTAAATTAAGAAATGATCACATGATCAAAGAGTTATGGCCAGCTAGGATGAGTTATCTCCCTTCCTATTCACATGAAGTAATACAGGATGAGTTATCTCCCTTTTCACCCGATTTTACCTCTAAATGACGTTGACCTTTGCCAGACATGACCCGAGTTGTACTGACCTCAAGTCATAATACTCAAGACTAATATAAAGTCTCTATTCCATGTTGTTCAAAATTTACGGCCAAGGTTAAAGTTGTGCACAGACAAACAGACAGACAGACCAAAAACGATATGCCCCCGACTAAGTTGTGCGGGGGCATAAAAATGAAACCGAAATACAGTAATACTGTGTGGGCAAAACTTGCATTCTGTTGCAGTACAATTAATTTAATTAATTGTAATGAGATGTCAGTGATGCAAATATAGCCTATCATAGTCTATCAAATTGTCAGATTATCAGAGAATAGAACACTAGTCCAATCCGGTGACATAAATCGGCCTCGTTATTTAATTACTACGCATCTCAAATCCTGCACGTGTTTTAATGCCAAGATAAAACACCGGTATAAATTCATCATTTCTCAGTTTTGATGCAAATATCACCTGCCCAAATCAAAAACCACTTGTCCCTGTATTAAACTGTGTAATGCAGTGTATTGCTAAAGGCAAAATCAAAAGTAAATCAGAATGCTCAGGTAAGACATTTCTGTTTTACTTTCATTTTGCTTTAACGGTGCAACTTGTATTGAATACCATAAAAGACTGTTCATTTGGATAAATCAATAACACCAAAACAGCTCTTATTTCAATCACTTATGATCTAACTATTTGCTGTGTTTTAAAGACAGGCAAAAGTTTTACCCTTTCCTCCACAGAAGTGCCTCCAGCACCTCTACCTACACCTCAGTATAAGGATTTCAAATGAGTACCTGCTACCCAGTGACTATTTTAAACACATTTTCAAAGCAAGATAAAAGTAAAGCAAAAAGCTCTGGCAGGAGCTCCCTGCAAAAAGTTACTTTCATCTTACTTGAAGCAGTCAGTGTTTTTGACATAGTTGGATATAGGAGATTTGCACTTTTTGCTATAGAGGAAAGGAGTAAAGCAAGGTGAAAGTATTCAGAAAGCACCTAAGGGGCTTTCTGCTTTACTTTTATCTAAATAATCTTGCATAATGCAGCCACTTGACAAGTTGTCTTGCAAACCAACAATTGGACCTCATGTAGTGGTTTTAATAGATATGCTTTACTGTAACTGAAACAATTGTTGGCATCAAGATTCAAAATAAGTGTCAGAGAGTGAAATATCACATACAAAAAGAAAAACATGATCTTTTTAAAATTAAGGTTCTCTTGGGCTTTCAATTCTGTTTTTTTTTACTGGCACTTATACTGCACCAAGATTTTAGGAATTATTTAAAAACACAACTGGAAAAATATTTAATTTATATTTAATTTGCTTTTTTTCTATTTCATCAGTTCTGATAATACACAGCAGTAAAAAACAAGAGCCCCATGGGGCATATTTCGCTCACCTGAGAATAGCTGACAAAATGGAGATAATGGTTTATGTCCAGGAGGAGTCATTTTTTACCCAAGGGGCATTATTAAATTTGAACAACCTTGATAGAGGACCTGTATATGATGCTATGTGCCGATTATCTAAGATCAGGGGTACTAGGGTTTAATTTAGACAAGAAGATTTTTCCATTGAAAAAAATCTATTTTTAGCTCCTGTGACCTAGTTATGCAACCGACCAAGACCATTTGAACAATTTTGGTATAGGTCATCTAGAAGTGCAACCATGCCAAATATCAAAGCTCTGGCCATATTAGTTTCAGAGAAGAAGACGTTTGAAAATTTCACTATATAACTCTATGTATAACTGTGACCCCCGGGGCATAATTTGAACAAACTTGGTAGAGGACCTGTAGATGATGCTATGTGCCAAATATCTAAGATCAGGGTACTAGGGTTTAATTAAGACAAGAAGATTTTTCCATTGAAAAAAATCTATTTTAGCTCCTGTGACCTAGTTATGCAACCGACCAAGACCATTTGAACAATTTTGGTATAGGTCATCTAGAAGTGCAACCATGCCAAATATCAAAGCTCTGGCCATATTAGTTTCAGAGAAGAAGACGTTTGAAAATTTCACTATATAACTCTATGTATAACTGTGACCCCCGGGGCATAATTTGAACAAACTTGGTAGAGGACCTGTAGATGATGCTATGTGCCAAATATCTAAGCTCTGACCATTGCAGTTTTTGACAAGAAGATTTTTTAAGATTTCCTTATTTTTTCACTTTGGTTGCCATGGCAACCAGAGTTCTGCATTGTTTTTTATTCTTTGAACAAATTTGAAAGAGCTTGACCCAAGGAATATTTCTGTAAAGTTTGGTTGAATTCTGTCAAGCGGTATAGGAGAAGATGTCATTTAAAGCACAACGCACAACGGACACAGGGCCATCCCAATAGCTCACCTTGAGCCTTTGGCTCAGGTGAGCTAAAAATCACACAACATAATTTTTCTTTAAAATAATTAACATGGACACAGGGCTCCAAATAAGGGGAGTACTTCAAGAACTTAAATCTTTATGTCTACATTAAACCATATGGTGTGACTACTCATTTAGTGATTAGAATTGGTGAGGCAATGCCTGTTGTCCAATCCATTTCATTATTTGAATAAAGTATTGTTTAAACCAGAATTGGTTTAAAGAGACAATTCTAATAATAAGTTAAATTACACCATAGGATTTGGTGCTGACATGGAATTTCCATCCATTTCAACTTATCCACCGCTCTAATCAGTTCATATATTTATTACTCAAATTCAGCACATAATTATGTTGTTCTTCCTTGAAAAAAGTCAGTTTTAATTTGCATCATAGTCACTGACTCTCTGTTTGAAAGTCTATCTTGGATAGGATACTCATGGTTAATGCTTGGCCTTCATTGTTTACCACTTCAGGTAGGGAAACATTCCAAACATTGCACTGGTTGTGATGATTCTGCAATAGATAGTACATAAATAATTGATTGTTATGTATAAGGCACTCTACAGGTCTGAAACATTGCAGGACTTTTTGTGTTGTTGTTTTCTTTTATTATTGTTGTACAACTTAACATATTGACCAAAAAGCAGATTTTATTCCACACAGTGACACTAGTGGTCCCTCACAATTTCCTGCTTTAGCAAAGTTACTTGTGCGAAAGCAGGAGGTTATGTTGAAGATTCTTTAACTATTCTTTATAAAGCATAAGCTGAATTTTGGAGGCAATGTTAAGTATTATTTGGCTTTATGGAAACATGTGAATAAGGCATGGTTTTGGCTAATTTGTACTGTCCCATGAATTTTTCAGCATGTCTGGTATGAATTCAATCAATGGAGTTAAAGTTCCAAATCAACATGATGATAAATTAATGTTGAATAGTTCTACTCACACAGGGTTTCAGATAACTGAAAAGTAAATTCTTTATGTCTACATTAAACCCAGTGGTGTGACTACTTATTAGAATCCTGTTTTCAAGACAATTCTAATAAAGGGGAACACCATAGGCATTGGTGCTGACATAAAGAAAAGCTACATTTGGTCTGATTACTTCAACTTATGTGGAGCCCTGACTCGTAATAATAAATCCGATTTCATGGACTGAAATGAAAATAATTTTACTGTCAGGACTGTACAAATTACTGTCTTATTTTTTCAATCTAATGACCCACACACATTGCCTTTAACTTGTCTTTCAGAAGTGAAAAGTATGATGCAAAGTGTATAGTTTGCTGCCTGAAATATATTCATTTTTATGCCCCCGACATATATAGATGCGGAGGCATATAGTAATCGTCCTGTCCGTCCGTCCGCGCGTCCGTCCATCCGTCCGTAACAGGTAAAATAGATTTTACCGTTTCGTCTAGCATCAACACCGCTTACTCAAATGCTTGGATACTTATACAGTTGTTGCCTTGGACCATTCATTATCCACCAATATCATCCAACTTTGATTTTGACCTTCACCTTGACCTAATTTGGACTTAGAACATTTAAAATGGGCTATTCTTGGTTAACTAGATTTTACCGTTCCGTCTAGCATCAACACCGCTTACTCAAATGCTTGGATACTTATACAGTTGTTGCTTTAGACCATTCTCTATCCACCAATATCACCCAATCTTGATGTTGACCTTCACCTTGACCTACTTTGGACTTAGAACATTTTAAATGGGCTATTGTTTGGTTAACTAGATTTTACCGTTTCGTCTTGCATCAATATAACTGACTACAATGCTTTGATACTTATACAGTTGTTGCCTTGGATCACTACTAATCCACCCATGCCTTGGCCCATTACCAATTGACCTATATTACCCAAGCTCAGTATGACCTTGACCTAATTTGGATTTAGAAAATGTTCAGAATATATTGTCAAGGATGCCACCGGGTGCATAAGTGTTTATTGAACGCGCAGTCTTGTTCTTAATTGTTGTTGGCTCAAATTCAATGAAAACACTCACTCAATCACAACTTATCTATAAGAAATTGATCGAACTTCCCTCAATAAATGCTTCAGGTGTGAATAATCAGAAAATGGTAAAAAAGCATATGTTATGCTGCTTCTTTTGAAACTATAGTCTCTTTCATACATTAAACAGTTTAACCCATCATTCCATAAATACGCATTTTGCTCCTCGAAATGTTTCCTCCACCCACGAAAATAGTATTAATTTAAACAGTCATGAATATGTGTCGTAAGAAATATGTTCTTTATTCTAGAAGATGGTAAATTAAAGCAGGCTGAAAGTAAAGCAGGATGCACTTTCATAACTTAGCTTTAAAACCAGAAATAGGATTTGGGGTAATGGGTTAAACGTATTTATTTTATTCCCTCATATAAACATGGAATTGGGATTGGGTCACACGTTATAACATTATTAGACCCGACATTAGACCCTTGCGCTGCACGAGCTCGTAACTGTAGCAAATAATCAGCAAGGCGTCTCATGTGAGGCCCGTACCTTATGTAGAAAATTAGTGGTCTCTGACCAGCATCGTGTTTTAGAAAACCGCTAAAACTGTTTTAATTGTTGGTAAAACACTCAAAAACAAACAGAAGATGTCAATCACGATATACACGAACATAAAGTCTACCGACAAAGTCAGCACGCAACGGTCAACTGTAAACCAAAACAGCATTTTTGACGGTATGTCCATAGAATAATCAGTTTCCGTGGGTGACGATGATTTTGTCAACAAAGCATGCGGTCGAGGGATCGGGCCCATTTGCACGCCAGAACTTTATAAAAGGTGATTTAGATACCAAACTCCTGTTATTATTTGATGAGATGAAAACTCTGAACCAAAAACAGGAAATGTCAATCAAAGGAATGTGTATGCTTCACGAAACTTTGATAAAGGTCACGGAAAAAGTGGGTCATGTAGCCGAAGTTACAAATGTACAATCAGAACTGCTTAAAACGCTAGCTTTTAAATCTATTGACATGGAAGCTCGTGCAAGAAGAAACAATCTGGTGTTTTTTGGCATTGAAGAGCGGCGTGGTGAGAATTGTTTCGAAACTATAAGGCAGTTTCTATGTAACACTTTGAACATAGATGGAAACAACATGTATCTGTCAAGACCACACAGACTTGGTCCGCATGTTCTTCAAATTGGTCCCCGTTCAAGACCGTGTCCCATCATAGTTAACTTTAGGGACTTCTGTGACACTGAACACATAATGCACAACACATATATGCTGCAAAGTACACCGTTTGCTGTCGACTTGGATATGCCAAAGGAGATCCAGGACGCCAGAAGAAGGCTCTGGCCGCATTATAAGAATGCCAAGGCAGACAGGATGACACGCAAGACTCAGATTGTCTATCCGGCAAAACTTGTTGTAGATGGTAGGGTTAAGCATGACGAGATGCCAATGTGGTCAAAATTCATCAACGGAAATCGCTTGCCGTTGTTGCAGCATGTTGATCCAGTGACAGATCCAGACTTACCGTTCAGGATGGGCGACATCATTTCTGAAAGTGAAACTAGTGACGTAAACATGATCTCACAGGACAAGTCTGAAAGTGAAACTAGCGAGGTAAACATGATCTCACAGGACAAGTCGGACAACCATTTACGTTGTCTGTTCGAGTCAATGTTTGAGGAGGGCAAAATGCCATCTCTATCACATGAAACATGTGCTAGGCAGCCGTCAGCAACATCACAGGGTCATGTTTCACGCACCAAAGAAAGAAAACAGTATAGATCCTCAACGTCAAGCCCATATAGGAAAGAAAGTCCTAGTCTACCAAGAGCGCGCAAATCGTCTAATATCAGCACAAGTATGGTCAACAGTGGTGTTAGAAATAGTCAAACGCAGGACAGTGATCGGCAGCTAGAAGATGTTCATGTTCCACCTGATCCACCTGATAAAAGTTGTCGGGATAGGCCTAGTGTGAAAACCAGCTAGGATGCCTCGGAGAAGGTTCAAAGTTTACGGTGCGCGTTATTGAATGTTCATGGCCTTGTTTCAAGACGTATAAATAAATTAGATTCCAGTGAAATGAAATATGTTTTTGATAATCATAATATTGTTTTGTTTACAGAAACATGGTCAGACGAGTTCAGTGAATTGGAAGTTAAATAATTCCAACAATATGTACTACATAGGTCAGAATACAAGTCGTCCACAAAGCGTAACTCTGGTGGTATAGCTGTATACATTCGATCTCAGTATGTTAAGGAAAATACTGTGTTATTTCAGAGCCAGGATGATATAGTGTGCGTTAGAATTGATGGGCGACCATTGTCTTTACAGAATGACTTGTTAATTGCATTGTGTTATGTTATACCATCTGAGTCCAGTAGACAAGCCTTTATTGATATGAATACGTTCGATAGATTGTGCGACTTTTATACAGAAGAGTCTTCTAAAATCGACACGGAATTAAACTTTGTGCTTTTTGGAGATATGAATAGTCGTACCGCTGAATATGCAGATTATGTTACTGATAATATTATTTATCGACTCGCGCATAAGACAGTCTATTCCGTCGGCGGACCTGCAACAGTTGTACGGCTTCCAGTTAGTTCCCGAACTGAAACATGAACTCTTGCAGGACCGCCACCGGAAACGAACGCCTAAAGACTGAACAACAATTATGACAATTTCTTATCACTTTAATAAAACCCATCTTACAAGACCAGGGATAACCCTATTTGTTGCACATAGTTATTTTGAATGAAAAGCTAAGAGGTTGGAATGATATGGCCGCTATAGTTTGTTCACCAAGTTTCCATCGTGGCTAGGTTGAACATGGGAAAATTTCTAACGGTCCGGAAGTTCGATCCTGCCTGTATGAATAGGAGAAGCTGCCTTGCTCAAGTTGCTGATCACTGGCTTTACGCATTGTGTTCATACCCGCTATACCAATTACCAACCAGTCCACACGCTACCTAGTGTGAACATATCGACCAGAACACACGTTACCTAGTGTGTATACGTACCAACCAGTGCACACGTTACCTAGTGCACACGTACCGACAGGTACACACGTTACCTAGTGCACACGTACCGACAGGTACACACGTTACCTAGTGTGTACACACCAGTTACACCACTATATTGCCAATACGCAACTTTCATTATAACACGCCAAAGAGTAGCCAAAGAATTTAGGGGGTACACAGGATACGCCAAGTACGAGGACTGTGCGAGCGAGATCCCTACCCCTAAATTTTGTTTGTGAATTTGAATTTAGATGACGATAAATTTATAAGGCAGTTTATTTGTATATATATATCTTACAAGTTGTAAAGTTCTCACCTCTCACTCTAGTTACCCACAGATGACTGTGGACTATCGTAGTGAGGGTTGTTCAACGAAAGGCAAGGATCAAATCACAGACCGCCAGAATCTTCGTACCACTATAGCGACAATAAAAACAATTTTTTTTTTTTTTGGATTAATTACTGCATTTATAAACAGTTCCTGATTGAATTAACCTTCTTCACAGTTCATAATGTCAAATATGACCCAATACTTTGCACCATCCTCAGATTACATTTCACGCTGTAGGGTTCTTTTACAAAGCATCCTTGTCGAATGTCATTATCACATGAGGGTTAACGATTTCTGTCCGATATAATAGAGAGCATTATTCACCACAAAATTAATGTGTTTGTTTTTATTATCTTGTTTGCCCGCGTGTTCTACATCTCTGTCTGGATTTCACAACTTGGGGGCCTCCAGATCCCGTTGCAGGTCCTGAACTGCTTGGTCAAATGGAAGCACATGGCACCAGGTCCCATTGAATGACGCTTCTCCAGGAGCTGAAATAATGAAAAAACTACCGCAGACCAACTGACATTGATTGTGACGTCTTTGAAGCATTCATGTTATACATATACTACAATTCCATTCAGATATCTATGATCTGAGTCTTATAGCTAGCTTCAACATTGACATATTTTCAAAACCTTTCTATCATCGATCTAGTGCCTCCGATGAGTCAAGACCTATCTACATCACTGAGTGTTTAATATTCCTTTCAATAGGCCATGACCATTTTGAAGCCACACAAGAGCGTGCCAAGCAAGTGAACTATTCTCGTATTATGTATTATGTGGGAGTGGTGGGAGGGTGACGATTTTTCTTTGCTTCTGCCTTGCTTGCAAGCTCGAGTGAAAAGGAAGATGACGTCACCTATGATGTCATAAATGTTTAGTCTCGTGACTAAAATGCTTTCATAGTGAAAGGGAGACAATTGTGTTAAACTAGGCCTTGTATAGCAGACCAACCATTCCAAACACTCTTGTGCATGCTCGCTAAAATAATGTGCGTTATTGCTATAAAGCAATAACGATTATTATTTATCGACTCGCGCATAAGACAGTCTATTCCGTCGGCGGACCTGCAACAGTTGTACGGCTTCCAGTTAGTTCCCGAACTGAAACATGAACTCTTGCAGGACCGCCACCGGAAACGAACGCCTAAAGACTGAACAACAATTATGACAATTTCTTATCACTTTAATAAAACCCATCTTACAAGACCAGGGATAACCCTATTTGTTGCACATAGTTATTTTGAATGAAAAGCTAAGAGGTTGGAATGATATGGCCGCTATAGTTTGTTCACCAAGTTTCCATCGTGGCTAGGTTGAACATGGGAAAATTTCTAACGGTCCGGAAGTTCGATCCTGCCTGTATGAATAGGAGAAGCTGCCTTGCTCAAGTTGCTGATCACTGGCTTTACGCATTGTGTTCATACCCGCTATACCAATTACCAACCAGTCCACACGCTACCTAGTGTGAACATATCGACCAGAACACACGTTACCTAGTGTGTATACGTACCAACCAGTGCACACGTTACCTAGTGCACACGTACCGACAGGTACACACGTTACCTAGTGCACACGTACCGACAGGTACACACGTTACCTAGTGTGTACACACCAGTTACACCACTATATTGCCAATACGCAACTTTCATTATAACACGCCAAAGAGTAGCCAAAGAATTTAGGGGGTACACAGGATACGCCAAGTACGAGGACTGTGCGAGCGAGATCCCTACCCCTAAATTTTGTTTGTGAATTTGAATTTAGATGACGATAAATTTATAAGGCAGTTTATTTGTATATATATATCTTACAAGTTGTAAAGTTCTCACCTCTCACTCTAGTTACCCACAGATGACTGTGGACTATCGTAGTGAGGGTTGTTCAACGAAAGGCAAGGATCAAACTCCCAGACCGCCAGAATTACGCCACAAAATTAAACTTCTAAAGAAGTTAAATTTCCGCCAATTCTGCTATTTAAGTACATGTATGATTTAGAGAGTGACGCATTTCATTAAGGTTAATGTAACTTATTTCCACAAGCCTTTAGTACTGTTCAACCGGACTGAATAGCTGTAGGTATCTACTGTATTCCTAATTACCTTTATTGTATACCTTGCCAAAATGCATTTCTTTTCTATTGTAACAGTACACTAACGGGCACCACCCCGGTTCAACCACTGGGTTATGTCAAACCACACCAAATTCGAATTCATATAACAGGGCATATCACTATATATGATACCGGTACTCTATTTCTTTGTTAACATTTCGTCTAAGTATAAGATCATCGTATTTAGACCTTAATGCAAATCTTCCTTGCTTAAAGAGCATATAAGCTACTGCTTAAAAGATTTATAATTTACTGAACACACTAATATTTGTTTTGAGCAGAACTGAACATACCTTTATTGATTTGTACATCAGTACAGCATCATATAACTAACACATTTATTGCTTTATAACACAAAGAAAAAACAAAAAAATTAATAAACTTATACAAGCTAACATCAGAAATCTACCCACGGAATAGAGAAACCCGATTATGATAGTTATCCCTTGATGATGTTAATAGATCTACTTGTACTCGACAAGGGGTTAATTGACGCTCACTGCTATCGTATTTAAGGACAACAATGAAATGTATCTTAACCTGTCAATTTATCACCGATTTGCTGATTTTTTGTTATTATTACTTCTTAAAATTGCCCGGCAAAATGCAAGTATGTTTCGGTTTGTATCATGGACCCCTATATCGATTAAATATATGTACAGTGTATGTATTTAAAGGCAAAACGTCTGTCATTGTACTGTTTGCTACTGATTGGATGGCTGATTGATACACATGTGCCGGCGGACGTGATCCAATATTACCGCGTTCCACTACCAAACCAGGAGGCGCTAGTTTGATCCTCCGCCAACACTTCATAACCCGAGGTCAGATGTGCCAGTGCCGTTCCCTTTATCTCGAGGGTGGATTGTGTCAACTTAGCCGCTTTGTCACAGAAACGGACGTCAACATATACAACCAACAAACCGACTATTACCCTAGATTAGCCAGAGCTCATATTCACTTTATCCCAAGACGAAACGGATTTATGGACATACAATACCAGAACTGCTGATCATAATCCTTCCAGCCTAAACCTGTTTGGCTTTTTTGCGCCAGATGTCACACACAACGCTCCTGTACTGAGTGATGGTTATTGAGCTTTCCCTCTCCCCCAGACAAGTCTTCTTGTACGCTTGACATTGCCGTGTCTAGACAGAAGTGTCCCACTCAGATGTTAAAAGAAAATATTTGTAGAAATGTATAAGAATATGAATACAGTGTCGTTAACAGACTAGCTCTCAGTCTATTTATACTTTATTACATAGATATATGTCAATTTTCGCCCGACTTTAAACCAAATACCGTGCACTGAAGGTCGGACACAATGATGCTGTTCAATGGCCATATGATCTTAATCTTCCTAGAAGACGGCATAGTAAACCTAAATCAAGATGTTCAACCAATACATTGTATGACAAGTACGACTGCCTATACTGAGGTAAACCAAGAATTAGATACCAATGTGGAGAATCCACTCAGTCGCACTTTCTGGCTAGGACGCCACCAAAACCTAGGGTTAGGGTAAACTTTACAATCTGTTCGCAAGTATTTTCGTAGAAATTAACTGGCTATCTTTTGTGTCACTAACCTAGCCATTTATTGTAACATTAATCTGGCCATTTCTTGTGACACTAACCTGACCACAAAATTAACATTTTGTTCTACTGTATTCTTTACAATTAAGCGTTTCGATTCAAAGCTAGGAGTTGTTGTGGCTTACAGCTACCCTGAATTCAACCATTTAACCACCATGTATTGCATTATCATCAAAAGTGCTGTGTAATAGATGGTAAAAAACAAAAACGATAATCTGAAACTCTAAATCGATTAACTATCTATTGTACTACCATCGGTATCTTTGCTACCGTAACTTTCATGCCTTGGGTAATTTGACTCTTAGACCAATGTTAATCTATAAGATATTGAAGCTTTAAACTGTTTGTACGAATTCTGAAACAGCCATTCGAAGATTCTTAAATGTAAAAAAGGCTCGAAAAATTCTAGTGTGAATGTTGAATTATCACTATTCTAAGTCTTATATGCAAATAAAAGGCTATTGTGTATATCGCTTATAACATCACTTTATTCGCCATAACCAATTTAATAATATGTTACAACAGTCTTCCAGCATGATAAGTAGTCCACATGTGTACAGTTAGATGATATGGAGCTATTTCTCGTCTTTGCCAGAGGGACGACACCTGTCACAAAATTAGCATGTCGTTCCAGGGGGTTCATTAATGAGACTACATAATAAGAGACTTCTTTGAGCATTTTGTAGATGTTTTGAAAGGTACGGCTAGAATCTACTTCATATATCTAGATCTACATATTTTTCCAGAGATAGATCTACTTTAAAAGTCTCTAGTTCTATAAACATGTTTGTTGTTCTTTGAATGGTAGATCTAGTAAAATCAAAATTCAACAAAGCAAAATAATGATTGTTTGTTTTAACTACGCCTTGTTTTGCAACGACAATAATCTAATTAATTTAGCATTAGATCTAGATCTATCATCAATAATCTACATTTAAATGATCGAATCTATTTTCGATAAGCCCAGAACGATAATTGGAGACAATCGGAACAACCCTAAATCTAATTATCACCACCATGCCATGCTGGTTTAGATCCAGATCTAGATCTGTAACAAGTTTAATAACAATCACTATCAACAACGGATCATCATCATCTTGCGCTAGAGCTAGATATCTACATGTATATCAACATATCCACATCATCATGACATTCATCAATCGGTTAGATCCAGATTTATACTGTAAGTGCGTGTGCAAAATAAGGCTCGTTCTTTCAACTTAGCTGTTATCTACATGTATATCTAATTTAATGAATAGCCTCAATAGGTCCCACCTATTGTTGAAAACGTTTAGATCTATATCTACCGTCAATTGCAATGCATTATCACCAAAATTCTTTAAAGTAGGTCTAGGTCTAGCTCTGATTTTGCAAAATAATTATGATATAAATAACAGAACAGAACAAAACTTGATTTCATCTCAGGCCTGGTTGCATGCAGCATGAGGTTAAATTTAATTTTTACATCCCCATAGCTATGACGTAATTGTTTAAAATGACGTCATAAGAACGTAACATGTTAGCTAGTAACTACCAAGTACATCTACTCCAAATTTATGACGTCATAAGTGAGCGCGAGGACAGCATTGCTATGGCGCTTTTATGTTGCCGATTGCCAATAAAAATTGAGTTGAGTTGAGTTGAGCTAACTAACTTCTCATGCAAACTAGAGATCGATCTTATTCTCATGAATTAAAATCGAGAACTTTGACAATATCATCTCGTCTTGAACAAACATTTGTTGAGGCAAAGTTGCATAAAGGATCACACCAAATTAACCAAACCTAGTAGATCTAGATCTAGATCTAGATCCAGATCTAACTTTTGAATGCAATCTAAAACAAGAATTGATTTCATAGATCTATACCTTCTGCGTTTGGCCTCTGGTTACTTTCGGTTGCTTGACTTTTATTTAGATCTCTATATCAGACTAGATCTAGATTTCTGTATCTGGATCAAAACGTCAAACGCTAACAGTAACAGCAAAAACTTCTAGATTCCATGCCTATCTATTTTCTGACGTTCTATAAAAGTTCAGCTCATACATGCTGATGGATGAAGGTAGATCTAGATCTAATTTCGTCTAGATCTACCGGTGCGTGCCATGTATAAATCTATATACTCTCTAGAAACAACTTTATCTTGTAGATCTAGAAAAACTTTCTGTATAGTGATCCGTTATTGGCAGGTTGGCTTTAGATCTACTGTCCCAAAGTTACTATTTAAATTCAATGTCATAATCTATGCACTTTTACGTATTTTATGGTTAACGGTGAAGTTTATACAGTTCTCTGTGTTTACAAACAAGCAGTAAATGACGTGTCTAGATCTACCCTATTCGGATATTTCGGGATACACAGTAACCCAGTACAAGATCTAGGTAGGTTAATATGTCACATAAGTAGATCTAAATCTTCAAGGCTATCCACCAATTCATGCGATCACTAACTTCATATTTGCTTCCATATAACCTCTAAAAACTTGATAAAGAAAGGAAAACGGATATTTTACCAAGATTTCTGCCTGCGATCTTGGTTTTCTCTCTTTTTCTTCTTTTCCTCGCTTGTTCGGTGGCTGTGTTCGTCGACGCGATTAAATTCGTCATCCTCGCATACGTTTTCTTTTTTGGATCAACATTGTGCACTTCATAGTCTTGTTTATGTTTGTCATCCTTCGTTTAACTCCTTTTCCCCATATCCTTGCCGATTAAATCAGATTTAACTTTAATATGTTTGACGATTTTTCTTTGCTTCTGCCTTGCTTGCAAGCTCGAGTGAAAAGGAAGATGACGTCACCTATGATGTCATAAATGTTTAGTCTCGTGACTAAAATGCTTTCATAGTGAAAGGGAGACAATTGTGTTAAACTAGGCCTTGTATAGCAGACCAACCATTCCAAACACTCTTGTGCATGCTCGCTAAAATAATGTGCGTTATTGCTATAAAGCAATAACGATTATTAATGGGCACACAAACTTTTTACTTGATTAATATATTGTAGATGCTGAACTAAAGAGATATTCACAAGATAAAGGCAGAGTTAATGCAAATCGTCATAATTTTGTACAACTATGTCAACAGTTATGGCTTAGAATATTTAATGGACGGGTTGGATCGGACAAGGGGGTGGGAAAATTTACTTATGTGGGCAGTCAAGGTAGTTCCGTTGTTGATTATGTTGTAGGTAGTGTGAATATTATGCAACATGTTAAGTCTTTCGATGTTTCAGACCCAAATATCATGTCTGATCACTGTTTAATTTCATGTGTTTTTGAATTTGAAAGGATTTGCATATTAGTGATTATGTTGAAAATACTGAATGTGAGCGGGTTAAACACAAGTATACATGGAAACCAGAGTTAAATGATCAGTTTATTGGAAGGTTATCTGACCCAGACATTGAACAAAAATTGAAAACATTACAGGAATCCATATGTAATGCAAATATGAATATGACAAAACACAAACTGACAAACTTTTGTCGGCAAGGAGTAAAAATGCAAAACTTTATTGGAAAATGCTAAAACAGTGTTCAGGTATTCGAGACCCTGATGTTCAACTTAATACTTTTGAACAGTATTTTAAAGCAGTCAACAACCCGGAGAACCCGTTTTTTTTACGCCAGATGAGGATGTTGTCCATTTTATCGAAACATATGAAAGGGGGTAATATGACATTTTGTTTGATGATTTAAATGTTTACATTTCAAAAGAGGAACTCATTAAGGCTATACATCAGCTAAAGTCAGACCGATCCGGTGGTCCAGACATGTACATTAATGAGTTTTTCAAAGCTGGCAAAGATTTGCTATCATCTGTGTTATTAGAGTTGTTCAATAAAGCATTTAACGATGGTTATTTCCCAGAAGTGTGGTCTGAGGGTTATGTTATACCTCTGCACAAAAAAGGTCCTTTAAATGATGCTGGAAACTATCGCGGGATTACACTTTTAAGTTCTCTTGGAAAATATTTACTAGGGTTTTGAACAACAGATTAACTAGCTGGGCAGAAAGCTATGGTGTATACATTGAAGCCCAATGAGGGTTTAGAGCAAAAATGGGAACTGTTGACAATATCTTTGTATTACATGGGTTAATTACACACTTTATCAATCGTAACGAAAAGCTCTTTTGTGCATTTGTCGACTTTACAAAAGCTTTCGACTATGTGGTTCGTGAAAATCTCTGGTATAAATTGGTTAACATTGGATTAAGGGGAAATATTTTTAACATTATACACTCTATGTATGAAAGTTTAAAGTCAACAGTTAAGTGTCGTAATATGCTAAGTGATGAATATCAATGTACTCTTGGTGTAAGACAGGGTGAATGTCTTTCTCCTTTTTTATTTGCTATGTATTTGAATGATATTGAAGATACATTTACGAGAAATGGAATGGAAGGTCTAGATGTAGACATGTTCAAATTATTCCTTATTCTATATGCTGATGACATAGTCATATTTGCTAGGTCTAGTGATGAGTTACAGAAAAGTCTTGATGCCATGCTTGAATATTGTAATAGATGGAAACTTGTGGCAAATACGTCAAAAGCAAAAATTATGATATTTAGGAAAGGGGGCCAAATTCCGGGTGATTTAAGTTTTATGTATGATGGAAAAATTATTGATATAGTCAATAAATTTTCCTACTTAGGAATTTATTTCACACCTGGTGGATCTTTTTTGGAAGCCCAAACGTCGCTTGCAGGGCAGGCTCTTAAAGCAATTTTTAAAATGAATAAATACTTAACCAAGTTTACTTCTATTTCAGTGAAACATAGAATTGAACTCTTTGATAAGCTTGTGTTACCAATCTTGAACTATGGATCTGAGGTTTGGGGTTCCATAAGGGTGATTCTATTGAAAGAATTCATACACAGTTTTGTAAGAAACTTTTAGGAGTGAAGAAGTCGACACAAAATGGTTTTATTTATGGCGAACTTGGCAGGAAGAAACTTATTTGTGGAAGATATTTTAACATACCGGTAATTAGATATTGGTTCAAAATACTTAGTACAAGTGATGCTAAATATGTTCGAAAAGTGTATAATATGATGTTAAAAGATGTGAATGAACACCCAACTAAAAAGAATTGGGTATCGCTTCTGCGTGATCTGCTTTGTCAGTTGGGTTTTAATAATGTTTGGTTAGCTCAATGCGTAGCTAACCAAAATGCATTTTTAACTATAGTTAAGAGACGGATTCATGATGTTTTTATGCAAGGCTGGGAAAATAGTTTAAATGAATCGAGTAGAGTGTGGTTTTACAATAGTTTCCGTAAGTTTGAATTTCAGCCATATCTGTATGTTTGCAATATTACTAAATTTAGAATTGCACTCACTAGACTGAGAGTTTCATCACATAGACTTGAAATTGAGATGGGTCGTTGGCACAGACCTAATCCAACACCTCGAAATGATCGAAAATGCTTGAATTGTAACACTCTGGAGGACGAATATCATTTTGTTATGGAATGTGATTTGTACAAACAGTTAAGAAAACAGTATATAAAGAAGTTCTTTTGGTGTAGACCCAATATGCAAAAATTTGTACTATTACTTAATTCAACAAATTTTCAAGAAGTAAAAAGTCTAGCTTTGTTTCTTGAAAAGGCTTTTGCTTTGAAATCAGCTGCTTATATTAATGTCATATAAATGTATTTATGGTGAATGTTGCTGAAAGTCAAGTAGAATGAGCTTTCAGTGCATTCTGATTTACTTTCAGCCAGATTTTTAAGCTTTTATAAGCTTTTAAGCTACTGTCATTAAAATGAATGTAATTTATATACCACCGAATAGTTACTGAATATTTAGCCCGTTTCTAATCTTTAAAGACAGGTTATCACTTAAAGTGGGGCGCAGAATGCGCCTATTATAAGATGCATTTTGCCTTACTTTTCAGTCAGTTTTAAGCTTAAAACTGAGTTAACTCTGTATTTACTTTGATATATATTCTACAGAATAAGTACTGTATATAAGTCTGATTATAGCCAAGAGCTTATAAAACAGGTTACCACTTGAGATTGATTGAAGGTAAAGCAGAATGCGCCTTAAGGAGCATTCTGCTTTAATACCTTCAGTCAGTCTAAAGGAAATAAATATTCTCTATTAAAATTCTGGTATTTTAGTCAAGTTCTAGATTATGACAGTTAAAGGGAGATAACAGTGTACACATAGAACAGAATATATTCTTAACTTACTGGGTTATCTCCCTTTCCTTTGTGAAATTTTAAGTACATAATTATATACTGTGTAGATCCTGATTGCTGTGACCATATAATTATGATAAATATGTTTTCTTGCATGTGACGTGGTATGCAAATTGTCTTATTCCCGAAAAAACATATATTGATTTATGTTTAAATGACATCTGCTAACTTTTTGTGGAACTCAAGTCACAACTTTGTGGCATTTGTGTTTAAACACTTGTGTCATATGTAGATCTCTTGATTTAACCATATGGTTATAGCAACCTTCTCCATAAATGTACATGTTTCAATAGTTACAGTTTATTATTTTATATGTTTGTTAAATTAGTTAAACTGTAAATATGTTTTGTTGTATACACATGTTTACTGCCTCATGGGCCAATGGCCTAATAGTTTTGAATAAAAGAATCTTATCTTATCTTATATGTGTAGCGTGTTCAGTAACCATTGTTTGCTGTTAAGGGTAGTAGTTTGTGTATAGAAAATCTTTAAAAATCTCTTTCTCTGAAACTATTGGTCTGATTTAAGAATATTTTTACACAAATAATGATTCATGGGTGACCCTTTGCCAGGTTTCTTCAAATAATCTTCCTAGTTCAAACATGGCCGCCAGAGGGTGGGGATGAATTTACCAATGATGGCTTATAGTGAAAACTTTACCATTACTGGTTCATTACCATGACCGTAACCATGGGTAACTAGGTGAGCGATTTAGGGCCACATGCGGCTCTTGTTTATAATGGGAGAATAAGGCACAGTGAAAATTGCCCTACAAATTTAAGCAAACTAATTACCAATATTTTTTATATCACTAATAAACCCCAAGCTCAGTTTGACCTTTACCTTGACCTAATTTGGACTTAGAAAAGATTCAGAATATATTGTCAAAGATGCCACCGGGGGCATAAGCGTTTATTGAACGCACAGTCTTGTTTGTAAATTTTTTGCAATACTCCCCTTATCTAAAGCTTTGCTGTATATATGAACCTTGTATTCTTTCGCTGCCAAATTAATCGTGAGATTGTTACCCCTTCACCGTTTCATTGTCGTATGCTTCAATTTTGTTCTTTGCAAGACCGTTTCAACGTAATATTTAATGTATTAATACTAGTATGACTTTAAACATATGGATAGGAGTGTCAAACAATTTGGATCCTGATCAGACGCCGCGTTATGCGGTGTCTGATCAGGATCCAAACTGTTTGCAAAGTCGTCATTGGCGCATGCATTTGCAGTGAACGAGTTAATTAAGCCAAACAATGACAACATGCAGCCATGTTTTCGTTTTCCAGGTAGAGGAGGCTGTGGCAGTATTGCAAGCCCACCAGGCTGAAGAAGCAGCCGCTCAGGTAATTTAGCTTCAAAACTAGAAATAGGATATGGGCTAAACGGTTAAACGTATCTTATTCCCTTATATATATACATGGAAATACATGGAATTTGGATTAGCTCACAAGTTATAACAACATTAGGCCGACCCCCACCCACCGCCACCACCACTTCTTCTATGTAAAAAAAACAGTTCAAGAATAATGGCAAATGCCCGGTAGTTGAAATCTAATGAAATTACTGTAACTATTCTGGAGAAAAATGTTTCAGACGGAAATAATAAGAAAAAGAAAGACAGAGACTGGCGGAGACAGAGACAGAGGAAGAGATATGCACAGAGAGAGAGACAGAGAGAGAGAGGGGTATAGCTAGATAAACCTTCATTCAAAGTTTGATTATTCAAACTAGGAACATGTGTTTAGTCATATGGCACAAATAAAAGATAAAGTATACTTGATGTCATTACATAGCTGTTATAGGAAGAAATAGCTTCAGACGTTTAAATTTAGTAACAATACTATAGTATATGGAATAAGAGAGACAACTGTAACTGAAAAGGGTTTACTTAAAGATATCTCCTGACGACCTTTTGGTCATAACACTTAACCAGCTATCAAAGCATGCCGCCACGTGCAAGTTTTGTCCGTTACTGCTAACGTGTCTAGGGATATACTCACCCAAGCGTTTCATGTGAGACCCGTACCTTAAATGTGTTAGTTAGGTTAGTAAAACCCATTGAAAAAACCCTTGAGTGTGTATTTGAGGGCCTCTCTAGACAACATGGGATTTAGTTACCTGTAATTTCACACTAACTGAGATTGTATACCCGGTGAAAGCTTGTGATTCACGCTTTGACAGTTAAATTCTCACACTATCGAGACAATGTGGGGGGAGTCCCTCAATGGACTGAGGAAAAGTCTTTAAAGACATTGTCTGACCTAGTTTTGGTGCCTACACCTGGCCAGGTAAAATCTTGCGCTGCACGAGCTCATAACTGTAGCAAAGAATCAGCGAAGCGTCTCATGTGAGGCCCGTACCTTATTTTTGTAGCGTGTTCAGTAACCATTGTTTGCTGTTAAGGGTAGTAGTTTGTGCCCCGTTTGCAGCGTGCAGAGTACAGTAGAAAATACGTTTTCTTTCCAAATAACCGCGTTTATGCTTAAACTATTATTATTCCACCACAGGAGCGGAAGCAGATGCTGGGAAAGAGGTTGTTTCCGCTGATCCAGCGCATGCATACAAAATTGGCTGGCAAGATAACTGGAATGTTGCTCGAGATGGACTACTCCGAGTTGCTGCACTTGTTAGAATCTTCAGAGGACCTCAAAGCAAAGGTAAGAGTTAGCCATAAATATCGTTTAACCCTTCCCCCCATAGAAGTGACTTTTAGCGAATTTAATTTATTCCTCCACTGAAGAAAATTGTTCCAGTTTATACCCTTATGAACAATTGCCATTACAAATAATTTATATAGCCTAGCAGATTGTAGCTTAAAGCAGGCTGAAAGTAAAGCAGAATGTGCCTTAAGGCACATTCTGCTTTACTTTCAACCTGCTTTAACTGGTCACCTGTCTTCAAAACTAGAAACAGGCTATGGGGTTTTGGGTTAAAAGGGATGACATATTAGCCTTTAAATGCTCATTTTTACGCCTCTTATTTATTCCTCCACTCAGGAAAATAGTTCCGCTTTATACAGTCATGAATATGCAACATGGGAAATATTTTCTAGTAGATAACGCAAAGCAGAAGTCAAACAGAATGCGTATTATGGTATATTCTGCTTAACTTTCAACCTGCTTTTAGCGATCACCTATCTCCAAAACTAGAAACAGGCTATGGGGTAAAGGGTTAACTATTTACTCCATAAATAGACCTTTTTATGCCTGCCCCCACACAACTTAGTCTATGCGTATTGCATATTGTTCTTTGTTCTGTCTGTCTGTCTGTCCACAACTTTAACCTTGGCCATAACTTTTAAAATACATGTACAGAGGAAACAGAGTGTAAGCAAAGTGGAGATGCCGAAGTTCAACTATATGTATTATACTCAACAAAAAAGTTAAGGAATTTTCAGAAAATCATCGCAAAAAAGTACACCGACACTAATCATTATCATTTTTTCATTTATTTGATTAGATCCATTTATTCGCTTGAAAGAAATATTTCCTTTAAGTTCATATCACTTATATCCTCGCTGTAGCACTGTTTCAAGTAACCTAAAGGTCAAGGTCATTTTTTCACAAAATAAGTGTTTACATTAGTGTTATTCAAAACACTCGAATAAGCTTTGAATATCAGTGAAAAGTGCAAAGTCGCTCACTGGACATATCTCCCATGGATATGATGGTCTAAGACAGAGTTCCGCAGAGTACCGGCAAAAAGAACCCTCACGGGTCATGCGAAGGCTCTGCAGGAGAAATGAAGGCTGATTCCTCAGCATAGTTTCGCCATAACTTCTTTAATTGTTCATCTTTAATCTTCATTTTTGGTATGCATGTTCATCGTGATATTGCCTATCTAGGCCTATCAAAACATTGAATCAAATGATATTGACCTTGACATTACACCTAATCTTACTGTAAATTTTCACTGATCTTTAAAACAACAGACGAGCAATGAAACTTGCATGCATGCTCTTGTTTGAATATTCTCATCTTCCATGCGTGACAATTGATGCTATTGGGAGAATAGACATACGTTAATGTCATTATACATTCAAAAGAACTGAATTTCACTTTATAAAAACTCACGAATCATTCATGTGTTTTGCATAACAAGAGGGATTACTCTGTAGACACTTATTTTGTGAAAAATGACTTTGACCCTTAGGTTACTTGAAACAGTGCTACAGCAAGGATATTAGTGATATCAAACTAAAGGAAACATTTTTTTCAAGCAATGACATGTATCTAATCAAATAAATAAAACAAGGATAATGGTTACTTTCGGTGTACTTTTGTGCGATGATTTTCTGAAAATTCCTTAACTTTTTTTGTTGAGTATATAATCCACTCAAGAAGCCCGTTGAGCTCAGTACAAGTTTGGTCATGTCAGACATACAAAAATACAAATACAAATACAGAAACACTTATATAGCGCAAAAAGTATAAATAGTCAATTGCGCTTTACAATTGATCATACTAATTATTACATAATTACAATATCAGGCAATAGGTATCAAAGTCACTAAGAACACTAATAAACACTAGTCATTCATTGTAGAATTGACTGAACAAGTGTGTCTTCAGTTTTTTCCTGAAAGCAGTTTCAGTTTTTACTGCTTTTAAGTCTCTAGGAATCATATTCCACCATTTTGGGCCAACCATCGCAAGTGACCGTTCAGCGATCTTCGTCCTATGTCTAGGTACAACAAACTGAATGTCGCTAGACGATCTCAGGCGGTAATTCCCTCGCACCCTAGTGAACAAGTCTCTGAGATAACTCGGTGCGGTCCCATGTACAACTCGGAAAACAATGACAAGCACTTTGAACATGATCCTCGCACGAACAGGCAACCAGTGTAACTGTTTAAGAATGTCATAGCTATGCTGCTCATATGTTGCTTTCATTACTAATCTGGCAGCATGATTTTGGACTTTTTGAAGTTTATCTAGCTGATATGCTGGAATGTAAGCAAATAGTCCGTTACAAAAATCGAGGTGTGAATGAATAAGTCCGTGTATGAGAGTCTCAGCTGACTTTTGTGATAAATGTTTACGGATACACCTCAAATTTCTTAGCTGACCATGTGCTATTTGACACTTTTTACGAATGTGCAAATCAAAATTCAGAGTACTTGTCATATGTCAAGGTCATTTAAAGATTTGGGCTTAGTGTTTCACAAACAGTTCTTGTTACACCTTTAATTATTCCTCCACTTAAGAATATAGTTCCACTTTATACATTCGTGAATACCAGTACATGTATGCACCATAAGAAATGTGTTTACACTCACGCAAACGAAAGAGTCAGTGTGTTGGTTCTTCTGTCCATAGCACAACACATCTTGCTATGCAAACTTCAACATTTCTTTACCGATTGATATCAAAAGTTGTATATGCATTTTTATTATACACCTATCGATGATTTATAGAGATTTCTCAGATAAATTTCAAATCATTACAGTTAAAGCCGCATTGTGCTTTTGAGAAACCTGCATAAAACGGTTGTTTGGGGTCCCATTTGAACTACGTGGGACGTGATTCTTTCACAAAAACCGGTTTATCTAAGCAATTCGCTTTTTAAATTTTATTTATAATATTTTTGTGCTAGCACCAATTAAAAAGCCTCCCTTGTGAATGGAAAGAAGGACAACTCTGTAAATACAGGGCTCCAGATAACGGAAGTATTTCGAAAACTTAAATCTTTATTTCTGCTTTTAAACCCAATGGTGTCATACTCATTAAAAGTGTCTCGAATAGACGGTTTAATCAGTAGTAACACCATAGCATTAGGTGCTGAAATGAGTGAGAAAATGTTAGATTGGTTCAGATTACTCTCGCTTACATGTTTAGCTGGAACATCTGGATAAACCTTATTCTACTGCACAGACGTCTGCTTCGACATTGTCGTCTGCAAAATGTGTTCAGTTTAGATTTATGCATTGTTTTAATTAAACAAACCTTAAGACGAGTGTCAAATAGTTTGGATCCAGATGAGACGCCACGTTACGCGGCGTAATTTTAGATTCAAATAGTTTGTAAACTCCGTAAAGTAGGCACAGGGTTAAACACTATGAGATTCAATAACAACGTGTACATATCTTTCACTGTGGGTAAACGGTCAAATAAACTATAGAGAATGTATACCTTGAGCTTGCTGAAAATGACTGTTTCAGCCTTGTCCGCTCTCTAACTCAAACATTTCTTTTTGGATCTTCACCAAACTTGCTACAAATGGTTATTAGTATAGAATCTAGGTCAGGTTCAATAACTAGCAAAATCGCATAAGGCATGTCTGAGTTATTGCTGAAAAATGCTGAAACAGTCATTTTTTAATACATAAAGGGCAAAAACTCAGATATGCCACATGCGATTTTTGTAATAATCAAACTTAACCTAAATTTTATATACTTAAACATTTTCAGCAAGTTTAATGAATATCCGATAAAAAACTGTATGTGTTAGAGTGCAAAAAGTGACTGAAACCGTCATTTTTCATTAATAAACAGGCAATAACTTAGATATGCCTTATGCGCTTTAAGGAGTAATCAAACTAAACCTTGATATTATATCAATAAATATTTTCAGCAAATTTGGTAAAGATCCAATAAAACGTATTTGTGTTAGAGAGCAAACCTTGCTGAAAACAGTCATTTTTTAATACATAAAGGGCAAAAACTTAGGTATGCCACATGCGATTTTAGTAATAATCAAACTAGACCTGAATTTTATATGAATAAATATTTTCAGCATGTTTGGTGAATATCCGATAAAAACTGTTTGTTTTAGAGTGCAAAAATGACTGAAACAGTCATTTTTTATAAATTAACAGGCAATAACTCAAAAACACCTTATGCGATTTTAGTAGTAATCAAACTAAACCTTGATTTTATATCAATGAACATTTTCAGCAAGTTTGTGGAAGATCGGATAAAAGATATTCGAGTTAGAGAGCGGACAAAAAAGTGTGATAGTCTAACTGACTGATGGATCGACCGTCGAAGGTAATTGCGGTTGCACACGGTGATGTTGACTCCGGCTGTATCACGTGATACTAAGCCGTGTGGTAAGGTTTATGGCAGACGCTCTATTTTCGGTTTGTTATGATTTTAAATCGCCCTTTTTAGTGATTTAGGTCCGTCTTCATCATTTCATAGATCAGTTTGGCCCATTAGAATGTTCAAACATTATTATTAACCGTTATTGTATTTCAGACATTATGAAAAGGTCTGAAAACACAATGGGACTTTAATATCATCACTAGTGGTGATATCACCTTTTAGCTCACCTGAGCACAAAGTGCTCAATGTGAGCTATTATGATCGGTTGTACGTCGGTGTCGGTGTCCGTGTCGTCTGTTCACAATTTGTTTCAAATAACTTCTTCTCTGAAACCAATGGCCCAATTTTAACCAAACTTGGTCAGATACATACTGTAATTGTGAGCTTCAAAAATTGTTCAAAAAGTGGGTGGGGCAGTGGGTCTTGTTGCCATGGCAACCATGCACAATATCTAAAAAACCTTTAAGCAAGATTTTTCAAATAATGACCCCCGGGTCAAAAATAACCCCGCCCCGGGGCTTATCAGTTTTTCATAGGAAACCCTTTAAACTCTTCTTCTCTAAAACTGTATGGCCTAGACCTTTTATATTTGACATGTAGCTTTGCCTTATTGGCCTCTACTAAGATTGTTAAAATCATGACCGCAGGGTAAAAAAATAGCCCCTCCCCGGGGCTTATCAGTTTTACATAGACTTATATAGGAAAACCTTTAAAAATCTTCTTCTCTGAAACCGTAAGGCCCAGACCTTTTATATTTGGCATCTAGCTTTGCCTTATGGTCCTCTACCAAGATTGTTCAAATCATGACCCCAGGGTCAAAAATGGACTTGCCCCGGGACTTATCAGTTTTACATAGACTAGTTTCTACAGGAAAACCTAATTTCGAGTTGTTTCAGTTTCATGCAACAGTCCACATACATGCAATGACAAACTTCAAATATCGTTATTGTGACGTCACGTCACAATAAATTTTGTGACGTCGGGCGTAAACAATTAATTTTGTGTGTTTTGTTGCTGTAAAAAAACCGTCATGAAAATTTATATAATAAATAGAAAAAGCAATTCCTTTGAATAGATATGAAAAATGTATCACTCGAATGGGTTGTTATCTGTAAAATATAATGAAGTGTGAGTTGTACCAATAGGACAAAATTGGTAAGAAATGAACTGATTTTTCGGCGTTTAAACGAAATAAACAACAGAAAATTATTGACGAATTCAATTAATCGGACTAGCGATTCATGGTTAATTTGCCGCTCATTTTCTGTCGTTTATTTCGCTTAAACGCCGAAAAAATCAGCTCATTGCTTATATTTACATTTTATTGGCTGTAATTTCTAATATTAAATGAACATTTAATTAGTTTGCATGCATGTTTAATCCATATTAGAAGTTGTAAAAACGAATAATGGGTACACTGAAAGGAACAGCCTTAACCGAATAATCGAAGCTGTGTACATTGAACATAACACAATAAGTTTCAGCGTAAACATTCTTTTGTCATAAAGTTGACAGTTTGGCGCAAAATCAAAATTTGTCTTATGGATCATTTCTCCGTGAAACACAGACATTTGGCGAAATTTTCAAATATGCTTCCTTGCCGATGTATGCCTTCCTATTAGCGGAAACCATGATTATTGACTGGAATTCTTCTTTATTAATGCGAAATGTCCTATCGGATCCCTCTGATCAGAATCTGCACTGTTTGCTTATTTAGAGCAGTTTAATTAAACTACCCAGAATTCCAAGTAGACTGCCTGACCATAATGGAACCACATGGGCTACAACTCAAATTAAACCAGTTACGCCCTTGATCAAACTTGGTCAGATACATACTGTTAGGTTGAGCTTCAAAAGTTGTACAAAGAAATTGGATAGGGACAATGGTCTGGTTGCCATGGCAACCATGCGCAGAAATCTTAAAATATCTGCTTCTTAATAACGAGTGGTCCGATTTCAATTTGTTTTGGTTTTCATCAAGACGTTTCTCAATTGATAGACTTCAAACAATGGTCAAAGAATTGTATCCGTAAAAAAACATGGACATTCATAAAAGCTAGGCAATGTAGTAATATGGATTACAGGGAGTAAAAAAAGGTCAGTAGGTCAAATAATAGGAAAAAACCCATGGTACTCTTGTACCCACAACTTTAGCCATAACTTTATGAAACAAAAAGGTAAAAAAGGTGTGGTTTATAAAGTCTGCATTTACGTAACTCGTATTCTGCCGACTTTTACATTTACCTCCCTGATCATCGAGTCACAAGTCGGGCATTTACACACGGCGCAAGTTGCAGCTCATTCTAGCTCAGAATGATAACCTTGGCAAACTCTTGGTCAGTAAAGAATATGGGTTATGTCGGATTAAAAAGAATGTCAGTAGGTCAAATCATAGGAAAGGCATCCGAACACTGATGGGTGACTGGGTCATATTCATGAAACTGGGTCAAAATAATCACGTAGACAAAATTTATATTAATATACATGTATATACTGCTCTTTTCTAATATTTCGACCTCTAAGGGCCTTTTTCAAAGAAAATCACCTCAAAACACACGTCACATTTTGAAAACCATAGAGGTCACAGTCTAGTCCAAAATTCTTAACCATTTTAAATAGGTCAACGTAACAATATCTAGGTCACATATGATTATTGGTCAAATTGGGTCATAAAGCAGGTCAATCGGTCAAATGTTCCAAACAATCTTCTGGAGACAACGATGTGTACATTTCTATTTTCTCATTTCTCTGGTGACCGTTTCAGGGGCTCGTGGTCCCTTGTTAATTCTTTGTATGCTGTGTGATTTTTCGGCGGAGCTGACTGTTTTCTATTTAGACACACTTTAATATTTGGCCACACATTTCAACCAATAATATTTGATCAGAAATTTAGAATTAAGAGCACCTGTTGAAACTGAATAGTCTGATTGGATAGTAGCCAGGGCTCCAGATAAGGGAATTGTTTCAAAACTTAAAATCTTTATTTGTGCATTAAACCCTGTGGTGTCACTATACATATGAATTGTCTCTTCAAGACAATCAAAATGAGTGGTAATACCATAGGGTTTGGTGCTAAAAGAGGTGAAAAAATGTGATTTGTTTAGTTTACTCACTCTTATCTGGAGCCCTGTAGGCTGGTTTATGTCCCATTACAGTTTTACATGATGTGGACTGTGGGTGTAAAATTTAGAGATACAGGCTGTCTGTTTACTACACTAGGCCACAGAATTGACAAAATTATGCTATGATCTGAAATCTATTTATAGATATACAGAGGAAGCTAGGTGTTTCATAATTGTTTACAACCAATTTGTTTTAATTGTTAACTATTTGTACACATTTGCCATACATTAAAAGCAATATTTTATATATGAATAGCCTCAAGTGAGTTAAACACAATTGTGTTGTTTCATCATTATTTACAAGAGTGAAGTACAGTAGATTGTTGTATCTGTACATTTGTGTATGCTATAGTTTGTTTCAAGAAACTCTATGAATGGAACAATAGATTAATGTGAGGATCTCCTACCAGTAGCTAGGATATGAGTTAAATTATTGTTTTGTTTTGCATTTCTGTACATGATAGTTTTGCTTTTTAAATAAAAGTTACTGTTTCAATTGAATACTTGTATTTTTTGCTTTTCAATCCAAGATATATATTCTTTGAAAACCTCAATTTAATTCAATTTTGCACACCCATCTATATAGCCTTAGTTCAACCACTCATTCCGCCGAATATCTTTTTTAAAGATATTTCTTGTTTCGTCTGCAACAATTTGTCGTCTGCTACTGTTCTACAAATAGCATTTTCAAAATTTCTTTTCAATTCAGGGTCAGAATGGCATACAGTTTGGATCCTTATGCGACACCACGTGTTTCGCGGCGTCTCATCTGGATCCAAAATGTTTTCAAAGGTTATCAGTTCACTGTAACAGATAATTCCGCCGCTAGCATGCAAATAGTTAAAATACCCTTATCCATGTTATCTGAAGCTTGGCTTAATGTATAAACCATTGTTGATTTAGCCAAAGCTGTACTAGGAATAGATGCTAATGAGTATTGAGTAGCAATTACACAACTTTGGTTTAGCCCTTTCACTCTCAATTACACCATAAAGCGCGTTTGCAAACAGTTTTGGTCCTGAACAGACGCCGCGTAACGCGGCGTCTGATCAGGACCAAAACTGTTTGAAACTCGTTTCGAATTTTCGGCAGTCATATTACAGTGGAGAATGTGTTATTCTTTCCCAATAAACGCGTTTACGCCAAAACTATTATTTGCAGTGCAAACAGTTTGGAGCCAGAATAGACGCCGGGTAACCCGGGGTCTGACCAGGCTCCAAAATGCTTGCCACCAAGATAAACATGAATTATCATAATTGTCCAAAAGTTGTTCTTTTCTATACGTTTTAGCGCTTTGCGTTTGCGTACGTTTGCGTTTAAACGGGAAAGAATAACAGATCCTCCACTGTACCTTAAACTTAACTTTGAAACGATATTGCAGACAACAATATTGAAGCAGACGACAATGAAACGGTGAAGGGGTAAAATTTCCCGATTAATTTGGCAGCAAAAGAGTTAATACAGACGTAAGGATTCTAATATTTGAAATACATGTACTCGTATCGAGGGCTCCTGATAAGGAGGGAGTGAACCGGACAAATTCAACATTGTCTCGCTTATTTCAGCACCAAATCCTATGGTCTTTCTACTCATTAGAATCATCTCAAAGAGACGATTCTAATTCGCAGATCATCCTAGGATTTAATGCAGAAATAAAGATTTTAGTTTTTGAAATACTCCCCTTATCTGAACCTTTGCTGTATGTATAAACCTTGTATTCTTTCGCTGCCAAATTAATCGTGAGAATTTTACCCCTTCACCGTTTCATTGTCGTATGCTTCAATTTTGTTGTTTGCACGACCGTTTCAACGTAAGATTTAAGGCAGTATGACTGAAAACATATGGATACGAGTGTCAAACAGTTTGGACCCTGATCAGACGTCGCGTTATGCGGCGTCTGATCGGCTCCAAACTGTTTGCAAATTCGCCGTTGGCGCCATTGGCAGTGAAATAGTTAATTAAGCCAAATAATGACAACATGCAGTCATGTTTCGTTTTCCAGGTAGACGGGACCGTGGCATTGATTGAGGCCTATGAACCTTTTCTAGTCGCTCAAGCTAGTGCAGCTGCCAACAAGCCGGGCATGAAGAAAGAATAGACTAGCAGCCAAGCACACCTTAATGATTATTGTATTAAAACAACCCAGACTGGGAACGTGGCAAATAAGGAACTAACTTTGACCTTGACCTACGTTTGACAATGTCTGTCTTGAAGAAATCTAGGCTAAGTTCGAATGAGGTTCGAATGTCGGGTTAAAAACTAGGTCAAAATAGAGAAAACCCTTGTTAACACTCTAGAGGCTATAAATCTCATTAGATCTTACGGTCAAGCATGCCATGCATTTGAAACCACCCTCGTGATATTTATTGATTTACTTCGCGTATGATTTTTCAGACTGAAAATTAGTAGATCTAGATCGATCTACATATCAGATTTGACCTTGTATTATATTATTTTGTAAATACATGTATGTATATTTTGTATGTATGACGAGAAACTGTATATATTACAAATCAAATAAACGTTCTTCTTCTTCTTCTTCTTCTTTAATGAATACAGCATCTTATGTTGTATCCAATTTAGTGTTGATATATTGATAAAAATACTTAAAGTAAAACTTACAGAAATTTATTATAAGAAATTGAATAAAAGTAAAACGATGAGGAGAAAACAAACTTAGAATATATTCTTGTGTATATAAACCTGTGTTGTGTTGTTCCAATTATCGTTCATAATATAGAAAAATGTAATAAACTTGATTCTTTAGATAGGATGGTTGATGGTATGCCGATATTCCTCTGTCCGTCCATTGGGGGTTTCCGCAAATTTTCTAATACATGCTTTGGCGTATGAAGCTGCAGGGCTGCCATTTCTCCGGATTTTTCATAAATCTCCGGATTTTTTTTGGCAGTACATTGTAGCTTAAAGCAGGCTGAAAGTAAAGCAGAATGCGCCCTAAGGCGCATTCTGCTTTACTTACAGCCTGTTTTAAGTGGTCGCATTTCAACAAAACAAGAAAAAGGCTATGGGGTTAAGGTGCGATTCGTAAAATTGCACTTGAAAATGCAAATTTGAAATCTTAGGATTTTTTATGTCAACTTATGGCAGCCCTGAAGCTGAAATTTGGTATATGACATTGTTTTGATGAACTGCACATTTAGTTTACATGTCGTCACAATTATTCAACTTCCCCATGAGTTAAACCCCTTTTAGAGCTCCAACTATTAGAAATACTACAGTGCTCCCTCCCTACAACGGCCCTCCGAACAACGACTCCCTTCTTACAACGACGTTTACCGATATTCCCCAAACAAGACAATCTGTCCAACCTTTTCATTGCTGCAATATTGTCTGCTTAAAATGGTCGTCTGCTGTTTTTAGCTCACCTGAGCCAAAGGCTCAACGTGAGCTATTGGGATGGCCATGTGTCCGTCGTCGTGCGTCGTCCGTCGTCGTTAACAATTGACATCGTCTCCTATACCGTTTGACAGATTTCAACCAAACTTTACAGGAATGTTCCTTGGGTCAAGCTCTTTCAAATTTGTTCAAAGAATTAAAAACAATGTAGAACTCTGGTTGCCATGGCAACCAAAGTGAAAAAATAAGGAAATCTTAAAAAATCTTCTTGTCTTAAACTACAAGGGCCAGATCTTAGATATTTGGCACATAGCATCATCTACAGGTCCTTTATCAAGTTTGTTCAAATTATGCCCCTGGGGTCAAAATTGGCCCCGCCCTGGGGGTCATAGTTTTACATAGAGTTATATAGTGAAAATTTCAAACGTCTTCTCCTCTGAAACTAATATGGCCAGAGCTTAGATATTTGGCATAGTGACACTTCCAGATGTCCTTTACATATTTTGTTCAAATGGTTCTGGTCGGTTGCATATCTAGGTCACTGGAGCTAAAAATAGATTTTTTCAATGGAATCTTAAAAAATCTTCTTGTCTGAAACTACAAGGGCCAGAGCTTAGCTATTTGGCACATAGCATCACCTACATGTCCTCTATAAAGTTTGTTAAAATTATGCCCCTTGGGTCAAAAGTGGCCCCGCCCCGGGGGTCACAGTTTTACATAGAGTTATATAGTGTAAATCACTGATATTTGCATACAGTTTGGATACAGATCAGACGCAACATTATGCTGCATCTAATCTGGATCCAAACTATTTGCCACTTATTTACATAGTTTCTTTAATTTAGAAAATGTGAAGTATGATTTTTTTTTTACATAATTCACATTCAATGCTTGTATAGCAGACAGCAATTCAGCATTATAAGAGTTAAGACCGCAGCTGCAGAACTGGCAGAACTGTATTACATAACTGCATCAGGTCAGCTGAGGTACACTGTAACAGCAACATATGGTGTTGTCTGCTACATTTTATATGCCCCTGCACAACTAAGTTGGGGGCATATTGTTTTTGTCTGTCTGCTTTTTTGTCTGTTTTTCCATTTGTTTGTCTGTCAGTCCACAACTTTAATCTTAGCCATAACTTTGGAACCACATAAGTTAGAAACTTTATAACTGGGGTCATGTCCTACAAAGGTCAATGTCATTTTTCGGCGGAGCTGACTATTATCTATTTAGACCTACATTTTTATTTAGACAAACATTTCAACCAATAATATTTGATCAGAAATTCAGAATTAAGAGCACCTGTTGAAACTGAATAGTCTGATTGGATAGTAGCCAGGGCTCCAGATAAGGGAATTGTTTCAAAACTTAAAATCTTTATTTGTGCATTAAACCCTGTGGTGTCACTATACATACGAATTGTCTCTTCGAGACAATCAAAATGAGTGGTAATACCATAGGGTTTGGTGCTGAAAGGGGTGAAAAAATGTGATTTGTTTAGTTTACTCCCTCTTATCTCGAGCCCTGTAGGCTGGTCCATGTCCCATTACAGTTTTATGTGATGTGGACTGGGTGTAAAAATTAGAGACACAGGCTGGCTGTTTAGTGTTTACTACACTGGGCTGATGAAATATTATGCTTCTATTTTAAGATATGATCTGAAATCTATTTATAGATATACAGAGGAAGCTAGGTGTTTTGTAATTGTTTACAACCAATTTGTTTTAATTGTTAACTATTTGTACACATTTGCCATACATTAAAAGCAATATTTTATATATGAATGGCCTCAAGTGAGTGAAACACAATATTGTGTTGTTTCATCATTATTTACAAGAGTGAAGTACAGTAGAGTGTTGTATCTGTACATTTGTGTGTATGCTATAGTTTGTTTCAAGAAACTCTATGAATGAAGTTTGACATATAGAACAATAGATTAATGTGAGGATCTCCTACCAGTAGCTAGGATATGAGTTAAATTATTGTTTTGTTTTACATTTCTGTACATGATAGTTTTGCATTTTAAATAAAAAGTTACTGTTTCAATTGAATACTTGTACTTTTTGCTTTTCAATCCAAGATATTACAATTCTTTGAAAACCTCAATTTCATTCAATTTTGCACACCCATCTATATAGCCTTAGTTCAACCACTCATTCCGCCGAATATCTTTTTTAAAGATATTTCTTGTTTAAGTTATTTCCCATTATCATATTTTCTTGTCCTGGAGATAACTCCAGTTCTACTAATGTAAGCCCATTGCCCCATACATAATTATGACATTTATTCCTCCTCTAAAGAAAATAATTCCATAGTCATACAGTCATAAAAATGTAAGAAATAAGAAATACCGGTAGTATCTATATCTTAGTAGATGATAACTTAAAGCAGGTTGAAAGTAAAGCAGAATGTGCAATAAATAATCATACGGAAATACATGTAGCTTAATGATAAGAGGAAATGTCATGGATAAGGGCCATAACCCTGCCAACAATATTTGTTTAAGCTATTCCAATTTATCATGTTTTTTTTGTCTGGGAGATAATTCCATTTACAGCTATATTAAAATGTTGCCTTATCTAGTAAGCTAAGGCACAATGAACTCAGGTGAGCGAATGAAGGGACATGGCCCTCTTGTTCTAAAAGTTACATATTTAAACATTTCAGAGTAAAACACTTAATTACGAGTGACAAACAGCTTGAATCCAGATCAGACGTCGCGTTACGCGGCGTCTGATCTGGATTCAATCTGTTTGCAAATGCCAATTTCCCTTCCTATAACGACTCCCTCCGAACAACGAACATATTTTTTGTCTCCCATTGGGTGTCGTTGTAGAGAGGAAGCAAAGCATACCACAAACTACAATATACAGTCAGAACTCGATACTTCAAACTTGCGTTAGTTCGAACATACCCATATTTAAAAGTTAAAACATGGTTTAGGCACGTTTAAACTTTGAAATAAAGGCATGTTCGACTTAAACGAGATCGAAATTTAACTTACGAAATACTAATACGATCGATTAAAGCGAGTTCGAAGTATCAAGTGTTGGTTGTAGTTGTATTATTAAGAGGGCATCTGCTAGAATGTACAAACTATTTTCTTCAGTGTAAGAAAAAAACAAAGACGTAATAAGGCGTGTTGATGGTGTAATGGGTAAAAATAAAAAGGACTGGAAACGGGACCAAAGCTTTTGTCCGGTTTAGAGAGGATTCCGGTATTTAGAGGTTCCGGTTTAGAGGGGTTTCACTGTATTCTTATTGTTTTTGTCTGTCTTGACTATTGATCCATCTGTCTACTGAATGACCTTGACCTTTGTCTCACATGACCTTCTCGATCTGAGTTTAAGAGCTTATCATTGTTGTGTTTAGTATACATGCCAATTATGAAGTCTCTAACGCATGCTGTTTCTGAGTACTGCTAATGTTATATCATCACTATTTGGCCTCTAAATGACCTTGACATTTGTCAGACCTATCCCAGGCTGTCCTGGACTCAAGAACTTGCGTCGAATACTTATGCCAAATCATTAGTACAGTATTAAGTTTCTATCACATGCAGTTCTTAAGTTATGGCCAATAACGATTCGAATTCACCATTTTTTACCTACCTCTAGATGACCTGCAATTGACCTTGACCTTCTTGAGTCGAGTACAAATGCGATATAAAAAGTCTCTATCACAGGCAAAGTTATGGCAAATGTCGTATTCACCCTATTTTACCTCTAAGTGACCTCTAAATGACATTGAACTTTGTCGTTCATGACACATGTTGTACTGAGCTCAAGAGCTTTCTTAGATGAGTAAACATACCAAATATGAAGTCTGTATCACATGTACCGGGGGGTAGTTCAAAATCCATGGTCAACGTTAAAATTTCAGACGACAACAACAACAACAACAACAACGACAATAACGACGCCAGTTGACAATGGCGCAGATGCAAGAGTGATCACAATAGCTCGGGTTTATAAGCTCTGGACAATAATCTATGTATTAATACTACGAAAAGGGGAGATAATTCAAGAACGAAATGATAAATCATAACTAAAATCGGAGGTGCACAACTTCAAATGGTGATCAACAATGCTGTAACTGAATACTAATAAAAAGTTCTGTTGAAGGATAGCAGAGTAACGGTCCAGACAACACTTATGTATTAAAATTACGAAAAGGGGAGATAATTCAAGAACGAAAAGACGACGCAGGTGCACGCATTCACAACTTCAGATTGTGATCAACAATACTGCATAATTAAAAAAAGTTTCGTTGAAGGATGTTTGAGTAAAGCTCTGGACTAACTTCCGTCTACAGACGGACGGACGGACATACGAGAGATTTTTTCTTACTTTTTGGCAACACGCGATAAATTTATAATGAGCCGTCAGTGCTAACAATTAACAGGGTTTATTTAATCAAATCAATACAAAAACGATTTTAAAGGTGTATATTTTTTGTGTTATGGAGAAATAGCTGTGTCTTTTCCGTGGTGTTATTTAATGTCTCTGAACATTATAGATCTACTTATATGTGGTAATTTAAAAAAAAAAACTGATTGTGAACATGTTATTGGAAGATCATTTGCTTCACCCATTACTTCATACCATGATACGCCTTTTTACGCCTTCGATTTATTCCTCCACTATTTAAGAAAGTTGGTCTAGTTCTAATTTACAAATCTAATAGATCTATATGATTCATGAATGTGTAGATCTTTACCATAAAAATATACTCTAGGATATAGATATCCTAGAAGATGATGGCTTAAAGCAGACTGAAAGTAGGCCTTAAGAAGAATGCGCATTGAGACGCATTCTGCTTTACTTTCTATCTGCTTTAAATAAGAGATCACCTATCTTAATTATTAGAAACAGGCTATGAGATAATGGGTTAGAACAAAAATTTGTATTAAATCTAGGCCCCTATCTATGATTGCTAAAGCAAAATTAAAATGCTCAAGAATTCTTGTAGATAGATCTAGCTAGATCTTTATTTTTTCTCAACCATTTTCTGGTTCCTATTACCCCATAAATTTATACGCGTATTCGCCTTCAATTTATTCCTTTAGTGAAATAATGAATTCCAATATATATACAATGATGAATATGATCACGAATTAAGAACGACTAGATCTATAATTCATTCGTGATATGATCAATATGAAAAAAGTTCTTTATCCTCTACCAGATGGTAGCTTATCGCAGGCTTAATTTAAAGGGACTCGCAACCGGATGGTGTAGGCCTACTTGTCAAAATAAAATAAAATACTCAAATAAAAGCAAATTTTTGGCATTATTTGGCTTCTGACATTAAAAAAATACGATCAGTCCAAAAAACGTCTCAAGAATCGTCACCGAATCTTAGATTTTTACATATTTTCCATCGTTTTTCTATACCGACTAGTAGACGGTATAGTTGTTTTTGTTGCTTCTCTACACGGGCTCAGACATAAACCCGAGCCGAATTGTGAAGTTGTATGCACTTTCGATCGATACACATTGAAATACGTTAAATCGATCCGAGATAAACGGATAGTTCCGTGGTCCATTGGTCTAAGCGGTTTTACCCTGTTTTGCCTTCTGTCCGCCAATGCCGGGCCCCGGGTTCGGCTACCACCAGAGACCACTATTTTTTTATTGAAATACATTTTTTTAACAGAATTTCTTATCCTAAGCTAATTCTTTACCATTTACTTTCAACCTGCTGTAAGTGTTCACCTGCATTCGAAAGTAGAAAAAGGTTATTGGATAATGGGTTAAAGTAATATAACATTGACATTAGTGAATTAACATGAATAATTCAGCGTAAAAGGGGTTATAAAAAGGTTAAATAGTTGTTTATTTTACATAACTATGTGAAAATTATATAAGTACGAACCAGTACGCATGCGCATTGAATGTTGCCATTCAACTTCCGTATTCAACAAAGATGGCATCGTTACTGAAGCACTCCGCAAAATTAACACAAAATGCCCTTCTGAAGAACATTGTAAGTATAACAATAGTATTTTAAAAAATCCTTTTGAGAGGCAAACACTCTTTGGAGTAATTTGCCAAATCTTTATGAAATGTTGAAGATAGAAACAGCTTTGGTTATGAAATAATAATGATAGGTCGAGAAATCACAAGGTCAAGGCCGTTACTTTCGTAATTAAAACAGGGTTTTTTTTGCATATATATGCTGATTTCATTTGATATTTAGTGTTATTTCGTCTTATTCAATGTGAAATTGTCGGTTCCATTTGGAGAAACTCTGGAATGGTACGTGGTAATCGGTATGTAACAGTACAATTGCCGTGTCCTTGGACCGGCGTTGGGACGAGACCTTTCTAGCTAGTTCGGCCACCGTTCGTTCGACCCCGTCCTGTGGCACGTACATGAGTTAAACCGAAAATGATAAAAATCAACAACCATCAAGCAGACATGATATTGGTTGACATCAGGGCACGACAAATCCTGTGCCCGGAGCCCGGCGGGCAACCACATTTTAGGCTTGGGCACCCATATTTTTCAAACTGAAGCCCGGCGGGCACCCCCTAAATTCCAATTTGAGTAGCCCGGGTAATTCCATTTTCAGAAAATCTCTACGTTATAAAATCTTGAATTTCGATAGGGCGTAACGAATTTGGTCAACTAGATCAAGGCTAATTGTTTAATTGAAGGGACAAAGACCCCCGTGGACACTTATCAGTGTTTGTATAGTAGTGCGGGTGACACAGGTCTTGATAATCGCTGATTAGACACCCCAATTAGCACTTCACGGTCAAATAAACACCACGCTTCCAGGTTGTCATGGCAGTAAATATTGTGTAGACGAATCGGCGGTTACAGTCGGGTACACTTGCAAATTTACGCAAACGAAAGGGAAGATGTTGCGTGAACGTAATGTGTACAGTAAAGCATAGACTGTCACACCCGTTTTTGTCTACGTTTACAACAAGCTACGAACGATACAGAAAACGGTAAAAAATGAAGTACGCTAATATAATTTAATGCGGTACAAGTAAATATGTCGCTGTTTTACCGTGTGATCAAAGTTGAAATATATTCCACAGTAGAACTAGAAGTAGTTTTATAGTCCATCACTCAAAAAATGTCTGCTAACTAGTACACAACACATTTCGGGGTCCGCACATTTGGAATCATGACGTTGACGTTATTGACATTGAAATAAACACAAATAGATCAAAGGGTTTATATGGCGGGGTTCAACAAGGGGGAAATACGTCGTGAGGAAATGACAGTATAATTGGGAGGCAGGGCACGGTTATTGCCGTGATATTAAAGTTGGGTTGAAGTTTGACCACGCCTGCTGAGTGGGTTGACACATTGTGTTTGTTTAATTGGTTATCAAAAAAAAAGTGATTGACAGTCCCGGACAATGAGCTAAGTAAACTCAGGAGTCGGACATTTCTTTCCACGTAAAATGAAATACAGATGATTATTTTCCATTTTAAAAACAGAAATATCACCCCGAATCGAAGACGTGTGTCAACGACAATTAAGCGGTCACAAGCGAACCAAGGAATTATGTTGTATAATTCCGTGCGCGAACAATAAGATTATTTCGATACGGTCGATAGTTCAGGACAAACATTTTAGATGAATGCTTAACAGAAATTAACATTTTATCATTTTATTAATTGATTTCCGCCACACAATCCTTTGAATAACCACGCTTACGAACCTTAGTTTCAAAATGACGGGGCGCCGTTCTTTTTGCTTTGACGGGTACGTGTATTTGTGAGTAAAAAAGACATTCTCCAGCGCATCCATTAAGATTTATCATATAAATTCTTCTATTGTAGGATACTTTTTGTGTAAATGTATGTTAAGTTAAATATTGCAACAAAGTATGCGCGTAAAATTGATTTGCAATCAGTTTTCGCGGTAGAAATTTGGTTGTCAAAACTTTCTATTGACGAACTAACCTCACCTATTTTATAATTTATGACATATGCGGAAGAAGAAGGTATGCAATGGTCGTCTGCACAATTTTGTCGTCTGCAACTATTCTGAGTTTCTCTGTTATTATTTTTATGAATTTTCTTCCATAAAATATCAGAGTGTCATACAGTTTGGATCCAGGCTTCTCATCTCGATCCAAACTGTTTGCAAGCCAGGAACTTTCATAATTAAAAAAAACCAAAACCACAGGATGAATTAGAATCTAGATCTACCCTTTTTAAAAAAAATTCAAATAGGCTGGATGGAATGTAAAACTGCTCATTTTAGAACAAAAATTAACAACAACAACAACAACAATAAAACTTACTTACAGCTGTGGCTTATCAATGGTATTTGATCAAGCAAGTCATTTATTTATCAAAATGTATGAATTTATAGATATATAAATATTACATTGTATAAAACTTGACTATCGCCATTCGGCTCCAAAGCAGAACACTTTACTTATAACCTGCTTTAAGTGGTCACCTGTCTGCAAAACTAGAAACTGGTTATGGTGAAAATTATGGGTTAATGCAGTCAGTGAATGAAGTGTTCGCTTTACACTGATAATTTGGTACATCATTTTGTGCGGAAAAAATCAGGGCAACCAAAAAATAATTCTGGTTGCCCTGAGGGCAACCAGCTTTTAATAAAATTTGTCGTGCCCTGGTTGACATATCCAAAACATTAATTGATATATTTATTTGCATAAAATTTTGTAGAATGTAAATCTAGAATAGTTACTCACAAGTCACTTTAAGTGAAGGCGAAGAAGAAGGCTGTTTAGGATTGACCCTCTTTGGTCAGTGATAATCGGTTCCAGTGATGTGATAATGCCTCAATGGTGACGGGGTAAAAATGGCCTATATACAAAACTGCCAAATTCTAAAAATGGTGCACTCTTGATCATACCATGTGCAATAATTAAACATGTTTATAAATTCTTAATCCAGTTGATGTATAAAGTTTATTTTGTTTTCCCAGCAGCAGATTTCATAATAGTAGGAGCAAACTAGAAGTATTGTAGTAGAAGTAGTAAGTTAATGTTGTTTTTGCAGCTGTAGTAACGTAGTACATGTATAAGAAGTGCAAGTTTATGTTATTTTCAGTAGTAGCAGTTGTAGTAATAGAACTTAGAAGTAGTTTTCTCACTTATTTTTTGGCATCAAATCCTACGATTCTAATGAGTAGCAACACCATAGGGTTTAGAGCAGAAATAAAGCTTTTAGTTTTTGAAATACTTTCCTTTAAATCTGGAGCTCTGTAGTAAGAACTAAGTTGATGTTGATTTTGCAACAGCAGTATAAGCAGTAGTAGTAGTTGTAGTAGTAGAAGAAAAATACGTTGTTGTGATATAAGTAGTATTGCAATGTCCCCTCTCTACAATGGCCATCCCAACAATGACTCCCTCCTTACAATGACCCTTGCAACAGATCCCCAAACTGGACACAAATAAATGTCTAACATTTTTACTGCTGCAAGATAGTCTGCTTAAAATTGTCATCTGCTGGTTCTTTCTCAAAGTTACAAACAAGTAGATATTGTGATAAGAAAACATATAATGAGTTGAATAACGAGTGCCAAACAGATGGAATCCAGATGAGACGCAGCATAAAAATAGTTTGTCCTTCGATTTCGAAGAAGACCATAACTTCATCTCAGTGAATTCGCATAACATGGCATCTGATCTGGATTCAAGCTGTTTGCAACCATAACCAAAGTCTTTATTTTCCCTCCCCATAATGACTCCCTCCAAACGATACACACAATTTTTGTCTCCCATTGGATGCTGTTGTAGAGAGGGAGCCCTGTACAGTAGTAGAAGTAGAAGAAGTAGTAATAGTAAAAGTTGAAGTCATAGAAGTTGTTGTTGTTAGTGTAGTATAGCTGTATTAGCAGCGATAGAAGTAGACCAAGGTGTTGTTGTAGTAGTTAAGGTAGTAATAATAGTGGTAGTAGCAGTCCCAGATATTGTTGAAGTAGTCGTAGCAGAAGTTGTAGAAGCACTAGTGGTGGGAATAAATTACTAATCATTCAGTCTAATGCTAGTCAATCACTCTACAGTCGAGAATCTGTTATTCTTTCCCAATAAACGCGTTTACGCTAAAACTATTATTTGCAGTGCAAACAGTTTGGAGCCTGATCAGACGCCGGGTAACCCGGCGTCTGATCAGGCTCCAAACTGTTTACCACCAAGATAAACAAAAAATTTCTAGTACATGCTGAAACTGTCTATGTCGTCAAGACGCCTTTCTGCTCACCCGGAAAAAAAATCTGACATCCGAGTGCCTAAAATGGTAACATATTTTCAAACTAGAAAAAGACTACTGATAAAGGGAGTATTTCAAAACTAGAATCTATCTTCCATTTCTGCATTAAACCCTATGGTTTTACTTGTGAGAATTTTTCTTCATTCTAATTTCTAATAAGTAGTAACATCATAAAATATACATGTAGTGCTGAAATGAGTGAGAAAATGTTGAAATTGTTCGGTTTACTCCCTCATCAGCGTTTTTTTCCCTTCTTTGAACGTTACTGGGGAACGGACGCGTAATTGGAGGCGGACCCGTTCCCAATTTGGCAACCGGATCCTTCCCAATCAAAAGAAATCAAATATTGGACCCGTTCCCAATCAAAATAAACATATTTCCCAATTGTCAAATTACTTTTTCCCTTTAAATCATAGCAAACCATCCATATTTCAACTTATCTTTTGCTACAATGAATGTCTCGTCAAGGAAATATACAGAAGTTTATAATTCCGTGGTCTCGTGAATGTAAACAAAGTTACACAACTCCATTGACATTTTTGGGAGTATGTATAAAACAATACCAGTGATTACGGCCGAATTTCGGAAACGGTCCGGGCAAAGATTTATATATGCCCCTTCATCGAGACTGGTTAATGTTGCGTGATCGCAAAATCCGCTGAAATTGATAAGAGTTTACAAACCCAGTCTGACTCTGTTTACAATCATTTATAAAATAGAAAACCTACAATTAAAACAATCATGAGCCATAATTCAAAGTATTACAGAATTGTTTTGAGAAAGACGATAATGAAGAACTTGAATCTAGATCACTGCCTTAACACTCGTGAGCTTGATTGGCAGTATTCAGAGATAGATAAGATTTTGGATTTTACCAAGTCATCAACTCTGTCTCGGCCGCAACAGCGTCTACTTTGAGTAACACACCCAGCATAGATTTAGTTTTAACACCATGTTTACCATCATAAACAGTTCTAACGGTTTAGTAACTTAAATTCCCAATTTCTGCGTTGTCATCAAATCAAAACTCGTTTTTCCCAATTTGACTTGAAAAATTCTCAATCTGAGGGGTACCGGACCTGTTCCCAATTGGGTGAAAAAAAACGCTGCTCATATTTGGAGCCCTGGGGCCCGTTTCATAAAACATCTTACGACAAATGTTGTCGTAAGTCAAAACTTTAAAATACATTTAATCTGTGATTTCTCTACATAATCCTGACTTGTGACATCTTTTTGGAATCGTCTTTTCAAGACGATTCCAAAAATATATCACAAGACAGGATTAGATGGATAAATAAATAATAATTGATACTTTTATAATCTGACTTACGACAATATTTGTCGTAAGAAGTTTTATGAAACGGGCCCCAGGCTCTGGGGTAATGGGTTAACAGTGTTTATGTTTCACTGCATTTCAGGTTAAGCCAGCATGTGTAAGCAGTAGAGATATTCATATCCATGGCAGTCACAACACGAACAAACAGGCCAAAACAGGAGAACAGGTTTGTATATTCTATACAGTGTTCCCACCCTACATTGACCCTCCCAACAACGACTCCCTCCTTACAACCACCCTTACTGCAGTTCCCTTAACAGGGCAATTATGCCCAACCTACTCGTGGCTGCAATGTCGTCTGCTTAAAATTGTAGTCTCCTGATTTTTCTCAAATATCCATAATGGACATTTGATTGGAAAAAACTTAATGACTAGTGACAAACAGCTTGAATCCAGATCAGACGCCACGTCAAGTGGCGTCTGATCTGGATTCAAGCTGTGCGCAAATTTCCCTCCCTATAACGACTCCGACTGAACAACACACACAATTTTTTTGTCTCCTGTTGGGTGTCGTTGTAGAGAGGGAGCGCTGTAGTCTTCAACATCACACCATTGATTTTTATACAAACTTACTTTTAGCCTGTGAACTTGGGACAAGTACTTTAGAAAATACATGTACTGAGACAATTGTCTAGAGAATTAGAGATGTTTTAAACTTTATTTCTTTTACATTAATTTTGAAACTACCCAGAGAGTCTAGTAGGCTCAAATAACTATCCAGTGAGTCTAGTTTGCTTAAAAGGTGTGAATTTAACTGTCAAAGGATGCAGCACATGCTATACTAATATCAATTTACCTGGTGAGGCCCAGATTATACTCATGCTCTAGTGATTTTCAATGGTTATTTCTAACCAAACTATCAAATATAAAGGTCGTGTCTCACATGAGAAGCTTCAATGGGTCTTTGCTACCGAAATGTCTATAAGACCCATGCTTTTTGCAAGGAAATTGTCTGGCAAGGCGTTATGATCGAAAGGTCGTCAGGAGACGTCTTTGATTAAAATACTGTTTTTGTTTTACAGCTGTCCCGAGACTACCCAGTTATAGACCACACTTACGATGCTGTAGTTGTCGGCGCTGGGGGAGCAGGTCTCAGGGCTGCATTCGGGCTTGCTAACGAAGGTTTCAAGACAGCCTGTATCACAAAACTGTTCCCAACTCGCTCACACACAGTTGCTGCACAGGTAAGAAAATCAGGGGCCTGTTTAAAAAAAATTCGTCAGAGCTCCAGATAAGGGGAGTGTTTCAAAAAGTAAAATATTTATTTCCACATTAAACCCTATGGTGTCACCACTCATTAGAATCGTCTCGAAGAGACGATTCTAATGAGTAGTAACACCATAGGATTTTGTGCTCAAATAAGTTAGAAATTGAGGATTTTTTCTGTTTACTTTCTCTTATCTGGAGCCCTGTTTCGTACGACAAAAATGGTTGTAAGTCAAAACTTTAAAATACATTTCTGATTTCTCTATCTAATCCTGTCTTGTTACATCTCTTTGGAATCGTCTTTTCAAGACGATATCAAAGAAATGTCACAAGACAGGATTAGATGGATAAATAAATAATAAATGAGACTTTAATAATCTGACTAACAAGACAATGATTTCCAATGAGTTGTACAGCGTTTCCTCTCTACTACGACATCCAATGGGAGACACAGGTTTTGTGTGTTGTTCAGAGGTAGTCGTTATAGGGAGGGAAATTGACTTACATTAATTTTGCAAACAGCTTGAATCCCGGCGTCTGATTTGGATTCAAGCTGTTTGTCACTTGTTATTATATTTATTCTATAAAAATGACCACATACATGTAACTTTGAGAAAAAACAGCAAAAGACAATTGTAAGCAGACGATAATGCAGCATTTAAATCTTAAGACATAATTGTCTTGTTAACAGTACTGTGACAAGGGTTGTTGTAAAGAGGGAGTTGTTGCAGGGAGGGAACACTGTCACACCATACGATTCGGTGCTGAAACAGTTAACCCTTTCCCCCATAGAAGCGCCTTTTAGCGCATTCAGTTTATTCCTCCACTGAAGAAAACAGTTCAAATTTATACAGTCATGAATATGTATCATAAGAAATATTTTATTTTAGCAGGTGGAAGCTTAAAGCAGACTGACAGTAAAGCAGAATGCGCCTTAAGGCGCATTCTGCTTTACTTTCAACCTGCTTTACGTAGTCGCCTATTTTCAAAACTAGAAACGGGCTATGGGTGAAAGGGTTAACTCCCACTTGTCCTTGGGCTTCGATATAAAAAAAAATGTCTGTATCCACTGCCGTCCCTCTGGGACGTACAATATTCCCAAAGTTAACAAAAATAGACATAAAACAAATTCTTTATTTATGCATTAAACCCTATAAGGGGAGTGCTTCAAAACTGACATATTCATTTCTGCATTAAACCCTATGGTGTCACTACTCATTAGAATCGTCTCTGAGAGACGATTCTAATGAGTAGTAACAACATAGGATTTGGTGCTGAAATGATTGAGAAAATGTTGGATTTGTTGAGTTAACTCCCTCTTATCTGAAATCCTAGGACTACTTTATTTCTAATGAGAAAGCCCACTAAAATCTTTACTTCTACATTAAACCCTATGGTGTCACTACTCATTAGAATCGTCTCTGAGAGACGATTCTAATGAGTAGTAACAACATAGGATTTGGTGCTGAAATGATTGAGAAAATGTTGGATTTGTTGAGTTAGCTCCCTCTTATCTGAAATCCTAGGACTACTTTATTTCTAATGAGAAAGCTTACTAAAATCTTTACTTCTACATTAAACCCTATGGTGTCACTACTCATTAGAAACGTCTCGAAGAGAGGATTCTTATGAGTAGTAACACCATAGAATATGGTGGTGAAATGAACAAGAAAATGGTTGTGATTTGTTCAGTATTCTATCTGGAGCCCTGTTGTACCTTTACCTCATAGCCTGTTTCTAGATTTGAAGACAGGGGAACGCTTAAAGCAGGTTGAAAATAAAGTAGAACGCACCTTAAGGCGCAATCTGCTTTATTTTCAACTTTATACCTGCTTTAAGCCACTATCTGGTTAATATATAAGTAATATTGCTTATTGTACCCTTTCATGCCCATATAAATTTGAACTGTTTTCTTTTGTGGAGGAATAAATTAAAAATTTGCTAAAAGGCACTTCTATCAGGTAAAGGGTTAAATACATTGTATGTGTACCATTTTGCAGGGAGGTATCAATGCAGCCCTTGGCCACATGGAGGAGGACGATTGGCGCTGGCATTTCTATGATACTGTGAAGGGCTCGGACTGGCTTGGAGACCAAGATGCCATACAATATATGTGTGAGGAGGCTCCAAAAGCTGTCATAGAGGTACTGTCTTTAAGCTTCATAAAGAAACTACAATAAAACTAGTATTATATACCCTTAAAAGGCTTAATTAACTCCACAAATACGCATTTTAACCCTTTACCCCATAGCCTGTTTCTAGTTTTAAAGACAGGTGACCACTTAAAGCAGGTTGAAAGTAAAGCAGGATGCGCCTAAAGGCGCATTCTGCTTTACTTTCAGCCTGCTTCAAGCTACCATCAGATATGAAGAAGGAAATATTTCTTTTGGTACATGTTTATGGTTGTAAAAATAGAGCTATTTTATTCAGTGTACAAATAAATTACTTGCTAAAAGTCTTCTAGAGGGGTTGGGGGGGGGGGGGGGAGGTAGGGTTAAGCCCTAATATTTATACCTCTTCCAGGGTTATAGATAAGGCGCGTATTTGCGTAAATACGCAATCAAATACAGTAGAAAAGCAATTACTTTCAAATCCATGCGTACTGAAAATCAATTATTGAAAGGGTTTACGCAAAAGAATTCAAGCAGGCGCGTATCGTACGCAATTAGTCGCATTTCTCAAGTTTAATGACGGGATGTTTACTACGACACCGGGTAAATATTTTACCGATACACCGGTTAGACTGGTTATTTATTTCCAAGTAATAGCCTATCAGATTTATGCAGCGCCGCTTTTTGTTAGCTCGTTTAATTAGTAAACCAGTCACATCGTCTGCCAGAATTTCTTCTGTCAAAATGGCATCGCGCGGACGGAAAAAGCGCAACAAAAAAACCCACATTATTCAATTACGTTCAGCCTTCCGCGAACGAACCAGAAATAATTTGTAACAGTGTCGTGAATGAAATTTTGAATGATGCATGTAACAGCCAAAAAAGAGGTTGTTTAATGTTACCGACATAATCGACGATCTTTTGTCCCGAATCTGTAAATCACCAAAGAAACATGACAGTGCTAAAGTTAGCAAAGTTACGGTAAAGGAATCCTGGAATGGCTTTTAAAGTTTCCGTGGCTGGAAATTAATGAATCTTAGTTTTCCTACACAAACATGAGCTGTTGCATTTGTGTTGAAATGAGATCGAAACTGAAATTATCGAGTGTGGGCAAACGAGGGTACAGTACATCAAACAATCAGCTTGTGTTTTGTATTAAATGAAAAAAAAAATAGAGTAAAAAAGCAATTCATATCAAATTGATGGAGTAACGGTTTTTTGGATACTCAATTGAAATTCAGAAAACCCAATTCTTAGAAAATAGAGGGAGTAAATACCCAATTAATGCAAAACCTTATCTATAACCTTGCTCTTCTGCGCTCAAACTAGTATTAACCCTTATAGGTACTTTCTCTAAGCTTTATAAAGAAACTACGATAAAAGTAGTATTATGGACCAGTCTAAAGGCTTAAACTTCTTTACTCTGTACGCATTTTAACGCCTTAAAATTATTCCTCCATATCTCTCAGACTAGTATTTACCCTTGAAGGTGCCGTCTCTTAGCTTCATAAAGAAACTAAGCTAAAACCTGTATTATAGACCCTTAAAAGGCTTTAAAACATAAATATGCCTTTTAAGGCCTCATATTTATTCCACCGCAGCTCTCAGGCTAGTATTTACCCTTGGAGGTGCGGTATCTCGGCTTCATAAAGAAACTACACTAAAACTGGTATTAAAGACCCTTAACCCTTTCCCCCATAGAAACGGCTTAAAGCGGATATGATTTATTCTTCCGCTGAAGAAAATAGTTCCAATTCAATCAGTCATGAATATATATTATAGGAAATATTTCTATGTTCTAGCACATGGTAGCTTAAAGGAGGCTGAAAGTAGAGCAGAATGCACCTTAAGGTGCATTCTGCTTTACTTTTAAACCTGCTTTTAGTGGTCACCTATCTTCAATACTAGAAATAGGCTATAGGGTAATGGGTTAAATGGCTTAAATCCATAAATATGTATTTTAAGTCCATACATTTATTCCTCTACTGCGCTCAAACTTGTATTAACCCTTAAAGGTATGTCTTTAAGCTTCATGAAGAAACTACAATATCAGGGGTTTTTTTTACCAATAGGGGAAGATACCCGCTACCCACCTACCTTTTGTCTACCTTTTGTCTTCTAGGGAACTTCTATAGCCCCTTAGGCTAAATAAATCCCTTTAAAATTCTTCTTTATAATATATTCTCCTCCTTTCCGGTCCGATAAATTTCAAAGATCAATAAACTTCATTTAGAATATATCTTTTATCTCTCCACAGTTTATCTAAATTTGTTTTGAAAGAGTTGCACTGATTTACAGCTAACAATATTTTCTGGAAGGTTATTCCATGGTGTTATGGTGCGATGGCTGAATGAATTTAACCGTATGGATTTCTTTACTTTAGGCTTCATTAGTTTCAAATTATGACCTCTAGTTCCACTGTTGTCAGCAAACTTGAAGAAAATGTCCATGTCAATATTATCAATCCTATGCACTATTTTATAAACTTGTATCATGTCAAAACGTTTTCTGCGATATTCCAGTGTAGACAGATTCAATTCTTTCAATCTTGCTTCATATGTCATTCCACGCAATTCAGGCACTAATCTTGTCGCTCGTCTCTGTACGTTTTCTACCAGCTGTTTACATTTTTTTGTTGTTGGGAAATAAATCAGATTTCCATAGTCTAAATGAGACCGTATTAGTGTTTTGTACAAAGTTAGGAATAGGCTTTTATCCATATAGGTGAACTTCACAGAAGGGTTTTGGGTCAATTAGGGGAAAATTTAAAGAAAATATTAACCATATAATTCCTTTTATTTGTTCTTTAATGAAGGCTTAAAGCAACAGCAGTTACAAATGTAATTGTTATTGGATTCTCTAAAGGTACATGTCCCTGTTCTTTGATGAAGCATTCAAGTATAGCTTCAAAATCCTCATCAGTGAGGCTTTTGAAATTAGACTTGATTCTCATCAAAGCATCCAATGTTCCTTGAGAAAGGGATCTAGCATCTGTGCATGTGTTGTTCATGAGAGAAAGTTTTTTTTTTAATTTGATGTTACATCATCACGGTCTATAATTTGGTCACTTTGAGTTTCAATTTGAGTGGTATTTGTGTATAGGAGTTGATAAGGCCCTGGTTCTTTGCTGGATGTGTGCTGCAATATCCAAACAATGATGATGAGACTCATGTATGACACTTAAAAGAGTACAGACACTAAACAGTTGATGGTGAAGGGCACTAAAGTTTCATTTATGTTATCTACCTTTGATCATAAAAAGGATATATAACAAAAAATAAAAATAAAAAAAAATTATTTTTTTTTTTTTGGAAGGGAAAATTTTTTTAGAGGGGAGAAAAATCTGGAGGGGAAGACGCCGATTAACGGCGGCTGTTATATAACAAAAAAAGCCCTGAATATAGACAGACCCCTCTACTACAACCACTTAACTGTGTTAATTATCAAGTGTTTTAAGACCTATGACTGCTTAAAGCAAGATGACAGCAAAACAGAAATTAACCCGTAAAATGATTTATGCTATAAATATGCATTTTAATGCCTTAAGTTTATTCCTCCACTGAAATTTATAGTTGAACTTTATACTGTCATGAGTATTTGCCAGAAAACTATTTTCTACATCCTAGTAGAATAAGCTGAAACTAAAGCAAAATGCTCCTTATAGATGGTAAGAAAGCTGTTTAACCATTTGTTAAACCATTTATTAAACCATTTATTTCATAGTTGTTTCTAGGTGACCACTTAAAGCAGGTTGAAAGTAAAGCACATTCTGCTTTATTTTAACCTGCTTTAAGTGGTCACTTATCTTCAAATTTAGAAACAGACTTTGGGATTTATCATTATAGGTAACAGAAATCTAAAGAGTAAATTTTGCAACAGTCATATTCTTGAAATCTTTATTTGTAGTTGGAGAATTACGGAATGCCATTCAGTCGTCTGGAGAATGGCAAGATCTATCAGAGAGCGTTTGGGGGTCAGAGCCTGAAGTATGGTAAAGGTGGCCAGGCTCACAGATGCTGTGCCGTAGCGGACAGGACTGGTCACTCTTTATTGCACACACTCTATGGCCGGGTAGGTAACTGATCTGTCTGATGACTCCAAATCTTTACATAGGGCTCTTAGTAAGAAGGGGGTTAAACTGAACAAATCCAATATTTTCTAACTCATTACAGCACCAAATCCTATGGTGTTACTACTCATTAGAATCGTCTCTTCGAGACGATTCTAACGAGTAGAGACATCATAGGGTTTTAATGCTGAAATAAAGATTTTAGTTTTTGAAATACTCCCCTTATCTGGAGCTCTGGGTAGATCACTGGTATGTCTGATAAATCTAAATGATTACATAGGGCTCCAGAGCACCAGATAAGGGTAGTTTTTCAAAAACTAAAATCTTTATTTCAGAATTAAACCCTATGGTGTCACTACTCATTAGAATCGTCTCTTCGAGACGATTCTAATGAGTAGTAACACCATAGGATTTGGTGCTAAAAATAGTGAGAAAATGTGGGATTTGTTGAAAAAACTACCTCTTATCTGGAGCCCTGGGGCTCTTAGTATTAAAGAGGGAAGTAAGCTAAACCAATCCAGGATTTTCTCATTGGTTACAGCTCCAAATCCTATGGTGTTACTACTCATTAGAACCGTCTCAAAGAGATGATTCTAATGAGTAGTGACACAAATGGGTTTAAGCTAGAAATAACAATTATAGTTTTTGAAATACTCCACTTATCTGGAATACTTGGAATATAATTTAATTCCCACATGTTTTCACATATTATGCTGAAATTTGTTAATGAGATTGTTTTGATGAACTGCATATCAAGTTAGTATTTCCTGAAAATTTGTCAAGCTTTCATTTAGTTTTGCCTCCTGAAACGCTTATTATGTATTGTTCGCTGTTCAGGGGCCCGTTTCATTAAACGTTGCACTACAAAAACGGTCGTAAGTCAAAACTTTGAAATACATTTAATTTCTGATTTCTCTATCTAATCCTGTCTTGTGACATCTCTTTGGAATCATCTTTTCAAGAAGATTCCAAAAAGATGTCACAAGACAGGATTAGATGGAGATAAAAATAGTAATTGAGACATTTATAATTTGACGTACAAAGTTTTATGAAACGGGCCCAAGGTTTGTAATGTGAGATTGATTGACACTTGGCTATATATGTCAGTTATAAATGCTGTGTAATTATTATATTTTTAACCCATTACCCCATAAATATGACTTTTAACGCCTTTAATATATTCATCCACTGAAGAAAATAGTTCCACTTCATACAGTAATGAATACGTCCTGTAAGAAATATTTTCTTTATTCTAACTGATGGTAGCTTAAAGCAGGCTGAAAGTTAAGCAGATTGCGCCTTAAGGCGCATTCTACTTTACTTTCAACCTGCTTTATGTGGTCACCTGTCTTCAAAACTAGAAACAGGCTATAGGGTCATGGGCTAACAATTACATACTGCCTCTTATCCCATAAGCCCATAGCCTGCTCTTAGTTATGAAGATATGTGATCACTTAAAGCAGGTTGAAAGTAAAGCAGAATGTGCCTTAAGGCACATTCTGCTTTATTTTCAGCCTGCTTTAATCTATTATCTACTAGGATAAAGAAATGTTTTTTTTATGGTACATATTCATGACAGTACAAAGTGGAACTATTTTCTTCAGTGGAGGAATAAAATAATCACGTAAAAAGAAGTATTTATGGGGTAATGGGTTAAATTGTTTATTTTTATTTCTTGATAGTCTTTAAAGTATGACACCCACTACTTCATTGAATATTTCGCCCTCGATCTTATCATGGAGGATGGTGAATGTCGCGGAGTTACTGCCCTTTGTTTGGAAGATGGTTCAATCCACAGATTCAAGTCAAAGAATACCATATTGGCTACAGGGTAGGTATAACTGTCTTTGAAGCTCAGACTTTATGAAACATTTATCCCGCAAAGTTTGTACAAGTATACCGTAATTGCCCTAAATATTGCGGACAATCAGGCCTGACCAAGCATTCTGATCAGAGTCTACACTGTTTGCCATTCAGTTTGCACTTTTTGGACAAAAAGGAAAGCGTTTAATAAATCGAAACCTTCAGTATTAGTAACCGTAACTGTTATTTGAAGAGAAAAAATATCCTTTTGGTTTGATTGAACTATATCAGGGCTACAGATATAGAGTAGAGTATTTCAAAAACTAAAATCTTTATTTCTGCATTAAACCCTATTGTGTAGTAACACCATAGGATTTGGTGCTGAAATAAGTGAGAAAATGTTGGAATTGCACAGTTTACAGCTGGAGCCCTGCTATGTTGTATTGTAGGGGCTGTGGGCATTAAACCCTATGGTGTTACTTCTCATTCTTCGAGACGATTCTAATGAGTAGTAACACCATAGGATTTGGTGCTGAAGTAAATGAGAAAATGTTGGAATTGTACAGTTAACTCCCGCTTATCTGGAGCCCTGATATGTTGTATTTTAGGGGCTATGGTCGGTCCTATTTCTCCTGCACCTCCGCCCACACCTGTACCGGCGATGGAACAGCAATGACAGCCCGGGCGGGACTGCCAAATGAGGATATGGAGTTCGTTCAGTTCCATCCTACAGGTAATGTCTATATTGAACAGCTATAAAACTCACTAGGGTTCATGGTGCATTTTAATCCATTACCCCATAGCCTATTCTCATATTGAAGATAGTAGACCACTCAACCCATTACCTCATAAATACGCATTTTTACACTTTTAATTTATTTCCACTGAAGAGAATAGTTCCACATTAAACAGTCATGAATGTGTAGCATAAGAAATATTTTCTATATTCTAGCAGGTTGTGGCTTAAAAGCAGGCTGAAAGTAAAGCAGAATATGCCTCAACCTGCTTTAAGTGGTCACCCATCTTCAGACATAGAAACAGGCTATGGGGTAAACCCTTGTCATGCATATATGTGTCATTTGCAAAGAGCGTACCTGTAAGAAGTACACTTGTTCTATGCTAACAGTTTAGATCCTGATCAGAGGGCTACTTATGGAGCCCTCTGGTCAGGACCTTCACTGTTTGTCATTTTGACATATTATGTGAAATTCAAACCTAATAAGTAAAAAATGGACTAGACTTAATTGAACACTAGAATTGTCCATTTGAGGTTTCAGGAAGGAAAGGGGATTAACACATATTCAAAGAGGATAAGTGAAGTTGGGGTGCCAACTGGAAGATACATCTAAGCGTAAACATTTGGAAATAAAATACATTTCAAAGTGGGTAATTTAGCCGACAGTATTATTATTTAGGGGGCAGGGATACTGGTTTACGAAATGTGGGTAATTTAGCCGACAATATTATTATTTAGGGGGCAGGGATACTGTTTAACGAAATGTGGGTAATTTAGCCGACAATATTATTATTTAGGGGGCAGGGATACTGTTTAACGAAATGTGGGTAATTTAGCCGACAATATTATTATTTAGGGGGCAGGGATACTGTTTAACGAAATGTGGGTAATTTAGCCGACAATATTATTATTTAGGGGGCAGGGATACTGTTTAACGAAATGTGGGTAATTTAGCCGACAGTATTATTATTTAGGGGGCAGGGATACTGTTTAACGAAATGTGGGTAATTTAGCCGACAGTATTATTATTTAGGGGGCAGGGATACTGTTTAACGAAATGTGGGTAATTTAGCCGACAATATTATTATTTAGGGGGCAGGGATACTGTTTAACGAAATGTGGGTAATTTAGCCGACAGTATTATTATTTAGGGGGCAGGGATACTGTTTAACCCTTGTGCGTCCACCTGCTCATTGGTTTATTCTTCTGTTTGTTGTTTCTTTTGTTTGTTTTCCATCCATCCACATATACAGTAAAACGTCTCTAATACGACCACTAAATTATGTAAATTATTAGAGTGTTTACGGTAGGTGACAGCTTAAAGCAAGGTGACAGTGAAACAGAAAGCTCCTTTAGGAGCTTTCTGCTTCACTGTCATCTTGCTTAAAGCTGTCACCGCTCTATTAAACAATCAATTAGCCTTCGTTTTAGTGGTTGTTATAGCGAGGATTTACTGTACAGTAAATAATTTATCTTTCTAAACAAGAGCATCTAGTTACAACAAAATAAGCCTGTTGTGACAAAGTCAATGATAAACATCATCAGTTTAGAACCAAAATAAATAGTTGTCTTCCCTGTATGATAAGCAAGCTAAAAATTAAATTTGGTTACAATTTGTAACTATTAAAAGTTGTTGTCTGGAACTTAGCTTTTTAACTGACCTTTTAAGGATTGCTGGATGTCCGTCGACTGTCGTCCACAATTGGTTCGTTTACACTCTAGCGGCTATAAGTTTCATCTGATCGTCTTGAAACTTGATGGCAATGTTTGTCCTGAAGAAATCTAGGCCAAGTTCGAATATGGATCAAACTTGGTCAAAATATTTGCTTTATTGATATCTAGGTCATGTTTGAATATGGGTCATGTTAGGTCAAAAACTAGGTCAATAGGTCAAATCATAAAAATACATTGTTAACACTCTAGAAGCTACAAATCTCATTTGATCTTAACGAAACTTGCTCAAAATGTTTGCCTCTTTGAAATCTAGGCCACTGTTGACTGTTGGTCATGTCAAGTCATATTCTAGGTCACTATAGGTCATGGTTTATATTGTGTACCAGGTGAGCGATTAAGAGCCATCTTGGCTCTTGTTTATAAATTGTGTAAAGCAGAAAGCGCCTTGAGGCGCATTCTGCTTTACTTTCAACCTGCTTTAAATGGTCATCTGTCTTCAAAATTAGAAACAGGCTATGGGGTAAAGGGTTAAAGCAGATGACGTCATGGCACCGAAATGGGTTAAAGATGTGAGTAATGCTACCAATGACATTTTGATTGTGTTTCAGTGATAATTTTACCTGTGCATCCCGAGTCCTATACTCATTAAAATTGCCAGGGACTCATTATTTAAAAAGTTGTGAGTCCCATGGACTCAGCCTTTATTAACCTTTTACTCATAAGCAAATAGTAGCTTAAAGAAGATTGAAAGTTAAGCAGAATGTGCCTTAAGGCACATTCTGCTTTACTTTCAACCTGCTTTAAGTAGTCACCTGTCTTCAAAACTAGAAATAAGTTATTAGATATTGTGTTAAGTTTTCACCTCAAGGACTCATTGATTTACAGAATGTGCATCCCAAGGACTCATTCATCTGATTTCTAAAACTATCATTGTATTTTCAGGCATCTATGGTGCCGGTTGTTTGATCACTGAAGGCTGTAGGGGAGAAGGAGGTATTCTCCTCAACTCTAAGGGAGAGAGGTATATGGAGAGATATGCTCCGACTGCCAAAGATCTTGCCTCCAGAGATGTCGTATCCAGAGCATCAACCATTGAAATAAGGGAGGGAAGGTAATATCCGCTTTCATTAAACGCATTAAACTCTAGTGACGAGTATACTTGTCATGAATGAACAGTGTACATGTAAGGAGTACACTTGTCCTATGCAAACAGTGAAGACCCGGATCAGAGGGCTCCTGCCCTTGATATACTTTGAAAATGCTTGAAAAAAGTATTGTTTACTCTCTAGTTATCTGCCCTTGATGTACTCTACTATACTAGAATAGGTCCTATTCCATTATTGTTTTCACACTATCTATAGTCTACTTTGAATGGATTTAGATTAATATGGGTGAAACTATCAGGCTTCTTGACAACAGGTGAGCGATATCAGGGCCTTCAATGCCCTCTTGTTGTGGTTAGCATAACATTTTCATCAGAGCTCCAGATACAGGGAATATTTCAAAACCTTAAATATTTATGTTTGCATTAATACATATGGTGTCACTACTCTTTAGAATTTTCTCTGCGAGGATATGGAGCTGTCTTGAGGGAGAAAGTGTTGGATTTATTTAGTTTATTCCCTTTTTTTTTTCTGGTATTGTTCGATTTTTCTGACCTGTCAGAGTTATTTTTAGAACAGAATAGTTCATAATGGTAAATAGATAACAGGGTAACATCTGATCTATATAGTCGTACACTTTCCAACTTGAGATAACATGATCCTCGTGCAGCACGAGACCCTTCCCCTTAACTTTACTGATATTTTATTCTTTCCCAACAAAGGCATTTATATACTAAAACTATTATTTCCATTGCAAACAGGTTGGAGCCAGATCAGACGCCGGGTTACCGGGCGTCTGATCAGGCTCCAACCTGTTTGCTACTCATATTAAAAATATAATTAAAATTTCTTAAAGTAATTTTCCACAGTTTAGTGCATTGCGTTTGCGTTTAAAAGGGAAAGAATAAGGTATCCTCTGCTGTACATTGTGCACAAAAATTACAGCTATCCGTATCATTAACCGTAAGTAGAGAAAACTCAGCCCATTGAAAGTTTTAGAATGTTCCAATCTAAAAATAACTCCGACAGGTCAGAAGAAAACACTAATACCCTTATTCACTGTATGTACTATGTTCCTGTAGGGGTGTTGGTCCAGAGCAGGACCATGTGTATCTACAGCTGTCCCATCTTCCCAGCGAGGTATTGAAGACCAGATTGCCTGGTATCTCTGAGACAGCCATGATCTTCGCTGGTGTTGATGTGACCAGAGATCCAATCCCTGTCCTGCCCACTGTACACTACAACATGGGCGGTGTTCCCACTAACTACAAGGGACAGGTAAGTTCCCAGCGCTCCTGATTTTACCCTTTACCCACTGAATATTCATACATTAAACTCCGCCCACTATGTTTAAAACTCAGCCATCTAGGAACATGTATAATCTGAATTTACTGTCTTGTAAAAAAGCAAAAAAAATCCAAAAAAGGGAAAGCAAACTCATGTCAGGCATATCCTTTAAGTGAACAGTGCTGACCCTGATTAGTCTGCTCCTTCAGGAGCTGTATAATTAAGAATCAACACAGTTTTCAGAAAGTGCAAAAATAAACTAAAAGCAGGGGAAAAGTAAACTCAACCCTTTGATTCCCTAACAAGAGCAAATAGCCACTGCTCTCGATCATGTAAGAATTTGTGGCTTATGTTCAGAGCTCCAGATAAAAGGGAGCAAACTGAACAAATCCAACTTATTTTCACTTTATCAGCACCAAATCCTATGATGTTTCCACTCATTAGAATCGTCTCTTGTTGCTTAAACAGCTGAGATATCAGGGCTCCAGATAAGAGGGGGTTAACTAAACAAATCCAACATTTTCTCATTCATACAGAACTAAATTCTATGGTGTTACTACTCATTAGAATCGTCTCTTCGAGACGATTCTAATGAGTAGTGACACCATAGGGTTTAATGGAGAAAGAAAGATTTTGGCTTTTGAAATACTCCCCTTATCTGGAGCCTAGGCTCCGAGGTAATAAAGCTTTTTACTTGAGTCTAAACTCATTCGCAAGCATTTGATTGGTCAGATTTGAGCCTTGGCTCAAATGTGACCAATCAAATGCTTGGGAACACACTCAGACTCAGCTCAAACGCTTTATAACCTCGGAGCCTGCTTATGTTACAGGCTATCACCTATGACGGCAAGCAGGACCATGTTATTCCTGGGCTCTATGCCTGTGGGGAGGCTGCCTGCGCCTCTGTACATGGTGCCAACAGACTTGGAGCTAACTCCCTCCTAGATCTTGTCGTCTTTGGAAGGGCTTGTGCTAATACCATTATAGAAGAGAACAAGCCGGGGGAGGCTATCGGAGAAATCAAATCCGTAAGTAACTCTTTACTCCATTGATACACCTTTTTATACGCCCACATTTAAAGGTTGTCGTATACTGGCGTGGCACTGTCTGTTCGCTCATCCATCCGTCAACATTTTGTTTGTCCGACTTTTTTCTGGAAAACCTTTAGAAGGATATTAATGAAACTCAACACAAATGATTTATGCATAAAGATCTGAAGATCTACAATTTTGATGCATAGAATCACACAAGAATTGTTTGACATGCTCTTATATGCAACTAACACCCCCACACAGGAGTTGACATAAAGATAGGTGGTTGAAGGAATACTCGATAGACAATAGATAAACATTGCTCAAATTAACTGTATTCACAATAATTTCAGGAAAATATCTCTTTTTATTTATGCTTTTCGGTGGATTACCGGAAAATAGCAGTGGATTATCACTTGGTAATCCACTGCAGTGGATTATCACCAATCGCCGTTTTCCCCGTAGGGCTCCCCAAAGATCGTAGTCAATCGTGTCTTATCGTTAAATTCTGGCAGTCCGATTTGTCGCGAACCACTCAACGGAAGAACACGAATCCAAAATCGGGAGCAACGACGTAATTCGGATGACGTCAAATCAATAAATAAGTGACGTCATGTTACGGGAAACTGTTTCGTTAATGTGTTCGATGTAAACTTTGGGCTCAACATGGGGTAAATCATGTACTTTTGCTTTCTCAATTGTCGAACAATTTCGTTTAAAAAGTGGCTTAAAAGCATAAATAAATAGAAGAATTGCATTTTTTCAGTATAAGATCGAATTTAATCCATTTCGTGAAAATATAACGTCCGATGTTCACTCAATGGATTAAATTTCTATCTTATACTGAAAAAAACAATTATCCTCTATGTTAATTTTAGTGTTAAATTAGCTTGGGTACCCGGGTACTAAAAATGGACCGGGGTAACCGCCAAAAAGTATCCTAACCGCAGGTACTTGTCTAGGCACTAATATATGAGTAAAGGGTTTGTTGGAATTACTAATAGTCTGACATAACCCTTTACCCGGGTATAGATATGTATTTTGATACACTGAAGAAAATAACTCCACTTTATACAGACATGTATATGTACTAAAAGAAATATTTACACTATCCTACTATATTGTAGTTAAACTGGTTGCTCTATAGCCTGTTTCTTGTTTTGAAAACAGGTGAGCACTTAAAGCAGGTTGAAAGTTAAGCAGAATGTGCCATAAGGCACATTCTGCTTTACTTTAAGCCTGCTTAACGCTACCATCTCCTAGGATATAGAAACTATTTCTTGCAATGAATTCTTTATGACTGTATAAAATGGAACTATTTTTGGTGCAGGAAAAAGTTAGAGGCATTATAAGGGATATTTGTGGGGTAATGATTTAAGTAGTTTTATTTATGCTTTTCGGAGGATTACTAGGAAATAGCAGTGGATTATCACTTGATAATTTCACTGTTTGAAGCAGTGGGCTTATCGTAACGTGTGCTTCTTTTATTAATTTTCCCCATAGGGCTCCCTATGAATCGTAGACAATTGTGTCTTATCATTTAATTCAGGCAGACCCAGGGTTCGACATTAACTTTTATTTCCACTAGCCCAGTCAGGCTAGTAGTTCCAGAAACAGCTAGCCCTGACCAAATTTTACCTGCCCTGACGAAATACATAAAATATGTTAGTCTTACGTTAAATTTTAAATTTCGCTGAACCTGTAGCGCCGATCTATCCACTTGAATCGATCTCGTCATTTTGTCAAAAAAACGTGTGAGTTCTTTTGTCTGTTTCGTAGAAACTCTTTGTTTCACTTCTTCCTTTTGTACCTTTACCTTTAGATTTTTCCAAACAACTCTTTTTTATTATAAAACCGATTAACATTTTGTGAACGTTGGGGTTTTGACTGTCAAGGGAGAAAAACAAAACGTAAATGAGTCGCTATGTCGTAAAATGATTCTTATCGGCGAAATCAGTTAAAAATAAAAGACAGCATCAGCTCTCTTTTATTTCGTTTACTAATCACGTATTTCCTATAATTTATTATCTTCAATGCGTTTATGAAATTTGATTATTTTACGTCATGCCGTAATTGAAAGGAATATCCCCAGACTGGTATCGAGATTCAATTTTTATTTGGCGCGTAGTGGAAGAAAATTACTGAGAAATTTTACCAGTCTACTATTGATGACGTCGGAGGTTAGGTGCCCCTCCTGCATGCGTACTGTAGATAAAACGTGACATTGATAAACAATCAGTGTTTACTTTTGTTTTCAAGAGTTTGCACTCTGTGTCAATTATCATGAATTGAACTCCTGTATTTAGTTTGCTGGTCTGAAAGCGTTCTCCAACCCCTGCATGCTAATTAAAAATGAGATAATGTGTACGACCAATCGGGCTACAGCCAGAAATTTCTGTACGTCCGGACTGAATTTCAACCAGTGAATGTCTGTCGGACGTGCCTTAATGTCGAGCCCTGAGACCGATTTGTTGCTTACCACTCAAAGGAAGAACACGAATCCAAGATCGGAAGTAACAACGCAGTTCCGATGACGTCAAATCAATAAATTAGTGACATCATTGTACAGCAAACAGTTACAAAAATGTGACGATATAAACATGGGGCTCCACACGGGATAAATATGTACTTTCGCTTTCAATTGTTGTACAATTTTGTTTAAAAAGTGGATTAAAAGCATAAATGAATAGAATAACTGTATTTTTCAGTGTAAGATTGAATTGAATCCATTTCATGAATATCAGACTGTTATATTTTTACTCGTGGCTTTGCCATGAGTGAAAATATAACATCTGATGTTCACTCAATGGATTAAATTTCAATCTTACTCTGAAAAAAACAGTTATCCTCTATGTGTTTCTATTTGACAGAATGCGGGTGAAGAGTCGGTAGCCAATATTGACAAGCTGAGATTCAGCAATGGCTCTATTTCCACTGCTGAGCTCAGGCTGAACATGCAGAAGACCATGCAGACCCACGCTGCAGTGTTCCGGGATGGACCCTCGCTGAAGGAGGGCGTGAAGAAGGTGTATGACGTCATAGATCAGATGAACGACATTAAGGTATGTTAAGTTAACTGTAATTTAGACCTAGCAGATAGTGGTCCTTTACTCTGTTTTTAGTTTTGAAGACAGGTGACTACTTAACCCCTTACCACATAGCCTCTTATTGGGTTTGAAATAATCGATCACTTAAAGCAGGTCATTAATTTAACCCTTTCCCTTATAGAAGCGACTTTTAACACATGCATTTTACATTTTATTCATCCGCTGAGGAATATAGTTCCAATATATACCGTAATGATAATGTGTCATATTTAATACTTTCCTTATTCTAGCAGGTAATAGCTTAAAGCAGGCTGAAAGTAAAGCAGAATGCGCCACATGGCGCATTCTGCTTGACTTTCAACCTGCTTTAAGTGGTCACCTGTTTTCAAAACTAGAAATAGGCTATGAGGTAATGGGTTAATCATCCACTGATGGAAATATTTGCAGGTTATACAGTGATGACTATCTATGATAAAAAATATTTTCTATATTTAAGCGGGTGTTAGCTTAAAGCAGGCTGAAAGTAAAGCAGAATCTTTAGGCGCATTCTGCTTTACTTTCAGTCTGCTTTAGGTTGTCATCTATTTTCAAAACTAGAAACAAGCTATGGAATAATGGGTTAACTGAAATTTAGACCTAGCAGATATTGTTCCTTTACCCTTTAGTGTAAAAACAAGAAACAGGTGACCACTTTAAGTAGATTTAAAGTAAAGTAGAATGCACCTTATCTCTTTATAGGCCCTGTGTTATGGCGCTGTTTGTCCGTGGACTTTTGCTTGTCAACTCTCTAACTCATACAAATCTACCTCAATCCTTTTGAAACTTGGTCATCATGTATATGACCAAAATTTCTAGGTGAAGATTGCCCCAGATTGTCAAGAGTTATGCTTTATGCTCAAATCTGACAAATCTAAAGCTCAAGAATGAGCTCTAGACTCATCTCAATTTATGCTTTATAACCCTTTCATGTTCGAACATACCCATATTTCAAAGTTAAAACGTGGCTTAGCCATGTTTTAACTTTGAAATACTGGTATGTTCGACTTAAGCGAGATAGATTTATCCAAATTAAACTTATTAAAGACTTAAGGCTTTTAAGCCACATTTTATCTTTGAAATACTGGTATGTTAACTTAAGCGAGATGTTGTTTTTTTCCAAATTAAACTTATAAAAGACTGGTAAGGTCGATTTAAGCAAATTTATAATATAGAGTTTGGAATCATCATCATCATCTTCCTGTCTAGTTTATACAGGCCAAACGATTAATCCTTTAGCAAGGGTGAGGCCTGTCTAGTCTTCCTCTCCACTTCTGGCAATCCTGTGGTTCGGTAGATTCCATCTCGAGAGATGCCCGATCACGCATCACAAGGTCAATCCAGGATAGTTTTGGTCTTCCTTGACCTCTTAGTGATGCAATGCTCATGTTTTTGATCTGGTAGATCCAGCTTGCACTTCGTTCTGAGTGGCCAAACCATCTCAGCCTGCCTGTTTGCAGGATGTCTGCAATGGCCTTGAGTTTCAGCTGAGATAGGAGAGTCTCGAAAGGGATGCCATCTTCTGGCTTAACCTTTTACCCAATAGCCTGCTTCTAGTTATGATGACAGGTGACTTCTTAAAGCAGGTTGAAAGTAAAGCAGAATGCGCCTTTAGGCGCATTCTGCTTTACTTTCAGCCTGCTTTAAGGTTCCACCTGCTAGGATATAGACAATATTTCCTACGCAATATGTTCATGGCCCTATAAATATGAAGTATTTTTTTCTGAGAAGGAACAAGTTAAAGGCGCTTATATAAGGGAAAGGGTTAATCAAGCTGACACACTGACTATTGCAGAGCACCAGATAAGGGTAGTTTTTCAAAAACCAAATCTTTATTTCTGAATTAAAACCTATGGTGTCACTACTCAATAGAATTGTCTCGAAGAGACGATTCTAATGAGTAGTAACACCATAGGATTTGGTGCTGAAATGATTGAGAAAATGTTTGATTTGTTGAAATAACTCCCTCTTATCTGGAGCCCTGCTATTGTTTATTTTCAGTTGTTTGATAGAGGTATGATCTGGAACACAGACTTGGTGGAGACCCTCGAGTTGCAGAACCTGTTAGTGAATTCCATACAGACCATAGTCGCAGCTGAGAACAGAAAAGAGAGCCGTGGAGCCCACTCACGGGAGGATTGCCCTGTAAGTGACACATTCAAACTGTAATCTGGTTTAACCCATTGAACCAGGGCTGCCAAAATTTTTCAATTTGTTCAAGTACGATTTTACGAATCGTATCTTTAATCCTTTACCCCATAGTCTGCTTTCTAGTTTTAAAGACACATGACTACTTAAAGCAGGTTGAAAGTAAAGCAGAATGCATATTAAGGTGCATTCTGCTTTTCTTTCTGCCTGCTTTAAACTACTATCTGCTAGGATAAAAATCTGAAAAACGGCAGCCCTGATTGAACTTTAGTGGTTCTACCCAGTTCAGATTCTGATTTCTCATGGTTAAAGATTTGGGGTAAGTGTTGAAATGCACTAATACTACATAAAATATTTGTATTAGGAAGCTGATATTTGGAATGGAGGTACCCTGTGGGTTTAACATTGATGTTGTGTAGTTAAAATTTAAAATAAATTTTAATTTTAGTCATAATTTCACATGCTGTGGATTTCGGTTTTTCGGCTGATTTCTCATGGTTAAAGTTTTGGGGTAAGTGTTGTAATGCACTAATACTACATGAAATATTTGCATTAGGAAACTGATATTTGGAATGGAGGTTTCCTGTGGGTTAAAAATTGATGTTGCGTAGTTAAAATTAAAAAAAAGTTTGAAATTTATTTGTAATTTCACCAGTTGTGGACTTCGGTTTTTTGGCTGATTTCTCATGGTTAAAGTTTTGGGGTAAGTGTTGTAATGCACTAATACTACATGAAATATTTGCATTAGGAAGCTGATATTTGGAATGGAGGTTCCCTGCTGGTTGATCATCGATATTGCGTTGTTAAATTGAAAATAAATTTTGACTTAAGTCATAAATTTACCTGTTGTGGACTTAAGAGTTTTTGGACTGAAATTTCAAAGTTAGTTATAGAGTAAGTGTTGGAAAGAACATATTAACATTAGGAAGCTGATATTTGGAATGCAGGTTCCCTGTGGCTTGAATATCAATGTACTGATACACTTTTATATTGATACACGCCTATTTAAGAAATGTTCCATTAGGCGAGCTTTGCTGTTCTCCGACAGCTCTTGTTACGGCTTAAAGTTATAAATTATTCTTTGACTGAAGAAAATAGTTCCTTTAAATGACAGACAGAGATATGTTGTTTGAAAAATGATTTTCTAATGCTACTGTTTTTATGCCCTTGGCATTTATAGATGCGGGAGGCATATAGCAACTATCCTGCCTATATGTCTATTCATACCAGGTTAACCAGATTTTACCGTTCGTCTGGCATCAATACCACTTACTAGAATGCTTGAATACTTAAACAGTTGTGGCCTTGGACCAATCCCAATTCTCCCAAATCACCTAACAGTGATTTGACCTTGATCCATGAAATAATTTGGACTTTAGGAAAAGTTAAGACTTTCTTGGCAAGAACATCACTGAGGGGCATATAACAGTCGAACGTCAATATCTCGAACTCAGTTAAGGGGAACATACCCGTATTTCAAAGTTAAAGGGTGGCTAAGCCACGTTTTAACTTTGAAACATGGGTATGTTCAACTTAATCGGGCATGAAATAATGCAATTCATGTGTCGATAAATCAGATAGTTCAAATTAATTGAGTCGAGATATCGAGGTTGGACTGTACTTTTTTGAATGCAGTTTTTGTTCTTTTATTTTTTCAGAAACGTTTAGATGAGTATGACTATAGTAAGCCATTAGAGGGCCAAACAGCCTTGTCCATGGACCAGCACTGGAGAAAACACACTCTGGCTTATACAGATTCCAAAGGAAAGGTCAGTACTATTTTTCCAATTATCACTTGCAATCAATAATTCATACTAATTCATACCAATTTATATAAACCCATTACCCCTTAAATAAAACTTTTTACACCTTTAATTTATTCCTCCACTAAAGAAAAAAGATCATTTTATACAGTCATGAATGTACCAAAATAAGAAAATTTTCCTATATCCTAGCAGATGGTTGCTTAAAGCAGGCTGAAAGTAAAGCAGAACGGCACATTCTGATTTACTTTCAACCGTCTTTTATTGGTCATTTGTCTACAAAACTAGAAACAAGCTATGGGGTAATGGGTCATGATAAACATTCAAGATTTTCAAACAATAATTTTACAGTGAAACCCCTGAATCTTTAGAAATGGATGGGTTTGAATAGGACACTTGGATTTCTATTTTAAGTTTCAGGGATCATTTAGTTAACCAATTACCTTATAGCTTGTTCTTTAAGCTGTCACCTATCTTTCACATAATCAATTAGCCTACTTTTTATTGGTCATGATAGAGGGGCTGTACCGTATTTCTTTGTTGTTGTTTTCAGACCACCCTAGAATACAGGCCTGTTATAGATGGAACTTTGGACGAGAAGGACTGCCCTCATGTGCCACCTGCCATTAGATCTTACTGAACACAGATATCTGAACAGAAGGTGCGTGGCAAACACAGAAGATGATACGTTTGAAATTACATGCAGGGCTTCAGATAAGGGGGAGTAAACTGAGCAAATCCAACATTTTCTCGCCCATTTAACATAAAATCCTACAGTGTTACTACTCATTAGAATCGTCTCTCCGAGTAGTGACACCCTAGGGTTTTATACAGAAATAAAGATTTTGGTTTTTGAAATACTCCCCTTATCTGGAGCCCTGTACATGTTCAGCTGAGTTTTATATCTAGAGCACATTGAAATCAAGTTTACCCATATTTCAAAGTTAGGGTTGAGATAATGCCGAAGATAATTCTTTTGAAAAGAAGATTGTCTCAAAAATTGTACTACAACACAAAACTCATGCGTCTGTTAAATTTAAAGGAGTCATGACTCAGTAATGTTCTGTTGGCAGTTTAATTATGACAAGAGCGAGAACCTCTACCGCAAATTTCCTGGCAAAAATGACCAATATGTGGCTCTTGTACGGGTATTAGAGAGGGTCAGAACACATGAATCAGTCAGACACAGGCTCAAATTAGGTTTGAAAATGTTCTTTACTGCCTTGCCAAAAGGTGTCTTTTAGAATATTAAACACAAATAAGGGTAACATATATATATGTTAGTGTTTTACTTGTACTAACATCTTACAGACTTTATGCAGGAGAAGTGGATTGTCATGCAGGACGAGTGAGATTTTCTAGTCACTTGTCCTGCAAAATAATTTTCCAGCCCTGTCTTTGGAGTAATGGATTGAACAACCTGTTTGATATAGATTATTTGTGGTTTTGATTATGGAGTGAGGGATTATTCAGGGCTCCAGATAAGGGGATTATTACAAAAACTAAAACCTTTATTTCTGCATAGAACCCTGTGGTGTCACTACTCATTAGAATCGTCTCTTCTAATGTGTAGTAACACCATAGGCTTTGGTGGTGAAATATTGGATTTGTTCAGTTTACTCCCTTGTATTTAGAGCCCTGGGGCCCGTTTCATAAAACTTCGTACGACAAAAACTTTGTAAATCAAAACTTGAAAAAATACATTTAATTTCTGATTTCTCTATCTAATCCTCTCTTGTACATCTCTTTGGAATCGTCTTTTCAAGACGATTCCAAAAAGATGTCACAAGACAAGATAAGATGGAGAAATAAATAATAATTGAGACTTTTATAATCTGACTTAATTACGACAACATTTTTCGTACAAAGTTTTATGAAAAGGGCACCTGATTATTTTCTAAGAACATATTTTTGTTGCATGTTTTCAGGGTGTGTGTGTGTGAAGCTACCTATCACTGAACTGAACAAAGACTACATTATAGGAACAAGCGGAATATGGTGTCTCTCTAGTGAAAAACGTGCAAGTCAAATAATGGCTGCTAACAGAGAAGATTCAATTGTCCGAGTCAATGTTTGTCACAGACTGAAATTTGTATAGGAAATCAGGGCTCCAGATAAAGGAGAGTAAACTGAACAAATCCAGCATTTTCTCTCTCATTTCAGCTCCAAATCCTATGGTGTTACTACTCATTAGAATCGTCTCTTCGAGACGATTCTAATGAGTAGTGACACCATAGGGTTTAAAGCAGAAATAAAGATTTTAGTTTTTGAAATACTCCCCTTATCTGGAGCTCTGATGATGGCCTGCTAACTAAGAAGATTCAATTGTCTGAGTCGATGTTTGTCACAGACTGAAATTTGTATAGGAAATATTCTGTGTTTCTGTTGCTAAAACAGCTGAGATATCAGGGGCCCATTTCATTTAACTTTTTCCGCCAAATGTTGTTGTAAGTCAGATTATAAAAGTCTCAATTATTATATATTTCTCCATATAATCCTGTCTTGTGACAAGACAGGATTAAGTTGGAGAAATCAGGAATTAAATGTATTTTAAATATTTGACTTGCAAGCGTTTTTGTCATACACAGTTTTATGAAACAGGTCCCAGGGCTCCAGATAAGAGGGAGTAAACTGAACAAAAATCCAACATTTTCTCTCTCATTTCAGCACCAAATCCTGTAGTGTTACTACTCATTAGAATCGTCTCTTCGAGATGATTCTAATGAGTATTGACACCATAGGGTTTAAAGCAGAAATAAAGATTTTGGTTTTTGAAATACTTCCCTTATCTGGAGCTCTGATGATGGCATGCTAACAGAGAAGATTCAATTGTCCAAGGCGATGTTTGTCACAGACTGAAATTTGTATAGGAAATCCTCTGTGTTACTGTTGTCAACTCATTCACCCCTGAAACTTTTAATGGACGATTCCAATTTTTAAAAAAGTCTAGTCCATTATTGACTATTAAGGGTTGATTTTAACAATTTATTTCAAAATGTCAAACAGTATAGACCTTGATCAGAGGGCTCCTTAGGGGGCCCTCTGATCAGGGTCTACACTGTTTTGCATGGGACAAGTGTAATCCTCTCAAGGACGCTGTTTGTTATGGAGGAGTATACTTGTCTCTAGGGTTGAATGTGTTGAAACATAAAACAGCTGAGAGATCATGTGATTAAGACTAGTCTTCCTAGGATTTGGAATTCAGAGAGAGCTAATTATTATTCTAACTTTATTGAGGGTGAAATGTTCTCTTTTCGTCATGTGTTCTAGACATCTTGTGAAAAACCAATTAATTTTGTAGGAGGCAGAAGAAATATTGGTAGTCTTTACTAGAAATAAAAAGAAACACTAGAAGAGGTTGCTAAATAAAGGGAAAAAAACCTCACTAGAAGTTGCTGCTTACTGCCGGATAAAAATAATGCGGAAAGCTCCTATTGGAGCATTTTGCATTATTTTTCCTCAATTAAACTGCAATTTAAGATAACTGCATTTAGCTTCCGCCTATCAGTTTTTGGTGACTTATCATGAACTGCATACAATGTATATCATAATTTGTATCATACAGTTTAAGACGATAGAATTGTAGAGAGTAACTTAAATAAATTGATGGATGACATAGACAGAATCTGTAGTGATTTACTTAGAGCCTTGTTGCTTTTATTATTCAGTCTAATGTTATTCACAGGATCATGTTTGTACCCAAATTTGAAGTAATTTTTTTATACACACAAATAATTAAACCCTATAGCCAGTTTCTGGTATTGAAGATAGATGACCACTTAAAGCAGGTTTAATATAGTAGAATGTACCTAAAGGTTCATTCTGCTTTACTTTCAGCCTGCTATAAGCTACAATCTGCTAAAATATAGAAATATTTTCTTTTGGTACCTACTGGTGACTATAAAAACTATAATTGGTTACTATTTTCTTCAATGGAGGAATAAATTGGAAGGTGTATGGCCTTACGGGATTCGATGTTCATGGGTTACATTGTACATGTACAGTAAAGCCTCTCTTATATGACCATTTAAAAGATTATGAAATTATTGTATAGAAAGCAAGTGACTACAGTGTACTTAAAGCAAGGTCAGTAAAACCTAATATGCTTTATGCAGTCACCTGTCCTAAACACTTAACAATTATCACAATTAAGTGGTCATTATAGAGAGGTTTTACTCTATTGCAAAAAGAATGCCAATTGATTGTATATGAAGCAGGTGACTGCTTAAAGCAAGGTGACAGTAAAACAGAAAGCTCCTGAAGGAGCTTTCCTTGTTACTGTCACCATGCTTTAAGCAGTCACCTGTCATACACACTTATTAATTATCACAATATTGTGGTCATAATTGAGAAGCTTTTACTGTATTGCAAAATTGAAGGCAACCTGGCTTAAAATTATATGTGCTACCTCCAAATGATGGGATTCAATTTATAGTCAAAATGTGTCCTCCATGTTTCTAGTGGTTTGATACATAGATTTATTCAGAAAAAGGCAAAATAATGCCCAACTTTACCAGATTAACATAACATTGTTATTGTTTTCATGATCACGTGCCACTTGCTGTTACAAAGGATGATTGCGAAGATGATGTGAGAAATTTTAATAACTATGGTAACAATTGAACAATGAGATATTTATTTGTTTGTTATTTTTCATGTAACTGTGCTAAAAGTAAATTTTAGAACATCTCTGACTGTCTTGTGTTCTATGTTATCCCTGGGATTCCTGTAATGGTTCACTGCTGAAGTTAACCCTTTACCCCATAGCCTGTTTCTAGTTTTGAAAAAAAGTGGCAACTTAAAGCAGGTTGAAAGTAAAGCAGAATGTGCCTAAGGCACATTCTGCTTTACTTTCAGCCTGCTTTAAGCTACCATCTGCTAGAATATAGAAAATATTTTATATGAGTCTTATTTTTAACAGTATAAATTGGAAATATTTTCTTCAGTAAAGGAATAAATTAAAGGCGTAAAAAAGCATATTTATGGGGTAATGGTTTAAAGACATTTCCTGACCTACTTTCTGTGATAACACCTAGTCAGGCGGTCCCCACACCAAAATCATGCATCTTGTGCATTCTTGTATTATTGTGAATCAGTCAAGGGTCTCAATATTAACTATAGTAGCAGATGGTAGCTTTACGCAGGCTGAATGAACGGTTATTTGCAGATGAAATGTCAAAATGCTTGTCAAACAGTTAGGATCTGTTACTTAGCGTCTTACCAGAGTCTACACAGTTTGGATTCGTTTCTCGGCTTCTAATCAGTCTACACAGTTGGATCCATTACTCGGCATCTGATCAGAGTCTACACAGTTTGGATCCATTACTCGATGTCTGATCAGAGTCTACACAGTTTGCATTCTTTACTAGGCGTCTGTTCAGAGTTTCACAGATTTTTAGCTCAGGGCGAGCTTTTGCAATCCTTGAATATCCGTTATTCGTTGTTTAACATCAACAATTTTAGTGTTTACACTCTTAGAGGCCACATTTTTTATCAAATCTTTCTTAAACTTACTCAGATTGTATATTTCCATAAGAGTTCAGATGAGTTCGATTACGGTTGAAATCTGATGAATAGGTAATGAGTTATCTACCTTTGAATTGCTGAAAATGCCATATTTAATAGTGTTTACACTCTAGAGGCCACAATTTTGATCCATTCTCTCTCAAACTTGCTCAGATTGTATATGACTATAAGAGTTCAGATAAGTTTGATTATGGTTGAAATCAAACTAATAGGTGAAGAGTTATCTACCTTTGAATTGCTGAAAATGCCATATTTAACAATGTTTACACTCTAGAGGCCACAATTTTTATCCAATCTTTCTTAAACTTGCTCAGATTGCATATAATCATAAGAGTTCTAATGAGGTTGATTAAAGTTGAAATCGGAGATATAGGTCAAGAGTTATCTATTTTGAATTGCTGAAAATGCCATAGTTAATGGTGTTTACACTCTAGTAGAGGCCACGATTTTTATCCAATCTTTCTTTAACTTGGCCAGATTGAATATGACTAAGATAGTTCAGATGAGTTCGATTATTGTTGAACTCTTATAAATAGGTCAAGCGTTATCTACCTTTGAATTGCTGAAAATTTCATATCTAACAGTGCTTACACTCTGTCAACTACAGTTTCCAATGGATTTTGATTATACTTGCACACAGTATATATAGCTATAAGTACTCGAAGGAGTGCAATTATTGTTGAAATCTGATCATTGTGGCAAGAGTTATCTGCCCTTGATATACTTTGAAATGCTAGAAAAGGCTTCATTTCAGTATTGTTTAGGCTCTAGTTATCTGCCCTTGATGTACTCTACTATACTAGAGTAGGTCATATTCTAATGTTGTTTACATGCTATACTACAAACGGGTGAAATTCAAAGGTAAAGCTATCAGGCTTTATTATAACAGGTGAGCAATATCAGGGCATTCAGGCCCTATTGTATCTATTACTTGGCGTCTAATCAGAGTCTACTGAGTTTGTATCCGTTATATGGCGTCTGATCAGAGTTTTCACAGTTTGGATCCGTTACACGGCGTCTAATCAGAGTCTGCACAGTTTGGACACGTTACTCGGTGTCTGATCAGTCTTTCTTTCTTTCTTTTGATTTCTGCCTCACACACTCACGGGTAATTTCGGACAGTACGCGTCTGTACCTGTTAGTAGAGTTAAGAACAGGATAAAAGATAAGGGCTAGCAATACGACAAAGTGATAAGAATGTTAAAACTCAACAGGAAAAAGAGTAAAAACAGGATTAAAACACCATTGCTGGACTTAAGGCTTAAGATGATTCATGGTGCTGACTGAGGACCTGAATGTTTTCAGGTTCTCATTCAACACGACATCTGCAGGAAGAGCATTCCACTGTACTACTGTAAGAGGGTAAAAAGAAAATTTATAATAGTCTGCTCCAGTGTGAGTCTACACAGTTGGTATCAGGATCTTTACTGTTTGTAAAGTCTTCAGTGCAGAGTGTCCTATATGTCGGTGTAAAAGATAAAGCTGTGCACTCGTGTAGTTTCCTTCATTCATTTAATTAATTCAGTTATACAGGGCAACCATTTATCCGGATTTTCCCTTAATATTCGGATTTTTTTCTAGAACATGGTAGCTTAAAGCAGGCTGAAAGTAAAGCAGAATGCGCCATAAGGCGCATTCTGCTTTACTTCCAGTCTGCTGAAAGTAGTCACGTGTCAACAAAACTAGAAACAGGCTATGGGGCAAAGGTACGATTCGTAAATTCGCACTTGAAAAATGCAAATGGAATTCTTAGGATTTTTCATGTCAACTTATTGGCAGCCCTGGTTATAAAGCAACGATAATAAATTATGTTTAACTCTTTAATTCATGATCAAATTATTCGGGAGAGTTTACCCCTTCACTGCTTTTTGTCGTCTGCTTCATTAGGGTTGTCTTTAAGACACGTTTCAAGGATAGATTTAAGGTTGTATGCCTTAATAAATATGGATAAGAGTGTCAAACAGTTTGGATCCTGATCAGACGCCGCGTTACGCGGCGTCTGATCAGAACCAAAACTGATTGCAAACGTGCTTTAAAACGACAATACGCGGCGTCTGATCCGATCTATGGGACACCCTAAACCCATTCGTACCTATTGTGTCCTATATACATGTATATAGGAAGGATGAAGTCAAAATCAGTACCCGCACAATGCGGTTTCTGACCAGTCTAACATTGTTGAGTGCTAGGAATTTCAATATTTAAACAAAAATAAAGATTTAGACCAGGCACCCGTTAAATCAAAAATGGACTTATCCAATATATAAACATGGAAGAATCCACTTGGCGCAAATGGGTCAACTAAAGACTCCTGTATCTTCAAAAGTACAATTCCACTAAATACATGCAGTATTCATTCCTTAGGGTTGTTTTAAAATTCATAACAGACGGCAGTACAGACCCTGAACAGGTAGTCTTATTAATGAACCCCTGTGGCGGCATGCTAAATTCACATGTGAGGATCAGGATATGGCCAATACGATTTTTTTTAGCTCCATATCATCTAACTGTACACACATGGACTACTGAACAGTGAGTTATTGTAAGACCCCTCTGATCTGGTAAAATACGGGTATACACGTCTCTCGGCTTCAATGAGTTAATACAAAAAACTGAAAAATGTTTTTTCAGCTTACATAGCTTACCTCCCTTCCTTCAACAGTCACGAAAAAAATGTTGGAAAATCTTACCTCCCCTGCTATTGTTTTCGGGTGCACTTTTTTCGGCCTGTTTTCACGTTACAGAGTATTCTCCCTTCGTCTGTTTTTGATTTGTTTGAGTTGTCTTTCTTGTGAACTGAACAATCTCAGAATCTACTCCATTTTACATTTTCCCTCAAATTTTATTCATTGCCAAGAAAGGCTACTGAAAGCAGACCGAAAGTAAAGCAGAATTCTCCTGTTTGACCGTTCTGTTTTTATTTTCAACCTACTTTTTAGATCTACCCGTAGCATGTTTCTAGTTTTCAAGACAGGTGACCACTTAAAGCAAGTTGAACGTAATTTTAAAGCAGAATGCGCCTTCAGGCGCATTCTGCTTTACTTTCAGCCTGCTTTAAGCTACAATCTGCTAGAATATAGAAACATATTTTTGATGATATATATAATCATGGCTGTTTAGACTTGAACTATTTTCTTCAGTGGAAGAATAAATTATAGACGTAGAAAGGCGTATTGGTTATATAGATCTACCTCATAAATACTCTATCATGTTTTCATCTAGATAAAAATGACAAACGGTGCAGACCCATATGAGAGGACTCATTAGGAGTCATGTGATCTGGGTCTTCACTGTTTACACAGGACAAGTGTACACTTAACATGTGCACTCTTTCAGATGCTTAAGATACTTTTGTTCTTGTGAATTGCTGCATCACGGTTGGTATTGTTAAATTGTTGTTAATTATTTGTTTTGTATGAAAATGCCCTTTGTTTTGTCTGCTTGTATATATGTTGAGGGCCTCATGGAAGATTGGTATTTACAAAATGAGCTCTCTCGTTAAATAAAGTCTTTATTATTATTATTATTATTATTATTTATGGAATAATGGATTAACCCTTTCAATGTCATTACAGTGGATAATCTGTTATTCTGACGTCATTGTTGACGTCATACAGTGGAGAATCTGTTAAACGCAAACGTACGCAAACGCAAAGCACTAAAACGTAGAAAAGAACAACTTTTGGACAATTCTGATAATTCTTGATTATCTCGGTGGCAAACAGTTTGGAGCCTGATCAGACGCCGGGTTACCCGGCGTCTGATCTGGCTCCAAACTGTTTGCACTGCAAATAATAGTTTTAACGTAAACGCGTTTATTGGGAAAGAATAACAGATTCTCCACTGTATATAGTCTCACTCTGCTGTAAGACTGTAGTCTGCAGTATTGTTATAAAGCTAGTTAACCCGTTCTTTTTATTGGTCGTTATATAGAGGTTTTACTGTACTGGGTGCTAATTAAAGGCGCGTGTCGGTGTAGTGAGAAATTGATATCTTACCTGTCAAATTAAATTCGCACATATTCGATTCTTGCAAATTTGATTATTGCAAAATTAATTACAGCTCTCCCTCTCTACAACGACACCCAAAAGGGAGATAACAATTGAGTGCGTTGTTCGGAGGTAGTCGCTATAGGGAGGGAAATTTGCTTACATTTGCAAACAGCTTTCATGAATCCAGATCAGACGGCGCGTAACACGGCGTCTGATCTGGATTAAAGCTGTTTGTCATTCATGAGTATGGTTTTTTTCTGTCAAAATGTCCAATATGTGAGTTTGAGAAGCTATAGCAGACAACAATTCTAAGCAGACGATATTACAGCCGTGAAAAAGTTAGACATACTTGTCTTGTTTAGGGAACTGCGGCAAGGGTCGTTGTAAGGAGGGATTGGTTGTTGGGAGGGCCGTTGTAGGGAGGGAACACTGTATTACCCACTCTACGTCTAACACTACCTACTCAAATCACTACCTACTCTTCGTCTACGTCTAACACTACTCTACTCCTATCACTACCTACTCTACGTCGAACACTACGTCTACGTCTAACACTACATACTCCTATCACTACATAGTCTACGTCTAACACTACCTAGGTATGATTCGTTAAAAGCACTTGAAAAATAGAAAACTTGGAAATTTAAGGAATTTTCAAGATCAACTTATGACAGCCCTGCTTTTGCAAAAAGTTTGAAATCAGATCCGATACCGAGTTATTCGATACATGATCTGACTCCAAACTGTTTGGTATCAAAATTAGCAAGACACTATTTGTGTTACCTGCTGTAGGCAGATGTGACACTTAGGGATCACTTTTCGGCGTCTTAGCGTCCAGGATGGACGCTAAGACGCCGAAAAGTGATCCCTAAGTGTCACATCTGTCTGTCTGTCCGTCACGCATTTTGCGTCACGCGTCATAACTTATTTTCTACTGAAGCTTTTAAGATGAAAATTCATGCTACCCGGCGTCTGATCTGGCTCCAAACTGTTTGCACTGCAAATAATAGTTTTAGCGTAAACGCGTTTATTGGGAAAGAATAACAGATTCTCCACTGTAATAGCGCATTTACGCTGTGTCTAATTAAGTTTTTCTCAACTTTCGATTTCTGTAACACTAGTCACGAACTGACCAATGAATAAGAGTTACAATTCGCACATGCATAGGTGTCCATTTCACTTGTTCTATTCGCGAAGGGTGACAAATAATTAATTTCGGATGTCAAGAAATGCAACAGCATTTACAAGTGCGGCTTAAATGTACTTACAAACTTGTGTAAAGCGCCACTCTTGTGTTTAGCGCCACTTTTTGTGTTGAGCGCCACTCTTTGTGGTATGTGCCGCTCTTTGTAATGAGCGCCACTCTTTGTGTTTATCGCCACGCTTTGTATTGAGCGCCACGCTTTGTCTTAAGCGCCATTCTATGCGTTTAAAGCGACTCGCAACCAGATGGTGCATTAAAAATAGTAATTTGTAAATATGTGTCAAACGCTTATATAAATGGTAAAGAATTAGTTTAGGATAAGAAATTCTGTTTAAAAAAATGTATTTCAATAAAAAAAATTATTGGTCTCTGGTGGGATTCGAACCCGGGGCCCGGCATTGGCGGACAGAAGGCAAAATAGGGGAAACCGCTTAGACCAATGGACCACGGAAACTATCCGTTTATCTCGGATCGATTTAACGTATTTCAATGTTTAGCCATCGAAAGTGCATACAGCTTCGTAATTCGGCTCGTGTTTATGTCTGAGCCCGTGTAGAGAAGCAACAACAACAACTATACCGTCTACTAGTCGGTATAGAAAAACGATGGAAAATATCTAAAAATCTAAGATTCGGTGACGATTCTTGAGACTTTTTTTGGACTGATCATATTTTTTTAATGTCAGAAGCCAAATAATGCCACAAATTTGCTTTTATTTGAGTATTTTATTTTATTTTGACAAGTACACCATCCGGTTGCGAGTCCCTTTAAGCGCAGAGGCATCAATATAATTTTAATTATACACATATCTTTAAAGGCAGGCGATCGCTTAATGCGGAACAAAAGTGAAACAGAAAGCTCCAACATGAGCTTTCTATTTCACTTTTGTTCTGCATTCTGCATTCAGCTGTCACCTCTCTATAAACTTATTACACATAGTATTTCACATTGGCACTTAAGTCAAGTTTTACTGTATTTAAATCAGGGCTGCCATTTCTCCGGATTTTTCCTGAATCTTCGGATATTATTCTAGTAAATGGTAGCTTAAAGTAAGCTGAAAGTAAAGCAGTTAAGGCGCATTCTGCTTTACTTACAGTCTGCTTTAAGTAGTCGCATGTCAACAAAACTAGAAACAGGCTATGTGATAAAGGTACGATTCGTAAGACCGCACTTGAAAAAGGCAAATTTGGAAATCTTAGGATTTTTCATGTCAACTTATGGCAGCCCTGTTAAATTTTGCACAATGTTCATCGACAGTTGTCAGTAAAAACTTTTGGCACATTTCGTTGTCTTAATTGGTGTGGAAAGTGCGGTATACCGGCTGTATACCACCGGCACCAGAGTAATGGACTTGTTATTTTTATGATTTCTACCGGTCAGCAGACACTCTATTATAAGATTTTTTTTTTGATACATGTTTTGTCTCTACCGGTCTGTAATGTCTATAATGATGATAATAATAATATAATAATAATAATAATAAAATTATTATTATTCATTTATTATTATTATTGTTATTTATTATTATTGTTATTATTATTATCATTATTATCATCATTATTATTATTATAATAATGAAAATAATAATAATGAGAATGATAATAATAATAAAAAAGAGTTTTATATGTGATTGCTCTATGCCTCTATACCGGTCTGCTATCTATTAATATAATACCAAAAGATAGCATGCCGATATAGAGACATAGAGTATACACACATAAATTATCATAATTATTATTATTATCATAATTATTATTATTGTTATTACCATTATTATTATTACTATTATTATCTTTTTTTATTATTATTATAGACATTATAGACCGCTAATAGGGACAATACAAACAGTAAAAAAAAATATTTTTTTTAAAAATCTTATAATCTCCGGGGCCCGTTTCATAAAAATTCGTACGACAAAAACGTTCGTAAGTCAAAACTTTAAAATACATTTAACTTCTGATTTCTATATCTTATCATGTCTTGTGACATCTCTTTGGAATCGTCTTTTCAAGACGATTCCAAAGAGATATTACACGACAGGATTAGACAGAGAAATAATAACAATTGCTACTTTTATAATCTGACTTACGACAACATTTGTCGTACGAAGTTTTATGAAACGGACCGCTGGTGCCAGTGCTGTTTACGTTATACAACTATTTCATGGAATCTAGATCTAGAGGCTTATACTGTGTCTGACGGAAGCAAAATATACCCGAAACATGGAAAAGACGATAGTCGAATTTAACCAGAAGAGAAACTTTGGTAAGTTATAAAAATACGGTAAAACCTCTCTATTACGACCACTAAATTTTGTTAATTATTTGGCGTTTTGCAACAGGTGACTGCTTAAATGAAGGTGACAGTTAAACAGAAAGCTCCTTTAGGAGCTTTCTGTTTTACTGTCACCTTCCTTTAAGCTGTCACCTGTCCTTTATACAATCAATTAGCATACATTTCAGTGTCATAATAGATATGTTTTACTGTAATAATAATGATAAATGATAGTAATAACTGGTACTATTACTACTAATAATAAAAAATAAAACATGTTATAATAATAATTATTAATAATAATAGAAACAAAAATATTTATAGATCTAATATTAATAAAAATAATAGTAATAACGACTTTATTGTATGTAAAGGTATGGGTTTATAAAGTCTGCAATTATGTAATATTCTGCCGACTTTTACATTTACCTCCCCGATCACCGAGTCAAAAGTCGACCATTTACATATATTACATATTTGGTATAAGTGTTTACTTCTGACCTGTCCAAGTTATTTTTTAGATTGGAACATTCTAAAACTGAAAGGGGATGAGTTTTCTCTACAGCAAGTTAGAGATACGGATAGCTGTAATTTTGTTCGTAATGTACAGTAGAGGATACATTATTCTTTTCCGTTTAAACGCAAACACAATGCACTAAACGGTGGAAATTTACTTTTAGAAAGTTTAACTATATTCTTAATCGGAATAGCAAACAGGTTGGAGCCTGATCAGACGCCGGGTTACCACCGAAGTGTACGAATACATATTCGATGTTACATTGCTTACCTATTTACCATTATTAACTATTTTGTTCTAAAAATAACTCGGACAGTTCAGAAAAATCGGACAATATCAACAACCAATTTTAATATGGTCCACAAACAACATTAATGTAGTAATATATACAGCATGCACATGTTAGAAAGGGACAGACTCACCAGCAGATGTTTACACCTTTGCAAACAGCATTGACTCAGAAAAGACAGCCCCGGTAGTAGCACTCAACATGGTCTACTCTGTTTACTTAAATTATTTTAAAGATCAAGTTATACTAAGGTAGCTAATTAAAAAAATAGTGGGAACATTATTCTTAATTCTTTATAGTTTGGTCAGTTTACTCAGTTACCACATAGTCTGTTTCTTCCTTTTAAAAACAGATGACTACTTAAAGCAGGTTGAAATTAAAGCAGAATGCGTCTTAACCCTTTCCCTCATAGAAGCGCCTTTTAGCACATTTGATTTATTCCTCCGCTGAAGAAAATAGTTCCAATTTATACAGTCTTGAAAATGAACAATCAGAAATTTGTTCTAAATCCTAGCAGATTATAGCTTAAAGCAGGCTGAAAGTAAAGCAGAATGTGCCTTAAGGCACATTCTGCTTTACTTTCAACCTGCTTTAAGTGTTCACCTGTATTTAACGTTATATATGGGTTATTGGGTTAAGGGTTAAGACGCATTCTGCTTTACCTTCAACCCGTTTAAACTACAATCTACTAGGATAAAGGAAACATTTCTTATGTTGCACAGTCATAAATTGGGACTTTTTCTTCAGAGGAGGGACTTAATTAAATGCGTTAAATGGCGTAGATAATTATGGAGTAAAGGTTAAACGAAACTGTATTGGAATATAGAAAAATGATGATGTATTAAAATCTGAGAGGCGAACAGTTTGAGTTATTCGGTGTCAATTGTGGATCCAAACTGTTTGTATTGGGCAGGATAAACGCGTCTATTGAACAAGAATAATACGTACCCAATACTCTACTCCTATAACTACCTACGCCTACGTTTAACATAACTCTATGTCTAGCATTGCTGTTCGTCTAACACTGCTCTACCCACACCTTCGTCGAATAGAACTCTACGTCTACTCTAATCACTACTTACTCTACGTCTAACACTACCTACTCCTATCACTACCTACTCTACGTCTGACACTACTCTACGTCTAACACTACCTACTCCTATCACTACCTACTCTACGTCTGACACTACTCTACGTCTAACACTACCTAATCATATCACTACCTAGTCTACGTCTAATACTACCTACTATCACTACCTACTCTACGTCTAATACTACTCTACGTCTATGTCTAACACTACTCTACTCATATCACTACATACGCCTACATCTAACACTACTGTACGTCTAACACTACTCTACCCCTAACACTACCGTACTACTACTACAACTTACCAAACTATTACATCTACCACTACATTGATACTATCACTAACATTACCACTAACTACTACTACAAGAAAGCAAAAGACACCAGTGTAAATAAATGCAAAGGTGTCATTGACTCCCATGTGAGAGTCTTCAAAATGGCAATTATTGAGCCATACAATGAATTTGGCATTGAATGTATAACGGCCCTTAAATACAAACATAGTTTTACTTTCGACAGGTTTGTTCAGAGTGAGTAAAAAAATATGAAAAGGAAAATGGCTTTTTAACTCATTTTGATGCATTTAAACCGGCGATTATTTCATTTGTGTCCTATAATAGTATCGTTCCGAATTAAATCTTTATTCGTTTTTAATGTAGCTTCTCTCAACAAATTAACACTAATAAAATTCTAAATGCTTTCCAAATATTTTATCAATCCAAATGCCCCTATTCCTGTGATTTAGCATATGAAAGAGTAGCTGTGGTTAGGCCCCCGGGCAATATAACAGTTAAGAGTACCAAAGAGTTATTTTTCACGTTTGGGTATTGTAGTGGACTGCTAACTCTTTCAACACCATGGCGCTGTTTAATACTCTTTACATTTGCAAACAGTGTAGACCGAGGTATACTCAATCACTACCCTAACAGGATACACACGGTTTGCTTATTTAGAGCAGTATTTTAAACTACCTAGAATTCCAAGTAGACTGGTTCATGTTTTGGTAACTTAAGATATCAACAAGAAAACCTTATAACCCACAAGATTTACTTAGTGTTGAAAGATTTTATCTTTGTCTTGGTATTAAAGTATAAACGGGTGCATGCTTTTTATAAATGAAGGAAAACACAATTTGGATATCAAACACATTTGCAGTTTTGATCCTGATCAAATGCTCAACACTGTTTGCAAACGTGTGTCTACGTGTCGATAATCATATGAGTTAACCAACCCTTGCCTTACTCCAAGGACAATAGTTATTTCAAACAGTTTGGATACTGATCAGATGCTGCGTAACACGGCGTCTGATCAGGGTTCAAACTGGTTGACATTCAATGTTATATCTAAATATTTACAATTTAATTTTAGATATAAAAGCAGACGACACTAATTGTTTAAAGCCGATGGCGTCATGACTGGCATGGCCATTAAGGGGTTATGTTAAAGTCTTGCTTACGCCATCATATCATTTAGTCGTATGGTAATTAAGCCGTGTCATATGACCAGGAGACCTTTTTGTATTGTAAAACAGTGTAAACGAAGCCTCTTAGACATCTCAGACCCTGAGTCTGACCGAGTTCTACGCTGTCTTTCAATTTAGGTAGATGCTGGGGGGGTTTGAAGAGCGTAGACCAAATCTAATCGCCATTTCTTTGACGTGGCGTCTGGTCTAGGTCTACACTAGAGTTAACTTAGTGTCTCACCAGGATACAAATTGTTTGACATTCTTATTATAGTTTCTGAAAGAAATTGCCTTTAAATAAACTTTGAGAAAAAGTGCCGACGATAAATTGTGCAAACAGCAAATGCAAAGCGTGAAGAGAGTTAACACTTTGGTTTGACTTTTTGTTATACAACGCTCACTCCCTACAACAGCTCTCCCAACAACGATTCCCCCCTTACAGCAAAGTTTGCCACTGTTCCCCAAACATACTATCACATATATAGTGCAGAATATTGAAATTATAGGACTGTTTTAATTATTTTTTGACTTCAGCTGTCGTATTAACAAAATATGATATTTTGCCCATTGCACTGCCATTTTAGCTGATCATAGCACAAAGTGCTCAAGGTGAGCATTTGTGATATCCACTCTGTACGTCGTCTGTCGTCCGTCCGTCTGTCCTTCAACAATTGCAAACTCATGACCTCTGTGTTTGTACTTTGTGTTGATGTGTTCACTAAAAATTAAGTTAAATGTACCCATTTTATACTATATTAAATGTACCAGGGGTTTTACTAAACTACTTACGCAAATTTTTTGCGTAAGTCAACATTTTTAATTTTAATTCATATTTTTTATTATCACTTGCTACAAACAGCAAATAACCAGATCAGAGTACGCGCTTTTAGCGCGTCCTCTGATCTGGTTATTTGCTGTTTGCAAACGTTTATGATCGAAAAATAAGAGTTAAACGATTTTGACTTACGCAAAATTTTTGCGTAAGTAGTTTAGTAAAACGGGCCCCATGCCCCCAACTTTTTAGGAACGCAACTCATGAACTCAATAACGAGAGTGTGTTGTGTTGGGGTATAATAAATATTATGGTGAGTTTTCAAATAGTGTTAACAGGGAAATATCGAACGTTGTATGATGGATTTTGCATCACGAAACAATTTTACAATGTAGTTTTTATTCATATACAACGCGTAGTGTTTATAACAATTTGGACCCTAAAACTTTTGTTTTCATATTTGTATCAACATAAAATCTTTACCAAAATTTAAAAAAACGAAATAATGCTAAGTATTGTTGAAAAACACCAAAGGTAATTTACACGATTCATTAAAATAAAGCATATAATTATGCCCGTCCGTATACCACATGTCTAACAGTTATAATTGTTCTGTGTTGTCTGTATTTATAAATAGCGTTTTGCGTCACTTCCGGTCAATCAGAAACATCAAAATATCCCTGTCTCCGCATAACTGAAAGAACATTCCTGTTCTGCTTATCACATAATTTATTAAAAGCATCATCAACCTAAAGATTACATTTAACATGAGATAAAGAGCCGGATCTCGAGTCTTATATCTTGGAAAAATATGTGACAAATGTGCTTGTATTTCATAAACAAGAGTTGTCAAAGAGACAACAAAGCTCGCCACCGGCACCTTTAGAAACTTAAGGTCACAGAGGTCAACCTTTTTGCCTGCATGGAAAGGTCTTGTCCATATACACTGACAAATCAAATATGAAAATAACACCTCAAGGGACATAGGAATTATAAGCATTTTTGAAACCTAAACGCAGATTTCGAAACCTAAAACCTTTCGGGACCTTAGTTCAAGGTCAAGGACACTGGGATAATTTTTTTGCATGCATGGAAAGATCGTGTCCATATACACATGCATGCCAAATATGAAAGAAATATCTCAATGGATATATGAGTTAAAGAAATTTTGAGAAACCTAAACATAGACTTTGAAACCTAAACGCGGGTCCTTAGTTCAAGGTCAAGGTCAGAGGGCCCACACATTTTGCATGCAAGGAAAGATGTTGTCCATATACACATGCAAACTGAATATGAAAGGAATATTTCAATGGACATAGGAGAAATAAAAATTTTGAAAAACCAAAACACAGATTTCGAAAACTAAACATTGGCTCTAAGTTCAAAGTCAAGGTCACAGGGGTCTAAATTTTGCAGTGCCTGGAAAGGTCTTGTCCATATACACACATAAACCAACCATGAAAGCAATACCTCAAGGGACATAGAAGTAAAACGCATTTTTCAAAACCTAAACACAAGCCCTAAGTTCAAGGTCACAAGGGTCCAAATTTATCTGTGCATGGAAAGGTCTTGTCCATATACACACACATACCAACTATGAAAGCAATACCTCAAAGGATATAGAAGTTAAATGGATTTTCGAAACTTAAACGCATATTTCGAAACCTAAACACAGGCTCTTAGTTCAAGGTCAAGGTCACAGGGGTCTAAATGTTTCTGTGTATCGAAAGGTCATGTCCATATACACATACATACCAACTATGAAAGCAATACCTCAAAGGACATAGAAGTTAAAGGCATTTTTCTAAACCTAAACACAGGCCCTAAGTTCAAGGTCAAGGTCACAGGGATCTAAATTTTTCTGTGCATGTAAAGGTCTTGTCCATATACACATACATACCAACTATGAAAGCAATACCTCAAGGGACATAGAAGTTATAGACATTTTCTTAAAATTGTTTACGCCGTTCACGACGACGCCGACGACAACGACGACGACAACGACGACGACGACGACGACTACACCGCGGGTATTGCAATAGCTCGTCATGTACTACGTACAGGCGAGCTAAAAATGACACGAGACAAATGTCCTTTGTTGTCCCTTAGAATTGTTTTTTATCGGAACACATTTGCTTTGGTGTCCCTTAGAATTTTTTTATCGGAGCACATTTGTCATATTAATGTGTTTTTTCGGTAAGACATTTGCGGTCCCATTTGTCTCACGTGAGACAAGAACGACCGCATCGGTCTTACGTGAGACAAATGTGTTCCGAGACAAATGTGCTCCTACAGAGCTGTCTGATCTGAGCCTCCGCTGTTTACAAAAAGCATCAACATACGCTATGGGTAGGAGTAGGATTAATGTTCGTTATAAGGAGACTGACAAAGGCGTATACAGTGTCCCCTCTCGACAACGACACCTACTGGGAGACAAAGATTGTGCGTGCTGTTGGGAGGGAATTGTAATAGGGAGGGACAATTGCTTACATTAGCAAACAGCTAGACTCCAGATCAGACGCGGCGTTCAAGCTGTTTGTTACTCGTCATTATGTTTTTTCTCTCTTAATATGCAATCTATTAATTTGAGAAAAACATCAGACGATATTGCAGCAGTGAAAAAGTTGGACAAAATGGTCTTGTTTTGGGGATCAGCGGTAAGCGTTGTTGTAAGGAGGGGATCGTTGTTCAGATGGCAGTTGTGGGGAGGGAGTACTGTATTTACATTCGCTCCATTCAATTCCATTGAACAAAATGACGTTTAATTCGTATCGACGCATATCTCCAGGGGCGGGACTTGTAGATACATTTCGCAGAGGAGACGGGGCTTATGGATCTGATCTCCGCAAATCATTTTATTACCTGACTCTCTATTTAAGTGAATATTAAGCATTTTTGACTGTTTTCCGAAATATTTACCAGACTGAGGCCAGCGGGCAACAGTTGACTGTTACATAGTACTGTTACATGCGCGAAACTGGTGCGCAAAACTTTTCTGCTTCGGGGGACCAAATAAGGCGTCTTTATGATACAGATTTTTGTTTAAGGATCTAGCCTTTTGCGGAGTTGATCGGGTCATTTTTTCTCTCCCGAATAATCCCCTTAAAAGGCTATATAGTTCTAGACCTAAAATTAAGAGTAACTCCGAATAAAAGCGACACACCGCTTGCAGATCTAACGTCTTCCTTTTTTAAACACATTTTGACGTTACAAAAAAATGACGTCATATTATACATGACGTAATTTTGACAAAGTGTCAATCAATTTCAGTCAATAGGAAACAATAATAATTCAATCGTAATTGAAAATATGAATATGTTGGACATCTTTTTTACAAAACAGTGATGTTCACATTCAGTTGTTGTATTGAATTGAATTAAGATTAAATATACACGTAAGATCATCTCTAGAATTTATAAATACGTGTTGTTCAAATTTTGTATAGATAGATCTAGATCTAGTCATTCATTCAGCCTGGCTTAAATAGAGAGTCAGGTAATAAATCATTTGTTTGATAGTTACTTCGGGAACAGTCAAACCATTGTCCCTCGGTAGAAGGGAAGACCTTGAGAACTGTTGCCCTCGGCCGTTGGCCTCGGGCAACAGTTCTCAAGGTCTTCCCTGCTACCTCGGGTCAATGATTTGACTGTTCCCTCAGTACCTATGAAACAAATGTATATTGTTTCATTGCTTCAGTAATGCCGTTATGGCATTATTCGTGTTTACAACCTCTAATTATTCTAATATGGATTAAACATACATGCATAGACTCTACTAATAATATTTTAATTTAATATTAAAAATTACAGCAAATATAATGTAAATATAAAGATTATCGGCGTTTAAGCGAAATAAACGACAGAAAATGATCGGCAAAGCACGATTCATGGAATTCGCAAAGCGTGATTCATTGAATTCACCGATCATTTTCTGTCGTTTAAGTTCGCTTAAACGCCGAAAAGAATAAGTTCATTTCTTAAATACGGGCACTTTACAAACAAATTTTAAAGTATTTAAAGTACCCTTTGTATGTTCCTTCTCTTTTGATACGAAATTTCAATGGTCTAGAATTTTGCTAGTTGTTATAAAGTCGTTTTATTTAGTCTTATCTTGCCTCTTCTTATTGAATATTCAAATATAAATAACCAATATCTGAAATTATGAATGACACTTAAACAATATTTTCAGTTTGATCTTTAAAATTCTCTAAGTAAACAGATTATACCATGTTGAGAGCTCCTACGGGAGCTGTCTTTTCTGGATCGAATCTGATTGCAAAGGTAAAGAAAGTACTGACCCCTTCTAACATGATTCCTATTGTATATATATATGTTATTGTTGTTTGTGGACCACATTGAATTTTTTTTATACCAAACATGTAATCCACAAGAAACAAAGTCTTTATTATTATTATTAGATTTATAATGATTATAATTAATATTATAATCATCATCATCATCATCATCATCATTATCATCATCATCTCCATCATCATCATTATCATTTATATTATTATTATTGTTATAAATATTATTTTATCATTATTATCACCATCATCATCATCATCATTGTCATTATTTTTATTATTATTATTATTATTATAAATATTATTTTTATCATCATCATCATCATCATCATCATCATTATAATTTATATTATTATTATTTATTTTTTTCATTATTATTATTACATGTATTATTATTATTATTATTATTCTAACAGGTATTTCAAGGGAAGTTCAAATTCACCAAGACAATACTAGTGATGTCATTCAAGGCATGGAGCCAAAAGGATACTGCCAGAAACGTGCATCGTTTGTCCTCTTCATAGGTTTCCTGTGTGGACTAGGCGTAACACTAATAATAAGTGAGTATTGTGTTGACACGGGTCCGTCTAAAGACCCCAAACCTCCCGAAACCACTCCAAACCTCTCCAAAACTGCCTAAAGCACTTGAAAACAATCCAGACCACTTAAATTTCTTAATATCTAATAAAAAAGAGCTTATAAATGGCAAATTTAAGCTAAAACAATGAAAAATGTTAATTTAAAATTAAATATTCGATGTTTTTTCTTTTCATGGGGAACAACTCGAAAAAAACTTAAGATCACTTTACACAGTTACCTCTAAATATTAACTCACTATCCTAATAGCCTGTTCCTGGTTTTGAAGACAAGTATTCTCTTAAAGCAGGTTGAAAGTAAAGCAGAATGTGCCTTAAGGCGCATTCTGTTTTACTTTCAGCCTGCTTTAAGCTACAATCTGCTAGAATTATGAAAACTTGCTTGTAAAAGTGGTTTTGGGAGGTTTGGATAAGTTATGGGAGGTTTGGGGTCTTTAGATGGACCGTGTTGACACTGTAATTTAACGCATTACCAAATATATACGCCGTTTTACGCCCCGAATTTATTCCTCCACCGGAGAAAATAATCCCACTTTATACCCTTATAAATTTGTATCATAAGAAATATTTTCTTTGTTCTATCAGGTTGAAAGCAGGTTGAAACTAAAGCAGAATGCCGCTTTACTTTCAACCTGGTTTAAGGGGATAATTATATATACTTGTCTTCAAAACTAGAAACAGGCTATGGGGTAATGGGTTAATTTCTAGTGGTAACAGTGTATAGCTATTTTACGTTTTGTATGAGTTGCTCCCCTTGAATGAAAAACATCTTAAATATATTCTTATTTAGCATTTTTTTAAATTCTTAGCTTAAATTCACCCTTTTTAAGCCTTGCTTATTAGATATTAGGGAATTAAAGTACATGTAGTTTGGGTTGTTTAAAGTGGTGATGGGATGTTTGGAGGCGTTTTGGGTCTTGAAACGGACCCGAGTTGACACTGCACTTTAAAGACATTTCCTGACCTACTTTCGGTAAAAATCCCTAAACAGACAGTTCCCTTGTAAATTTCACGAATTTCATGCATACCTGTATAACTGTGAATCATTCGACTCATGTGAGGCCTGTACCTTATATTTGATAGTTTGGTCAGTAAAACTTATTGAAAAAAACCCTTGAGTATGAGTATGTTAGGACCTCTCTAGACAACTTGAGATTGGTGACTTGGGCCGTGCACACTTTGCTCCTGCTTTACAGTTACTTTCACGCCTATCGAGAACAATTTGGGGTCTATCAAATAACCGAGTAAATGTCTTTAACCCATTATCCCCTGGAACTTCTAATGGAAAATTCCAGTTTGCAATAAAGGCTGGTCCATTTTAGGCTATTTAGGGTTGTTTTTGGTAATAATTTGCAAAATGCCAAACAGTGAAGTCCCAGATCAGAGGGCTCCTGCAGGAGCCCTCTGATCAGGGACTTCACTGTTTGCATAGGACAAGCGTACTCTTCACATGTACACATTTGGTAAAAGACGCATATATGCGTCACTAGGGCTCAATGAGTTAAGTGAATCTACCCAAGAGCATTAAAATACCAATGACTTCCTAAGGCATGCAAACTGTACAGAAAGCTACAAGAGGAGCTTTCTGCATTACTGTTGTCCTGTATCAAACCGCAATCTGTGATCAACGACTACCACTAAAACATTTTAGAATTGCAAGTACCATGCCCCTCCCTCACTGTACCGGGCACATATAAAATCCGGACAGTTTGCCCAATGCACTAAATACAGAGGAGTTCGAATATCTAAGGGTTTACTGTATAAATATTATTATTATTCATTATTATTATTAATATTATTATTATTATTATTTCAGCAACAGTTATCGTGGTACACGACGAATCAAAGGGTAAGATGCCAAGTGAAGATAGAGAGAGATACCAAGTGAAGATAGAGAGACACAGACACACAGACACACAGAGAAACAGAAAGAGAGACAGAGACATACATACACACAAATAAGACATACATACAGAGACATACAGAGACAAACAAACAGAGAGACAGACATACAGAGACAGAGAGACAGACATATACAGATAGTCAGAGGCAGAGAGAAAGAGAGAGAGAAAGAAAGAGAGAGATAGAGAGAGAGAGGCGGAGTAAATCAGATACATAGAGAGACAGAAAGACAGAGACAGAAAGACCGATAAAGGTAGAGACAGACGTGAGAGAGGGAGAGACAGAGACAGACGAACAGCCATACACTGGCTGACATAGATAGACAGATACATATACAGACAGACAGACAGGACAGACATACATACATAAAGACAGACAGAGAACGTAATGTGTCAATGGTAGTGGTTTTCGAATACTAGCCCCTTCACTGCCTTGACGTCATCAATTTTAAAACAATGATTGTCGTTTGCTTTTATTTCTCAAATCTAAATGTTAGTTTTTTTACTTCATCAACGTTGAAATGAGTGTCAAACAGTTTGGATCCTGATTACAGTGATTAGACGCGGCGTCTGATCAGGATCCAAACTGTTTGCAAATAACTTTTGTTCTTAGGGCAAGTCAGTCAATGTGTTAACCCCTTCACTGCCTTACCCCGAGCACAACAATTCTTTGCAAACAGTTTGGATCCTAATCAGACGCCGCGTTACGCAGACGACAATTGTTTAAAATTGATGACGTCACGGCAGTGAAGGGGTTAATCGCGTAAATCGACGCTGGTTGAAAACAGCGTTAACACATTCAACCCTAGCGACGAGTATACTCGTCATTTACAAACAGTATATCTGTGAGGATTACACTTGTCCCATGCAAACAGTGTAGACCCTGATCAGAGGGCTCCTTAAGGAGCCCTCTGATTACGATCTACACTGTTTGTCAGTTTGAAATATATTGTTAAAAACAACCCTAAATAGTTAAAAATGGACTAGACTTAATTGAACATTGGTTGGAATTGTCAACTAAAATTTCCAGGGATAAGTTAGATAATCGATATCTGTCAGCCCCTACTAAAAAACGAGAAAAGTACCAAATTATAGTCTACTTTCAGCCCAAAAGACCGATCAGCCGACTGTACATTCACTCCCCTGATAATCGAGCCATCTTGCCTTCATTGAGCATCGTTCCCCCATTTTAACCCCTTGATGGAGAGGAGCAATTTGCGGTGCATATCTTGCACAAGAACATTTGTACACCATCAGGGATTCGTAAAAAGTCCAATTGCCAGGCCGAATGTCCGGCGGGGGATCGAACTTGGTACCCCTGGTACTGCAGTCGATCGCATTGCCACTTGACCACTATCACTCTATTGGTACAGGAGAAATGGGCTACGTGCTGATGTATATTGCAAACAGCGTGGAACCAGATAAGACACGGATCTAGTTATTCGGCGTCTATATGCTGGCGCAAAAAATACATTTACTTTCTACATTTTTGTACTTTAAATCCATTTTAGCGCATTTAACTTTTTTCCACCACTGACGAAAATAGTTCCAAATTTTAGTAATGAGAATGTGCCGTAAGGAATAGTTGATCTAAATCCTAGCAGATGATACGTTATTTACTGCAGGCTGAAAGTAAATCTCAGTGTTGTCTTTGAAATACACTTTAACCCTTTCCCTAATAGAAGCGCCTTTTAGCGAATATGATTTATTCCTCCGCTAAAGAAAATAGTTCCAATTTAATCAGTTATGAATATCTATTATTGGGAATATGTTTTATATTCTAGCACATGATGGCTTAAAGCAGGCTGAAAGTAAAGCAGAATGCGCCTTATGGCGCATTCTGCTTTACTTTCAACCTGCTTTAAGAAGTCACCTATATTCAATAATAGAAATAGACTATCGGGTAAAGGGTTAAATCTGAATGAGGGGAGATCCTTTGAAAGCATAGAAAACAAAGCAAATACTGAAAATTGCAGACTCGGTTTAATTGAGTCTGTTCATGAGCAATACTGAAATATGCAACAGTGCTCACGCCCCCTAGCACCTTTCATCGTTAATGACGTCATAAAGCGCATTTTAAAACAGTTTTGAATGCGGCGTGTGATCAGGATCAAAACTGTTTGCCACTTGTTTTAAAACCTCAATTATACTGCTTTCAATCTAAATTAATGACAACAATATTGAAGCAGACGACAATATGGCGATGAAGAGAAAAAAATGACGATAAATTTGATCATGAAATGGTTAACATAAAATATTGTCCTAAGGTTAAATTTACTTGTTTAATATATAAGCGCCTAACATCCGTTTGCAGTGTTCCCTCTCTACAACGACACTCAATTGGACACACAGAATGTGTGTGTTGCTCGGAGGGAGTCGTATTAGGGAGGGAAAATTAAGACCTTGCTTATATTTGCAAATTGCTTGAATCCAGATCAGACGCCGCGTAACGCGGCGTCTGATCTGGATTCAAGCAGTTTGTCACTCGTCATTATGTTTATTCTATCAAAGTTTCCACTTACATGTAACTTTGAGAACATAGCAGACGACACTTTTAAGCAGACGATATTGCAGCAGTGAAAGCGTTAGACATAATTGTCCTATTATTGATCTGCGACAAGAGTCGTTGTAAGGCGGGAGTCGTTGTTGGGAGGGCCGTTGTAGGTAGGGAACACTGTACAACTTGATTTTGTTTTAGGCTAAATCAGGATCCAAACTGTTTGAAACTCGTATCGATAAATTAAGTTTTAAGTCACGCTTCATTAATTCTTACTTTGAAAAGCTCTTGCAAACAACAATATTGAAGCAGACGACAGAATGAAACAGTGAATGGGTAAAATCTCACGACTCATTTGGCAGCAAAAGGGTTAAAACATACTGAGACTAAAACGGAATGCTCCTTCAGAGCATTGTGCCTTACTTTAGACCTATCTGCTGACTTCAAAACGAAGAAATAGGGTATGTAGTAAAGGGTTAATATTAAGAAGTACAAATAGACTATAACATTAAAATTGTAGGTAAACCCACTCTCCTACAACCACCGGAAGGAAATCATGGTCAAGGTCAACATCCGCAACATCCACCACCACGACAGAACCAAGGCCAACAACCGCAACATCCACCACCACCACAGAATCAAGGCCAACAACCGCAACATCCACCAGCACCACAGAACCAAGGTCAACAACCGCAACATCCACCACCACCAGAGAACCAAGGTCAACAACCGCAACATCCACCACCACCACAGAGCCAAGGTCAACAACCGCACCATCCACCACCACCAGAGAACCAAGGTCAACAACCGCAACATCCACCACCACCACAGAGCCAAGGTCAACAACCGCACCATCCACCACCACCACAGAACCAAGGTCAACAACCGCAATATCCACCACCACCACAGAACCAAGGTCAACAACCGCAACATCCACCACCACCACAGAGCCAAGGTCAACAACCGCACCATCCACCACCACCACAGAACCAAGGTCAACAACCGCAATATCCACCACCACCACATATCCAAGGTCAACAACCTCAACATCCGCCGCCACCAGAGAACCAAGGTCAACAACCGCAACATCCACCACCACCACAGAACCAAGGTCAACAGACGCAACATCCACCAACACCACAGAACCAAGGTCAACAACCGCAACATCCACCACCACCACAGAACCAAGTTCTACAAACGCAACATCCACCAACACCACAGAACCAAGGTCAACAACCGCAACATCCACCACCACCACTGAACCAAGGTCAACAACCGCAACATCCACCACCACCACAGAACCAAGGTCAACAACCGCAACATCCACTAACACCACAGAACCAAGGTCAACAACCGCAACATCCACTTCCACCACAGAACCAAGGTCAACAACCGCAACATCCACCACCACCACAGAACCAAGGTCAACAAACGCAACATCCACTAACACCACAGAACCAAGGTCAACAACCGCAACATCAACCACCACCACAGAACCAAGGTCAACAACCGCAACATCCACCACCACCACAGAACCAAGGTCAACAACCGCAACATCCACCACCACCACAGAACCAAGGCCAACAACCACAACATCCACCACCACCACAGAGCCAAGGTCAACAACCGCAACATCCACCACCACCACAGAACCAAGGCCAACAACCGTAACATCCACCACAACTACAAGAGAGCCTAGGTCAACAACCGCAACATCCTCCACCATAATCACATAACCAAGGTCAACAACCGAAAAATCCACCACCACCCCAGAGCCAATGCCAACAACCGCAGCATCCACATCAACCACAGAGCCAAGGTCAACAACCGCAACATCCTCCACCATAATCACATAGCCAAGGCCAACAACCGCAACATCCACCACCACAATCACATAGCCAAGGCCAACAACCGCAACATCATCCACCACAACCACAGATCCAAGGTCAACAACCGCAACATCCACCACAACAACAAGAGAGCCAAGGTCAACAACCGCAACATCCACCACCACCACAGAGCCAAGGTCAACAACCGCAACATCCGCCACTATCACATAGCAAAAGTCAACAACCGCAACATCAACCACCACCACATGATCAAGGTCGACAACCGCCACATTCACCACCACAATCACATAGCAAAAGTCAACACCGCAATATCTACCACCACCACAAAGCCAAGGCCAACAAATGCAACATCCACCACTACCTCAAAAACCGCAACATCCACCACCATCCCAGAGCCAAGGTCAACAACCGCAACAATCACCACAACAACAAGAGAGCCAAGGTCAACAACCGAAACACCCACCACAACAACCAGAGAACCCAGGTTAACAACCGCAACATCCACCACCACCACAGAGCCAAGGCCAACAACCGCAACATCCACCACCACCAATGAGCCAAGGCCAACAGCCGCAACATCCACCACCACAATTAAATAGCCAACAACAGAGCAAAGGCCAACAACCACAATATCCACCAAGACAACAAAAGAGAAAAGGCCAACAACCGCAACACTAATTACAATCACATAGCCAATATCATCAAACGCAACTTCCATCAGCATCACCACATAGCCTAGGTCAACAACCACAACATCCACCAGCACCACCACATAGCCAAGGTCAACAACCGAAATATACGCCAGCACCACTACATAGCCGAGGTTAACAACAAGAACATCCACCACCACATAGCCAAGGTCAACAACCGCAACATCCACCAGCACCACCACATAGCCAAGGTCAACAATCGCAACATCCACCAGCACCAACACATAGACGAGGAAAACAACAAGAACATCAACCACCATATAGCCAAGATCAACAACCGCAACATCTACCAGCACCACCACATAGCCAAGGTCAACAATAGCAACATACGCCAGCACCACCACATAGCCGAGGTTAACAACAAGAACATCCACCACCACATAGCCAAGGTCAACAATCGCAACATCCACCAGCACCACCACATAGCCAAGGTCAACAACCGCAACATCCACCAGCACCACCACATAGCCAAGGTCAACAACCGCAACATCCACCAGCACCAACACATAGCCAAGGTCAACAACCGCAACATCCACCAGCACCACCACATAGCCAAGGTCAACAACCGCAACATCCACCAGCACCACCACATAGCCAAGGTCAACAACCGCAACATCCACCAGCACCACCACATAGCCAAGGTCAACAACCGCAACATCCACCAGCACCAACACATAGCCAAGGTCAACAACCGCAACATCCACCAGCACCACCACATAGCCAAGGTCAACAATAGCAACACACGCCAGCACCACCACATAACCGAGGTTAACAACAAGAACATCCACCACCATATAGCCAAGGTCAACAACCGCAACATCCACCAGCACCACCACATAGCCAAGGTCAACAACTGCAACATACGCCAGCATCTCTACATAGCCGAGGACAACACTCGCAACATCCACCAGCACCACAACATAGCCGATGTCAACAACAAAAACATCCGCCACCACATAGCCACGGTCAACAACCGCATTATCCACCAACACCACCACATAGCCAAGGTCAACAACCGCAACATCCACCAGCACCACCACATAGCCAAGGTCAACAACCGCAACATCCACCAGCACCACCACATAGCCAAGGTCAACAACCGCAACATCCACCAACACCACCACATAGCCACGGTCAACAACCGCAACATCCACCAGCACCACCACATAGCCAAGGTCAACAACCGCAACATCCACCAGCACCACCACATAGCCAAGGTCAACAACCGCAACATCCACCAACACCACCACATAGCCAAGGTCAACAACCGCAACATCCACCAGCACCACCACATAGCCAAGGTCAACAACCGCAACATCCATCAGCACCACAACATAGCCGAGGTCAACAATCGCAACATCCACTTACAACACCACATATCCAGGGTCAACAACCGCAACATCCACCAGCACCACCACATAGCCAAGGTCAACAATCGCAACATCCACCAACACCACCACATAGCCAATGTCAACAATCGCAACATCCACCAGCACCACCACATAGCCGAGGTCAACAACAAGAACATCCACCACCACATAACCAAGGTCAACAATCGCAACATCCACCAGCACCACCACATAGCCAAGGGCAACAACCGCCAACACCACCACATAGCCGAGGACAACAACAAGAACATCCACCACCACATAGCCAAGGTTAACAACCGCAACATCCACCAGCACCACCACATAGCCGAGGTCAACAAGCGCAACATCCACCAGCACCACCACATAGCCACGGTCAACAACAAGAACATCCACCAGCACCACCACATAGCCACGGTCAACAATCGCAACATCCACCAGCACCACCACATAGCCGAGGTCAACAACAAGAACATCCACCAGCACCACCACATAGCCACGGTCAACAATCGCAACATCCACCAGCACCACCACATATCCAAGGTCAACAATCGCAACATCCACCAGCACCAACACATAGCCAAGGTCAACAACCGCAGCATACGCCAGCACCACCACATAGCCAAGTTAACAATCGCAACATCCACCAGCACCACCACATAGCCAAGGTTAACAATCGCAACATCCACCAGCACCACCACATAGCCAAGGTCAACAATCGCAACATCCACCAGCACCACCACATAGCCGAGGTCAACAATCGCAACATCCACCAGCACCACCACATAGCCGAGGTCAACAACCGCAACATCCACCAGCACCACCACATAACCAAGGTCAACAATCGCAACATCCACCAGCACCACCACATAGCCGAGGTCAACAACAAGAACATCCACCACCACATAACCCAAGTCAATTGTCGTCAAATCCACAATCACGGACAACAGAACATAAACCGCAAAATCGACCACCACCACCACTAGCATTTAGCCTAGGTCATCAGCAGCCGAATCCCCCTGATGTAGTGCCGCAAAACCCACCACCACCACAATAACCAAGGTCCTTCCTTATAAAGCGTTTGAGTTGACTCTGAGTTCGTTCACAAGCATTTGATTGGTCAGATGTAAGTCTAGGCTTGAATTTGACCAATCAAATGCTTGAGAACGAACTCAGACACAATTCAAACGCTTTATAAGCATTGTCCTAAGTCAGCAACCGCCAAACCCATAATCACAACCACAGATTCTTAGTGAACACCTGTCAGCTCTATGATATTGCGCTGCAGTCAAAATTTGCGAAAACGAGAGAACACCAATCAAAATATGAGTGAAGTACTGGCTCTGATCAGGGTCTGCACTATTTGACATTTTGCCCTCTGATAAGGGTATACATTGTTTGCGAAATATACCCACACTAGTTTCCAGTATGGGAATATAAAGTACATACAGTGTTCAATCTCTACAACGGCCCTCCTAACAATGCCCATTACCGCAAACGGAACAATTATGTCTAACGCTTTTACTACTGCAATATCGTCTGTTTAAAATTATTGTCGTACTTGGATGCTGTTTTTTCTAAGTGGAGATTTAGATAGGAAAATTATAATAACGAGTGACAAACAGCTTGAATCCAGATCAGACGCCTCGTGACGCGGCGTCTGATCTAGAGTCAAGCTGTTTGCAAATGTAAGCAAATTCTTAATTTCCCCTCTCTATAACGACTCCCTCCGAACAACGCACACACCCTGTGTCTCCCATTGGGTGTCGTTGTAGAGAGGGGGCACTGTATTTCTGATGATGTGTATTTGTTCTTGGTAAATTTCTGTTTATGTATCTATAAGTATATACATGTATGTATTAAAGTAACAGTATATCTGTCGACATACCTTTCTTGATTTAGAGCCCATCCACCCTGACGTAAACAAGTTGGCTTCTTTAAAAAAAAAAACTCGGGAAAGCCCAATAGTTTTAATGAAGTGATATGTATATATGGTAGGAAACAAAAGCTAAGCTGCGTTTGGGTAAAGAAGAAAATAGATTAAAGGTATACTTGAGGTATTTGAGAAGATACTTTATGTACAATGAAACCTCTCTACTATATTGCGACCTGTAAACTGCGTCAATTAGTTGGAGTTTTAGACAGGTGGCTGCTATAGGCAATGCCGCTTATAAGGCAATGTGAAAGTAAAGAGAAAACTCTTGAAGGTCAGCAAATAACACTACTAACTTGATCAAGTAATTGAAATATTTCTTACGAACATCAGTGACAAGCTTCATGTCAGCACATACAGTGAAACCCCTCTTAACCGGACATGTCTGGGGACAACAAAAACATCCGGTTTAGAGGGGTTTTAACCCATTACCAAATAGCATGTTTCTAGTATGGAAGATAGCTGACCACTTAAAGCAGGTTGAAAGTAAAGCAGAATGCGCCTTAAGGCGCATTCTGCTTTACCTTCAATCTGCTTTAAGCTATCATCTACTAGAATGTATAAACTTTTTTTCGTCAGTGTAGGAATAAACCAAAGGCGTAAAAAGGAGTATTAATGGTGTTATAGGAAAAATAATAAGAAAGTGGTTGAAAACGGGACCAAAGCTTTTGTCCGGTTTAGAGGGAAGTCCGGTATTTAGAGGTTCCGGTTTGGAGGGGTTCCACTGTACATCGATACGGACGTCCGTTTTGGCCATGTTAACCATCCACATTATTCTTTTTAAGTTTTTATGGTCGAAGGATTATTAGAGGAACATGGGAACGCCGAGAAGTCGAGCTAAGCGATCCCGTTTACGGGCGGGGAAATCGTTTAAATGGCAGTTTCTTCCATTTCGAAAGTCATATATTAAAGATTGTGGGGTTGTTTTTAGGGGTTAGTACGTTAAATCAAACTACTTTACCGTCTCTAGCTGTAATATCAGATTGACTGCTGCTACTACTACTATTACTTCTACTCCTACTACTACTACTACTACTCTCTCTCTCTCTCTCTCTCCCCCTCTCTCTCTCTCACCCTCTCCATCTCTCTCATCTCTCATCTTTCTTTCTATCTCTCTCTGGAATCGCCTTTATCACCCCTCTTTTCTTTCTCTCTCTCTCTCTCTCTCACTCTATCTCTCACTCTCTCTCTCTCTCTCCACCACTACTACTACTACTACTACATATACGTTTATAACTACTGCTTCATTTACTACTACTACTACTACTACAACTACTACAACAACAACTACTACTACTACAACAACAACAACTACTACTACTATCCAGACTACATGTACTACACATCGTCTAACAACAACTAATACTATTATCATTACTACTACTACTACTACTACTACTACGACCCATCGCCTAATATAAGCTTTGTAGGCAAACTTTACTAAAGATGTCCTTGATCTATTCAGTCCCTTTAATCAAATATCTCTGGTCTAATTATCAGATTGGAAATATTGGTTTGCATTCAACTATGTGTTTTAATTCTTTGCATGCTAGTGGTGGATATATCTGCCACGGTGATTACCTTTGCAAACAGTTTGGATCCAGATGAGACGCCGCGTAACGCGGCGTCTCATCAGGATCCAATCTGTTTTGACACTATGACCATGTTTGAAAAGAAATTTAGACAATTCTATTTTCAGAACAATAGCAGACGACAAATGTTGCAGACGAAAAATATTACCCAGCATGCAAAGAGCTAAACTGACAATTATTCCCGTTTAACTTCATTTGTAACAGGCGTGATATTTTTATAGTTGTTTAAGCACATTAAGATAATATCGAGCATATATCTCCTAAACCCCGCTTAGGATGAAATCGTAATTAAGGTTTGCAAACAGTTTGGATCCAGATAAGACGCCGAGATACACGGAATAGCACCAGTATCCAATCTATTTGACACCGAGACCCTACTTTTGAAAAGAAAATTTTGAGCAAACTAATATTAGAACAGAAGCAGATGTCAATTGTTGCAGACGAAAAGGATAATTAGCGTTTAAAGAAGTCAAGGTAATTTAGATTTTACGTCTGATCTAGGTAGGAGCCCGTTGGTATTGACAAAAGAAAAGTTATTGTTTTATAATGATCGTAACATTTCCTCCAAAACAGTAAAGTCTAACTTTGCCTCCTCCACTGTTAAGGTTGACAACCCCTAATGAGACCGGGCCAATGTTGTTACTTTCGGTACTATACGGAGAGCGATCGGCCATTCTCGTAAACTGTCGACCTGTTCCGAACTGGTTCGGAACGGACCGGCAGTTTACGAGAAAGGCCGATCGCTCTCCGTAGAGTGCCGATTTTTGTCCGATCTCATTAGGGATCCTCAACCTTATGATATCGTCTGGTTATTTTTATTTGTCGTCTGCTTTTATTTTTTGAAATCAAATTCAAAGTATTTTATTGAAAATGGCATACAGTTCGGATCCTGAAAAGACGCCGAATAACTCGGCGTCTGTTCGGGATCCAAACTGTTTGCAAAATAGACAGTAAGTTTGGTGCAAGGCATCGAGGAGGTTAAGCCTCACACAACATTGGACTTATTGGATGTAATTTGACCAGCGGAAAACTAAAACTAGAACTCTAGAACAAGAGCCTTTTGCTTTACTTTCATCTTGCTTTAAGCGCCTGCCTTAAAGATCGGACATGCCTTCGGTTTAGACGCCGAAAAGCAGGGCATTGCTGAGATCTAACCGATGTCTCCTTAACCCCTTCACTGTCATGACGTCACAAATTTTAAACAATTATCGTCTGCTTGTAATTCTCAAATTTAACATTTAAGTATTTTGACTTGAGAAATATTGAAACGAGTGTCAAACAGATTGGGTCCTGATCAGACGCCGCGTAAACGCGGCGTCTGATCAGGATCCAAACTGTTTGCAAAAACAATAGCTACTTGGAGTTAGGTAGTGAAGAAGTTAAATAGTTTAATTATTTGATTCACATATATAAGTTGCAAAACAATGCACCCCGATGATCAAATAGAGCGGGAAAAGATATAAGACAATAAGATATATTTCTGATAAGACTAAATTTGGTCGTCAACAATTGCGGATTATGGGTGTCTGTGCTTTGGGCTTCCGAGTAGGGAAATTGGGTTATGATGTGCATCCATAAAGGGATTCCCTCATCAAACCCCTGAAACTTGAAATGCGCCTTTTTATGCGTTTAACCCTTTCTCTCTCAACGACGCATTAAACAGCGTTTGCAAACAGTTTGGGTCACGCGGCGTCTAATCAGGACCCAAACTGTTTGACACGTGTATCGATATTAGTCATACAACTTTGAATCTAACTTTGAAACGTGTCTTGCAGACAACAATAATGAAGCAGACAACAATAAAACTGTGAAAGGGTAAATATCACCCGAAAAATTTGACCATGCAAGGGTTAACTTCGCTTGAACAAAGCTTGGGATGACCTTTTGTGATACTTGAGATCCAAATTAATCCTTGTCAAGTTTTGATAATTAAGAGTTATTTTACAGTATGTCATTGGAAATTACAAATAATGCAGACCCTAAGAAGATGGCTCCTAGCTATAGGATCCCTCTGATCTGGGTCTACTTGGCTTGACACTCCGACCTTGTTTTGAAAAGAAATTTCGAAAATTGTTTTTTTTAGAATAATAGCAGACGACAATTGTTGCAGACGAAAATATTACCCAGCATGCAAATATTTAATTCAGATCCGCCCCTGTGTTAGTTTCTAGCACATTAGGCAGCCCCGTCTGCAAATGTATCGCCTACAGTAGCAGGGCTGCCATAAGTTGGCATGAAAAATCCTAAGATTTCCAAATTTGCATTTTACAATTGCGATTTTACGAATCGTACCTTTACCCCATAGCCTGTTTCTAGTTTTGTTGACACGTGGTTGCTTAAAGCAGGCTGGAAGTAAAGCAGAATGCGCCTTAAGGCGCATTCTGCTTTACTTTAAGCCTGCTTTAAGCTACCACGTACTAGAAAAAAAATCCGAAGATTTAGGAAAAATCCGAAGAAATGGCAGCCCTGCAGTAATTAGCCTAGTATATACAGTGAAACCTCTCTATTACGACCACTAATTACTAGGTGTTAACGGCAGGTGACTGCTTAAAGCAAGGTGGCAGTAAAACAGAAAGCTCCTTCAGGAGCTTTCTGTTTTACTGTCACCTTGCTTTAAGCTGTCACCTGTATTTTTTACATCAATAAGCCATCGTTTTATAGGTCGTAATAGAGAGTTTTTACTGTATATATTTATCTGTTAGATCTATATCATTTAGAAAATAACATAAAGAGTAACATATATCTAGACAAGGCGTCGAATTACTCGGCGTCTCGTCTTGATCCAAACCCGTACTCGTCGGCGTACACTGTACCGGTGTGAATGATCATTACTAACAATACATCAGTGCTTAATATATCGTGTATTTGCGTGCATGTGCGCTCAATAGCTCACTCGGATTACAAAAACAAGGTATGCATTTAAGTCATGTTAACTGCATTGGACAAGTTTACTCTTAACAGGTACACTATTTGCAGAGGACGGATACATGCGTGACTATGGTTCAACTGATGAAGATACTGTTCTTCTTGCAAGTTCCTAGTTATTATTGATTATGTTATATTGTTGTTAATTATATGTTTTGTCTATACATGTATATTAAATGCCTTTTCGAAGGCTTCAACAAGTTATATGTACTTGTATATATACTTGGCAAAACTGCTAAGTACCCCAGGGACTATGTTGACATTTTCTTTTTCATGGATCGTGATAACGTAAATGGCTTTTCAGATTTACGAACAATAAACAGTTCTTAATTATTTTATGAAAAACATAACAATTTTTGTGAGAAAATTATGCTTTTATACGTTAAAGAACAAAGCATAGTGCCAATCAAAAAGTTACATTTTTGGAGCAATGTCAAAAATGTGTATGGCCACCATTAGCTCTCACTACAGTCATGCACCGAGCCCTCATAGACGTGATGCAATTCCAGAGGATGTTGTGCCTATGGATTGCGGACGTCTTTGTTCATCTGCTACACTTCCGGTTCTGCGGTACCTTGCCATAAGTTTGATCATTGATTGCTTCGGCGAGCAAAAGTTGATGAAACGTACTCTACTGGGGCAGATAATGCTGGTATCATACCATAACAGAGAAAGAAACGTGATGAAGATGTTAAAATGAAAGACGTTTTCAATTACCTCAGCATGGGTCAGCCCGCTCTGTAAAAGTCCTATGGTTCTACCTCTTTCTTCAAGAGACATCCGACCCATTTTTTGTTTTATCCAACTGTCGAAGTCAACGCATTCAATTTTCATGTGAAATTCGTGAAACATAACACAACCCGTGCTGCACGTGCCACTTACCCTGGTTCGAGCCTGTGTACCGTCTACACGAAACGGCTGACTGAACACAACTAAAACCGGTTTCAGTCGATCAAGAATCTCCATGCACACGTTTTGGCGTGTAAACCAAATTTATTTGATTAAAACTAAACAAAAACAAAAATAATTATATTTATTTTGGGGTACTTAGCAGTTTTGCCGAGTATATATATGTGTGTAATTTGAGGGCTTCATGGACAATTGATTTTGTCAAATGAGCTCTCTAGTTAAATAAAGTCTTTATTATCATTATTATTTATATTATTATTATTATCATCATAACTTACAGTGGGAAGGAGATATGTAATATTTCTCAAATATAGTAAAACCTCTCCATTACGACCACTAAAATGAAAGAGAATTAATTGTATAAAAGCCAGGTGACAGCTAAAAGTAAGGTGACAGTAAAACAGAAAGCTCTTAAAGGAGCTTTCTGTTTTACTGTACAGAGTAGTCCCTGTGAGGAACTCCTACAGGAACTGTCTTTTCTGGGTCCACTCTGTTTGCAAAGGTTTAAAAATAATACAGTGTAATTGGTGATTTTGTTCCTTTCTCTCATGATTCTTGTTGTATATATGTTAATGTTGTTTGAGGACCATATTGAAAATTGGTTTGTTTGTTTGATACCAAATATGTACTCCACATGAAATAAAGTCGTTATTATTATTATAACTGTCACATTGCTTTAAGCAGTCACCTGTCATAAGCACCTGGGGCCCGTTTTACTAAACTACTTACGCAAATTTTTGCGTAAGTCAAAATTTTAAATTTTAATTTATATTTTTTATTATCACTTGCTTCAAACAGCAACTAGCCAGATCAGAGTACGCGCTTTAAGCGCCTTCTCTGATCTGGCTAGTTGCTGTTTGCAAACGTTTATGATCGAAAAATAAGAGTTAAATGATTTTGACTTACGCAAATTATTTGCTTAAGTTGTTTAGTAAAACGGCCCCCTGATAATTAACACCATTTTGTTGTCGTAATAGAGACGTTTTACTGTACAAACAGTGATGCCCATTGCAAACAAATTGGATCCAGATCAGACGCCGAGTCTGTTCTGGCTCCAGGCTGTTTGCAACTAAGATTTTTATGAATCGTCTATATTTTCAAGTTGATGTCATTTTCTACAGTTTACTTCATTTGTCTTATGTTTTATTACGTTTAAAGCGACTAGCAATCAAATATTGTGTATTTGCAAAAATAAAAGAAAATACTCAAATAAGAGCAAATATGTAGCCTATACCAATTTATGTTTTTACCAGGCCCTGTTAAAGACCAATGATTATGACCTTTTATTGCAATAGGGCAGATTGATACTTTTAAAAAAGTCTGAAAGCAAAGCAGAATGCGCATTAAGGCGCATTCTGCTTTGCTTTCAACTGCTTTAAGTAGTCAGCTGTCTCCGAAACTAGAAACAGAATAGGGATCAATGGGTTAAAATTGTACGTAACAAGGCGTCTGATCAGGACCCCAACTGTTTGACACTCGTATCGATATATGTTTGAAGTCATACTGCATTGACTCTTACTTTGAAGCGATCTTGCATACAAAAAAATTGAAGCAGACGACAATGAAACGGTGAAGGGGTAAATATCTCACCCAAAAAATTGGTAGTGAAAGGGTTAAAATGGCAGAGTGTCGCGTTCTTATTACAGATAACTGTGACCTTGACCTTTGACTTTAATATTTGATGGACCATATGTTTTTACCGAATCAGCTAGGGATACTGAATTGGGTGTGCAAGTACGTCTTGGGATCGCGGAGAGCCCCGTACCATTTTCAGGTTACTGTGGCTTTGGACCTTTGACCTCAATTGTAGAAAAAACACTTGTCCGGAGCATTACTTCTTATACCGTCTTCCCTCTCTACAACAACACTCAATGGAAGACAAATATCGCGTGTGTTGTTCGGAGGGAGTGGTTGTAGGGATGGAACAATAATACCCTGAAGGTACATTATCAAACAGTTTGAACCAAGATCAGACGCCGCGTTACGCGGCGTCTCATCTGGGTTCAAACTGTTTGTCACTCGTCTAAAGTTATATTTCTTCTTTCAAAATATCCAATACGCAAGTTTGAGAAAACATAGCAGACGAGAATTTTAAGCAGATGACATTGCAGCAGTGAAAGTGAACAACGGCAAGCATTGTTGTAAGGAGGGAATAGTTGTTGGGAGGGTCGTTGTTGGGAGGGAGCACTGCACCATATCAGTAAGGGCAACCAGCTGTGGTGTGAGAGTACTTCCTGAGATGGCGGAGTGTTGCGGGTGGATTTTTCAAGGTCACTGTGACCTTAATTTGGCATTTAACCACAATGATAGAAAGTTACATGTCTAGAGCATTAAATTACCTATACCATATCGGCAAAGGATACCATGTGATGTGTGTGAGTACTTCTTGGATTGGTTGGGAGTCGGGTACCTTCTTCTTCTTCTTCTTCTTCTTCTGCGTTCAAATGCTGGCATGGTCATGTCAAATATTAAGCTTTGTTTCTTTAATGAAACATACTGTAGCCTTCAAAAGGGCGGTGGAACCCCAGAGTTTGTCTTGAAAGTTGCTACCTTGTGGCCAGGTTTTGTTCCTTTCTACTGAGAATAGTGGGCAATCTTGCAAGATATGCTCTGGGGTTTGGATACCAGTACATACATATACATAGTTACATAGTTGATTCTGGTAGAAGGTCAGTCCTGTAACACCAGCTCTGGTTCTTCATTATGATCTTCTTGGTTTATACTGAGACCCTTAATCACTGTTGCCCTATAGTCATATTTAATGTCTTGATCACTCCAAAATTTGTCAAGCCTACTTTCAAACGATCTTACTGTTTGCGCTTTCACTACTGTTGGAGGTAAACTGTTCCAGATATCAACACATCTATAGCTGAATGAATGTTTTCTGATATTTAGTCGAGCTCTTTTTTTTATAGAGCATATAGTCATGACCTCTGGTGTTACCTTTTGTCACCTCATTTCTCCTAGTGAATAGGTTGTTTGGATCGTAGTCACATTTATTTGTCAGTATCTTATAGCACATTATCATGTCACCACGGAGTCTACGATAGGCCAGACTAGGTAATTTTAACAGTTTTAATCTCTCTTCATATGGTTTTTCCGAAAATCCAGGAATTAATCTTGTGGCCCTCCTTTGTACATTTTCAATCATGTCTAGGTGTTTTTTCTTGTATGGTGCCCACACTTGATTAGCGTATTCAATATGCGGTCTTACTAGAGTTTTATATAGCATAACCATAGTGTCCTTGTTCAGATATTCAAATGATCTACGAATCAGTCCTAGTATTGAGTTTGCCTTGTTTATTTTCTCCGAAATATGCTCCTCAAAGTCTAATTTACAATCAATTATTACTCCTATATCTTTTTCTGCTTTCGATCTTTCCATGGGTGGCATGTTGCTTTTTAAACTGTATTGGTAAGTATTTTCCTCTGATTTATTGTTAATGCTCATTGTTTTACACTTGTCAGGATGGAACTTTAATTGCCATTTCACAGACCAGTCATGCATACAATGAATATCTTCTTGAAGCTTTTCACAGTCCTCCATTTTTCTTATTTCCCTGAATATTTAAGTATCATCTGCATAAAGATAGATATCACTGTTATTCTGAAGGCTGTCCGGGAGGTCATTAATGAATATAACAAATAGTAGAGGTCCTAATACAGATCCTTGAGGAATTCCACTTGTAACGTCTTTGGGGCTTGATGATTTATCATTAACTCTTACAGTTTGTTTTCTGTTTTCAAGGAAGGTTTCTATCCATTTAATATACTGTTCTCCAAAACCATATATATTGAGTTTGTGGATCAGTAGTCTATGACTGACTTTATCAAAGGCCTTCATGAAATCACAATATGCTACGTCCACATGTCCACCAGAGTCTATAGTCTCAGTCCATTTGTCTAATACTGTCAGGAGTTGCAATACGGTTGATCTTTTGGGGATGAAACCAAATTGTTTCTCACTGAATAAATTGTTCACTTTCATATGCTTAATCATGTTCTCTCTGATAAGACTTTCAAGCACTTTGCACACTATGCAAGTTAAACTTACTGGCCTGTAAATACTTGGCTCTTTTTTGTCACCTTTTTTGAATAATGCAGTTATATTTGCAAACTTCCATTCCTCTGGAATCTGAGCATCACTTAAAGATTTTCTAAATATTATTGCCAGTGGTGCACATAATACAGAGCTGAGTTCCTTCAGTACTCTAGGGCTAATGCCATCCGGTCCTGGTGATTTATCTATCTTTAGCTTATCCAATTTCTTCTTTACATCTGCACTAGTTATGTCCATGCTCACAGTATAACTATCATCTTCAATTTTAAATTTATCAATATCCGGCAATTCATCCAAATTGTCCTTTGTAAATACTGATGTGAAAAATTCACCAAGCACTTCAGCTTTATAAGTGTCTGTATTAGCTAGCCTGTCTTTCTCTTCATTTGCATACAAGTCAGGAATCGATGATGTAGTTTTAGTCTTCGACTTCACATAGGACCAGAATTTTTTAGGGTTTTCTTTTATTGATTCCACTATATTCTTCTCATGTGTCTTTACTGCCTTTCTTGTCAAATATCTTACTTTATTGCGTGATCTGTTGTATACTTCTTTATCTTTATTACTTCCCGTTCTTTTATATTTATGCCAGAGTCGCTCTTTACTTTTCATTACTGTATGTAGTTTACTGTCTATGTAGAATGTCTTATTTCTTTTACATTTACTACTTTTTTTCAACACCGCTAAAGGAACACACAAATCCACAGCTTCTTGTATCTTTGTCTTCAGTATCATCCACTGTGATTCTATGTCAGTCTTATTTAACAATTTTTGCCAGTCTATATTTAACATGGCCCTCATCTTGTCATAGTCTCCTTTATCGTATTTATATCTTATCTTTTCTTGCTCTTCTTCCATGTATGCACTAAAATCAAACACCAAGACTGAATGGTCACTTTTTCCTAGTGGAGATTGCACCTGAATTTCTGAAATCATATTATCCTCATTCGTTAATACCAAATCTATTAGTGATGGGGTATCTGTTCCTCTTCCTCTAGTAGGCTCTTTTACTTTTTGAAACCAAAAACAGTCTTTCACGGTTTCTATGAACTCAAACCTCGCATCACCTGTTCCACCTGCAGACATATAACTATCCCAGTTTATTCCACTATAATTAAAGTCCCCCACTGTTAGGTAATGTGAATAGCCTTCAGAGGCAATGATTTTCATTAGTCTATTCAGTTCGGCATTATTTTCACTGCTTGAATTTGGGCTTCTGTATATAGATGTGAATAGCAATTTATCTCTATGGTTCAAGGGTATTTCTAAACTTATATATTCACACAGTGTACTGTCAAACATTATTTGTGTGTACTTTACATTCTTTTTCACATATACAAGTAAACCTCTTCCTGTTTCATCTTTCTTAATATTTGCATGTACTAATTCATATCCATTAATATTATATTCTGCTACTATTCTTTCAAATCTGAAGTTCTTTGGTTTTACCTCTTGCAAGCTTATAATATCTGGTGCAATGTCACTCTCCTGTATCCTTATTTTTATTTCATGCATTTTATCTGATGTCAAGGTGTCAACATTAGAACTAAATAACTTAAACGTATTTACACTACTATTTTCACTCCTGCTTCCCCTTTGGTTATCATTGTCAACATTTGAACAAATAAACTTTAACGAATTAACATTAACATTACTATTTACATTTCTGTTTCCTCTTTGGTCATCGTTGTCAAGCACTAAGCAGGAATCACCCTGCCTACTGCATTCCTTCCGTTTACTCTCACTTTCAATATTTTTCTGTCCCACGTTGGACCCCTGACCACGAATCGAAAATTCTCATCACCATTTTCCTGCTGTTGTCTCTTAGCTTCCTTCCTGAGTTCTGCATCCGTTTGCCTTTCTTCTCTGTTCATGTCGTGTTTAACTCCTACTTTTTTCAAATAGCTAGACTCCGAAAATTGAAGTTTGTAAGCACTTTTCATAATTGTTGCTTTGACTGACTCTGTGAAACTTACAAGTAACACTCTTGGCACTGTTACGCTTTCACCGTGGACCTTTTTGCTAGCTCCCCTCATTCCAAGTCTTCGTACAGACAATATGTCATCATCGTGCAATTCAACACCAACTTCACTAGCAATCTCTTTTATTTCTTTCACATCATGCTTTATTCTATCGTCTTTCATATTTCCCGTACTTTCCTTTACATTATAGAATATAACATTATTTTTTCTGTCCATCCGATCTTGGATAGACTCAAGTATTCTACCATTATCTCTTGAATCATTACTGTCTTTTGCGCTATTGCTCTCCGTAACAGGTCCAATTAACTCTGTATTTCCAACCCTAATCTCCTTCACCCCTTTGATAATATCTTGCTTCATTGTAATCATACTGTCTTTAATTTCTTTTACATCATTTTCAATAGTACTCATGCGCTCATCAATCTTTCTCTCGAATTCCAACATGAAGTCTGAGCAACGGTCCTCGATCGATTTCGTTTCTCTAAGCACATTAAGAGACTTTTGTATACATAGATTGCAAAACCAAGGTAAATCAGATCTCCCATGTATAGCTTTGTAAACCGTGTTTGACATACCAAGACACTTCAAACACCTATGATGCGTGCAATACTCACATGTCAACAGTTTATCGGTCTCATTTAATGTCCCCATGCACTGATCACACGACCTAACACACTCTTCAGTTGTCTTCTTACCCTCAGAATCTTTGTTTATTATTTGTTTCTCTGCATATTGTTTACGAAACAGGAACGCCGATGATATTCTACCTCGTTTGACATCCTTATTGTTTTGCCTTGTAACGGCATGGGCGCCGCCATTTTGAATTTTATCCGACCGGTCTATTTCCGTTCCAATTTCTGACATTATTGAATTAAATTTCACTTTTTCCGACACAAAACACAAACAAACGCATTCCCGCGCCTATGTACCACTTAAATCACGTTTATCACCCGGAGAAATTGATAATTTAATAAAATATATGACTAGGTTGTAATTCCCGCTTTATCATCTTGACTGGTTCATCTGTCTTATTATTCCAAATGGAGATTATGTTTGTTTTTAAATAGATCTTCTACTGTAATAGTTATTTTGCACAATTAATTGAATTAATGTTCTTCCAGAATTTCACGCCGCAAAACAATTTTCGCAGGCTGTGGGTTTGTAAAAGTTTTGTCTTCAGCTTACATTTCCGTAATTGTATGCCACGCCGCAAAACAATTTTCGCAGGCTGTGGGTTTGTAAAAGTTTTGTCTTCAGCTTACATTTCCGTAATTGTATGCCACGCCGCAAAACAATTTTCGCAGGCTGTGGGTTTGTAAAAGTTTTGTCTTCAGCTTACGTTTCCGTTATTGTATGCCACGCCGCAAAACAATTTTCGCAGGCTGTGGTGATTTTCAGTTCAATTATTTATCACTTACTTGATTTGTATGTATAACTATTACAGCTTGACTTATTTCCCCACACTGCCGTGACTGGGTAAGTGTAATTCCCTCACGATGCTGACCAAATCTCCCCTTCTAAATTTATCCTTTTGACACTATCTTTTTGACACGATGCTGACCAAGATTCCTAAATTTTATCCTTTTAGCGGTTTTATTTGTCCAATCAAATATGCCTAGTTGAAAAACAAGTCTCCTTCTTCCTTTTAAACTATTTTAACATTAGGTTATTAAAGCATTTACTAAGATGCGCGAAGATTTTTATTTAAATTCTGTGCACTGAAAACTTTGCAGCCATCTTGAAACCGGAACCGGAAGCTCTTCAGTACCACAGGGACATTCACCAGTATGTGATATTCTCAGGCGGTACATATGACTAAGAAGTCTACAATGACCTGTACTTAGGCGGAAAATGATGGTTTGCTCGAATCTGTAAAGTCCATCTAAGCTTAGGACTTCTTCACAATTACGTGTATCTTTCCATATCTGGTGGAAACTGTTTTTATGAGAGTTCTAGCTTCTGGGTATGAGACTGGGTACCAATGTCAGGTCTTTGAGACCTTGACCTTGACTTTTTGCCTCAGTTATAGAACAAACTGTGTTTGGCATATTTCCGGCACCCCAGCAGCTAGGTATACCAAATTGGTGTATGATTGCACTTTTGGATTGCAAAGTATCGCATACGAACTTTAGATGTTATGTATGAGTACCGTCGAACTTAGATATCTCGTACTCGCTTAACTCGAACTATCCGATATTTCGACACATGAACTGCATTTTTTCATGCTCGGTTAAGTCGAACATACCCATAATTCAAAGCTAAAACGTGGCTTAGCCACGTTTTAACTTTGAAATACGGGTATGTTTGGCTTAACCGAGTTCAAGATATTGAAGTTCGACTGTATTTTAATGTTATGGGTATGTCTGTATTGACGAAATGTATTTCAATGTTAATTCATTTTTTGTGGGATAATTTGTCTTGTACTGTGAACACGTTTTTGTTTCTTCTAGGGATGGCGGACACTAAAGGCAAAACGGAGCGGACCACTGCAGAGAAAAAAGGTAAGACGTTCTTATACCGAACTCTTTCGCGGCCATTGTAACGTAATATCCCTTCTTGCACAGTCGAAACGAAAAGTAAAATTATTTCCTTATGGAAAGGGAAGCACTTGAGGTATACTGTTTAAACTCGGTTTCTCCCGGGGGATGACGTAAAGATGGGAATTACGTCAAACAGTTACTCTGTGCATAAGAATAGTGAATGTTATTTAACTCTTTCCTCCCTGAAACTTTAAATGGAAAATTCCAGTTTCCATTTTAGTCTAGTCCATTTCTGACTTTTAAGGGTTGTTTTTGTCAATGTTTAGCATTATGACAAACAGTGAAGACCCTGATCAGAGGGCTCCTTTCGGAGCCCTCTGATCTGGGTCTTCACTGTTTGCACAGGACAAGTGTACTATTCACATGTACACTGTTTGAAAAGGACGCCTATAAGCGGGACTAGGGTTCAAAGAGTTAAGTAAGAATTACATCGTGCTATCTTCGCCATCCATTTTGCATGCTGGCACTTCTATCACTTCTGGTTGTTTTCTATTATCAAGGTCAAAGGGGTGGGCTAACGTCTTCTCAACTGTATTTTATAAAAATTGGAAACAATATCTATTACGACCACACGATGAAGGTTAATTGATTGTATAAAAGATAAAATACAGGAGACAGCTTTAACCCTTTACCTCATAGCCTAATTAAAGTATTGAAGATAGGTGATTACTTAAAGCAGGTTGAAAGTAAAGCAGAATGCGCCTTAAGGCGCATTCTGCTTTACTTCCAGCCTGCTTTAAGCTTCCATGTGCTAGAATATAGAAAATATTTCCCATAATATATATTCATGACTGATTAAATTAGAACTATTTTCTTCAGCGGAGGAATAAATCATATTCGCTAAAAGGCGCTTCTATAGGGGAAAGGGTTAAGCAAGGTGGCAGTAAAACAGAAAGCTCCTTCAGGAGCTTTCTGTTTTTACCACCACCTTGCTTTAAGCGGTTACCTATGGTAAAAACCTAATAACTAAGACAATTAAGTGGTCGTAATAGAGCTGTGGCCGCACTAGAAGTGTGGTCGTACTAGAGGTATAGAGGTATATATAGGTTTTACTGTACATGTAACTGAACTTTATGCTTTATGAATTTCTCCAGCGTTGGCAGAACAGAAACGTCACATTATGAAAATGAAGGAAAGACCGGAACTGTCGACAGCAGATATAGCTGGTGAGTTATTGTTTAACCCATTAACTCCCTTTTTACGCCATTAATTTATTCCTGAACTGAAGAAAATAACATCATTTTATACAGTCATGAATATGCACCGTAAAATTTATTTTATTATCCTAGCAGGTGGTAGCTTAAAGCAGGCTGAAAGTTTATTCAGAATGTGACTTAAGGTGCATACTGCTTTACGTTCAACCTGCTTTAAGTTGTTAACTGTCTTCAACACTAGAAACGGACTATATTGTAAAGGGTTACATTAATTATTTCAATTGAAACAATTTGGAACGAGACCAGAGGTCGCTTAGAATTTATCGTGAGTATTTTCAAAACAAAAATAGTTGATATGTAATACAGTGCTTCTTCTCTATAACGGCACCTAATGGGAGACAAAACTGTGTTCGTTGTTCGGAGGGAGTCGTTATAGGGAGGGAAATTGGCCTACATTTGCAAACAGCTTCAATCCAGATCAGACGCCGCGTTACGCGCTCAAGCTGTTAGTAATTCGTCAGTAATTTATATTCTGTCAAAATATCTATTATGTCACTTTGAGAAAAACAGTAGACGACAATTTTAAGAAGACGATATTGCAGCAAATACAGCGTTAGACACTACTGTTCTTTTTAGGAAACTGCAACAAGGGGCGTTGTAAGGAGGGAGTCGTTGTTGGGAGGGCTGTTATAGAGAGGGAGCGCTGTAGTAAATATGCTCCAGACATGTTTTTTCTATTATCGAGGTCAAATGTCAAGGTCAATGACATGGTCACTTAAAATTACTATGCAACATTCCTTTATCCATGAATGGATTCACTATATATTGGAGTTGGTGTCTCTACATGTAGGTGATGTTGTAAAGGAAATATGCTATTCTGCAACGACTTTTGAATATAATTGAGGTGATAGGTCAAGGTCAATGGCATTCCACATTCTGATATCTCAAGATGTATTCACATACCAAATTTGGTATCTCTAGCTAATTTGGTGTAGGAAATAGTCTCCGGATAAGCGTTTGTGTATAAGTGAGGTCAAATATCAAGGTCAAAGTCACAGTGACCTGAAATATTACAGGACTCTGTGTATTCCCAAGATGTATTCCAACAACATATTTGGTATCCCTAGCAAATACCGGTATGGTATAGGAATATATGTTCCGGGTAATGGGGACTAGGACGGAATTACGGACGGACACATGCACGGTTCAATGATTGTACGAGATCAAAGCTAAGTGTTTGGAAATAAAAATATTTTTCGGCGTCTGATCTGGCTCCAAACTGTTAGATAAAACAATGGACTCGATAGTTTTAGCACGAATGCGTATTTGTAAAAATATCATGGTCGTCTTCAGTGCTTCCCCTTTACAGCAACATCCCATGGGGAACAAAGAATGTGTGTGTTGTTCGGAGGGAGTTGCTATAGGGAGGGGAAATCAATACCACTAGAGTGCTGAGCATGACTTCGCTTATATTTGCAAACAGTTTGAACCCAGATCAGACGCCGCGTAAAGCGGCGTCTGATCTGGGTTCAAACTGTTTGTTACTCGTATTCATGTCTCTTCTATCAAAATGTCTTATACGTAACTTTAAGAAACAACGGACGAATATTTTAGGCAGGCGATTTTGCAGCAGAGAAAGCCTTTGAAGTAATTGTATTGAATTAAAACAGTAATACATGTAAGCATGATAGAAATGAGGGAATCGTTGTTCGGGGGCTGTTGTAAGGAGGGAGCACTGTTTTTGTACGTGTGTATTTCAGGGATTAAAGACTAGTACACTGTGTATGTGTGTATTTTATAGATTAAAGACTGGTACACTGTTTTGGTACGCGTGTATTTCAGAGATTAAAGACTGGTTTGTATACTTCGACAAAGATGGTAACGGCACTCTGGACTTCCAAGAGTTCAAGAAGGTCATATACGCCATGGGTTGGAATCCTACAGAAGAAGAGATTGACGAGATATGGATCTACGCCGATGAAGATAGTCAGTAAACTACTTTGGGATAATTACTTTTCAGTTTAACCCTTTCGTAATCAAATTATTATTATTATTATTTATTATTATTATACCAGATTTATATCAAGGTCGCGCGTGGTCGCGTGCGACATTTCCAGGTCGTGCTCGGTGAAATGACCCGTCTGGTCTGAAATTTTCATTTTTCGTTTTGTTTTATATTGTAATTCCTATCAGCAAACAGTATAAACTCTGATCAGATGCCGCATTATGTGGCGTCTGATTAGAGTCTACACTGTTTGTCTACGTGCTATATATGGGTTGACTAGTTAAATAGTGTTTATTTCGTGTAATCGGGGGAGTTACTTCCCTTGAAAATAAGCCGATATACAAACGACCGGAATTTTGCAGCAGCAATAAAACATCATTATCTGAGGTTTTTATGTGAAAGGTCTAAGTCTAGAGTTTATGATAATATATTTTATCTTAAAATAATATATTATCTTCATTTTTTTAAATATATATTTACAGTATTTAGAAGTGTTTTCTAGATTCTTATATGATTCTGAAAGCAACCAACTGGGAGGGTTGCAATTTCTAGGCTCTTAACGACCGCTTATTTCTCAAAATTAAATATATCCGCCCTCAAATGATTAAATGAAAAAACATCATCCTTTCGAAATATATACATTTCAGAAAAATAAATATGTTTAAGTAGAACCGGACAATAAATCGTGACGAATTCATAACCCTTGTTTATTATTTTATCATCAAAGAACGGGACGAGTTCATTACCCTTGTTTATTATTTTATTATAGAACGGGATGAGTACATTACCCTTGTTTATTATTTTATTATAGAACGGGATGAGTACATTACCCTTGTTTATTATTTTATTATAGAACGGGATGAGTACATTACCCTTGTTTATTATTTTATTATAGAACGGGATGAGTACATTACCCTTGTTTATTATTTTATTATAGAACGGGATGAGTACATTACCCTTGTTTATTATTTTATTATAGAACGGGATGAGTACATTACCCTTGTTTATTATTTTATTATAGAACGGGATGAGTACATTACCCTTGTTTATTATTTAATTATCAATGAAAAGGAAGATAGATCGGGATGAGTACATTACCCTTGCTTACAATTTTATTATCAGAAAACGGGACGATTGATTATAAAGAGTATGTGGAGTTGTTATCGTGTATGAAGAAAGATCCGGGCCAGGAAAAGGCAGAAATCATAGAGGCTTTCAGGTAAACTACATACACAAATTGTGTGCGTTGTTCGGAGGGAGTCGTTATAGGGAGGGAAATTGGTTTACATTTGCAAACAACCTGAATCCAGATCGTACAGCAGTCGAAGCGTTCGAATGATTGTCCTGTTAAGGGAACTGCGGCAAGCGTCGTTGTAAAGAGGGAATCGTTGTTCAGAGGGCCGTTGTAGGGATTGAACACTATATTTCACGTTCTTGAGTGTTGGTATGGGTTTCCCTAAACATGACAATGATTTCTAACGCGTTTACTGCTACAATATCGACTGCTTAAAATTATCGTCTGCTGTTTTTTCTCAAAGTTCAATTATAAGTGGACATTGTGATAGAATGAATATAATTACGAGTGACAAATACGAGTGACAAACAGCTTGAATCCAGATCAGACGCCGCGTTACGCGGCGTCTGATCTGGATTCAATGTGTTTGCAAATGTAATCAAAGTCTTAATTTCCCCTCCCTATAACGACTCCCTCCGAACAACACACACATTCTGTGTCTCCCATTGAGTGTCGCTGTAGAGAGGGATCAATATACAGTGAAGCTCACTTATAACGAACTTGGATAAGATGAAAAACTGCTTAATTCAAAATAAAAATAATTCCCCGACTGCTTCATTCTTTATTTCAGTGGCCTCATGCTTGCTTAAGATGAAAACTGGATATAACGAAATATTGGATAAGACAACATGATTTTAGGTCCCTAAACTGGATTTTACATGTAAAATGGTTCTGTTTATACAACATGCCGGTAAAGTAAAATGCGCTTTAATATATTGAAATTCCTATCAGCAAACTCAGTATAATGCGGCGTCTTGTCAGATTCTACACTGTTTGTCTATGTCCCTTTTTAGGACGATTGGAACAAATGGGCTAAGAAAATAAATGTGTCATTATTTCTGTCTTATTCATTTAATCCCCATTCCAGTCTTTTTCTAATTTTGAAAGACAGATGACCACTTAAAGCAGATTGAAAATACAGCAGAATGCACATGAAGGCGAATTCTGCTTTACTTTCAGCTTGATAGGAGATATGACATATTAATTTGATGCATATTCATACCTGTATTAAATGGAACTATTTTTCTTCAGCGAAGGAATGTAATTAAATGGGTAAAACGTCGTAAATATGGAGCAAAGAATTCACGTACAAACTTTCGCTATACGCGCTTGCAATATTTCAACACAGCGGAAGCCTGCGCTTTGTCACACAATCATTCATTAAAATGTGGTCACGTGATAGCGGCGCAAATAAATTCAAAAAATATTCCCATACTAGACTGCATACATATTGTTTCGTTACTCTTTAAATCGGCATGACTTATACTAAATCTTATATCGTGATGAGTGTGTACCGTTTCGTGTTGGCAATGCGATGAAACCGCTTTGAATAGACGGACGCAACTCAGTGCATATTGCATATTGTGTACTTTGGTTTCAAAAATTTACTTGTTTACCATGAAAACTCCGTTGTTTACCATATAAACCGTATATGAACAGCAAGGAAATTACATAAACTTTAAACGTTTGTTTGTTTCTTGGTACAAATTCGAATTCATACATGTATGTATCAAAAGATTGAAATACAAAATGTACTCTAGCTATTCTTCTTGTCTATATGAAAGGGGAGTGATTTGAGAAAGATTAATAGCAGTTGTCTTTCGTGTCTTGCTTGTATGGCCGACTGAAATTACACAAGGAAGTTTGTAAGTGTTAATAAAACTTAAACCCTAACGCAAGGAAATAACTGTAGAAACCGAAAAGTTCTTCAGAATGTTAAAGATTATAACTTTACTTTATTCTAGGAAAATAGACAAAAACAAGGGCTATAATATGACACGGGATAAGATCAAGATGTGTTTTGAGAGAATTGGCTGTGATTTTGAACATCTTATTGGTGACGATCTAGAGAGAATGTTAGACAGAGCAGACCTCGATGGAGACGGCCTCATAAGCCTAGATGGTAGGTATTCAATGTATTGATATTTATTTAGTCCATTTGCGCCAAGTGGATTCTTCAATGCCAATATATTGAATAACTCATTTTTATCTACGTGTGTGCCTGGTCTAAAAATTATTTTTCGTTTTGTTTTATACTGAAAAGATTCCTATCATAACATAACATAACATAATTTTATTGGCTCAAACATTTTTACAATGTTTCTTGCCATCAGCAAACAGTGTAGACTCTGTTTGCCGATGTCCCATATATGGGACCGAATACACAAATGGATTAATTTAGCCCCCCTGAGACTTAATTTGGAAAATTTCAACTTCCAATAAAGTCTACAGTGAAACCCCTCTAAACCGGACATGTGTGGGGACAACAAAAATGTCCGGTTTATAGGGGTTTCCGGTTTAGAGGGGTTTCCGGTTTAGAGGGGTTTTAACCTTTTTAACAATTGTTTCTAGTATGGAAGATGGCTGACCACTTAAAGCAGGTTTAAAGTAAAACAGAATGCGCCTTCGGGCGCATTCTGCTTTACTTTCAACCTGCTTTAAGCTATCATCTGCAAGAAAGAATAAACTATTTTCTCCAGTGTAGGAATAAATCAAAGAAGTAAAAAGGCGTAATAATGGTGTAATGGGTAAAAATAAAGAAGGGTTGGAAACGGGACCAAAGCTTTTGTCCGGTTTAGAGAGAATTCCGGTATTAAGAGGTTCCGGTTTAGAGGGGTTTCACTGTATTCCCATTTTGTCTTCTTATGGTTAAGTTTTACAGTTTATTGCAAGATGGAAAACAAGGCAGACCTAGATGGCAGGAACATTTATATAATGTGTTAAGCTTTTGCGTCGCTTTAACCCTTTACTTAATACAGTGAAATTTGATAAGAGTAGGGCATCGCGCCCGGGTTATCTGTATCAGCTCCCCTCTCTCTGGGGTGTCCAATTAGCCCATAGATGGCAGAAACGGATGTTAACAAACAAAACAATCTTTGTAACCCTGGAACTAAATTATTCATATCATTTCATTTCAGAGTTTGTCACCATTATGCTTGAGAAGCCCCAATGATGACGTCATGGACCGCTCGAACACGTGCACGAACGGTTACAACAGCATCCCTCTATTCCAACAGCAAAATAAGAAATAAAAGATGAATTCTAAAGAAGTAGAATCTTAATACAGGACATAAAAGGATACAGGATATAAAAAGCTACTACAAAACATTGATATTACTTTTATTCTGAATTCAGAAAATACCTGTTTTCAGAGTGTTCCTTTGGTAGCTGGCAAGATAGTGGCTTTTTTCTTACTCTGGCATTTTAACCGTTAATATTCTGTCACATGTTGAAAGTACACATCGTACCTAACAATATATCTGAAACTCGCACATAAAAACATTGTAATTAATACATGTGATCATATAAATACATGCTAAATAAGAGTTTAATTTTTGTATATTTATTGTTAGCCATCCACGCCTTGAACTTGTCATTGGCAGTGAAAAGAAATCAATGCATTTTATTTATTTTTTATCCATCATGATGTTGGATTTTGATTTATTGCAATGCTCATCGTTCTTCTCCTACCATTATATCGTCATATTTGAATTTGTCATCTGCCAATTTTGTAAATTCGAGGTTTATGCATTTGTAATTAAGACCAAAAAATACCATTTACATGAATGTCAAACAGCCTACATCCAACCAGGTGGCAGTTATATCAGGGCTGCATAAGTTGATCATGACCATTCCTAGGATTTCCAAATTTTCTATTTTTTAAGCGCGATTACTTAAATCAGGTTGAAAGTAAAGCAGAAAAACACATACTTTGGTCATATGGCGCCGTATTCTGCTTAACTTTCAGCCTGCTTTAAACTACCACCTTCTAGGTCAGGGTTGGCACGATATTACCCGCCCAGTAAAACCCATCCCATAAAACCCGGGTTTACCCGGGTTGGGCAATAAGGTCTTATTGCCCACTTTGGGCAATAAACGGGTTTTATGAATTTTGGGTCATATGAAACATCAGTTTTCTTCCTAATATAGTGAGTATTAAAGATTCAATCTAGCCATATTTGAATTATTTATGTACCCAAGGCTGAGCAGACACATAAACATGCTGGTAAGTTTTTAAAACCTAGTTATTATAAGATATACAATTATAAACTAAGGCATTTAAACATATAAACACTCTATTGCTATAGGGATATTTAGAGCAGTTAAGAACTTAAGACTTTTTCGTATATAATATGTATTACAATGAAAAACTTGTCTATATTTCAGCTTCTGTTTATATTTAAATCCTCTAAATGATATAAAAAATTTCCTTATGCCCGTGTCACACTGTCCCGATTTTGACACCAGAAGGCCACACGAACATGGAATTTTGAATTTCGCGCGAAGGTGGCCCCGAACCTGGCTCAACAGGCAAACCAACACGAAGGCAAGTACGGTGCCTACAGAAGGCCACACGATGGCAATCGAACCACACACGAAGTCAACACGAATATGCGGATTTTCACAGGAAGTTTACCCGAAGGCCACACGAAGGTCACACGATAGCTACACGACGTCGTGTTGAGAGTATGATGCAGTCACGAAGGCATCACATGACCTTTCGATGGTATTAAACATTCGATAGACGACGGGAAAGTTCAGTCGCTGATCTAAGATTAAAAACCGCCATATATTTAGATCTACCAATTTTAGATCTAATGTAACTTAAAATTTACGTAGGTTTTAAATTCATCATGTCACGAAAAGGAGGACATGGAAGGGGAAAGATGAAGACTGAAACCACCAATAGACGAGTTCGAAGATTCAAAAAAGAAGTTAACAGTCCTTAATCCCCAAAGGGAGTTGTTGTTCAGAGGTAGTTGTTATAGGGAGGGAAATATTAAAACCCTGAGAGTGTAAACAGTTTGAATCCAGATCAGACACATCGTAACGCGCTGTCTGATATGGGTTCAAACTGATTGTCACTCGTCATTATATGGGTTCAAACTGATTGTCACTCGTCATTATATGGGTTCAAACTGATTGTCACTCGTCATTATATTGGTTCGATTTTGGGAGGCTTATTTTCAAAATGGCTAATGCCAACTTTGTGAGAAAATAGCAGACGACAGCAGTGATATCCTTGGTATTAATGTTTTACTTAGGGAACAGTAGCAAGTATTTTTTTGAGAAGGGGTTCGATGTAGGGAGGGAGCACTGTATGTGAAAATAATGTTAGTGTATATAATGGGAATGATACATGACAATCTTGTCCTACCAGGGCACCAAGCCAGCCTTTAAAGTAAAGTAGTGACCTAAGTATCGTCTAGCTATAGTTTAACACTTTGCATGCTGTGTAATGTTTTTGTCTGTAACAATCTCAAAATTTCTTTTAAATTCAGGGTCAGGGACCCGTTTCATAAAATCTTGCACGATGAATGTTGTCGTAAGTCAGATTATAAAAGTCTAACTTATTATTTATTTCTCTCCATCTAATCCTGTATTGCGGCATCTCTTTGGAACCGTCTTGAAGACGACGATTTCAAAGAGAAGACACAAGACAATTTTAGATAGAGAAATCAGAAATTAAATGTATTTTAAAGTTTTGACTTACGATTGCTTTTGTCTTACATTTTATGAAACGAGTCCCTGAAGACCAAACAGCTTAGATCGCGATGAGACGCTGTTTTACGTGTTGTATCATCTTGATCCAAACTGTTTGCAAAGGTTATCAGTGTGTCCGAATTATCAGTCGCTAGCATGGTGAGAGGTTAATCTCAAGTTTCCAAAATGTAAAGTTCAATACTAGATTAACATAGAATTAAAAGTTCGATCGACTCTACATCTTGGAAACTAGAAATTTTCAACTTAAGTAAAGCCTGTCTATTGGAAAAGGCTTATTGATTATAAGAAGATCGATGGCAGCTTAAAACATGGTGAAGGCAAAAAGAGTGTTCCGAAAAAGATGTTTGAACATTTCACTATATAACTCTATGTAAAACAGCGACCCCCGGGGCGGGCCAATTTTGACTTCAGGGGCATACTTTCAACCTGCTTTAGCAGCCACATGCCTTAAACACAATATAAATCAGTGGTATTAATAGAGGGATTTTATTGTTTCTCAATATTAGTTGAAAAAAAATAACGAGTTGTTCCGGACTTGACATTTTTAAACTTGAGATTTTAAACTACAGTTAAGCTTGTTCATTGCGTCCATTAAAGAAAATTCTTATTGGTTATAAGAAAGAAAGGTGATAACTTGAAATGTAGTGAAAGTAAAATAAAATGCGCATTCTGCTTTTTTAACCTACTTTATGTGGTCACGTGTCTAGAAATTGACTTTTGGTAGAAAGTTTAAGGTACAATTCATAAAAAAATCCGTTTCAAAAGGAGGACATTTGGAAATATTAGGGATTTTTCATGATCAACTTTCATAATCATCAATATAAATCTGGTACATTGTAATAAAACTAATCATAATGATAATAATTATAATAATAATATTAACAATAATAATAGCAATCAACTAGTGGCCGCCCTGATGTACAACAAAACAAAAATTTCTAATTTTAATAGATGGCAGCTTAAAGCCGGCTGAAAGTACATACCTTCAGGCACATTCTGTCTTACTTCCAATCTGCTTGAAATGAGTACCTGTCCTCAAAACTAGAAATAGGCTATTGGGTAATGGGTGAAACACCACATTATTTATGTGATTCAGTGGTAGTTATAAATAGTGCTGTTGTTTCTTATTATTTCAATGTTGAACCTTTATTTCATAAGTGCAAACAATAATTATTTCACGTTATGCTTAAGGCATTATGCAATACAGGGCTCCCTCTCTACAACACCATCCAACAAGAGGCAGATTATGTATTTTGTTCGGAAGGAGTTGTTGCAGGGAGGAAAATATTAAGACCCTGAGAGTAAAAACAGTAAGAATCGTCTGATCTTGGTTCAAACTGTTTGTAACTCATTATTTTGTATTTTTTTCGGTCACATCGTAGTCTTATTTCGATGCCATCGTACTATAATACGATAGCTTCACGATAGCTTCACGACATCATTGCGATGGCTTCACGAAGTCGTGTTGCCTTCCTAAGACTTCGGGCGGCTTCGTGTTTCCTTCGTATTGTCTTCGTGAGGAGAAAAATGCCCGATGGTACCGATGATCACACGAGAGAAATACGAAGGCGACACGATTTGACAAGATGCCCACACGATGGCATTACGAAGGGTAAAATGGAAACACGAAGTCAACACGAAAACGAACCTTCGGAAGGTCCTTCGGCAACTTTTTTGACAGCCAAAGATTTTTTCATCGCTCACGAAGTTGCTCCCGATGCCCGTAAAATTCAGCCGGAGCCCACACGGTGGCTGAGGATGCCCTCACGAATGACCCGATGATTACACGATCAGGCCCGAATGTGAACATTTCGTCTATCGTGTGTCCATCTGTTGTCAACTTCGGGACAGTGTGACGCGGGCATTAGCCAAGGATAATTGCTTTGTAATTACTGACTTAAGGAGGTGCTAAATTTGTCAATGCTCTACCACAAAGGTGATAGACTGTAATTAAACACACATGCCTTGATTTTACTTTAGGATAGGGGGTCTTGGGATAGGGTGTCACATGGCTTCAAAACCACCTGAGATTACAACCTCAAAAAATTAAAATCTACAATGGTCAAATTTCGTGTTGATAGTTGACACAATTTTTGCTTATTATTAATTTTCATTTAGTCATGCTATTCTCAGCAATACGCTCGTATTAGTGTTGATGGCCAGCAATAGGTTTTTAGGTAGGTTTTGACTGATTACTGTCATAGTTAACATTCTAAGCTAAAAATTTCTTAAAACCCAATAAAATCCATAAAACTCCTAAAACCCACCCTCTTAAAACCAAACAAACTTGCGGGTTGGGCAATAAGATAAAACCCTGGTTTTATGCCAACCCTGTATATGGTAGCACTTTATCCTAAAAAAAGTCCAGCGATAGTATAAACCAATCCATACGGATGCAGTCTATCTATATATATATTTTTTACATTCGCACCATTCAATTCCATTGAACAAAATGACGTGTCATTCGTACATACCCAATTTATATAGGGGCGGGTCTTGTGGATATTTTGCGCAGATGAGGCGGGGCTTATGGATCTGCTCTCCGCAAATCATATTTTTACGTTGCCTGAGTAATACAGTTATGACTGTTCCTTTCAAGGTACATATTATTTGTGTCAACAACCTCTAATATGGATTAAACATACATAGTAATAATATGTTCTTTTAATATTGAGAAATTACAGCAAATATAATGTAAATACATGTATAGATATTTATTAAGAAATGAACTGATTGTTTTTCGGTGTTTAAGCGAAATGAAGGACAGAAAATGATCGGCAAATTTGCCGATCATTTTCTGTCGTTTATTTCGCTTAAACGACGAAAAATCAGTTCATTTCTTAATTAACATCTATGAAGTAGCAAGCAAGCCAAATAAAAACAATCCATCAAAATGAATGCAATCAAGTCATATGATATAGTGAAGAAGATGTTATCCTACCTCCTACAAGTTTCTAGCTATCCGATTGGTGAATTTCCATCCACTGCTTTCAGACCTAATATTGGCCCTAGGGGCAACAGATCTTATGCACGTGAAAACGTTAGCAACGTAGCGTTCAAAATGGCCAACGTTCGATGAAGATGACGTCATTTGGTTTCTATAACGGCCGCGCTTATGTAAACATTCAAACAGTTTACATATTCGTTGATTTTGAACCAGGTACAGTTGAGAAAACGTTATTCTTTCCCAATAAACGCGTTTACGCTAAAACTAATATTTCCATTGCAAACAGTTTGGAGCCAGATCAGACGACGGGCTCCAAACTGTTTGCCACTTGTATAATGAATATTCAGAATTGTCAAAAAGTTGTTTTTTTGTACATTGCGTTTTAACGGGAAAGAATAACATCTTCTCCACTGTATACAATAAACAAGTCATTTTAAAACGGTTTCTGATTAGATGTAGACTATACAGTATTTGGGCGGTAAACATGACGTCACGTACTAATGTTTAGATAATGATTGATGACGTCATGTTTTCATATTATATAATAGTGGCCACCTTTAATCTATTTCGTCAAGAATAAAAGGTAGTCGGTACGATAAAAACGTTACACAGTAAAACTGTGTAACTTAAATTATTCTTTATCAATGCATAGATATATTGAATAAGTGTGTTTTCCGTATTGAATTTACTGAACAAGTTGGACACAAAAATATGTTTCGAGACTTTGGCGAGCAACATATTTTATCCAACTAGTTCAATAAATTCAGTGCTGAAAAACACACGAATGTAATATTCTATTTATCACATAAACACCTAAATAACGCAAAAAAATCAGTACGTTTCACTTATCCCTTAGCTGTTAGGAAGAAGATTCGTCATCACTTATTAGGTTTTTAGATAAAACAACATCAAACTAAAACAACATCAATGAGTTGTGAATTAATATTTAAACTTAAATTGTTTTTTATTGGCTATAAATAATCATTTGACACTAAGTTTCCTTTTCGGAATGACGTCTTTATTCTAACATGACGTCATTATCATGTAACCTTAGAAATTCAAACTAGACTTCTACGTATCTGATTTGCGGCACATATTTTGGTAGAAAATATGATACAGACAAGTTAAGACACTTGGTAATGTTTCGACTACTCATGGTGATCAAAGTTTGTCAAACTGGATTCTGTAAACTGTTTTACAGTCGGCGTAGTAATACAGTATTCCATTGATTCGTAAACTAGTATATTACATGTAATATGCACAGTGTGTCATACGATTTATATTACACTGTATATGTTTATGTGATAAACGCGTTTATACTTTAACAGTTAGATATATTTCCATTGCAAACCGTTTGGAGACAGATCAGACGCCGGCTGAACAGGATACAAATTGTTTGTTTTATTACAATGCGTTTGCGCTTCGTTGGTGTATACAGTGGAGAAAACGTTATTCTTTCCCAATAAACGCGTTTACGCTAAAACTATTATTTGCAGTGCAAACAGTTTGGAGCCAGATCAGACGCCGGGTAACCCGGCGTCTGACCAGGCTCCAAACTGTTTGCCACCACGATAAACATGAATTATCAGAATTGTCAAAAAGTTGTACTTTTCTACGTTTTAGTGTTTTGCGTTTGCGTACGTTTGCGTTTAAACGGGAAAGAATAACAGATTCTCCACTGTAACAGGGAAATATAACATCGTCACTCCACCATATGGCAGCGATGCAGCAACCACATCAAAACAATCCAGCTATTACGTGAAACAATCCAACTATAACAATCTAACCACCACATAAAACAATACAGCCATCACATAAAAACAATCCAATCACCTCATAAAAAGAAAACAATCCAGCCATCACATGAAAACAATCCAACCACCACATGAAATCAATCCAGCCACTGCTTGGAAACAATCCAACCACCATTTGGAAAAAATCTAGCCACCACATAAACACAATCCAATCACCACTTGAAAACAATCTAGACACATTTGAGCAATCCCGTCTTTCCATAAAAACCAACCAACGCTTTAACCAACCAATACTATACACAGTCGAAGTTCAATAACTCGAACTTGTTAAACCCTTTCCCCAATAGAAGCGCCATTTAATGCATTTCATTTATTCCTACACTGAAGAAAAATAGTTCCAATTTATACATGTGTACAGTCATTAACATTTACCAAAGGAAATGTTTTCTATATTCTTAAAGATGGTAGCTTAAAAGTAGAGCTTAAAGCAGGCTAAAAGTAGGGCATAAAACGCATTAAGGTGCATTCTGCTCTATTTTTAACATGTTTTAAATGGCCACCTGTTTTAACTTTGAAATGCGGGTATGTTATTATTATTATAATTATACTAGATTTATATAGCGCTCTTTTCACACATAAGATGTGCGTTCAAATAAATACGAAAGACTCAAGCAGGAAACGCAACACAAACAATACACCCACCTCTCAAGCAGAACACACACACAGTCATACCATAACAAACACATACACGCAATACCATTCCTTTATATACACACTAAATAGAAAACAACACACAAGACAAACATAAAGCAAAGTGAATATAGGAGCCCGCCTTGGTACGGTCAGTAGCAATCAATAATTAATTATAAATTAACCATTAACAACCACTGGGGGGGTTAAACCTGGGTTTAGGGGCGCCCAACCTCACTCTTATCTCCTATATTCACCTATAAAGACGAACAGTGTACATAAAATATAAACCCTGTTCCAAAACCTTACAATCAAAAAGACCGCCAACACAGTAAGTAAATACATGTAAAACATGACAAGATTATTAGTAACACGGGAAAGAATTTAACATTCAAGCCCTTTACAGGAAATTATTTGTTCACATGTTAAACACTTCGAGATGTCGAAATTCGACTGTGTATGCAAAATTGCGATAATATAACTAGGATCTAGGATAGTCAATAACTCAAAGTTTCATTTGGAATCAATCTGTATGACAAATTGATGAGATGAATTAAAATAAACTTTTCGTGTACTTTGGAAATTTCCATAGAAGCAACGCTTCTTTTGCCGAACACTGTCACGCTTGTCAAAGGTGAAAGTTTTACCATATGATTTATGTTTGAATACATTATTTGTTACACATACGTGTGTTCATGCCAAACAAATAATGTCCATTGCCAACAATTTAGGAGCTGGATTCGATGACAGCATAATAGCGTACAGTGGAGAATCTGTTATTCTTTCCCGTTTAAACGCAAACGTACGCAAACGCAAAGCACTAAAACGTAGAAAAGAACAACTTTTGGACAATTCTGATAATTCTTGTTTATCTTGGTGGCAAACAGTTTGGAGCCTGATCAGACGCCGGGTTACCCGGCGTCTGATCTGGCTCCAAACTGTTTGTAAAGGAAAAACTAGTTTTAGCGTAAACGCGTTTATCGGGAAAGAATAACAGATTCTCCACTGTATTACAGTGCTCCCTCCGTACAACGGTCCTCCGAACAACGTCTCCCTTCTTACAACAAAACGTGCCGCTGTTCTCCAAATAAGACACGTTAACTTTGTCCAACCTTGTCACTGCTGCAATATCGTCTGCTTAAAATTATCGTCTGCTGTTTTTCTCAAAGAACCATGACTTTTTTATTTGACATTTTGACAGAAAAAACACTTAATGACAAGTGACAAACAGCTTGAATCCAGATCAGACGCCGCGTTACACGGCGTCTGATCTGGATTCAAGCTGTTTGCAAATATAAGTCAATTTCCCTCCCTATAACGGCTCTCTCTGACCAACAAACCCATTGGGTGTCGTTGTAGAGAAGGAGTGCTGTAGCTCACTGTTTAGTGGAGAACTTGTTATTCATTCTCTATAAACGAAACTAAAGTCATTAGAAGAAAATAAGTATTTAAAAAGTTTTCTGTTGATATAACCTGGGTAGTTAAACGTTTGAAGCCAGATCAGACGCCGGGTTACCCGGCGTCTAGTAATTATTATACACATGTTTGATTGAATATTGGTTTTTTTTGCTCCTTACCATCTAGTTTGTTCGGTTGTGGATCTATAAATTGGCGTGTCTTAACCTTTAAGGACTGTCAATTGATGCGTAATTAAAACAATAACAAAGTTTTAATGCTTGATAAATTGGTTGCGAGTTTCAAACTATCTGATAATATGTGTATCTTTGTATGACGCATACAAGGGTGTGGATACCCTATTATGTCCCAATAAACCTGTTTGTTATAAACTCACTCACCCCTAAAAACTCACATGGACAGTTCCGATTTCCAATTTAGTCCATTTCTGACTATTTAGTGGTGATCCTTTTTAATAAATTGCAGAACGACGACCAGTCTAACTCTTTAATAAGCCCTCTGATCTGGGTCTACACTGTTTACATAGGACATGTGTACTCTTTATAATTATGTACACTGTAAAAGACGCGGTACAGTGGAGAATCTGTTATTCTTTCCCAATAAACGCGTTTACGCTAAAACTATTATTTGCAGTGCAAACAGTTTGGAGCCAGATCAGACGCCGGGTAACCCAGCGTCTGATCAGGCTCCAAACTGTTTGCCACCAAGATAAACAAGAATTATCAGAATTGTCGAAAAGTTGTTCTTTTCTACGTTTTAGTGTTTTGCGTTTGCATACATTTGCGTTTAAACGGGAAAGAATAACAGATTCTCCACTGTACATATGGGACAATGGATTTAACAATGTTGACCATTGCAAAAACTTTAGAGCCATTTCTGGGGTCCGTTTCATAAAACTTCGTACGACAAATGTTGTCGTAAGTCAGATTATAAAAATCTCAACTATAATTTATTTCTCCATCTAATCCTGTCTTGTGACATCTTTTCGGAATCGTCTTGAAAAGACGATTCCAAAAAGATGTCACAAGACAGGAATAGATAGAGAAATAAGAAATTAAATGTATTTTAAAGATTTGACTTACGACAACATTTGTCGTACGAAGTTTTATGAAACGGGCCCCTGAAGCCTAAACTCGGTGCCTGGGGCCCGTTTCATAAAACTTCGTACGACAAATGCTATCGTAAGTCAGATTATAAAAGTCTCAATTATTATATATTATTCTATCAAATCCTGTCTTGTGACATTTCCAAAGAGATGTCACAAGACAGGATTAGATGGGGAAATCAGATATTAGATGTAGTTTTGACCAACGACCGTTTTTGTCGTACGACGTTTCGTAAGACGGGCCCATACAGTGGAGAAAACGTTATTCTTTCCCAATAAACGCGTTTACGCTAAAACTATTTTTTCAAATGCAAACAGTTTGGAGCCATATCAGACGCCGGGTAACCCGGCGTCTGATCTGGCTCCAAACTGTTTGCCACCAAGATAAACATGAATTATCAGAATTGTCCAACAGTTGTACTTTTCTACGTTTTAGTGTTTTGCGTTTGCGTACGTTTGCGTTTAAACGGGAAAGAATAACAGATTCTCCACTATACGTCTACGAGTGGTCAGGCCCCAAATGATTTGCCTCTGATTTGGAAAAATCTTCATCATTATTGTCTTGTTCCGTTAAAAAGGGAGGATAGAAATAAAGTATTACTACTACAGTACAAAAAGGGATGGTTTTCTATACTAACTGAGTGTTTTGAAGCCTAGTCACGCACTTATCAATACACGTCATTTTGATAACAGCGTACTTGTACAGTGGAGAATCTGTTATTCTTTCCCGTTTAAACGCAAACGTACGCAAACGCAAAGCACTAAAACGTAGAAAAGAACAACTTTTGGACAATTCTGATAATTCTTGTTTATCTTGGTGGCAAACAGTTTGGAACCTGATCAGACGCCGGGTTACCCGGCGTCTGATCTGGCTCCAAACTGTTTGCACTGCAAATAATAGTTTTAGCGTGTACGCGTTTATTGGAAAAGAATAACAGATTCTCCACTGTAAAAAGTAGAGCAGTGATACCTAAGTTCGATACGTACTCATGTGAGGACCCAGATCACACGCCTCTGTAATCAGGGTCTGCATTGTTTGTAACAAAGTAATACCTTGGTCAAAAACACCCCAAAATAGTAACGAATGGGCTAGACTAAATTGGAAACTGGACAACTCCACTTGAAGTTTGAGGGAGGAAAGGGTTCATGAATGTGTAGTCAGTTAGCTGGGTGTATTCAGCCACTCTGACAAGAAAGGTTTATTCTGACTGTTTAACCCATTACCCCATAGCCTCTTTCTAATTTTGAAAATTGGTGACCACTTAAAGCAGGTTGAAAGTAAAGCAGAATGCGCCTTAAGGCGCATTCTGCTTTACTTTCATCTGCTTTAAGCTTCAATCTGCTAGAATATAGAAAATATTTCGTATGATATATATTCATAACTGTATAATAGTGGACCTATTTTCTTCAGTGAAGGAATAAAATAAAGGCGTAAAAGGGTGTATTTATGGGATAATGGGATAAGACGGGTTGTGGCCTACAGAGTTTGGTGCTTTCTGTGTTGATTTCAGCTGGCTGTAGGCAGCAATATATAATATTATGTCTTGGGCATTGAAGCCAAGCTTTTTTGTTTACCTTGTAGAAATAGCGGGATCTGCTGTATATCTGATCCGTTAAAATGATCTTTATTTCAAAATGTCATCCGTTTTTGTTAAGATTTGTTTTGATGTTGGGAAAAACATAATTATACTACTATAAAGATGTTGTTGATGTTGTTGTCGAAATAGCGAGATATTCTGTATAGTTATCACGTATGGTTATCATTGTATATCTGATCCGTTAAAATGAGCTTTGTTTTAAAAAAAAATCTGTTTTTGTGTGGATTTGTTTGGTAGGGAAAAAACCTTATAGATCATTTTTTAATATACTCCGTGGATTTGTCAATCTGAGTAACAAGGAGTTTGGATCCTCATTAAACATCGCATTCCTGAAGTCTGATCTGGATCCAAAGTGTATGCAAAATAATCCAAGACGCGCTGTGAGCGATAAGGGTATACAGTCATATAGTCATAATAGATTTATCCCTGGAAGTTTAAATGAGCTACTCCAAAATCAAATGAAGTTTATTCCATTTTTTTACTGTTTAAGGTTTTTATTTTACTTTAACCGACAAAGAATCGTTATGGTGGTACGTTTGTGAGTGGTTTGGATCCTGGTCAGACGCCGGGTTACTCGACGTCTGATCAGGATCCAAACTGTTGCCAATATAAGAGCACTAGTGGGGACCACTGTTAACCCTTATCATGTTAAACGTGTTTGCAAACAATTTAGATCCAGATCAGACGCCGCGTAACGCGGCGTCTGATCTGCATCTAAAATGTTTGCCACTCGTCTTCAACCTTTCGTTAGCTGATATGCTTAAAAAGTAATTCAGATTTTAATTGAAGCAGACGATATATTTGAAGCAGACGACATTTTAGAATGATATGGAGTAAGGGGGGACACCATATAAAAATCTGGGTAGGTCGAACACAACACTATTGTATATGATTGTATTGTTACTTCAGTTAGCATTTTGGAACTGTTTTGTTGGCATCTAACGCTCTTAACACATTCGACCCTAGCGACGAGTATACTCGACATTTACAAACAGCGTATCTGTGAAAAGTACCTTTGTCATACAGACAGGGTAGACCCTGATCAGAGGGCTCCGAAAGGAGCCCTCTGATCAGGGTCTGCACTGTTTTTTCTTTTAATTAATATTATTCAAACACTCTTAAATAGTCGAAAATGGACTAGACTTAATTGGAAACTGGAACTGACTAATTGTTGTTTCAGGGCTGAATGCGTTAAAACCAGGAATCTGACTTAGTTCTCAATGACAGAAGTTCAAAGGCTTGGGAGGAATTAGTGTCAATTTTAACATTCGGGAACTAACTGTGTGGTGTATGTGTTTTGAGTGTAACTTGTGTGTTTGTGAGGTCTCTGAGACTCGGACAGTCCACGAAAAATATGTCTGACCAGGTCGAACAGTCAACAATAGACACCTCTGGTCCGGTCGAACAATCCACGGTACACATGTCTGACCGCCTCGCACAGTCCACGGTACGCATGTCTGACCCGATCAAACAGTCCACGGCTGGCATGTCTGAGCCGGTCGGGCAACCAACGATAACGGTTTCTGACCCGGACGGGCAGTGCACGACTCCCATGTCTGACGGGGTCGGCCAGGCCCCCATAACCATGACTGGTCCGGTCGGCCAGACTAGGCTCGATAAGCAAAAAATTGTGCAGAAAGCCTTGGTGGAAATAGAAGAAGAAGACGCCATTAGACGCCTAGAAGAGGCTGTTGATATCGTAAGAATATTTCTATTTAACCCATTATCCCCTGAAACTTCCAATCGACAATTCCAGTTAACAATAAAGGCTTGTCCATTTGAGACTATTTATGGTTGTTTTTTATTCTAAATGACACACAGTGAAATCCCTGATAAAAGGGCTCATGCAGGGGCCCCCTAATCAGGTACTACACTACCTGCATTAGACAAGTGTACTCTTCACAGGTACAAATTTGGTAGAGGACGCACATATGCGTCACTATATGGCTCAATGAGTTAAACCCTATCTAATGTTTCAATTCGAAACAAGCAGACTTCTTCTTGAACGAAGAAGGAAAATTGTATTTGCAAAATGTCACATGCAATATGTGTTTTGGTTTGAAATGAACATTGCGAGGAACCGAATTACCCTGGTCTGAAATATTTAACGTGCTCTTGATACAGTGGAGAATCTGTTATTCTTTCCCAATAAACGCGTTTACGCTAAAACTATTATTTGCTGTGCAAACAGTTTGGAGCCAGACCAGACGCCGGGTAACCCGGCGTCTGATCAGGCTCCAAACTGTTTGCCACCAAGATAAACAAGAATTATCAGAATTGTCCAAAAGTTGTACTTTTCTACGTTTTAGTGTTTTGCGTTTGCGTACGTTTGCGTTTAAACGGGAAAGAATAACAGATAATAAGCTCCTAGTCTTTTATGAACTACATGATCCAAGGGTCCGTTTCATAAAACTTCGTACGACAAATGTTGTCGTAAGTCAGATTATAAAAGTCTCAATTATTTATTTCTCCATCTTATCCTGTCTTGTGACATCTCTTTGGAATCGTCTTGAAAAGACGATTCCAAAGAGGTGTCACAAGGCAGGATTAGATAGAGCAATTAGAAATTAAACGTATTTAAAGTTTTGACTTACGACAACATTTGTCGTACGAAGTTTAATGAAACGTGCCCCTGGAGTGGTTGCTTAACTCTTTCACTGTCAAATTAAACGTGAGTTTGTTACCCCTTCACCGCTACATTGTTGCCTGTCGTCTGCAATATCATTATAAAGTTAGATTTCAGGTAGTATGACTTAAGAAATATTGATATGAGTGTCAAACAGTTTGGATCCTGATCAGACGCCGCGTCTGATCATGATCCAAAATGTTTGCAAAGTAGCCGTTTGGCGCTATTGGCAGTGAAAAAGTATTAAGGATCTTTTAAGTACAGATGCATCTCAGAAAAAATCACGTATTCTTTGGCAAAAAACTATGAACAGCAACTGAGGATATCTTATAAAACAGTAACTTGTCTTAACCTTTTACCCCATATCCTGTTTCTGATTGAACATTCTGCTTTACTTTCAATCTGCTTTAAGCTATCATCTAGAAAGATATTGGAAATGACTTCTGTGTTTTGTGTTCTTATGACTTCTTCGACTAGGACTACTTTCATTAGAGTAGAAATAATCAGAGGCGTAAAAAGTAGAATTTATGGAGTAATTGGTTATATATTACTACGCGATTGAGGCTCGTCTTCTGTTTTCTATTGTAGATGACGGACATGGCACATATAAGGCGAAACTCTCACACAGTAGGTCACCTATAGTCCAGTTGTATGACAATAAGTGGGCACATGTTACCATCCTCCATTTGATGAAACTAGACGCAACATAATCCAATAAGATATAGAAAATGTTTTTGGGAAATGTAGACAGTTGATTTTACATATAATCAGATTAGCAAGCAGTTCAGGCGCCGATTTACTCCAAACGGTTTGCAACTACAGTGCTCCCTCTCTACAACGACAACCAATGGCAGACAACAAATGTGTGCGTTGTTCGGAGGGAGTCGTTATAGGGAGGGAACTTGGTTAATATTTGCAAACAGCTCAAATCATCTGAATTCAAGCTGTTTGTCATTTGTGATTATGTTTTTTTCTGTCAAAATGTCTTTTATATAAGAATAACAGAAGACAATAATTTTTAAGTAGACGGTGATACATCAGTGCAAGCATAAGACATACTTTGTTTGGGAGCAGCGGCGAATGTCGCTATAAGGAGGGAGTCGTTGTTCGGAGGGCCGTTGTAGAGAGGAAGCGCTGTACTGTACCATCAGTATTATATAAAACACATTTTTATGGAGGAGAATAACATGATTCCCTATATACAACTGGTCGTTTTGTTGACTAATCTGTCTGTCTACTTGTCTGTATGTTTCGTTTTACTGAGCCCAGGGTCCAAGGTTTTAAAGCTTTTGAGGTGAGTCTAAAATCGTCCTCATGCATTTGATTGGTCAGATTTGAGCCTAGGCTCAAATCTGACCACTCAAATGCTTAAGAACTACTCCAGACTCAACTGAAAAGCTGTATAACATTGGAGCTAGTCTTATGCTTATAAAGTGTTTGAGATGAGTCTGAGATGGTTATCAAACTTTTGGTTGGTCAGATTTGATTATTCAGCTCAAATAAATTCTGACCAGTCAAAAATTTGAGAACGATTTAAGAGTTAATTCAAACGCTTTATAAGTATGGGTTCTGTTCTCGTGTCCTTTTTGTCTTGCCTAGTAGTTTTCTTGTCCGTTATTACTGTTGGAGAAGTTATCCTTTCCCGTTTTTAAAAACAAAAATAAACATAATGCAATAGAATATATACGAGAATACCGCATACGGGTGCTGGACGCTCGACTTTCTCATACTTGAGATCACAGGTACTTGACACATACTTTATTATCTATGACGACCCCCCCCCCCCTTTTTTTTTTTACTATACTTCTATGATAGATACAAGGTAAACAGCGCAATTCATCACCTAGTCTTTACTATCGACTTTAACTGATGCTAAAATAAACTCGATCGCCATTATTCTCTTGTGGTACCCTCGGGAAATGATTAATTTATCAATATATACTTTTTATTTCATCAAATTCCGTCAAATAACGCCACAGTACGTGCATTATAACGAAAATATGCATTAAAAAAGTTTTATGCCGTTCTCATGGTACAGGTTTTATTGCCCAAAATAAGGGGTAATCTAGTCTGTTTGCACATTTAACGGCCTTTACGACTGGAACTTTCACCTAATTTCATTAGAGCAAACGCGTTTGTGTCGGAACATGACCCTCTTCACTATCAGCTATATGAAATATACATGTAATTTGGCACGAAATTGACAAGTGAAAGACTCATTTCATTGTGAATGCCATTTTGAATACCGGAATGAATCGAATGAACGGAGCGATCTCATTAATCAAAATTAAACAAGTAAAGTTTCTTTTAATTTTGCATTCTATGTAAATTATTTAAAACTGATAATATTTCATTTAAAGATGATTTATAATATTTGGTGAAAGTTCCAGTGGCGTAGGCCGTTTACTGTGGACAAATAACAGATCACCCCTACATGTACATTCGTTGCTATGTACCGTGAAAACGACATAAAACTTTTTAATGCATATTTTCGTTATAATTCACGTACTGTGGCGTACTGTGGTAGTCCCAATCACATACATGTATTATATTTACTGGATAAATTTAGACTTTTAACCGGTAAACTTTCTCGTTATGTTTAAAATCCCTTTTGAGATATTTAATAACACACGAATTTACGAAATACTTGTTTGATAAGCATCTTAAATTTAGGTCGCGTTTTTTGAAACCGATTTACTCACACGCCATACTTGATTACTCCGTGTTAACCGCGCCTACCATACGGACTTCTCTGTATCGATTTGAAAGTGATCAGTATAGCTCCGCCCCTAAACCAGTCGGCTAGAACTGGATTTTAAGTGAGCATTCATTGAAATATGCAAGTCTCTTTTTAGAATAGTGTTATATAAGGACAATGCGGGTCGAATGTAAATATACTAAACATGTATTCCAAGTTTCAAGTTGATACCTTTGATACCTTTGAGAAATTTTAATTGACAAATTTTAAGTGAAAAGAACGAACAACAACAATGACAACAAGTCTGGAATAACAAATCCTAAGGTTACCTGTTTTATTGCTTTGTGAATTACCCTTTAGATACTGAACAATCAGTCCAAGTTTCAAATAGATATTTTCGATATTTCTTATAAAATGTTGTCTTCACTTTTCAAAAAGTCGAGCAAAATTGACGGTTTGGGATGTGTAGACACTTTAAATCTGAGTTTAATCTGAAGTTAATCTGAGTGCAAACAGTTTGAAGCCAGATCAGGCGTCTGATCTGGTTTCTAATTGTTCGCAATGGAAATAATTGTTTTAGCATTTATATACACGCGTTTATTGGGAAATAATAATGTCTTCTCCAACTGTGTGTTCGTCTATTCTCTGGTCCATATGTCTATGTTGTCAAGTCTGGTTTATGTTTTATTTTGCTTCTTTACTTTATATATGTTATATATGATATACAATCGAAACTCGATACTCCGAACTCGCGTAAGTTCGAACATACCAATAGTTCAAAGTTAAAACGTGGCTTAGCCACTCACTAGTCACCAGGCTTAGTCACCTTTTTACATTGAAATACGGATATGTTCGACCTAAGCGAGATTAAATTATCGAACTTAAAAAGTACTGTTATGTTTGATTTAAGCGAGTTCGAAGTATTGGGTTTCGACTGTATTATGTTTTTTCCGAAATAATCACGTTAACACTTTAAGACACTATTTCCATAACAAACAGTTAGAGCAATATCAGACACCAAGTAACTTGGCGCCGGACCAATCTCAATACTGTTTGATATTCAGACCAAAACAAGTCGTCAACATTTTCTATAGTCTGTTATTTATTAAATTTTGTTGCATTGCGTTATTTATTTTTTAATTCTTTTCTACATAGCTTGTTTTCAGTCACGAAGCCAGATGGTTGCTAACAGCAGACTGCAAGTAAACCAAAAAGCGCTTAAGGCGCATTCTGCTTTACTTTCAGCCTGCTTTAAGTTACCACCTGCTAGAATAGTGAAAAATTTCTGCACATGATGGTGCAAATTCATGACGTTTAAAATTGGAACTTTTTTCTTCGGTGGAGGAATAAATCAAATGCGTAAAAAGGCGTATCTATTGGACAATGTGTTAAACGGGAAAGCATAACTGTTTCCTAACAGTTCAAGTATATTGTTCATTCTGGATTATACATGTATGTTATTGTCATTTCTACCTTGTCAAATTTTATGTGCTTCTTTCGTCCGTCTAAATGTTAGCTGTCTATAGAACAATTATATCTGATGATGGCATTGTATATGCCTGTGTACATGTTTTTATGAACGACTGCCTTTAATAGCTTTAAACGTCGGTCCCTTTGTTGTCTTGTTAATATTGATATCTACAGATAAGTAAACCTCCTCTAATACGATTACTATAAACTGTGTAAATTATTAGGTGTTTAAGACAGGTGAATGCTTCTAATGCAAGGTGGAAATAAAACAGAAAGCTCCTAAAGGAGCTTTCTGTTTTACTTTCAAATTGCTTTAAGCTGTCATCTGTATTTAGACAGTCATCTATCCTTCTTTTTAATGGCCGTAATAGAGGGTGTAGTATAGTGGAGATCATTGTAAATCAATTAAACCCATCAGTGAATTAACCTCGGATTGAAAAAACAGTATGAATTCTGATCAAATGTTGATCAACACTGAGTCTTAAAAGGATCCAAACTAATTAAAACTCTTGTGAATGATTTTTCCAGACAACTTTTATGAAACCGTAAAATTAAAAAAAAAAATTAAAAAAATTACAAACCATCAAGCAGACGACACAATTTAAAACAGACGATAACTTGGTATTGAAGGGGTTAACGTCTTACAATATTGCTGATTTATAACACACAAAAAACAGTGGATAATTGCCAATATTAACCCCAATCAAATATAGCATGTGTTCGGCGGTCATGTGTTACGACAGTAGAGAAGGAAATGCTATTCTTTCCCGTTTACACGAAGCTAAACCAATGTACATGTAATAAACTGGAGAAAATAGAACTTTTTGAAAATGTTTATGATTTGTTTTAATCTTAAAAGCAAACAGTTTGGAACCTGATCTAGCTCGAAACAGATTGCAATGGACATATTGTATTTAGTATAAACGCACATTTTGGGAAAGAAATATGTCTTCTCTGCTGTAGATGTAATGTACAGTGGAGAACACGTTATTATTTCCCAATAAACGCGGTTTACGTTAATACTATTATTTCCAATACAAACAGTTTGGAGCCACTCAGATTAAAATTGATAATCAGGATTATCACAAAGTTGTCATTTTCTCCATGTTATTGCAATGCGTTTGCGTTTAAACGGGAAACAATAACGTTTTCTCCACTGTATACTTATTATTTCCACACACAAAATTACTGTTGAAGCTCAATAAAAACCAGCACCAATTTGCCTAATGGGAGCCAGACATGACACTAGATAACATGAAGTCTGCCAATCGCTCAGTTTAAAATGAGTCGTTGTGAACAGTTTAACAACATGTCAAATTTTACTCTCTGTTTACGTTTAGCTTTATTTCAATGGTACAGAATAAAGTCTCCCCCATTTTAGCTGTTTTTGTACTGAATCCAGGACAAAAAAATAAACATTTAACTATTTTGTAATCATTCAATACAATGTATTACTGTGAGCATTCAATGAATTGTATTATTTTTTCACCTTCATTAATAAACAATCTGTGTTCGCCATGCATCTTATTTGAATTACTGTTCAATATGTATAGGACATAGGCAATTAGTGTAGAATCTGGTCCACAAGTTGTTTGCTGAAAGGAATTTCAATATAAAACAAAACGAAAATGAAAATTTAGACCAAGCCCTGGTCAGACACCTAGTTATCCGGTGTCTGAACTGGCTCTAAACTGATTCAAATACCGGTAGACATTATGGTTGATAGCATCATAAACGCGTAGTTTGGGAAAGAATAATATCTTCTCTACTGTAGATGTAAACATTGGAGAAGGCCCCATTTTTTCAATGTTCGACTTTATTGTTTTGAATTCGTTCTGTTTGCAGCACACCAAAGAACACAAGATTGAAATAAGTCCAGCCCTAGTGAAAGGTAAGACTCTAATAGATTAATTAACTGTAATTAAATACTTTTAGTTACATGAGTGTACGCGTAATCAGGAGAGAGAAGGTGGTATGGAGAGAAAGAACGAGAGCGAGAAAGAAATGAGAACGAACGAGAAATTGACAGACAGACAGGCAGACAGAGAGACAGACAGACCGACAGACATACATACAAACAGATATTAGAGAGAGTTCTGTTAACTTATGTGGAAAACAGACAAACAGAGTAGCAGAGTGACAGAGAGAAAGAATGGATAAACAGTTGTCAGCGACACAGACCGCATAGAGAATGATATAGGGAGAAAGACGAGAGAGAGACAGAGAGAGACAGAGAGCACGCGAGAGAGAGGGGGAGAGGTATAAAGTTGGAGAGTAAAAGCGGGGAGTGGAGAAAGAGAGGCAAATGAGTGAGTGGCGTAATCTATCGACCTCTATTAGTGCATCTGTGAATAGTGCACTTCCGAAATGCAAACAGTGTAGACCAAGATCAATGGGCTCCTAAAGGAAGAGTTTGATCACGGTCTACACTGTTTGAAATTTCAAAATACTGTATATGGCAAAAGCGATCTTAATAGTTAAACATAAACTAGACTTTTTGGGAAACAGGAATTGTCCATTTGAAGTTTCAAGGAGGTGTTTCAAGGAGGTTTGAGTTAAATTGATGTGTTTATGATTTTGGTTTCAGAAGCAATAGAGGCGTTCAAGCTATTCGACAAGGGTAACAACGACGGACTGGATATAGAAGAGCTGAGTCAGGTGTTTCGGGCTCTAGGACAAAACCCCACGGACGCCGAGCTGAGAGAGATCATCAGGAAACACGATATGAACCGTATGAGCTCACTCTTAGCTTTATTGTGGGGTCTGACTATTGCGACAAAAATCGCTGAATCGATAGTTATCGATAGTTGAAAACAGGGCTACCATAAATTGCTCATAAAAATCCTTAGATTTCCAATTTTTCAAGGACGATTTAGGAATCGTATCTTTAACCCTTTCATGCAAACAGTTTGGATCCAGATCAGACGCCGCGTTGCGCGGCGTCTGATTTGGATCTAAACTGTTTGACAACGATATCAATGTTTCTTACATGTAAGCAAAACACGCATATAATTCCAAATTTTAAAAGTAGAAGCAGAAATCCGAACGTAGGACCTCGCTCCTGTTTACAACTGCGCTATGCTCACTAGTTGATGCGTTTATATATACAATGTACTATATAACTATGATGTAAATTTCAAATAGTTTCGAGCCACCACAGACGACGAGGAAAATCGGCGTCTGATCAGGTTCCAAACTATTTGTCACTCTATAATGATTGTTAAAAAATTAAACAACAAAAAGTCATAAGCAACACGCTATCTCTCCCTCTCTACATCTGTGTGTCGGTCTCTATTGCACCTACGAGTACAGTAACATTTATAGTTTTGTCCAAACTAAAACACTTTACAGTACCTCTCAAGATTTATGTTATAGTTAGAACATATTAAGTGAAATCTTAATGGTTAAGAAGGGGCGTAACGAGCGTTAGCGAGTGGCCCCTTCTTAACCATTAAGATTTCACTTAATATGTTCTAACTTACTTAGAATATAACCTATATTTTTATTGGCCGAGGACTACATAATTCCCACGTATTGTAAACAAAGCTGGTTTATTCTGGTTGTGAGATCGCCCAAATATGGCATTCTTTACAACTAGTTGCTGAGAGGCGGAATTATCTATACCACGCGCAAGACACCATGCGACGTCGGAACACAACAAAATTCTTATTGATTAAGTGCCGTACTTAATGGGGCGCAAACGGCAGTTTGATTGGTTAAAAATGTAGGTTATATTCTAATTTTACATAAATCTTGAGAGGTACTGTAACGTGTTTTAGTTTGGACAAAACGCGCGGTATAAATAACTCCGCCTCGCTAACGCTCGTTACGCCCCTTCTTAACCATTAATATTTCACTTAATATGTTCTAACTATAACTTAGAGCAAAACTATTGATCAGTAAAATTTAGTTTGAATCCAAAATAGACATCGGGGTATACCAACTTTCTTGAGAGCGAAAATCTAAAGTGGATAAGACGTCTTTTCCCGTTTAAACGCAAGCTTAAATGCAAACACATCTCAAATGTAAAAACAATTCGAAGCCTGGTCAGACGCCGGGTTAAACTAATTGCAATGAAAGTACATATAATAAACGCTCTTATCGGAAAAGAATAACGTTTTCTCTACTGTATAATATTATTTTACTTTCATATACAAGTATCTCCGGTATACATTCAATATAAACTTCTATATATTGTTACAGACAATGGTCGTTTGGAGGAAGATGAGTTTGAACACATGATTCTCTCCTACATGAAGCCGATGTGGCAAGTGAAAGAGGAACTAAAAGACGCTTTCCGGATATTTGACAAGAAGGGCTCTGGAACTATTGCAATGGCGGGTACGTCACCAGGGTCAAACGGGTTATAAACGTTGGAGTTGAACCTGATTTCGTTTTCAAACATTTGTTTGGTCAGATTTGAGCTATCGCTCAAATCTGACCAATCAAATGCTTGAGAACGATATTAGACTCAACTCAAAAGCTATAAAGCCTTAGGGGCCAGGGAAAATCTCTTTGACAGAGAGTATTCATTCGTTCCTCAAATTACTTACTTTTCTGTTACAGGATACGGCTTCAAATGCAAATAAGAACAATTTGTAACCAAGAAACACATCAATTAAAATCAACAGTGCTTTTATAAATGCGTAAAATATGTCGTATAGTATCGTATGCAGTGGAAAAGAAATTAAGTATGAAAGACAAATCTCAGAAGTAGTTCGTGCATTTTGACAGTAAGCCGCTTAATCATTTGATGATTTTTTAACTTCAATGTTGTAAACTTCATTGTGTGTTGTTAAGTTAATTGTTAGTGTTGGCGTTGTGAAGTGTTGGTAATGTTAGTGTTGTTGACGCCATGGGGTGTTTTTACTGTGAGTGTTGTTGACGCCATGGGGTATTGTCGACGTTATTGTTGTTGACGTCATGTGGTGTTCTTAACGTTAGTGTTTTGACGGTATAGAGCGTTGTTAACGTTTGGGTTGTTGATGCCATTGGATGTTTTTTCTTTAGTGTTGTTGACGCCATGGAGTGTTGTTAACGTTAGTACTGTTTAAGTCATTGGTGTTATTAACGCTAGTGCGGTTGTCTTCAACGTTAATCAGTTGTTTACATCATGGTGTTTGGTAAACGTTAGTGTTGTTTGAGCCGATGGGGTATTGTTAACGTTATTGTTGATGACGCTACTGTGTGTCGTTACTGTTACAGAGCTAGAGTACGTACTGAAGAGGTACGGGGAGCCCTTGACTCACAGACAGTCCAAGGAACTCATCTCACTCATGGATAGAAATGGCGACGGTAGAGTTGACATGGACGGTAAGTATATCCACCCCAATATCCTCCATAGTATTGAGCTATTCGGAATACTTCGGACGGTCTCACTAAAGCTGTTAATTACAGCTTCTTGTTTGAAGGGAATGAACGAGATGTTGCGAGTGGTTGTAGATGAGTCGAAACTCGATACTTCGAAAGCGCTCAAATCGATCGTATCAGTATTTCATAAGTTGAATTTCAGTAAGTCGAGCTTGCTTACGTCGAACATACCCATATTTCAAAGTTAAAACGTGGCTAAGCCACGTTTTAACTTTTAAATTTGGGTATATTCGAACTACCGTGAGTTCGAATTATCGAGTTTCGACTGTACATAAAATAAACAATTACAGTTCCCAATTAGTCATTTTTAACATATTTTAGGTTGACTTTAACAATATATTGCAAAATAGCAAACTTTTCATACATGTATATAGGTTAAGTACTCTTCATGTGTGCGCTGTTTGTAAATTACGAGTATACTCGTCTCTAAGGTTCTAAGGGTTAATAAAGTGTTTAATATTTTCAGATTTCGTCGACTTCCTGTGCGAGGTAGACCGACCAGACTATTTCAAGAAAAGATACCCCGTCCGGAGAAAATCCGTAACAGAACACTACAAATAAACAGATGACATTTAACGCTATTATTTCCGAACAAATGTATACATGTATGTTACAAACAGAGAGGAAAAGACGTTATTTTTCCCGTTTTAGAGACACGAGACGCAATGCAATAAAATGAACAAAATGATAACTGTATGAAAATGTTAACGATTAGTTTTAGTCTGAAATGCAATTGGTTTGAAGCCTTATAAAACGCCTGGTTACACTGTGTCTGATTTGGTTTCAAACTGCTTAGCCACGGTTTAAACATTAATTAACGTCTTTATTGGGAAAGTAGAACGTCTCTTCTAATGTAAATTTTAGGTAATATATATGTTACAAATATGTCTTTTGCAAAAACTTTGGGCCAAATCAAACAACAAGAGTTAACTCTTTCAATACTAAGTAACTATTGTCGGTTATTAGGTCCCCTTGTGCATTTTTAATTACCAAAATATGGACCAGTTTACATAGAATTATGGGCAGTTTAATAAATACTGGTCTAAATAGAAAACAGTGTAGAACCAGATCAGAGGGCTCCTATGGGAGCCCTTTAATCTGAGTCTACACATCTTTTGACTGGAATAAGTACATGTATTTTAAACAGGTACAGTGGAGAATCTGTTATTCTTTCCCGTTTAAACGCAAACGTACGCAAACGCAAAGCACTAAAACGTAGAAAAGTGCAACTTTTGGACAATTTTGATAATTCATGTTTATCTTGGTGGCAAACAGTTTGGAGCCTGATCAGATGCCGGGTTATCCGGCGTCTGATCTGGCTCCAAACTGTTTGCACTGGAAAAAATAGTTTTAGCGTAAACGCGTTTATTAGGAAAGAATAACAGATTCTCCACTGTACGTATTTGTTTCTACTATGGACATGTACAAACACACTTGTGTTATACGACCGGATAAAGTAGAAACTTTTCAGAGGAAATCATTGCTTAATGCATGATGAAAAAATATGCACAAAGCACTTACAATATTTTCTGTATTATAGTTTTCTTGCATTATGTGGGGACGTGTATACAAAGTACCCAAATGTCTTTATTGAATGGTCACTTAAAATTGTTATACGTACATGTATGATTATTAAACTACATGACTGTATATAATAGATGTCCCAGTTGTCAAGATTTTGATATGCGTCAATTTATACGGGTGGTTGACGTTAATATATATGTTCACATATATCGTATATGTAATTATGGGGTACCATATGTGTCTTACAGGACACAGTAACATCTCTACTTTATTGTTTGTGTAAGTAGATTGTTAATTTATGGGATGTAATTTCTGATATGTTTTTCAAATGCAACTCAAACTCAACTGTATTACACTGTATTATACATGTTGACTTGAAGACGTTATTCTCTCCCGTTTAAACGCAAACGAAACACAAATGTATTGCAGTAAAATGTAGAAAATTACAATTTTTTGAAGTTCCTAACGATTGATCTTAATCGGAGTTACAAACGGTTTTGAGCCAGATCAGACGCCGGTTTACACGGCGCTGATCTGGCTCCTAACTGTTTGCAATTGAAGTACAGAGCTCCCTCTCTACAACGACACCCAACGGGAAGCGAGCATTGTGTGCGTTGTTCGGAGGGAGTCGTTATAGGGAGGGAAACTTGCAAACAGTCTGAATCAAGACCAGACACGGCGTCTAATCTAGATACAAGCTGTTTGTCACTCGTCATTAAGTTTCTTTATGGCAAAGTGTCCATTATGTAATTTGAGAACAACAGCAGACGACAATTTTAAGCAGACGAAATTGCAGCCATGAATATGTTAGACATAGTTGTCTTGTTTAGGGAACTGCGACAAGGGTCGCTGTAAGGAGGGAGTCGTTGCTGGAAGGGACGTCGTAGAGAGGGAACACTGTAATAGTTTTAGCGTAAACACGTTTATTTATCAGATTAAAATAAATAATAAGAAATTTCAAAAAAGTTGTTTTTCTATATTTCAATGCATTGCCGTGGCGTTTCGTTTGCGTTAAACCGGAAAGAATAAGGTCATCACCGATCGCGTCCCAGTGGACTTTGCTACATTTGTATGATTTTGATGTAAGTGTGTAGTCGCCATTCACCTGTGTGTTTTAAAGCCAGATTCTTGTTACAGTGGAGAATCTGTTATTCTTTCCCGTTTAAACGCAAACGTACGCAAACGCAAAGCACTAAAACGTAGAAAAGAACAACTTTTGGACAATTCTGATAATTCTTGTTTATCTTGGTGGCAAACAGTTTGGAGCCTGATCAGACGCCGGGTTACCCGGTGTCTGATCTGGCTCCCAACTGTTTGTAATTGAAATAATAGTTTTAGCTTCAACGCGTTCATTGGGAAAGAATAACACATTCTCCACTGTAACTTGAAAACAAATTGTTTGAATTTGAATATGATTATAGAATAAAACAAAACATTGAATACTTGTTACGTTATGTTATGTCTCATTTGGCTGGCCATGCAAAACTCGCGTAACTTCGAGAAGGCATCACTTATCCTAGTTTTCACGGAAATTAAAACTAAACAATGTAATTAAATTAAATGAAGAAAATGACAAAACTCTTGTAGCTATTGACGTTCTGTTAAAATCCGACGGACAAAACTTAAGTAGGAGATCATCCTAGCACGATGCATACCATCTACAAATGTTGACGCTAGAAAACAGTGTAGATCAAGAACCAGAATCATTGAAATTTCAGTAAAAACTTTCTATTACGACCACCAAGATGAATCTGAATAAGGGGAGATCCTTTGAAAGCACAGAAAACAAAGCAAATACTGAAAATTGCAGACTCGGTTTAATTGAGTCTGTTCATGAGCAATACTGAAATATGCAACAGTGCTCACGCCCCCTAGCACCAGCTTAAGCGGAATTCAACTGTCAACTGTAAATGCGCTGAAATCAATGATTCCAAAGGACCAGAAAGTATAACAACACTGAGAATGATGTACGGGGCGACTTTTTGAAGCCTACTGTTTGATTGTATAAAAAAGACAGGTGACTGCTTAAAGCAAGATGACAGTAAAACAGAAAGCTCATAAAGGAGCTTTCTGTTTTACCGTCACCTTGCTTCAAACAGTCACATGTCATTAACATTTTATAATTAAATCACCTAAGTGGCTGTTGTTTTACTATATTCTAGGATGTGCATGTATATAACTGTTATCGTTAATGCTGAATTACCTCCCTTCAAACAATAAAAAGAAGAAGTAATTGTTATTTCCCTTTGCAAGATAATTGACACAATCGATCTTTGGCGAAATATTTTGTCCTGTTGAATATACAAAATTAATGTAGTTATATCCATATCAATATTGAGACAACAACATTAATATCTTTATATGCAGTTTGTAACTATGTTATGTTTTCGTTTGTGCTAAAAATAATCACGATGCCCTTGGCAAACAGTTTGGGGTCATGTCAGACATGCGTATATAAACCGCGCACAGCCAGTCCTCTGAATCAGAAAATGCCAGGAAAATCATTTGAGCGGGGTCTTCACTGTATAGTTTACCAGTAATAATGCATTTGAAGAATGACAAGCGATGAAGACTTTATACAAACTATTTGCAAACCGCTAACATAAAAAAAAAACAATTAAAAAAAGGAGTTGCCTGTTTTTCCTGCCGGATTGTGCAGTACTCTTTGTTAACCCCTATATTGAATTACGCTCAGTATAAAAATTATTTGCAAACAATTTGCATCCTGATCAGACGCCGATTGACCAGGTTTCGAACTGTTGAATACTGATTTCAATATATTTAAGTCAAAATACCTTAAACTTAAATTTGAGAAATAAAATCAGAAGGTATTTTTTCTAAAATGGATGACTTCATGACAATGCAGGGGCTAAATATTACAATTTTGTCTTCTGTTGAGCAGCTGGAAGAAAGCTTGAAACATAATAAATTAATAACTGAGTATCAAACAGAAAGCTTCTTCAGCATTTCATCCTTTCAACACCACAGAACTCTGATTACAATTGCAAACAGCGTGGATCTGTAACAGCAGGGCTGCCATTTCTCCGGAATTTTCCTAAATCTCCGGATTTTCCCCCAGTTCATGGTAGCTTAAAGCAGGCTGAAAGTAAAGCAGAATGCGCCCTAAGGCGTATTCTGCTTTACTTACAGCCTGCTTTAAGTAGTCGCATGTCAACAAAACAAGACAAAGGCTATGGGGGTAATGGTACGATTCGTAAAATCGCGCTTGAAAAATGCAAATTTGGAAATCTTAGGATTTTTCATGTCAACTTATGGCAGCCCTGTAACAGAAAGAGGAGCCCTGCAGGAGACTGCATGTATGAACAGGGTCTGCAGTGTTTGCCATTTTGCAATGTACTGTTGAAATAAACTCTAAATAGACAAACAATGGACAATACAGCGCTCCCTCGCTACAATGACACCCAAAGAGTGTGTGTGTGTGTGTGTTGTTCGGAGAGAGTCGATTTAGGGATTGAAATTGGCTTGTATTTGCAAACAGCTTGAATCCAGATCAGACGCCGCGTAACGCGGCGTCTGATCTGGATTCAAGCTTTTTGTCAATCGTCATTAAGTTTTTTTTCTGTCAAATGTCTATTATGTATGTTGAGAAAAAAACAGGAGACGACAATTTTAAGCAGGCGACATTGCAGCTGTGAATAGGTTGGAAATAATTGTCTTGTTTTGAGGAAGAGCGGCAAGCGTTGTTGTAAGGAGGGAATCGTTGTTGAGAGGGCCGTTATAGGGAGGGAACTTACTGTTATGTACATTTGAAGTTATTAGGGTCAAGTAGTTACCACATGTGTTTGAACAGTGTGTTTATAAGTCATGATACCAGACGATACGTTAATAGATAAGACTCTCTATTCACAACATTGTAAACAATATTTGTAGTTTCACTAAAGCCACAATTGAAACAAGTGACCCGATTAAATCAGAGTCAATTTATTTTACAGTCAATGTTATATTCAAAAACCACTCAGCGAAGTAGTATGGAGCACACGTTGCTGCTTTATGCAGGATATAAATCATGCAGAAAGCCCCTTTAGGAACTTTCTGCATTAATTTTATCCTGCATGTAGCAGACATATGCATTAAGTAAATTGGTCTTCAACTCTTCACATTTTATGGAGTGGTTGCCTTCTTCACAGCCTTACCCCGAGTACAAAGATTATTTGAAAACAGTTTGGATCCTGATCAGACGCCGCGTAACGCGGCGTCTGATCAGGGTCCAAACTGTTTGTCACTCATTTCTATATTTCTTAAGTCAAAGTGACAAAAATTTGAATTTTTTTAGAAATAAGAAGCAGATGACAAGTGTTTAAAGGTTATGACGTCATAGCAGTGAAGGAGTTAATACTATATAATAGTAGATCCTTTGCTGCTCTACCAATCACTGGAAAAAGCATAATTGTATCTTTAATTACAGGTGGTTGTTTAATAAAGGAAATATGCAAGACAAAATATTTATATGGAATTTCCCTTTACTTTTAGTCAGCATTCAGCCGACACTTGTTTCAGAACTTAGCCCACGCCTCGTCAAATTGAATGACCGCTTATCAAAGCATTCATGGTAAAGTGATTTACGGAAGGTCTATTCGATCGGTGATTTTAAATGACACAATTACACGGTCGTTGACCACCAAAATCAATGACTGCAGTAATCTGAGCAAGCTTAGAGAAAATATCATACCTGGTAATGGATATTCTATGTAGGATTGGAATTACTAAATGAGGAAGGACGCATGTACTGTGAGAGAAAAATATTGTTTAGCAGGGAAGTTTGAGGTATAAAGTGGAATTTTACTAAAAAGACACCTGAGAACTCTACTTTTATTTGTCTCTACCAAATGAGGATGCATGTTCTGTGATATAAGATATATTGTCTAGCATAGAAGTTAGAGGTTAACAGTTGAATTTTCGTTAAAAAGCAACTGAGAAATCTACTATTATTTGTCTTTACTAAATGAGGACGAATATACTGTGGAATAAAAATATATTTCAGCAGGGAAGTTTGAGGTTTACAGTGGATTTTTTAGTTAAAAGGCAACTGAGAAATATACTTTTATTTGTCTTTACTAAATGAGGACGAATATACTGTGGAATAAACATATTTTTCAGGATTGAAGTTTAATGTAAAGTATTGTAATTTAAAACTTTCGTGTTTCTCAAAAGAATGGAATTTTGACAAATGTTTGACTGAAAGTGAATTTACTGTACTTACTGTACTTATCAGAGGAGAACATTGCAGCAACCATGGCGGACCATTCAAGAGCTGTTCGCAAACTAGAAGTGGCGGTGGATATGGTAAGTTTATGATAGTAGTTCCATGGGGGTCCGTCTAAAGACCCCAAACCTCTCCAAACCACTCCAAACCTCTCCAAACCTCCCCCAAACCACTCCAAACCTCTCCAAACCACTACAGACTTGCCTAAAGCACTTAAAAACAATCCAAACCACTTAAATTCCTTAATATCTAATCAAAAAGAGCTTATAAATGGCAAATTTAAGCTAAAACAATGAAAAAATGTTAATTTAAAATTAAATATTCGATGTTTTTCTTTTCAAGGGGAACAACTCGAACAAAACATAAGATCACTTTACACAGTTACCTCTTAATATTACCTCACTATCCTGATAGCCTGTTCCAGGTTTTGAAGACAAGTATTCTCTTAAAGTAGGTTGAAGGTAAAGCAGAATGCGCCTTACGGCGCATTCAGCTTTACTTTCAGCCTGCTTCAAGCTACAATCTGCTAGAATTATAAAAAAAAAACTTGCTTTTAAAAGTGGTTTAGGGAGGTTTGGATAAGTTTGGGGAGGCTTGGGCTCTTTAGACGGACCGCTCCATGGGCAATACATCGTTCTTAATCGCTTAATTCACTCACACCTGACAACTTCAAATTGAAAATCTAATCCATTTTTGACTACATGTAATTAGCTGTTGTTGTTGTCGTGGTTTTTTTTGTTGTTTTTTTTTTGTTTTTAAATTACAAAAATATTTTGTTATTTTAATTGTCCGGAGCTTTTCTGAGAACAGTAATGAACGAATTTGATGACACTTCCTTCAGCTGTTTCTTGCAAAAACATCGTGGTCTGCGAATGAAGGTCACCGTTAATATTGTTTAGAAATATTCTGTACCTTTCCTTATCCGCAGCCTTTTGAGAACAGTAATAAATGACATTTGATGAAACTTCACACACTTGTTCGAATAGTCGAATTTCGAGGTCTTGGTCTGCAAATGAAAGTCTTCGTTACTATTCTAAGAAATATCTTGTAACTTTGCTTGTAACTATTATACCTGTATACCATAAGGATGTAAGTAGTTAATCTCAGGGTAACTAATACATGAATTCCTATTTTTGCACCCCACTATTAAATGTTATTTGCTTCCTTCAACATTATACTGTACGTTGCTTTTTATTGTGGACGTATTATGTACAGTGGAGAATCTGTTATTCTTTCCCAATAAACGCGTTTACGCTAAAACTATTATTTGCGGTGCAAACAGTTTGGAGCCAGATCAGACGCCGGGTAACCCGGCGTCTGATCAGGCTCCGAACTGTTTGCCACCAAGATAAACAAGAATTATCAGAATTGTCCAAAAGTTGTTCTTTTCTACGTTTTAGTACTTTGCGTTTGCGTACGTTTGCGTTTAAACGGGAAAGAATAACAGATTCTCCACTGTACCGTTTGAGGTACTCTTGTTAACTAAATTGTATTTATTTTGTGTCCCATTTGCATGCGTTGCTTCAACGTTTTCCCATCTTTACATAAAACTACAAATACATGTATATGTATCCGTTAATTGCTGTTTTCACCTGAACATTTGTTTTTTAATAGATTAGCCATTTTAATCAAGCAATTGTAAACAGGTGTACAACTTAAAAATAGCACGGCGTCATCTGCTCTTCATCATGTTCTTAAATTGTTACATAGATTTTTTTATTACATAATTTTCTTTTTCCTCTTTTATTAGTCAATGTTCAATTCACTCAAAAAGTCAATAGGTCGGCCAGTAAGCCAGTCAGTCTGTATGTCTGTCGCCAGCTAGTCAGTCGGTCTGTTCAGACATCGTCACTGAGCCAGTCAGCAAACCAGTCAGTCAGTCAGTCAGTCAGTCAGCAAACCATTTAGTCAGTCAGTCAGTCTACAAATCAGTCAGTCAGTCGGCAGGTAAGTAAATATGTATATAGGAAGGTAGGCAGGCAATCAACTAGTCAGTCGGTTCCCTCACTAATTCATTCGCTTTGTCCTGATTTCCCCCCCCACTCACACACACACACCTCCGACGCACAGACTCGTTCACTTTCCGTTTTGTTAATGTGTTTACAGGTGAATGATGTGAACAGAATGGAGAAACAGGCTGTTGCCGAGGACCAAGGCGGTGCAAAGCAAAGCAAGATCAAGATCACACCGCAACAAGTCCGGGGTACGTATGGGCAACTGGTACAGGGCTCCCTCCCTACAACGACATCCAATGGGAGATAAAAGGTATGTGCGTTGTTCGGAGGGAGTCGTTATAGGGTGGGGCATTGATTTACAGTTTCCCAACAGTTTGAATCTAGATCAGACGCCGCGTGGCGGCGTCTGATCTGGATTCAAGATGTTTGTCACTCGGCATTAAGATTGTTTCTGTGGAAATGTCCATTATGTAACTTTGAGAAAAATCAGTAGACGACAATTTTAAGCAGACGATATTGCAGGCATAAAACGTAAGATGTAATTGTTCCGTTTATGAAACTGCGACAAGGGTCGTTGTAAGGATGAAGTCGTTCTTGGGAGGGAATATTGTACAATATAGCCACTCTGGAGTTTCCAACCAGCATGAAGCATCGAAATGAGTCTCCATGTGTCTCTCTTTCGTTCTCTCTCTCTCTCTCTCTCTCTCTCTCTCTCTCTCTCTCTCTCTCTTACTCTTCCTCTCGATCTTACTTTCTCCCTCTTCCTCCCTATTCTCTCTCTTTCTCTCTCTTTCTGTCTGCCTGTTTCTATCTCTTTCTGTCTCTCTTTATATTTTTTCTCACTCTCTCTGTCTCTCTGTATGTTACTCTCTCTCTCCCTCTTTCAGTCTGTCTCTCTGTCTTTCTGACCTTCTCTTTATGCCTTTCTCTGCCTCTGCCTGTCTGTCTCTCTCTCTCTGTCTCCCTCTCTCTGTCTCTACCTGTCTCTGACTGTCTGTCTGTCACTGTCTAGCTCTGTCTCTTTGTCTGTCTGTCTGTTTCTGTCTCTGTCCGTCTATCCGTCTCTGTATCTCTATGCCTATCTCTCTCTGTCTCTCTGTCTCTCTGTCCCTCTCTCTCTCTCTCTCTCTCTCTCTTTCTCTCTCTCTCTCTCTCTCTCGTTGCAAACAATAAAGCTCGCAGACGACAACTAAGCCTTGTGCTGAATGTTAATCTTTAGCACCTCTTAACCTTACCCACCGTCTGTTAACAAAAGTGACGTCTGGGAAAATCTTCAGAGATTTATCTGCACTTTTCGTTAAGAAAATATCATCAGAGTGACAAACAGTTTGGACCCAGATGAGACGCCGAGTAACTCGGTGTCTCATCTGGATTCAATCTGTTTGCAACGGTTTTAAGTTATAACAAATCGACCGGAATCGTACAGTGCATTACACATAGTTCTGTAATTGTTTATTCGATATATAATAATCCATTCCATAATGAAAATACAAGCCAAGCAGGTGTAACGATTGGACTAAACAATGCTTTGTTATTTGATATCTTAGCGAACTATTGTTAAATCTTTTACTGCCAATGGCGCCAAAAGGCGACTTTGCAAACAGTTTAGATCCTGATCAGACGCCGCGTAACGCGGCGTCTGATCAGGATCCAAACTGTTTGGCATTCTTATAGATATTTCTTTAGTAAAAAAACCTAAATGTGACTTGAAAAAATATTGCAGACGACAATATCCATGCAGGCGATAGTTTGGCTGTAAGAGGGTTAAAGCAGACGATAAAAATTGGCAGTGAAAGAGTTAATCAATTTACTGCTTTAGTCAAAGCCACCTGGCATTTGCAAACAGTTTAGATCCAGATCAGACGCCGAATAACTCGGCGTCTGATCAGAATCTAAACTGTTTGACACTAATATTGATATTATGTTCAGTGAAAATGACTAAAATTTGCATTTTTTGAGAAATAACCGCAGACGCAATATTTTAAGCAGACGGTATCCTGGAGGTTCAAGGGGGTGAAACAAGATATGTTATCTAATTTACCACTTGACTTTCAATCGTAACCCCTTAATTGCCATGACGTCATCAATTTTTAAATAATTGTCATCTGCTTTTATTTCTAAAAATTAAATTTTTGGTATTTTGACTTAAGAAATATTAAAAAAAAGACTGTCAAACAGTTTTGATGCTGATCAGACGCCGCGTAGCGTGGCGTCTGATTAGGATCTAAACTGTTTGCAAATAAATATTGTTCTCGGGGTAAAGCAGTGAAAGAGTTAATTTACATATCGATTTTCAATTAGAACATACAGTCGAAACTCGAAAACATCACTGTGTGCGTAGAACAAGTGCCCTCGTCATTATGCACACTCAAATGAAAATTCTACTTTCCAATTTAGTTGAGAACATTTTCGACTGTTAAGAGTGTTTTTATCAATTTATTGCAATATCCCATTACCCCATACATACTCCTTTTTACGCCTATAATTTATTCATGTACTGTAGAAAATAGTTCCAATTTATACAGTTATAATTAATTAATTATATATGTATGATAAGAACTGTTTTCTATATTCTAGCAGATGGTAGCTTAAAGCAGGCTGAAAGTAAAGCAGAATGCGCCTTAAGGCGCATTCTGCTTTACTTTCAATCTGCTTTAAGTGGTAACCGACTTTCAAAATAAGATATGGGCTATGGCGTAATGAGATATGACACTACAAATCCTGGTCAGAAGGAGCCCTCTGAACAACCTGGGTATTCACTGTTTGCATTGGACAAGTGTATTCTTCACATTTTTCCTATGCTAATCGTCACCAATCTAAAGCATTAATTTTCTAAATTTTATTGCATTTCGTGTTCGTTTTGTTTCGTTAATTCCATTTACTCCTAGTGACGCATACATGCGTCATTAGTAAACAGTGTACCTGTGGAGAGTATACTTGTCCAATACAAACAGTGTACATATAGACCCTGATTAGAGGGCTTCTAACATGTCATTTGTTCAGCGGATGAACTATTTGTCATTTTGCAATAAATTGATAGAAAAAGAAAAAAACACCACCTTATTAGTAAAAAATGGAATGGACTGAATTGGAAACTGTATCTGTCCATTTGAAGCTTGTGGGGTAAATTAATTAAATGAGAATGTGGACACCGCTATCCGCAACCACCCAGTGGCTAATGTAAGAGGTGGCTTTACACGTATCGTTTCAGACATGATCCATTCATTCGGGATCTTCGACAAAAACAATGACCGTTCCCTGGACATAGATGAACTAGCGCGAGTATTCAGAGCATGTGGCCAGAATCCGACAAGAAAACAGCTCCAAGACATAGCTGATGAAGCCGATGCAGATGGTAAGCTTATAATTATATATAATACAGCGCTCCCTCTCTACAACGGATACCCAATGAGAGACCAACATTATGTGCGTTGTTCGGAGGGAGTCGTTATAGGAAGGGAAATCGGAATTCTTTTGCAAACAGCTTGAATCCAAATCAGACGCCGCATCACGCGGCGTCTGATTTAGATTCAAGCTGTTTGTCACTGGTCATTAAGTTGCTGTCTGTCAAAATATCCACTATGTAGCTTTAGAAAAAAAAAAACAGAAGACGACAACTTTAAGCAGACGATATTACAGCAGTAAAATCGTTAGACATAATTGTCTTGTTTGGGGAACAGTGACAAGGGTCGTTGTAAGGTGGGAGTCAGTGTAGGAATGGGCCGTTGTAGGTAGGGAGCGCTGGATTAATATAATAACGACATTTATTTTATTTGGAATATATAAATAAGTTGGTGTCAACAAGCAAGATTTAAAATGGTCCAGAAGAAACATTTACATATAAAATTATATAATATAATTCATGTTAGAAAGGGATAGAATCATCGATAAGTTATTTTTTTACACCTTTTCAAACAGAGTTGACCCAGAAAAGACAGCTCCTATAGGAGCTCTCAACAGGGTCAACTCTGTTTACTTATAAAATTTTAGAGATCAAGCTAGATTTATACACTGTTTTTAACATAGGGACCCGAAAGTTGACCCCGACACCCCTAACACTAAACGTAGCAGGGATTTCTGGTCTTATTTTCTTTTCCATTTTAATTTTGATAAAAATCTTCCTAGCAAGCAATGTAGACTTTGTTCCGACGCTGCATGATGCAGCGTCTTTTCTCACCTCTCGGACAGAGGTATCCCGAAATCTAGGGGGTGTGAGATATAGTGAATCTAACACCACCGTGAGTGTCAGATAAGGATATCCCACCCGAGTTTTGCAGATATTTTTGGAACACGAGGCTTATGGGATATTCATAAATTGGTTAAACTTAGCTTTACTTCTATAACACATCTGATACGATTGTCAAACAATGTGTAGCCAGATCAGACACCAATTTACTCGGCGTCTGATCTGGCTTCAAACTGTTTTAAATTTGAACAAGTGTTGAAGCACAAACACAATAGTCAAAACTCGATATTTCGAACTCGTTTAAAAAGTATTAAATACCGTTATTTCATATGTTTAATTTCAATAAATTGTTCTCGCTTAAGTCGAAAATACTCGTATTTCAAAGTTAAAACGTGGCTCAGCCACGTTTTAACTTTGAAATATGGGAATGTTCGAACTAAAGCGAGTTCGAATTATCGAGATTCGCTGTATAATAATAATAATAATAATAATAAAGACGTAATTTAACGAGGGGCTCATTTGGTAAAGACCAATCTTCTATGAGGCCATCAACATATAATTATACAAGTACATAAATCAAAAGGCATTTCATACAAAACAAATAATTAACAACAATATATCAATACTTACTGGATGTAGCAATTTGAATTTGTATTAGGAAAGTATACCGTCTCCTACTTATGTGTTGCTAGGCAACGGACGTCTTGATAGGGACGAGTACATCACACTACTAACCAATCACATGCTGACGGATGACGAACTGGAGGATGAGATGAAGGACGCGTTTGCTGTGTTCGATAGGAATGGGGACGGCAAGGTTGACAAGAAAGGTAAAGGGCGACAACTCTTGTCAGTACAATGATTATTTGCAAACAGTTTGAATCCTGACCAGACGCCGCGGAATGCGGCATCTGATCCGGATCCAAACTGTTCGACACTCATTCAAATATTCCTTAAGTTAAATAGCTAAAGTCGAATTGAGAAATAAATGCAGACGACAATTGTTTAAAATTGATGACGTCATGGAAGTAAAAGAGTTCAACATCCGCTTTTCACTTTTCATATTCGCCTGTAATATGTATCTATTTGAACTATCTGTTGTCCAAACTTTTTTTGCATAATATTATGTTTAAACTAATGGAAGTAATTGTTTTAGCATAAACGCTTTTATTGGGAAAGAATAAAGTCTTCTTCAATACATGTATTGCAGAGCTGATGACCGTGTTACAGTCGACGTGTGATGATCCATTGACCCAAGATGAAGCCGACGAACTTATGACGTTGATGGACACAAATAAAGACGGCTATATCGACATAACTGGTGAGTAAATATGATTTGATTTGCTATGATTTTATGTTGCTTTAAAAGTAGTTCAGTAATATCGCCAAGTCCAGCTAATTACGGGTGATGGATGACCCCAGATGCCCTTCACGCACTGTTTCAGGCACACATTGGCAACTGGGTAGAACAACTGACCCTCCACAAGCCAAGTCTCAAGGTTATAAGATCGTTCTCAAGCATTTGATTGGTCAGATGTGAGCTTTTGCTCATATCTGATCAATCAAATGCTTGAGAACGATCTGAAACCTAACTCAAATTCCAAATAACTTTGGACCCTGTCCGAAAGCTTCCCTACGTAAAACGTTCTTAGTGCCTAAATTGAGATTCGAACCCACGTGGGTAAGGAGTTAATTGATTGCAAGTCACTGTGATTATAACCACTCGGCCACAGAGGGTTGCAAATAAGTAAAAGGGAGGTATTACGCGCATTTCCATTGGCTTGCGATGTGTGTACGAGGAGCGGTGGGTGTCAGTAATCCCTTTACCGCGTGGCCCCCGCTCCGAAACAGATTGCGCTCATGTGCTTGTCCTAATCATTCCATGTCCAGCGCTTATATAACGTTTGAGTTGAGTCAGAGTGCGTTCTCAAGCATTTGATTGGTCAGTTTTGAGCCTTGCCTCAAATCTGACCAATCAAATATTTGATAACCATTTCAGACTCAACTCAAACGCTTTATAAGCATGGACACAGGGCTTTAGACCCATTACTCTATAGATGCGCATTTTAACACACTAATTCATTCATCCCTAAAAGAATATTTTTATTCAGCCATGAACATGTATCATAAGAAATGTATTCTATTTGCTAAAGATGATAGGCGCATTCTGCTTTACTTTCAATCTGCTTTAAGTGATCACCTGTCTTCAATACTAGAAACAGGCCATGGGGTAAAGGGATTTAAATTTAATAAGAAATTGTGAAAGCAAATTATAAATAAGTTGTATTTTAGGGATATTTCTGTCATAACTGATTTTTATTTATTTATTTACTTATTTTTCAGAATTTTCTTCGTTCTTGTGTAATGGAACTGCTGTGAACCATGTTAAAAACACAAAGAAGAAGAAAAAAGGAGTCAGCCAAAAGAAATGACAGAAGAGGGAACTTTAAGCTTGAATTTTCAAGATACAAAAATAACAAAAAATAATAATCTTAAAGTGACGCTATCCGGCTTCCGTTCGATATCGCTCCATTAATATTCAATATAATTATAGAGACGGGCAACCATTTTGGATGCCGTGTGCTCATATATAGGCATAACACATGTTTGAGAAAACAGTAGTGTCATAAAATGTCACTAAATTGACGCATCTTTATTGTTAGTTATACCATATCGCTGTATATACTCGTATAATTATCAGATTGCACCTAGTGTAACTGTTATTCAATATTTATAGTAACGGTGTTAATAAACTACGCTTTCTGTACTCGGAACCCGTAGAATGTGCGACCAAGAAATTTCTATAAACTAATTTTATATGAAACATTATTTGACTGTCCTTTGCTCAAGGATAGAATACAGTGTTCCCTCTACAACGACAACCAATGGGAGACACATATATTGTGTGTTGTTCGGAGGGAGTCGTTATAGGGAGGGAACATTAAGACTCGGCTTACATTTGCAAACAACTTAAATCCAGATCAGACACCGCGTGACGCGGCGTCTGATCAGGATCAAAATTGTTTGCAAATGCGCCTTTTGGCGTCATTGACAGAGAAGAGGTTAAAGCCAAAGGAAAGTTAAACTGGAACATCCTAAAGGGGCATTCTGTTTTATTTTAACCTCGCTTTAACAAGTCACCTGCTGTGACACCTAATAATTAAAATAAATAAGTGGTCGTAATAGAGTGATTCTGTTTTATATTATCCTGATTCTTTCATGAGTTTACCAGATCAATTGTATCACATTTCATATACAATGTAACCATTTGGTTGTAAGTATAATTAGCGATGAAACATTATGTAGACTTGAATCATTATGCAGACTTGAAAAATGTTTATGCAGACTTGAATGGTTATGCAGACTTGAAATATTATGCACTTGCAAGATTATGTAGACTTGGAAAATTGTACAGATTTGAAATAGTATGTAAAATTAGAATATTATGCAGTCTTGAAATATTTTGTAGACTTGAAACTTAATGCCGACTGTGTTATCATGCATGTCATGAGCACATCGCCTGTCTTTTCAACCCTTTGAACCCTAGTCACGCATATATGCGCCCTTTGCAAACAGTGTACCTGTGAAGAATACACTTGTCCTTTGCAAACAGTGAGGACCAACCCCTTTATTGAACCCTCTTATTTTGGCTGCACTGTTTGTCATATTGTAATACATTGACAAAACAACACTAAATGATAAAAAATGGGCTAGACAAAATCGGAAACTGTCATTTCAGGGAGGAAAGGGTTACTCTTCTCCTGCAAGTTTTGGGACCTGACTGATATACAGTGGAGAAAACGTTATTCTTTCCCGTTTGAACGCAAACGAAACGCAAACGCTACACACTAAAATGGAGAAATGACAAAATTTTGATAATTCTGACTATTCGTTTTAATCTGAGTGGCAAACAGTTTGAAGCCTGATCAGACGCCGGGTTACCCGGCGTCTGATCTGGCTCCAAACTGTTTGCATGGGAAATAATAGATTTAGCGTAAACGCGTTTATTGGGAAAGAATAACGTTTTCTCCACTGTACCAGACAAAAAAGAAACGTCTACATTTAAAAAGTGTGTGCCTTTCATTTACTTTTATTCAACATCTTGGTGATAATTGGGAGCCACATTAAAATTGTTGGTTTGATGCAGAAAAAGGATGTCTGCATCAGTAAAAGTAAACTTTAGGAAAACATATGAAGTGTTTATTATAATAACGACTTTATTTCATGTGGATTATATATTTGGTATCAAACAAACAAACAAACCATTTCAATATGGTCCACAGATTAAGATCTGGTTCTATAAAGTAAAGCACTATTTATTATAGTAGACGTTTCTTTTTTTGTCACAAACTGGTTGAAGTCTAATTTAGATTTTTTTTCTCAAACAAACATAATGTACTAAAAAGCATTGCAGGTGACGAGAAGATAAATATGTTTTAAATGAAAGAATAGAAAGGGACTGCCATTTTGAACGGGACAGAACAAAGACTTCTACCCCGTATCCCAATTGAGAGCTAAAACGTATAATAGAAGTATAGTGGAGATCTCATTCTTTAAAGTTTAACCCATTACCCCATAGCCTGTTTCTATTATTGAAAATAGTAGACCACTTAAAGCAAAACAAGACACAGGCGCATTCTGCTTTACACATGGTACGGCTTAAAGCAAGTTGAAAGTAATGCAGAATGCACCTTGATGCACATTCTGCTTTACTTCAGCCTGCTTTAAGCTACCATCTACTAGAAAATAGAAAATATTTCTTCTGACAAATATTCATAACTGTATAATTTGGAACTATTTTCGTCAGTGGAGGTATAAATTAGAGGCGTATAAGGACGTATTAATGGGGTAATGGGTTAAACACATACGAAACGCAAATGCATTGCAATAAAATGAGGAAATTTGTATTTAAGTCCTTCCGATTTATTTTAATCTGAGAGGCAACATTTTGGAGCCTGATCAGACGCCGGGTTACCCGGCGTCTGATCTGGCTCCAAACTGTTTACAATAAAACTATGTTAACATAAACGCGTTTATTGGGAAATAATAACGTCTTCCTCCGCGAATGAATAGCACGCACAGCATGTTGTTGATATTTATCTAAATCCGTAAATATTTGATATTTGTTCATATTGATATTAAAACAATCGTTGTTACGTAATAGTTTATTGTTGTATAGTGATATTTATAAAATATTTGATATACGTATATACGAGATCACCTTGGTTGTTTTATACACAGCTAGTACAGTGCTCCCTCCCTCCAAAGGCCCTCATAACAACGAGTTCCTCCTGACAACGACACTTGCCACTCTTCACCAGAACAAGACAAGTATGTCCAACCTATTTACGGCTGCAATGTCGTCTGCTTAAAAATATCGTCTGCTGTTTTCTCAAAATTACGTAATGGACATTTTGACAGAAAAAAACCCTAATGACGAATGACTTACAGCTTGAATCCAGATCAGACGCCGCGTTACGCGGCGTCTGTTCTAGATTCAACCTGATTGCAAATGTAAGCCAATTTCTCTCCCTATAACGACTCCCTCCGAACAATGCAAACAGTTTTTGTTCCCACCATTGGGTGTCGTTATAGAGAGGAAGCGCTGTAGTTATATCAAACGTTTATTCCCCCCCCACCCCCCCCCCCCCCTACCCACTTTGATGCAAATTTATACAGTCATGAAAGAGTACCGTAAGATATATTTTCTAAATCATAGAAGATTATAGCTTAAAACAGGCTGAAAGTAAAAGAGAATGTGCATTAAGGTGCATTCTTCTTTACTTTCAACCTGCTTAAAGCGGTAACGTGTTAAAACTGGAAGCAAGCTTTGGGATAAGGGGTTATGGTTGCTGAATTAGGATATGAGCTATCATGACATGATAAAGCTAAACTCTTTCCTCCATGAAACTTTAAAAGGACAATTCCAGTTTCGATTTTAGTCTAGTCCATTTCTGGATTTAAGGGTTGTTTTGTTCATTTTTGGCATTATGACAAACGGTGAAGACCCTGATCAGAGGGCTCCTTCACTGTTTGCACAGGACAAGTGTATTATTCACATGTACACTGTTTGAAAAGGACGCCTATATGCGGGACTAGGGTTCAAAGGGTTAAGACCACCAAGTGGGAGTTTTTTCGTCGAGCATGAATATTATCATGAATTAAAGACATTATGATAAATACACATTACCAGTTGACTGTGCGATACAGAGTGATGTATTTAGCTCGAGACATTTTTGGCGGAAATAAAATAGCCGATCTGACGAGCGCCTTGGTTGTTTCCGCCAAAAACGACGAGAGCTAAATTAGTCCTGTACCTGACCTGAAGACCCGTTTGCAAAATGGTGTTGAGAGAGTTTCTCACTTGATGTGAGTTAACGAGACCATAGACATCACAAATCACCGAGGTGCTTGTCTGCCACACTGTCACGTTTCCCACAAAATCCAAATCCAATATGGCCGCCGCCAGCCATTTTGGAAAAGCTAACTTTTTTGTTTTTTGGAGAATAAATAAGTGTAATACCTCTAAACTGATTGTTTTTTGGTGTGGAACTCATTTCTGATGCCCTTTGTGCAATCTGGGGTGTCTTTGATTTGGAAAGGTCAAATTTCACATTAGCCATATCCAAAATGGCCGCCGCCAACCATGTTGGAAAAGCTTTTTTCGTTGTTTAATTAAGAAAAATCAAATATAACACTTCTAAATTGATTATTTTTTAGAGTATAATTCACTTCTGATGTCCTTTGTGCAATCTGGGATGTCTTTGATTTGGAAAGATCAAGTTCCGCGATAGCAAAATCCAATATGGCCGCCGCAAGCCATGTTAAAAAAGCTAACTTTTTTCCTTTTTTGGAGAATAAACCAATGTAATACCTCTCAATTGATAATTTTTTGGTGTTGAACTCATTTCTGATGCCTTTTGTGCAATCTGGAATGTCTTTGATTTGGAAAGATCAAGTTCCACGAAAACCAAATCCAATATGGCCGCCGCAAGCCATGTTAAAAAAGTTAATTTTGTTTCTTTTTTGGAGAATAAACCAATGTAATACCTCTCAATTGATAATATTTGGGTGTTGAACTCATTTCTGATGCCTTTTGTGCAATCTGGAATGTCTTTGATTTGGAAAGATCAAGTTCCACGAAAACCAAATCCAATATGGCCGCCGCAAGCCATGTTAAAAAAGTTAATTTTGTTTCTTTTTTGGAGAATAAACCAATGTAATACCTCTCAATTGATAATATTTGGGTGTTGAACTCATTTCTGAGGCCTTTTGGGCAATCTTGGATGTATTTGATTCGGAAAGGTCAAGTTTCACAATAGCCAAATCCAATATGGCCACCGCAAACCATGTTGAAAAAGCTAATTTTGTTGTTTTTTTGGACAAAAATCAAATGCTATACTTCTTAATTGATTATTTTTTAGAGTAGAACTCATTTCTGATGCCCTTTGTGCAATCTAGGGTGTCTTTGCTTTGGAAAGATCAAGTTCCAAAAGAAGCAAAATCCAATATGGCCGCCGCAACCATGTTGAAAAAAGCTATTTGTTTTCCTTTTTGGAGAATTATCAATTGTAATACCTCTAAATTAATAATATTTTGGTGTGGAACTTATTTCTGAGGCCCTTTGTGCAATCTTGGGTGTTTTTGATTCAGAAAGGTCAAGTTCCACAATAGCAAAATCCAATATGGCAGCCGCAAACCACGATGGAAAAGCTAATTTAAAAAAATAATAATTAAGAAAGATCAAATATACATGTAATACATGTATATCTTAATTGGTTATTGCTTGTGTTTAACTCATTCCTCTCTGAGGTCCTTTGTTCAATATGGAGAGTCATTGGTTTGAAAAGGTCAAGTTCAATGTCTTTTTGATACATTAACGACCTTTGGCTTAGCTTGAACAGCAGTAGTCAGTATGTAAACAAGATGTAAGTAAATGGCAACTCTCTGACATTAAACAGAAAACACGACAGTGAGCGGGACTCAGTCCTACGTCCTGAGGTAAGAGGCTTTTATCCTAACCCCTAAGACTACAACATGCCCATGGACAGACGGTAGGGCCGGGGCAGAATATATAACACCTTGTTCCATATGCATGGAAAGATACATCAATAAAGCATCAACAATTGATTCGATACCAATGTAGTTCCAAAGTCATTTCGTGCCGGGTTTTCACAGGGTGAAGAAACTGAAGACAGACATGCAACAAAAGTGTCGGTTCATCAATTTTTATTCATGATATGCCCGGTTTTGTCGAGATAGGGTGAGAATATACTGACAATCAGTTGTATCCCTTTTCTCTATTTATCCCTTCTGACGATTTTTCCCCTCAAAATCAATCGTGTCGGATCCTTGTGGTAAGGAGTACATTGGTACTCTGCTGCCCTAAAAGTGCCTTAAGCCTTAACCATAGAGTCTGCTCACATTGTATTAGTGTACAGAGACGTGTGATACTCGTTGATGTCTTTGCCGTGCTGCAGAGGTACTTTTTGCAACACATTTTGTCATGGAAAACTGGACACTTCAGTTTCTTCACCCTGTGAAAACCCGGCACGAAATGACTTTGGAACTAGATGTGTATCTAATCAATTGTTGATGCTTTATTGATGTATCTTTCTATGCATGTGAAACAAGGTGTTATATATTCTGCCCCGGCCCTACCATCTGTCCATGGGCCTGTGGTAGTCTTAGTGGTTAGGATAAAAGCCTCTTACCTCAGGACGTAGGATTGAGTCCCGCTCACTGTCGTGTGTTCTCTGTCTAATGTCAGAGAATTGCCATTTACTTACATCTTGTTTACATACTGACTACTGCTGTTCAAGCTAAGCCAAAGGTCGTTAATGTATCAAAAAGACATTGAACTTGACCTTTTTAAACCAATGACTCTCCATATTGAACCTCAGAGAGGAAATGAGTTAAACACAAGCAATAACCAATTAAGATATACATGTATTACATGTATATTCTTAATTATTATTTTTTTAAATTAGCTTTTCCATCGTGGTTTGCGGCTGCCATATTGGATTTTGCTATTGTGGAATTTGACTTTTCTGAATCAAAAACACCCAAGATTGCACCAAGGGTCTCAGAAATAAGTGCCACACCAAAATATTATTAATTTAGAGGTATTACATTTGATAATTCTCCAAAAAAGAAAACAAATAGTTTTTTCAACATGGTTGCGGCGGCCATATTGGATTTTGCTTCTTTTGGAACTTGATCTTTCCAAAGCAAAGACACCCTAGATTGCACAAAGGGCATCAGAAATGAGTTCTACTCTAAAAAATAGTCAATTTAGAAGTATAGCATTTGTTTTTTGTCCAAAAAACAACAAAATTAGCTTTTTCAACATGGTTTGCGGCGGCCATATTGGATTTGGCTATTGTGAAACTTGACCTTTCCGAATCAAAACATCCCAGAGAGTAGAAAAGGCTTCAAAAATGAGTTCAACACCCAAATATTATCAAATGAGAGGTATTACATTGGTTAATTCTCCAAAAAAGAAACAAAATTAACTTTTTTAACATGGCTTGCGGCGGCCATATTGGATTTGGCTATTGTTGAACTTGATCTTTCCAAATCAAAGACATCCCAGATTGCACAAAAGGCCTCAGAAATGAGTTCAACACCCAAACATTATCAATTGAGAGGTATTACATTGGTTTATTCTCCAAAAAAGAAACAAAATTAGCTTTTTTAACATGGCTTGCGGCGGCCATATTGGATTTGGCGATTGTGAAACTTGACCTTTCCGAATCAAATACATCCCAGATTGCAAAAAAGGCATCATAAATGAGTTCAACACCCAAAAATTATCAATTGAGAGGTATTACATTGGTTTATTCTCCAAAAAAGGAAAAAAGTTAGCTTTTTTAACATGGCTTGCGGCGGCCATATTGGATTTTGCTATAGTGGAACTTGATCATTCCAAATCAAAGACATCCCATATTGCACAAAGGGCATCAGAAATGAGTTATACTCTAAAAAATAATCAATTTAGAAGTATTATATTTGATTTTTCTTAAAAAAACAACGAAAAAAGCTTTTCCAACATGGTTGGCGGCGGCCATATTGGATTTGACTTATGTGAAATTTGACCTTTCCAAATCAAAGACACCCCATATTGCACAAAGGGCAGCAGAAATGAGTTCCACACCAAAAAACAATCAATTTAGAGGTATTACACTTATTTATTCTCCAAAAAACAAAAAAGTTAGCTTTTCCAAAATGGCTGGCGGCGGCCATATTGGATTTGGATTTTGTGGGAAACGTGACAGTGTGGCAGACAAGCACCTCGGTGATTTGTGATGTCTATGGTCTTGTTAACTCACATCAAGTGAGAAACTCTCTCACCACCATTTTGCAAACGGGTCTAGAGGCCTAGTCCTGGATTAAATGCAACACTCTGGTGTTTTAATTTGCCGAACCCTTTCAATGTCAAAAATGGCGCCATTAGGCGTAGCGCGGCGACTGATCAGGATCCTTACTGTTTGACACTCATTTCAAAATCTAGTCATTCATATATACTGCCTTAAATCTAACTTTGAATCGATATTATAGACAACAGTATTGAAGGAGACAACAATATGGCGGTAAATAGGGTAAACAAGAAATATCTTTAAAAAAGATATTCGGCGGAATGAGTGGTTGAACTAAGGCTATATAGATGGGTGTGCAAAATTGAATGAAATTGAGGTTTTCAAAGAATTGTAATATCTTGGATTGAAAAGCAAAAAATAAAAGTATACAATTGAAACAGTAACTTTCATTTAAAATGCAAAACTATCATGTACAGAAATGCAAAACAAAACAATAATTTAACTCATATCCTAGCTACTGGTAGGAGATCCTCACATTAATCTATTGTTCTATATATCAAACTTCATTCATAGAGTTTCTTGAAACAAACTATAGCATACACAAATGTACAGATTCAACAGTCTGCTCTACTTCACTCCTGTAAATAATGATGAAACCACACAATTGTGTTTAACTCACTTGAGGCCATTTATATTTAATATTGCTTTTAATGTATGGTAAATGTGTACAAATAGTTAACAATTAAAACAAATTGGTAGTAAACAATTACAAAACACCTAGCTTTCTCTGTATTTCAGATGTCATCTTAAATTGCATCAGCCCCCAGTGTAGTAAACAGTCTGGTCTGTGTCTCTAAATTTTACACTCACAGCCATATCTGGGAAAACTGTAATTGGACATAGACCAGCCTACAGGGCTCCAGATAAGAGGGAGTAAACTAAACAAATCACATTTATTCACTCATTTCAGCACCAAACCCTATGGTGTTACCACTCATTTTGATTGTCTCGAAGAGACAATTCAAATGTTTAGTGACACCACAGGGTTTAATGCACAAATAAAGATTTTAAGTTTTGAAATAATTCCCTTATCTGGAGCCCTGGCTACTATCCAATCAGACTATTCAGTTTCAACAGGTGCTCTCAAGTCTAAATTTCTGATCAAATATAATTGGTTGAAATGTGTGGCCAAACAGAAAGTGTGGCTAAATAGAAACCAGACAGCTCCGCCGAAAAATCTCAATAAATTTGGCCGTGAAAAGAACATCATATAGATCCCCACTGCATGTGTATTGTAGAATCCGTATAAAAGGGAGACAACAGGCGCGTATATCTACACTACGCCCACAACGTTTTGCTCCCCCTTCGTGACTAACACATTCAACCCTAGCGACGAGTATACTCGTCATTTACAAACAATGTACCTGTGAGGATTACACTTGTCCCATGCAAACAGTATGGTCCATGATCAGAGGGCTCCTTAAGTAGCCCTCTGATCAGGGTCGACAATGTTTGTCATTTTGAAATATATTGTTCAAATCAACCCTAAATTGTCAACAATGAACTAGACTTATTTTCAAATTGGAATTGTCCATTAAAAGTTTCAGGGCTGAATGAGTTAAAATCCTTTCACAGTCAAAAATACGATATTTCAATGAATTGTTCGTCTGTTTCTTGACCGATTTGATTATAATTATAAGTAAGTGTGCGCATGAACTATAAAAATGAGACACGCATAAGCGGTATAAAAACATAGTTTTTTTTCGATATACTTATAACATAGTACACTTATTTCTCAAGTGAATTAATCCATTCACACCTGAAACATCAAATGGACAATTCCAGTTTACAATTACAATTAAGTCCAATTTACATTTAAATATAACTCATTTTTATCTATTTAGGGCGAAGAGACCCGGGTAAGAGTGCTTCTATAGTAGCCCTATGTTTAGGTCTACACTGTTTGTGTATAACAAGTGTACTCACAGAAATAATGAATTCATACCAGTGTTTTATCGTGCAATAGAACACGGATAGGAGTTGAGATGCGTAGTAATTTAATCAAGAGTGCGTCTGATCCGGATTCAAACTGTTTGACATACGTGTCTTTATTATTCAGCCAATATACAGTGGAGAATCTGTTATTCTTTCCCGATAAACGCGTTTACGCTAAAACTATTTTTTCTTTTACAAACAGTTTGGAGCAAGATCAGACGCCGGGTAACCCGGCGTCTGATCAGGCTCCAGACTGTTTGCCACCAAGATAAACAACAAGAATTATCAGAATTATCCAAAAGTTGTTCTTTTCTACGTTTTAGCGCTTTGCGTTTGCGTACGTTTGCGTTTAAACGGGAAAGAATAACAGATTCTCCACTGTACCACATAAATTATCAAATTTTATAAGTTAACGCAGACGATAAACATAAGCAACCGACAATTCGGCAGCGACCGTGTTAGACTGTGTATAGTGAAAGGATTGAATATAGATATACAGTACTCCCTCTCTATTACGGCCCTCCCAACAACGATTCCCTCCTTAAAACGACGTTTGTCGCAGTTCCCTACAGGACAAATATGTCTAACGCTTTTACTGCTGTAATATCGTCTGCTTAAAGTTGTCGTCTGCTATTTTTCTAATAATTACATATTCGACATTTTGACAGAAAAATACTTAATGATGAGTGACAAACAGCTTGAATCCAGATCAGACGCCGCGTAACGCGGCGTCTGATCTGGATTCAAGCTGTTTGTAAATGTAAACCAATTTTCCCTCTCTATAACGACTCCCTCCGTACAACGCACACAATCAGTGTCTCCCATTGGTTGTCGTTGTAGAGAGGGAGCGCTGTAATTCAAAGACAGAAATTTAAAAAATGTAGTATTGTTTATATTCGTTGTAATATTATCAAAAGACTTGCAAAAGTGTCCGAAAGCTTGGGGTCGTACAATGCTTTTTGTACATTTTTGTTGTTCAGCTTTCTTTCCAATATTTTGTATTTATATATATGGCACATACTTTTTATATATATATAGAGCGGTGTGTATTATTAATTTATTATTATTATTATTATTATTATTATTATCATTATTATCATCATCATCATCATCATCATCATCACCATCATCATCATCATCATTATTATTATTATTATTATTATTATTATTATTATTATTATTATCATTAACATTAACATTTCATGGACAAGACCGACAAGACTGACTTTTGCAAATAGTTTGGATCCTGATCAGACGCCGCGTTACGCGGTGTCTGATCAGGACCCAAACTGTTTGCAAACGCGTTTTAAAGCGTCATTGAGAGTCAAAGGGTTAAGATACAACGTACCTCACATTTTAAGAACGAAGCTACACTTATGCATGATTTCACCTTTGTAACAGAATAATTGTGTTGTAAGGATGCCTCTAACTCAACCGATCAGTAATCGGAAAGTTATCGATTGAGACCCAACCGATAAAACCGATAATCGGGTGGGAATTGTTTGGCAATCAGTTTCCACCACTAGTTGGTACCCTGTGTCTTATCGAAGTTGCGTTTGAGCCAAGAATTACGCCGAAAGTGCCACCAGCCGTAGGTAGGTGCCGCTGTTGCAGGTGCTGCTGTTTGTGGTGGTGGGATTGTAGTTGTTGTTCCAACCTCCGTCGCACGATACCTACCGTCATACTCGCCAAAGTCATATCGTGTATCCAGACTGTGAAGTAGAATGAGTATATACAGTGATCCCTCCCTACAACGACCCATCCAACAACGACTCCCTCCTTACAACGACCCTTGCCGTTGTTCCCAAGACAAGACGAGTATTTCAACTGCTTCATGGTTGCCATACCGTCTGCATAAATTTGTCGTCTGCTATTCTTTCTCAAAGTTACATATAAGTGGACAATTTGATAGAACAAATATAATGACGAGTGACAAACAGCTTGAAACCAGATCAGACGACGCGTCTGATCTGGATTCAAGCTGTTTGTAAATGTAAGCCAAGTCTTTATTTTCCCTCCCTATAACGACTCCCTCCATACAACACACACACACACTCTGTGTTTCCCATTGGGTGTCGTTGTAGAAAGGGAACAGTATAGTACAGTATACACTCAGTACAAAAAGAAACGCACATTGTGCTCAGGCACAGATTAAGAAACTTTTTTAAGATACTAAGACCATATCTCAAGATCAATTTAATTCTGCCACAAGTTTAGACAAACATATACTTAAAATTACTGTGCTGTATTTTAACCCTTTCACTCTTAATGACGTCAAAAGGCGCGTTTTCAAACAGTTTGGATCCTGATCAGACGCCGCGTAACGCGGCGTCTGATCAGGATCCAAACTGTTTGACACTCGTATAGATATACTTTAAGTCATACTACTTTGAATATTTCTTTGAAACGATCTTGCAAACAACAAAATTGAAGCAGACGACAATGAAACGGTGGTGGGATAAAAAATCTCACGATTTATTTGGCAGCGAAAGAGTTAACTAGTGCCTGTTGAAAACACCGCACCGATTTGTACAGGTTGTAATGATACCAATTCAATGATAGCCTCCCATTTTCAACATTGATAGCCCAAGACGGAACTAGTGACTGTAATGAAAAGATTATTTCACAAATACGTTCCTTCTACATACAGATAATATTGTAATAAAAGTGTGCGTTTCTTTTTGCACTGAGTGTATGTGCTTCGGTAGTGGGAGGTGTCGAATTTGACCTGAGTGGTTTACCCACATGGGAGAAGTCTGAACCCCAAAAGAAAAAAATGCATAAACACTAGCCTACATATATAGGCAAGGGGTGGACAACAAAAAGACAGGTAGTCAACGACCTCGTACCCATAAATATGGCTATTAGAATGCTTGCCAGAGCGGAATCAGGGATTCAGGCACTAGCAAGTAAGGCAACAATGACACTTACTGTGAAAACCGCGTTCGATTAACTTCATGTACACTACTGGACAAATAAAGTTGTCTCCAAACCATTTGTTTAGCTTTGAGCAGCCATTTTACGTGACGTCATTGAACACTTGCTGTTATAGTCGGTAAGCGGGCGGTTACGAGGTCGTTGACTACCTGTCAAAATTGCGGTGTTTCTCGGGATTCTGCCTTGTGGCATTTGAGAACCGTTTTAACTAGGAGTTTTTCGCTTCGCATAAATTTACGAAGGTTATACATTATACTACTTATTGGCAAATAGCTTTATCCGATATACCGTTTGAATGAATGTCGATAGAGGCATAACTTGGGAGAGGGGTAAACTTCGGAAATTGGAAGTAGACCCCTTGTCTATATACTGAATGTAGTGTTTATGCAATTTTTTATTTTGGGGTTCAGACTTCTATTGTGACGGTCCCCTGTGGGTTTCCAAACTTGGCCATAGTGATCAATACCAGTTTTGCCCCTCAACGCACACAAAAATCCTGCTTCCAAAACACAAAAATACTTCCATTCCGAAAAATTAGATTGTTTTTGTTACAGATAACCCATTACCTGATAGCCTATTTCTCGTATTGAAGATAGGTGACTACTTAAAGCAGGTTGAAAGTAAAGCAGAATGCGCATTCTGCTTTACTTTCAGCCTGTTTTAAGCTATCATGTGCTAGAATATGGAAAATATTCTCTATAATATATATTCATGACTGAAAAAATTGGAACTATTTTCTTCAGCGGAGTAATAAATCATATTCGCTAAAAGTCGCTTCTATAGGGGAAAGGGATAAACGCGTTTGTGGTGAAATAATTTCGTCTGTTGCAAACAGTTTCGGCCCAGATCAGACGCCGGGGCGCCTGGCGACTGATCTGGATCAAAACTGTTTGTCACTCAATTTTGAATACAGTGAAGCTCAATTATAACGAAGTCCTTGGGACCGCCTGATTTCTTTTATTACTGGTACAGTTAAACTTCGATATCTCGAACTCGCTTAACTGGAAATATCCGATATTTAGCAACATAAATGTTCTTATTTCATGCTCTGTTTAGGTGAACAGATCCGTGTTTCAAAGTTAAAACGCGGCTTAACCGAGTTCGAGATAACGAAGTTCGACTGATTTCGTTTTATCAGATCCTTTTTATGAGACGGGATACACTTGCTATATCCACTCTTTTTTTATCTAGTTCCACCATAAGTGACTTTCACTATAAATCGTCTACATTTTGTAGAAAATGCAATTTTCAACATTTTATTGCAAGGCGTTTGCACATAGCTTCATTTAAATTGGAAATTAATAACGTAACCCCACCCCTCGCCGCTTCTAATTCAAAAAGGTAAACAACAATAAGTCACACCACCGGATAAAGTTGCTTAGTAAGGCTTTAAAGCAGACTCCAAACGGGAGGCCACATTAAATAGAATACATTTTCAACATTTACTGGGATGCGTTTGTATTTAGTTTATTTTAAACAGGAAATAATGACATAACTATCTTGGAAGTAGGCGTTTGATTCTGTAGTATGGCCCGCACAGGATTTACATAGTTTATATAAGCATGGGTCATAACACAAGCATATAATAAAGATTAACATAATAATCATCTAAACGCCTACCTGATAAAATCAGACGTTATTCCAATATCGAGTCAACTATCCAAAAGAATGACTAAATCACAAATATAACTGATCAAACAGCAAGATCATAATTGCTCCTCGTGTAACTAACCAACATTTCTGGCCGGAAGCTGTGGGTCAGCCGTATGTGTGCACGGGCTGCCCGTGATCTCTCCGGGCAGAGCTGACAGGGTAGTTGAGAGAATATGTACAAACAAAAACGAAATACAGACGAATGATCTTATCACATTGACGATTTGAAACGAAAAAAAATAATTGACTATATATTTCTTGGCAAATAAAATGTGTATTGGATTGCGTACGTGTCGTTACGGGTGACTGATCACTATATACTGACTACTATATACTACACCGTGTATCCCGATATAGTATTGAACACAAACCCGGGTAGCGGAGTGTACAATAGCGACCCGCTATATACTACAGTATTACCTCACTGATACGACCGCTATAGTGTTATCCTACAAGAATGGGGGTCGACATTTGCACTTGGCGGTGTAGAATCGGATGCTTCTCTCAGCCTTTAAAGCATAAGCTTAAGCTTAATACCCTGAAACTGAAGTACATTTCATTGAGCGTTCGCATACTGTTATTTTATCTACTTGTGACACAGTGCGTTGAATCTAATCCCGGTCCTGTTAATAAAGGTGTGACAAGAGAAACAAAAGTGATCGCGGTCGTGGCAGAGCTACTGGTTCGAATCTTACAAGGCGCTCTAGCAGAGGCACATCTCAGCCTGTGGGCACAGATTCATCTCAACATACTACGTTTATTGGTCAGGCTGTCGGCAACCGTAATAGAAACGATCGCAGAATTGAGCGTATACAATCAGTCCAGTCCTCACTAAACCAATGGCTTGACCCGCAGCATTCAGATGATGAGACTATAGCCCCTAGTAGTCAGTTATTTAGGGACAATTCCACCGCTAACGAAAGTTCGCGTAGCTCCCTACTTTTGGACGATGAATTAAGTCAAACTAACATTGGCTCGAAAGATATTCTTCTTGATATCCAGAGGAAAGTAAGCAGAATGGATTCGAATTTCGATGATTTAAAGAGATCTGTCTCCGAATTAAGAACTGAAAATAGAGAACTGAAACAGCAAAATGAACAGCTAAATAAAAAGGTAGATATACTTGCGACCAACGTTGAGCATCTTGAGAGATCGGTAGCAACCAACGAATTGAAACGAGAGCAAATGGAGTCTCAGTCGCGACGAAACAATTTGAAATTTTACGGTTTAAGTGAAGATGTCAACGAAACATGGGAAGACACGGAGAGTAAAGTGCGCGAGTACGTTTCAAATACGCTGAACGTTCCTTCTACAGATTTACATATAGAACGGGCACATAGATTACCCGGAAGACGCCAAACTGAGCCTCGTACTGCAATTGTAAAGTTCTCTTTCTTTAAAGATAAAGAATGTGTCCTTAAGGCGTATCGCGACCAACGGAACGTGCAAGCAAATTCTGGTAACAATGGCGGACGCGGTGCAGACAAAGTACGAGTCTCGGAGGACTTTCCAGAACGAGTCTCCAATGTTCGAACTCTGTTATATCCGTTTCTAAAAGAGAACATAGACAATAACAAGCGTGCATTCCTTCGCTTTGACAAACTTGTAATTGACGGTGTTGCCCATGTGTACGACGAGGCGCTTAAGCGTCTGGTACCTATGGGTAGATAGGAAACGGGCCAAGGCCTTATAAACCTTTCTAATGAACCTGATACTCAACAAATTTACGGTTCAGCTGAAAATAGAAGTACCAATAATTTGACGATATGTTCAATGAATATCGGTGGTTTTGATAAATACAAAGATGACTCTATATTCTTAAAATATGCATTTCAATTTGATATATTTGCAATGTGTGAAACATGGGGTAAATATTCAGATGAATTTGAAAATATTTTCACAGGGTATGATCACTTTGCTTTTGTCCGACAAAAACCAGAAAATGCTTGGAGAAATTCGGGTGGGGTTACAGTTTATGTAAAACACAAATACATTAAAAATGGTATCATTAAGCGAATATATGATCATATCGAAGAATGTGTAATTCTATTGTTAAATGGTACCAAAGTTGGCCGTGCAAAAGATATCATCATGATTTTTACCTATGTATCGCCCCAATACTCCCCAATTTACTCAGAAGCTAATCCTGACGGTATATTACTATTAAGTGAAAAAATTGCTACTGTTAAAAGTTGTTATACTGTTGCTGATATTTTCTTAGCAGGGGACCTGAATGCTAGAACTAAAACTTTTCTAGATTACATTCCAAGCGATAATGTTGATTTTGTTTTTAGGGAAGATACCATGTACCCTACTGATACGTTTGACTTACCTAGAAACTCAAAGGACAATGCAGTGCATAATAGCTTTGGGTTATCTTTAATTGATCTCTGCTGCACATTTGATATTCACATGTTCAATGGTAGACTATTTAACGACAAGAAAGGAGAAATTACATGTTGTGCAAATAATGGTTCAAGCATTGTGGACTATATGATTGCATCCACTGACATTTTTGATGATGTTATTGACTTTTCTGTTGCAGATGAATGTTTTTCTGATCATTTTCCTCTACAATGTACTCTATCGTTTACTTATGTTACACAAATAGGTGATATTGATAATGTTGAAAGTAATGACGAAAATGTTGAATACATATATGAAAAAATCAAATGGAATGAATTCTACAAAACTAGTTTTTTGGATAGCTTTCTACGTTTGTACATATCATTTGAAAACATATTTATTAACCCTGAGGAATCAGGTATTGATATGTTAGGGAAATTTACTGAAATCATTAGAAGTGCGGCACAAAATATGACTGTTATACATCAGGATTTTAAGGCACCTCTAAAACAACCTACCTGGTGGAATAATGAGTGTTCACGTTTAAAAAAGGAAAAATACCATCGCTTAAAACTATTCAGAAAGTCTGACAATCCGCAAGATTTAGAGCGTTATATAGTCGCCAAGAATAATTTTAAACATACATGCAAATTACAAAAACAACAGCTTCAGCGAGATTGCCGAAATAAACTTGTTGACTCTAGAAACAATCCGAAAGCGTTTTGGCAAACAATAAAACACCAAACATCAAACAATGGTAACACGCAGACATCTATCACTAGTAGACAATGGTTTGATTACTTCAAAACTCTTCTTAGCCCTATTAGTAGACATGAAAATGCCCAACATGAGTTTTTGGTAGAACATGATAATCAAAATATAGACAGTACTTCACTAAATTGCCGTATATCAGAGGAAGAAATTAGATACGCTGTAAGGTCACAGCATTCCAATAAATCCCCTGGTCCAGATGGTGTATGTATGGAAATATATAAGTGCACTTTAGACACTATCTTACCCTTTCTCCTTAAAGTTTTCAATGAAGTTCTTGACACTGGAACGTTTCCACCAGAGTGATGCGATAGTATTATAACGCCAGTCCATAAAAAGGGGAATAAATTAGACCCTGGTAATTATAGGGGTATTTCATTGATTAATTCGCTTGGCAAAATATTTGTTTTCATTTTGAATAGAAGGTTACAGGATTTTTGTGATGAAAACTCATGTATTGATGAGTCACAAGCAGGGTTTCGAAAACAATACTCTACAGAGGACAACATTTTTGTATTGAGAGCGCTAGCACAGAAGTACATTTCTAGATCGCGTGGGAGATTTTATTGTATTTTTATCGATTTTGCCAAAGCGTTTGATTGTATCAATCACCAAAAATTATGGTCAGTCCTTCATCAAAATGGTGTACAAGGTAAATTTTTAAACGTATTTCAATCTATGTATAGCAATCTGAAATCATGTGTTAAAACAACAAATGGGCTAACTGAACTCTTCAGATGTACGATAGGAACAAGACAAGGATGTGTTAGCAGTCCTCTGATCTTTTCTCTCTTCATTAATGATTTGATTTTGTATTTACGACAAGAATGTGATCATGGAATATTTGTCTCAAACGATATACCTGATCTTCTATCACTGTTATATGCTGATGACGCTTCGAGTTTTAGTGAAACTGCATTACGGTTACAAAAACAAATAGACATGATCTCAACTTTTTGTGACTCTATTGATATGAAAATAAATTTAGATAAAACAAAGATTATAGTTTTCAGAAATGGTGGTGTTCTTCGTTTATACGAAAAGTGGTTCTATAAAGGTAACCCTATTGACGTAGTGTCTTCATATAAGTATCTTGGAGTGTATATGACACCTAAGCTTATTTGGACTACAACTCATGAATTCGCATCAAAACAGGCGCTAAAAGTATCTTCTTGTATTTTTAATTACCAACGAAAATTTGGTTATTTTGACCCAGTTGATATGTTTAAACTGTTTGACAGTATGGTTAAACCTATTTTGTGCTATGGATCACAACTATGGGGTGTTCGATATGTCGACAAAATAGAAAAAGTACACATCAGTTTCTGTAAAAGATATTGTCAGCTTCCTCAAAATACAGCCGATATTTTTGTATACGGTGAATGTGGTCGACTTCCTCTTTGTATTACATATTTTACTAATTGTATTAAGTACTGGGTTAAACTACTTACACTTGATCAACATAGATATCCATTTCAGTGCTATAAAATGTTATACAGATTAGATGAGTCAGGTCGCACTACTTGGGCTAGTCACGTGCGTATTCTATTATATTCTAATGGATTTGGACATGTCTGGTTATCACAAGAAGTAGGTGATCCAGGGTTGTTTATTAATACTTTTAGACAACGGATAGTTGATTGCTCGATACAAAAATGGAATTCAAATCTGACTGACTCTACTAAAGCAGACACTTACAGAGGGTTTAAGTCGCTACTTAATGTAGAACGATATTTAAGTATTTACATGCCTGTCAAATTACGAAGATGTCTTGCAAAGTTCAGATGTTCTAGTCATGACTTATACATGTATATAGAAAAAGGTAGATATACAAACATTGATAGACGGATGAGATTTTGTCCAGTATGTCAGAAACGGAATATAAATGTTGTTGAGACAGAATTCCATTTCTTATTAGAATGCCAGGCGTATGAAACACTGCGGCAAAGTATATTGCAGGATTACTGTGGAATGCACAGAAATATACAAACCTTTAACCAACTAATGTCAAACTCAAACGAAAGTGCTATTTTGAAACTTGCAAAATTTTTACACGCTGCGTTTGAACATAGAACATCCCTTATACAGTAACTATATGCTGAACTTTACATATGCAAGTTTGCTGGTGTGCTTCCAAAAGGAGACAACTCTTTCCTGAGTTAAAGAATTGTGTTCTTTTGAAAACACATCAACGTAATGTAAGACTAAAGCATGTGTTTCTTATATATATATTTAAGTGCAGTTTTTCTATTAACTGCGAATATCTATGATATTGATGTCACTCATTACTATGTATTTTGAAAATGTATCTTGTGTGTATGATGGGCCGGTGGCCTAAGTACGTGAATAAAAGTTTTGACTTTTTTTTACTTTTGTATCTCATGTGTTTATGTTCTCACAATTTCAGTAAAACCTCTCTAATATAACCACTAAAGTGTGTTAATTAAACGTGTTTAAAGCAGGTGACTGCTTAAAGCAATGAGGAAGTAAAAGAGAAAGTTCCTTAGAGTTATATGTGTTTAAGCAGGTGATTCCTTAAGGCAAAGTGAGAGTAAAACAGAAAGCTTTTCTGTTTTACTGTCACCTTGCTTTAAGCTGTCACCAATCTTTCATATATCCGATAAGCCTTTCATACAAGCGATTCATTTTTGTGGTCGTAATGGAGAGGTATAACTGTACAAAGGTATGTTCAGTATGCATTGCCTCTTACTCTTTCAGCATTTTGCCAGCCTTGCGTTCGGCCTCTCGCTCCAATAGTAGGAGGGCAATCTCCCTTTCAGCCACTTTCACTAATTTTTCCTCATCAGTAAGATCAGCGTCATCTTGTTCCGTAAGTCTTCGAGCATCAACAACCCTCTGTATCAAGTCAGCAAGATCGCTGCCGTCTTCTGATGTGTCTGTGAGAACAAAGAGAACAGTAACAAGAAATATCTTTAAAAAAGATATTCAGCGGAGAGTGTTTTGGAAGTAATGCTGTTGATGGGTGTGAAAAATGTATAAAATTGAGGTTTTCAAAGAATTGTAATACCTTGGATTGAAAAGCAAAACATTCAATTACAGTAACTTTCATGTAAAGTATAGCTACTAAAAGTCTATCCTCTATAGAATTACCAAACAATAATTTTAACCGTATCCCGCTGCTCATAAGATACTTGCATAAATCTACTGTTCTAGCTATCAATGGAGTTTCTCAAAACAAAGATGATCTAAAGACACTACAGCAAAAAAATGCATGTGATGTACCAAACGCGGCGTCTCAACAGGGTCTACACTGTTTGCCAATGTGTATTTTAGTAGCCCCCAGGATTAATCGGTTAACTCATGTGCCCCTGAAAATTTTAATGGAAAAGTCCAATATCCAATTAAGTTTAGTCCACATTGGACCATTCAAGTTTGATTTTAACACTATCATTGCAAAAAGACAACCAGTGTAGACTCTGATCAGAGGGTTACTGCATGATCCCCTATATGAGCCTACACTGTTTGCATAGTAAGAGGGTACCCTTCGAAGGTGCAGTTAGTTAATGAAGCAAGGGATTGCACGTGTTCACCGTTCTTATGCTTATAGCGTAAATTGACGCTTTTGTTAACAATGTAGACCCAGATCCCGTAGTATATTAAGGATCTCCCTGAAAAGAGCATGCACTGTTTCCTTAAGGAATCTAACACAGTTCTGTTATATTTCCTGGGGAAAGGTTTCTTTATTTCACTAACCAACGTAATAGTTCAGATACAATATTTTGCTTGGTGGACGGAGCTTTATAAATTAATATTCATATAGAGAAGGGCTATTTGCAGTCTTATAAGAAGATAGACAGGAATTGAACATCTAGGACTACCATTTGAAGTAGTTTCGAGTTTAAGTTGACAAAATAATGCAAATAAACAGTCAGATTCGAACAGTGCAACCTATGTATATATATAGAGGATATACACATTAAACTTTGTATATCTCCTTCAAATTCAAGTCTTTTAATAAACAGGGACTCTCATTATGCATCGCATGTGGATCTATAGTTACATGTACATTCATGATTACAGTCAGCTTTAGGAAAGGATCTAGACTTCCTTGTTAAAGCCAAGAATTTCGGTAAAATGTAATAAAACAGTTACATATGTATTGCAATTTCAATGGGTCAATATTAGAAGTAATAGAGTGCAGAAAAACAATATCAACCTCGGCCTTGGGCCTCGTTCAATATTCTTTTTCTTTACTCCTGTCAGCTTTCGGAATGGTCTAGATTTTTTTGTTAAAGCTAAGAATTTCGGTAAAATGTAATAAAACAGGTATTGCAATTTCAATGGGTCAATATGAGAACTAATAGAGTGCAGAAAAACAATATCAACCTCGGCCTAGGGCCTCGTTCAATATTCTTTTTCTTTACTCCATTAACCCATTCACTGCCTTACCCCGAGTACGATGCATGGTTATTGCAAACAGTTTGGATCTTGATCAGACGCCGCGTGACGCGGCGTCTGATCAGGATCCAAACTGTTTGACACTCATTTCAATATTTCTTAAATCAAAACATACATATGAAAATTAAATTTTAGAAATAAAAGCAGACAACAATAATTGTTCAAAATTGATGACGTCACGGCAGTGAAAGGGTTAATAAATTCTCATATCGACCCAGTGCAATAATTGTATAATACTTACGGCGAATTGTTTTCCTTTGAGTGGAGGAACAATTGAAAGTAATAGTGTTCATATTTCGTGTCATTGAATTATTAAATTCATGTGTTTTCAGTTTTTGATTTATTGAACTCATTGGGTATGGGCTGGAGGCCTTAATCACAATAAAAGTTTGTTTGTTTGTTTGTTTGGTATAACAGGAACGTACATGTATAAAGAGAAATGAACGTTCCTGGGTATAATGATGTCTGTTGCTTGCGAATATGAGTTTAATTAACCCCTTTGAACCCTAGTCCCGCATATAGGCGTCCTTTTCAAACAGTGTACATGTGAATAGTACACCTGTCCTATGCAAACAGTGAATACCCAGATCAGAGGGCTCCGAAAGGAGCCCTCTGATCAGGGCCTTCACTGTTTGTCATAATGCCAAACATTGACAAAAACAACCCATAAAAGTCAGAAATGGACTAGACTAAAATGAAAACTGGGATTGACCATTTAAAGTTTTAGGGGGAAAGAGTTAACTCGTTATATAAAATGATACGTTGCTAGCAACATCAACATAAGTACATGTACATGTATTGTTCTCCGAGTTTGATAAATTCAATACTGAAAACACACCCATTAAATATCCTCTATATTTACCATGTGTAAATTATGTATAACTCATTTAACTCAGTCAACCATAGAGGCTTTCGTACGTGTACTTTATAAACAGCGTACTCGTTGAAGATTGCACTTTACAAGGCAAAAGGTGTAGATCAAGATCAGGGGGTTCCTACAGGAGGCTTTTGATCAGGGGACTACTTCGAAATATACTTAAAGCAACCCTAAATAGTCAAAAATGGATTACCTTAATTGGAAACGGAAAATGCCCGATTGAAATTCAGGGGCGAATGATTTTATACTGAATTTGTAAACAGTCGAAATTCGATACTTCGAACTCGCTTAAATCGACCTCAACCTGCAGTATTTCAAAAGACTAATTTCGAAAACTCGATATCGCATAAGTCGAACATACCCGTATTTCAAAGTTAAAACGTGGCAAAGCCACGTTTTAACTTTGAAATATGGGTATGTTCAGACTAACGCGAGTTCGAATGATCGGGTTTCGACTGTATTTTCACTTTGATGCAACAGGGCGTGGAGACACACCATACTCAACAACTAAAATGGGTATTTTCACAGGTAACCGGGACATAGTAAAAGTGTAAACAGAGTAATTTACAGGGTATGTGCCCAATTTGGTTTTAAAAAAATAACCAAAAAAAGAAGCACGTTTGCTTTAACATTAACCCCTGAAATTTTAAATTACAATTCCAGTGTCTAACTAAGTCTAGTCCATTTTTTACTATTTAGGGTTGTATTTAATCATTTATTGCAAAATAAACACACAGTGCAAACCCTGATTAAAGGACTACGGCAGCATCTCTTTTAACCAGGGTCATTAATTTGCATAAGACAAGTGTACTCTTTAAAGGAATCTCGTTTGTTTATGAGGAATATACATGAACTCTGACTAGGATTGAATGTACTAAACTAAAACTGCGCCTTCGTGTCATTTATAATTGTCCTGTGAATAGTACACTTGTCCAGTGCAGAACAGTATGGAACCATATCTGGAGCCCTCTGATTTATGTCTAGGTCTACAATGTTTATATAGGCCATGTGTACTTTTCACAGGTAAATTCTTTATAACTGGCGCGTATACATTCGTTAACCCTTAGCCTGCCACGCACGACCATAGCTCCATATGCAAACAGCTTGGATCCGGATGAGACGCCGAGTAACTCGGCGTCTCATCCGGATCCAAGCTGTTTTACACTCCGACAACATTTTCAGCAATTTTTAGCAACTTTGAAGCACTTTGAAACTTGAAGCAGACGAGAAATATAGCAGACGACAATTTATTTGGCGGGCTAAGGGTTAACACTTTCGCTGCCAAATTAATCGTTAGATTTTACACCTTCACCGTGTCATTGTCGTCGGCTTCAATATTGTCGTCTGCAAGATCATTTCAAAGTTAGATTTCAGGTAGTATGACTTAAGAAATATTGATATGAGTGGCAAACAGTTTGGATCCTGATCAGATGCCGCGTTACCATGTTCTTAAAAAGTGTAACTCCTTATTATACCTCCTCTCCAGAATCAAAGTGTTTCTAACTATACCATTGAGAAAAATGTTTTTTAACTCCTACATCTTACCTCATCTCGACTATTGTTGCGTTATTTGGGGTAACTGTTCTATATCGCAAGAACAGAAAATCATTCGTTTTCAAAAACGTGCAGCAAGGCTTATCCTTAATAAAGATAAAACTGCCCATTCAGCTGATCTCTTCAAAGAACTTAATTGGATGACTTTTCCGGAAAGAGTTACATTTCACAAAGCTACTCTTATGTTCAAAGTCTTCAAAGGTTTGACACCTGTATATTTATATGATTTGTTCACACTAAAGTCAAATGTGCATGATAGAATTTTAAGGTCTTCATCAAATTCTCAGTTATATTCTCCAAGACCAAAGTCTGAATTTTTCAGGAGGTCGTTTGCCTATTCTGGAGCTATGGTTTGGAATAACTTACCTTTGAACATAAGAAATGCTCAATCACTTGCCTCATTTAAAACTTCATACCTTAAATGGGTTAAATTAAACAGATAGTATAGTCACTTATAATGCTTCATAATGCTTCAAAATGCAATACAGTGATGAAAATTTGCTGCTCAGGGGTGAAGTGTCATTTCCCACTATAGTTTAAATTTATATAAACAAGTTAGATTACTGTTCAGGAAATTATTACAAGGCGTCAAGGTTTCTATACGCCGCATATTGTAGTTTGCAGCTGGTGTAAGTTGTTCTTAACGTTAATATGGCTTTATATCACTATTCCTAAGGTGCCAGTCTAACCATCGCATTCCTTGACCCATTACCGCATATCGAAGCGCCTTTAAGTGCATTCAATTTGTGCAGTCATAATTATTTACAAAAATTTAATTAGAATGTTTGCTAGATCTATATCTTAGCAACTTAAGGCTGGCTGAAAAAGCTTAATGCATCTTAAGGCGCATTCTGCTTTTATTTTCAACCTGCTTTAAGTGATCACCTGTCTTCAAAACTAGAACTATGCCATGTGCAGTAAGGGGTTATTGTTGCGATGGTTTCTTGTAGGCTTTGTTTTGGCTGCTGAGCCCCTGATCGGCTGTTTCAATATTAACCTTTAGCCCGCTAATTATGTCGATAGTAGTTTTTGCTGAAAGTGTAGACCCAGATGAGATACTTCCTTATGAAGCTCTCTGATCAGAGTATACATTGTTTGCTAGGAGAAGAAATGATTCTGTAATAGATAACATTCTAAGTTTTCAAATACATTGTATTCTACTTTTAAATAAATGGTTTGAATAGTATCCATCAAATGAATTATGGTATGCGCTAAGGGTTAATGACTGATCAAGGCCTTAGCTACTTGTAAGGGCTTCTATGTATATAAGTTATGATAGAAATATGGATATCAAAACCTACATGTTGCTTTAACCCTTTACTACATAGATACAAAATGTATGTATCATGAAAAGTGTTTTATGTTCTCTAGTAGATGGTAGCTTAAAGCGGGTTTAAAGTAAAACAAAGTGCACATTTAGGCTCATTTTGGTTTACTTTCAACCTGGTTTAAGTGGTCACCTTTCTTCAATAGTAGAAATATACCATGGAGTAAAGGGTTTGAAGTATCTTTGGTATATTCCTTCTCGTTTGTTATGAAATTTCATTGATCTAGATCTTTGCTATTTGTTAAATCGTGTTTTGTTTGGGCTTTATATTGCCTCTACCTATTCAATCTTCATGTATAGATAACAAATCTTGAATTCTCAGAATGATACTTATAAATCAACATTTTCAGCTTAATCTTTAAAAGTCTTTAAGTAAACAGAGTAGTCCCTGTGGAGAGCTCCTACAGGAACTGTCTTTTCAGGGTCCACTCTGTTTGCAAAGGTTTAAAATAATATTGATTTGTAATTGTGTTCCTTCGTGTTGTATATATGTTCATTTTGTTTGTGGACCATATTGAAAATTGGTTTGTTTGTTGATACCAAATATGTAATCCACATGAAATAAAGTCGTTATTATTATTATTATTATTATTAAACTGTTTGCAAAGTCGCCCTTTTGCGACATATGCAGTGAACGAGTTAATGTGTTGGAATTTTGAAATGTTCAATAAAGATTCTATCGCAATAATTTTATGTAATGAATACAAAAAAATTCATCATACGTTGATAAGATCAACATGTTTTATATTAACCCCGTCACTACCTTACCCAAGTAAAATGTTACTACAGTGTTCCCTCCCTACAACGACCCTCCCAACAAAGACTCCCTCTTTACAACGACCCTTGTCGCAGTTCCCTAAACGGGACAATTATGTCTAACGCTTTTTCTGCTATAATATCGCCTGTTTCAAGCTTTCGTCTGCTGATTTTCTCAACGCTACCTATTGAACATTTTGAAGAAAAAAAACTTAATGACGAGTGAAAAACAGCTTGAATCCAGATCAGACGCCGCGTAACGCGGCGTCTGATCTGGATTCAAGCTGTTTGCAAATGGTTACCAATTTCCCTCTCTATAACGACTCCTATTTTTGTCTCCCTTTGGATGTCGTTGTAGAGAGGGTGCGCTGTACTTTTCAAACAGTTTGGATCCAGCGTATCGCGGCGTCTGATCAGGATCCAAACTGTTTGACACTCATTACAATATAACTTTCGTCAAAATACTTAAAATTTATTTTTTAAGAAAAACAGCAGACGACAATTGTTTAAAGCAGATGACGGCATGGCAGTGAAAGGGGGTTACCATAATTTCTTCAGGCGAGACAAAATTTACATGTTTCGCAAAAACAGCAACGCATTATTTATACAAATTTAAAACAGATATGTGGGTACATTCAGACGATCAACACTGGCTAGTGTTTTAACCCTTTCACTCTCAATGACGCTTCAAAGCGCGTTTGCAAACACTTTGGACCCTAATCAGACGCCGCATAACGCAAAGTCTGATCAAGAACAAACTGTTTGACGCTCGTATTGAAATTTTGTCGGGCATATTGCCTTAAATTCAACTTTGAAACGATATTGCAGACAACAAAATTGAAGCAGACGACAATGAAACGGTGAAGGGGTAAACATCTCACGAACGATTTTGAAGTGAATGGGTTAAGGACTATTTTAGAAATATTTCAGCAAAATAAAATAAAACATTCATTGAATACCCTGATCAGAGGGCTCCTTAAGGAGCCATTTGATCGGGTTCTACAATGTTTGCAAAGTATACATAATTATACTGGTTGTCCGCATAAGGGATTGTACAAGGAGTGCGTTAACCCTTTGAACCCTATTCCCGCATATAGGCGTGCTTTGCAAACAGTGTACATGTGAATAGTACACTTGTTCTATGCAAACAGTGAAGACCCTGATCAGAGGGCTCCGAAAGGAGCCCTCTGATCAGGGTCTTCACTGTTTGTCATAATGCCAAACAGTGACAAAAACAATCCTTAAAGGTCAGAAATGGACTAGACTTAAAATGTAAACTGGAATTTTCCATTTAAAGTTTTAAGGAGGAAAGAGTTAATGCATGAGTGTAGCCTACGGCACATCCGACATTATAAACAATACACACACCCTGCTAGAGTAGTGATCTTAACCCATTACCCCATAAATACGCCGTTTTACATTTGTAAACTATTCCTCCACTATAGAAAATAGTTCCTTTTTTATAGAGTCATGAACATGTTTCATAAAAAGGTAATTCTTAATCATATCAGATAATAGCTTAAGGCGCATTCTGCTTTACTTTCAACCTGCTTTAAGTAGTTACCTTTTTCAATTCTTGAAATAGGGTAAAGGGTAATGGCTTAATCCATGTATCCATGGTCATTGCAATGAACACGTCGAGTGGGCGCGCTTGAATATTTTATTATATACATACATCGAATCAATGACCATCTAAAGACACTGCAGTGTTTTTAGCGGAGCTGTATGATATCTATTTAGACCCAGTATTTGAAAATTCTCAACCAATGATAAATGGTCTGAAATCATCTAGGCTAATGGTCTGATTGGATACGGAACATATTGCATGCATGTTGGTCTATGTACCCACTTACAAGTTTAACTGAAGATGAATTGTGAAAGCAAAATTAATAGACACAGTCTGCAATAGATATGACAGTATGTTTCTATTTTTAGATATGACATCTGTTCAAGTATAGTTTGTTTCAAGAAAGTCCATGAATGAAGTGTGATATAAAGAACAGTAGATTAATGCAATAATTTGGGATCATCAGGATAAGGTTTAACTTATCGTTTGGCAATTCTGTAGATGGTAGCTTTTTAGTAGTTATGCTATATTTTACATAAAAGTTACTGTAATTGAACTTTATGATTTATACTTTATTCTTTGAAACTCTCAATTTCATACATTTTCACAACCATCTACAGCATTACTTCCACCACACACTCCGTTGAATATCTTTTTTAAAGATTGTAGTATCCTCATATTGAGTACGTAGCAGTGCGAGTCCGAATGTTAGTAAATAAACCGCATTTGTTTTATCCACCGATCATACCATGCTTTCCGGTTAACACCATGTACAATAAAGAGAAAAAACGAACGAGCATCTTCCATGATTTAAGCCCTTAGAATACAACATTTTGGCGACGAGTAAAAGGAAACACTACACAAAAGCGTAACAAGTATTTCACGAAAGCTGAGATGGAGATGTTACCACAATTTCCAACGTTTGACTGCGATGCGGACAAAGACAGCGTCGGACCCAGATGGGAAAAATGGGTAGACAGGTTGGAAAATTTATTTATCGGTCTAGAAATTGATGACGCCGCACGGCAAAGGGCACTAATGCTGCACTACTCCGGAGAACGTGTCTATGACATATATATGGCGAACAAGGGCGCAACAGAAGCCACTTATGATGCAACAAAAACAGTTCTAAACAACTATTTTGCTCCAAAACGCAACTTGCAAATTGAAATTTTCAAGTTCAGGTCTTGCAGACAGAATGAAACACAAACTCTTGACGAGTACGTCACTGAACTCCGTAGCCTTTCCAAATACTGCAATTTTGGGGAAAATACTGATAAAGAAATACTATCGCAACTTATCCAATGCTGCAGATCCAGTCGACTTAGACGTCGCGCTCTGAGAGAAGAGACAAAAGGCCTGGATGGCATCCTCACCATGGGGAGAACTCTAGAAATGGCAGACTCTGAGGCAGCCATTATGGAAGGGGAGTCGGAGAGATCTCAAAGAGAAACTGTTAAGAAAGTACACAAAAAACCATTCAAGAGGACCGAGAGGCAAATAAAAGAAAAACCAAGAAAATCGGTATGCAGAAATTGTGGCGGCGAATACCCACACCAAGGCAGATGTCCTGCACTTGGGAAAATATGCAACTTCTGTAAGAAGAAAAATCACTTTAAAAGTGTGTGCAGAAAGTTTAAAGAAACAGGGGGAAGAAAAGTTTCACAAGTAACACAAGAAACTTACAGAAAGCACAGTGAATCATCAGAGTCAGATGATTATTGTTATAACATAGAATTTGTAGGGAGAGTGAAACATGTGCCAATGACTGAACTGAAAATAAACAAAACTAACTGCAAACTATTAATAGACACAGGTTCATCAGTGAACATTTTAGATGAAATAACATACAAGGAAATTGGATCTCCAAAACTAAAAACAAATCAGGAACCAAAACTACTCCCATACGGCGGTAACAAACCCTTGAAGGTCATTGGAGAGTGTGAACTGACCATAGAAACTAAAAAGAAGTTCTCATGCCACAAATTCTTCATTGTTCCAGGCAACCATGGCTCTCTATTAGGTTTCGAAACGGCGAAAGAGTTGAACTTGGTTAGAATAATAAACACCATTGACAGTCCCTGTGAAAAATTCCCCGAGTTGTTCAAAGGCATCGGCAAACTAAAAAATCACACCGTTAAATTGCACATTGACAAGAGTGTTAAACCAGTGGCCAATTGCCACAGAAGAACACCATTTCACCTGAGAGACAAAGTTGAAAAAGAAATCGAGAAACTGCTCGCAGATGATGTAATCGAAAAAGTTGAAGGCGTACCAACACCCTGGGTTTCACCTATAGTGACACCACCGAAGAAAAATCCTGACGAGATAAGGCTGTGTGTAGACATGCGTGAACCAAACAAAGCTATACACAGAGAAAGACATCTCCTGCCAACGACTGAAGAGTTGATCCATGACCTGAATGGGGCAACAGTTTTCAGCAAGCTTGATCTTCGATCTGGGTACCATCAACTTGAGCTGGATGAAGAATCCAAATACATCACCACATTCAACACACATGCAGGAATATTCCGATACAAACGTTTGAATTTTGGGATATCTTCAGCCTCAGAAGTATTCCAAGAAGCAATAAGAAAAGTCATTCTAGGGGTGAAAGGTGCAAAGAACATATCTGACGACATCATCGTGTTCGGAAAGACACAACTTGATCACGACAGGGCTCTAACAGAGACATTTGAGCGCCTAAGGGATAGTGGTCTGACTCTGAACAAGAAAAAGTGTGAACTAAACAAACAGAGCATTGAGTTCTTCGGGATGATATTCGCAAAAGAAGGGATATCACCAGATCCAAAGAAAGTTGAGGCCATTAAAAACTTCCAACGTCCAAACGATGTAAAGGAACTGAAAAGCTTCCTAGGAATGGCCAGTTACTGTTCGAGATTCATAAAAGACTTTGCGACAACATGCGAACCATTAAGAAGACTCACCAGACAAGATCAGCCATGGGCATGGACTGATGAACAAGAATCAGCTTTCACTGAACTGCAAAGCAAATTAGCAAGCGACAGCGTCATAGCGTACTACAATCCAAAAAAAGAAATCAAAGTTCTAGTTGATGCAAGTCCAGTAGGATTAGGCGCTATCCTCCAACAAGACAAGGTAGTCGCGTATGCAAGCCGGTCATTATCAGACACCGAATCAAGATACAGCCAAACAGAAAGGGAGGCCTTAGCTGTAGTTTGGGCCTGCGAACACTTTGACATATATCTGCGTGGTGCGAAACATTTCACAGTACTGACAGACCATAAGCCTCTAGAAAGGATTTGGGCTAAACCCAATCCACCATTACGAATTCAAAGATGGGGTCTTCGACTACAGCCATACAAATGCACCATCACGTACAGACCTGGCGCGGATAATCCAGCCGACTACATGTCAAGACATCCTATAGACCGTACAGCGTCCAATGAAAGTCTTATGGCAGAAATGTATGTGAATTTTGTTTTAAACGAAGCTGTTCCAAAAGCAATGACCCAAGATGAGATAAAGCAAGAAGTCTACAAAGACCAAACTATGCTACAAGCCATAGAATTCATCAGAACTGGGGGATGGTACAAGTTAAAGCTAATAGAAAGCAGAGAAATAGACATTGAAGAGCTAAAAGCTTTAGCAAGCGTCAAGGATGAGCTGACCGTCCACAGCGACAACATGATTCTGAAAGAAGACAAAATTGTCCTTCCGAAAACACTAAGGAAAAGAGCCATAGACATAGCACATGAGGGACATCAGGGCATGACAAGAACCAAGTCCTACCTGCGTTCAAAAGTCTGGTTTCCAAAACTGAATCAGATGATTGAAGAAAACATCAAAAGCTGCTATGCCTGTCAAATTGTGACTCCAGAACCGAAGTCGATGCAACCATTAAACATGTCAGACCTTCCATCTGGAGCTTGGCGAAATCTGAGTATGGATTTTTGCGGACCACTACCTACAGGTGATTACATGTTTGTAATCATCGACGAGTACACCAGGTTTCCCATAGTCGAAATCGTGAGATCTGTCTCCGCAAACACAGTCATACCAGTCCTCGATAAAGTACTTTCGGAATACGGGTTTCCAAAAACAATCAAATCTGACAATGGCAGTCCTTTCAATTCTGGACAGTTTAAAGCTTACGTAGAAAACTGTGGGATAGAGCACAGGAAGATTACTCCCAGATGGCCAAGAGCAAACGCACAGGCAGAATCTTTCAACAAACCAATGATGAAAATTATTAGAGCTGCACATGCAACAGGTCAGAGTTGGAAACAACAACTTTATCTGTTCCTGCGACAATACAGAGCTACCCCACACGTTGCTACCGGTTTCGCTCCCTCTTATCTGTTATTCGACCGAGAACCAGGAACGAAGCTACCCCTGGTCAAACCAATTCCATCAAACAAGGCACTGGATGAGCAACTGAGAAGGAATGATGAAAATGCCAAATTCAAAGCTAAAGATTATGCTGACAATAGAAACAATGCCAGTACCAATCATTTCAGCATAGGGGACAAAGTATTTGTCAAACAGGATTTCAAGAAAGACAAAATGAGCACTGTTTACAAGCCACAACCTCTAACTGTCTCCTCTAAGTGTGGCAATATGCTGACCGCAAGATCAACCAAAGGGAAAATAACCAGAAATTCTTCAAGATTCAAAAAGGTTGACAGAAATACTGAGATCCCAAATTTAATCCCAAATACAAGTCAAGATGATGAAGAAGAAGAACCGTCAACCAACCAAGCACAATATTCTCCATCTACCGGATCCACACCAGAAGTCCAACCAACAATCACGTCAAGACCATCAAGGACAAGACGTGAACCCCAACATCTAAAAGACTTTATAAGATATTAATTTGTGCCATATACAGCATTCACTATTTTGATATCACTGTGAAAAAGGGCATAATAATCCCTGTGATACCAAAGAAACCATTTAGGTTTCATTAAGTTTCAGAATTCTAATCTTTAATAATTTTAGTAAATGTGCCAAACTGTCTCTAGTGTTTACTATTTTGGTATCACTGTGTAAAGGGCATAATAATCCCTGTGATGCCAAAGAAACCACATAGGTTTCATTAATTGCTTAAATTTCTAATTCATTTCATTGTTAGAATTACCAATTCATTTCATTAATTGCTTAAATTTCTAATTCATTTTATTGTTAGAATTACCAATCCATTTCATTAATTTCTTATGTTTGTTATTAACAGAAAACAATTTACTTGACAATCATTCTAGTCATCAGTGATTACTTGCAATTAATTCTAGTCTATATATCTATGTGTTTATGTTTAAAGAATGTTAATCAGTTTATTAATAATCTACATCATGAAGAACAATACCAGACAGTGACATTTTATCCAGAAGTCATACTATAACAAATGACACTTAAGACTTTTAATAAATTAGTTCTTAATCTAACTTGAGGAGGGATGTAGTATCCTCATATTGAGTACGTAGCAGTGCGAGTCCGAATGTTAGTAAATAAACCGCATTTGTTTTATCCACCGATCATACCATGCTTTCCGGTTAACACCATGTACAATAAAGAGTAAAAACGAACGAGCATCTTCCATGATTTAAGCCCTTAGAATACAACAAAGATATTCCCTGTTCTATACAGCAGAGCATTTCGTATGAAAAAACAAACAGTGCAGATCCCGATGAGACGCCGCGTAACGCTATTATTTCACCTTTTAAAGAAACAAAAAGCAAACATAATGCACGAAATATCGAAAGTGAAAGCCTTTTGAAAATATTGTCCGATTCATTTTTATCTGATTAGCGTTTCCCGGCGTATGACCTGGCTTCAAACTGTTTGCTACGGAAGTAATTGCTTTATTGGAAATTAATATCATCTTCTTTGTACCTCATCATTTAAAGGATTGGTGGGCAAGTACAGCGCCCCTCCCTACAACGGCCCTCAAAACAACGATTCCCTCCTTACAACGACCCTTGCAGCAGTTGCCTAAAGAGAACATTTATCTCTAACACTTTTACTAATGCAATATCTCTGTTTAAAAATTTCGTCTGCTGTTTTTCCTCAAAGATACATATTAGTGGACATTTTGATAGAATACATATAATAACGAGTGACAAACAGCTTGAATCCAGATCAGACGCCGCGTTTGATCTGGATTTAAGCTGTTTGAAAATATAAGCGAAGTCTTAATTATCCTTCCCTATTACGACCCCCTCCGAACAACACACTAAATCTGTGTCTTCCATTGGGTGTCGTTGAAGAGAGGGAGCACTGTACAAAACCATAATTGACATAAAAATCTGTTCTGCCACCCACACCACGTGACCCATTGAGACTTTCGGTTTTAAGGGGTCTGGTTTTCGTAAGTTACCACTGTACGTATTTTTCATGCTTCATTTGTCAATGTGGTATTCTACTTGAATTTCATTTAATATAACACATCTGGGTATGAATTAAAGAATGTTTATAGGCGTTTTGCGATAATTTCGATTAACATATATCAACCCTAACGGATGCAACGGTAATGAATATTTTCTTTCTTACCCTTAACACGATATTTTATTGTCGTCAACTAACTTTGATGTCTGCAACACTTTTTATATATTATTCATCTTAATGTTGTTCTTCAGAAAATATAATCCAATAATAATCAAACAGTATGGATCCAGATGAGACGTCGAGTAACTCTGCTCTCATCTTGATCCACACTTTTTGCAATTACTATAATAAAATAGCTCGAAGCGGACAAACGTTAAAACCGTTTCGTAATTTGATGTCGATATTGAGATTATTGTTCAAGTAGCCTACAACTAAATACTGTCATACTTTAAACAATCCTACGGGAAATTCCCGAATATATTAACCATGCTCCTGCTATCATATACATATATAACCGTTATAACAAACGGCGCGGGCGTTGAATATTATTCAATGACGCGGTGTACGAGTACTTATGGCGTCATTACAATGCGCTCTATACCCTACATAATCACTCCTTCGTCTTGTCTTCGTGTAGATTTAATTTATATCTTTTTATTTATAATTTATAGATTTTAATCTAATAAAACAATATTAAATCTAAACGAAACTGTTTGAAAAGATTATGCTAGATCATTCGACTGAATTTAGCACAAGTGTTTCCTTTACTCGGACTATACACTAATTATGAGTCATTCATTCGCCCACCAACGCAGCGACAAATAATTGCCAAAACTAAACAGCATCAACTTCTCTAGGTTATGTAATAAACCATATATAACATTCATGTTCATTATGCATTGAATATATAACATTCATGTTCATAATGTATTGTATTTATTAAACTTGTTGTTTTAGAAAATGAAAAAAACTAGGCAAAGCCTCGTTGATATCGATTTCTAAAAGATTCGTGTAATAAATCCAATAACACCCTTGTAATACTTTATATCTTTTCTGCTTTGAAATTGTCGTCTACTAACTCAAGTCAGGTTTAGACGTGTGCAATTTTAATTGGAAAAAATATTTACCCGAAATTTTAGGAAGAGTGTCTGACATAAAATTGATAACATGTAGCATGTTTGAAAACATTATCATTAATAGACCAAGATGTCCATATTAAGGAAACAAAATTCAAGTTAAAAAGCAGTTTCATTTTTACAAAAGTAATGACATTTAAAGAAGAGTCTCCCAACATCACGCCGCTGATAATGTGTACCAAGTTTGAGGACAATATCATCAAAAGTTTTCAAGAAAGTGGCATTTCACAACAACAAAATTTCAAGTTAACAAGGAACATAATTCTATTAATTTTTGTGCAAGAGTTGAACACAAATAGACAAGATATGAAAAGCGTATCTGAAAAGTTTTCGTCCACTTTCTGTGAACTTGACTGATTTGTTAACGGTTATACTTTCCTTATCTTGTGTTTGTGTTCAAAACAATTTCGGGAAACTCTAACTAAAGCTTATATTCAGTCTCAGCTAAACAAGGTTTTCAATGCTACGTCAGATGAGGCTATTAAGTGCGCATTCTACTTTATCTTTAATTTGCTTTTTAAATTATTATCTTTTAATGATATAGTATATAGTTCATATGGTGCATATTCTTGACTTTTTAATTAGATACCATTTCTTTTGTGGAGAAACAAGTGAGAAGTGTAAAAAGGCATAGTTATAGAGTAATTGATTCAACATGTTTTGTTTATTTCCTGAGCATCTGAAAATGCATACTGATAATCTATACAGTGGAGGATACGTTATTATTTCCTAAAAAACTAAAAGCAGTTTGGAAACGGACGTAAATCAAAGCATACAAACAAAAGCAATGGTTTGGAGACAGACAAAATTCCGAGTAACTCGGCGTTTGATTTGTGTTCAAACTAATGAACACCCTGATTGTGATACATGCAAAGAAAATACGTACCGTGGAAATTTGATATCTCGAACGCGCTTAAGTCGAACATATCCGTATTTCTTGTAAAACGGATATGTTCGACTTCGGCGAGTTCAATATAATGGATTTCAACTGTAGAAATACAAGTTAGTTCGACTTGAACGAGCTCGAGATATAGAAGTTGGACTGTTAAAACTAATCTGAGAATTGGTGGCAACCATGTTGCAGACGACAAACATTGCAGACTACAAATTTATAGCATGCTTAACCCCTTCACTACCATGACGTCATCAACTGTTTAACGATTATTGTCCGTTTCTATTAAATAAATTTACACGTTTTAGTTATTTCGACTTTGCAAATAACTATTGTACTCTGGGTAAGGCAGTAAAAGGGGTAAATGCTTAACCCATTACCCGATAGCCTTTTTTTAGTTTTGAAAATATGTGACTACTTAAAGCAGGTTGAAAGTAAAGCAGAATGCGCCATATGGCGCATTCTGCTTTACTTTCAGCCTGCTTTAAGCTTTTACCTGCTAGAATAAGGAAAGTATTAAATATGACACATATTCATTACAGTATATATTGGAACTATTTTCTTCAGCGGATGAATATAATGCATGTGCTAAAAGTCGTTTCTATAAGGTAAATGCTTAATTGTACTTACCAGAGGATAATGCCATTGCTATAATGCAGAACAAAACCGGTGTAAAGTAGAGAAAAACTTTAAAACGAGCCATTTTGTTTGAACACTAACCAACAAATACAATGTAGGACAAAATGAACTGCTGTATCAAACGATGACAATCATGGAACACGCTCTAGCGAGTTTGCGCAAATGTTTCCGGATGGCCGAAAATGAGGTGACTAAAGTTTACCCTTTCCCTGCTGTAATAATGAACAGAACAGAACAGAACAGAATTTTATTCAACTTGTACACAATCAGGTACCTCGTTAAACATCAAACAATCATACAATACAAACATACATACATACATACATACATACACACATACATACATACATACATACATACATACATACATGGTCACTGTAGTTTATGGTAATAAGTAGTATAGGTCTAAACTTGAAGTAATACAATTAAAGTAGAAAGTCATAGAGAGCACATAGAAATCATTGTATAAAGCACTGTACTGTAGAAAGCACTGTGCATCTTACTGTAATTTATGCACTTTCTCTATAAAGTATTTAACAAAGTTAAGCTGTTAGTATTTCTAATCTTCCTTATTTAGGAGAATGAACTATGCAATTTTGCAAATAAATAAGACGATTAATTGATTTTTTTGATTTTTAAAAAAGATTTGATTCATATCATGTACATGTAACATAACACTGACATGGCAGACATACATAAACAAACATACAAACACTTGATCTATAAGCCTGTGAGTAAATCTTTTCTCATATTATTGGCCTGTACTATGTATTTACTTAATTTTATCAGTACAGTATTGTTTTTTGACTTGAGCAATTCTGTAAATTTTTGCATACTAGGGTTGCTATAAAAATAGCGTTTGATGAATTTAAAGCGAAGATTTGTATATGCCGAACACTTCAAAATAAAATGAAATTCATCTTCCAAATCATTACTCTCACATAGTTGACATATTCTTTCATGTCGTTCCAAGCGATTTCTACGGTGTCCTGTTAGGACCGCTACTTTTTCTGATTTTCAATTTTATTAAAACGCCGAAAAAAGATGCGAGAATGCAACGAGGCATTCTCGCATCTTTTTTCGGTACTTTTGGACCTCAAATCCTATAGTATTCTATTGTCCAAAACGTCGAAAAAAGATGCGAGATTGCAACGGTACATTCTCGCATCTTTTTTCGGCCTTTTAAAAAAACGTCGAAAAAAGATGCGAGAATGCAAGTTGCAATCTCGCATCTTTTTTCGATACATTTTGTATACCAATCCTATAGTAATCTAAGGTAGAAAACGTCGAAAAAAGATGCGAGAATGAACCCTTGCAATCTCGCATCTTTTTCAGAGCCAGCAGCGACACGTGGTCTAACGTCGAAAAAAGATGCGAGAACCTAACAGGACACACCGATCTCGCATCTTTTATCGATACGGTGTAATGGCTGATTTTACCCTCCTTTTTTCATCCAACGCATGGGATAGGGATAAAACAATTAGAAAGTTATAACGCATGTGTTTGGCAACAGCGTCACTGAGAATGGAGACACTTATCCGTCATTATTTTTATCAGAACTACTCCTATGATGAGATCATGGGTCACCTGGTAAATGAAACAGGGATAAACATATCGTAAGTAACGTAGAGTAAAGATGAATTTTAAAATGTTCGTTTAAATTGAGTTTTCTTCAATCATTCAATGAAATTCCGGCCGGTCTCGAAAACACATGACAAATTAACAACCGTCATGTTTTTAACACTTGACTTATAAAATAACCTTTTAACTTTGTTATCACACTTTGGCATTATAATTGGGAAAATAAACAAACACTGTCCGGTTAATAGCCTCACAATTTAACGCAAAGTATAGATCTACCTCTGGTAAAAGAGTGGGTGGGGCATTTTTAGCGTGATTTGGAACTGCACCATGTATAACCTACCCTAGATTGCATTAATTGGTTAGATGATCAGCCTAGTTATTCCCATTGATTGAACCCAATTTGGAAACAATGATAAAAATCCAAAAGTGGGGTAACGAGTCGTTTCGGCCCTGAGTCGTTTCGGCCTGGGTCGTTTCGACCTGTTTTTAGGGGTGGGTCATTTCGGGCAATTTGGTTGGTCGTTTCCGCCTCAGCCCATTTGGTGAGTCGTTTCCGCCTATTATTTCAGTAATGTATAGTAACATAATTATGAAGCACAACCTCGTTCCCTCATCAACATATTGTAAAAAAAACAGAGTATATAGAAACTGATCGTTCCCTCATCAACATACAGTAAAACAGAGTAGACCCTGATCGTTCCCTCATCAACATACTGTAAAAACAGATTAGACCCTAATCATTCTATCATCAACATACTGTGAAAACAGAGTAGACCCTGATCTGATAAAGACATAATAGTTATAAATCTCAATTGATGTAATGTCTTTTAAAAGCACCCTTATCCTGAACCACCATTGATTTTGCATTAAGGCACAAACCTGCAACCTAAAGTGTTCACATATAAAGCATCAAGAGTAACTAAGTAAACTGACTCACCCACTCTGTATATAAGTTGTCACGACTGGCCTAGACGTGTGTCTTGCTTGGCTGTCAGTAGAATACTCACCGTATTACCCGCCACTTGGTCAATATATAAACTGACCTCAGTGACCTCTGACATGCGCTCTCCATAAGGGAGGATACTCTAGATCAGAGGACACCAAATTCACAACACTCCCCCCATCTTTATCTTGAAAGTCTTGATCCTGGGGAGAGGTTTCCTTAAAACCACAAAAGTTCCCTTAAGAACCCGAAAGTTCCCTTACAAACTCGAAAGTTCCCTTGAAAACCAAAAACCCTGTTCCTTTAAGAACCCAAAAGTTCCCTTACAAACTCAGAAGTTCCCTTAAAAACCCATAAGTTCCCTTATAAACTCAGAAGTTCCTTTAAAACCCCATAAGTTCCCTTATAAACTCCAAAATTCTTTTAAAAACCAAAACCCTAGTTCCTTTAAGAACCTTAAGTTCCCTCAAAAAACCAAAAAACCCGGTTCCTTTAAGAACCTAATGTTCCCTCAAAAAACCCATCCCTTCTACCGGAGTCAGATATTTGACTAAATACCCATTGCACCAGACTAAAATCATGGCAATCAAGCTGAAAGCTCAGATTTACCAACTTTACCAAGCTAGGCGATCCAGACTGAAAGCCGTAGATCAGGCTTGTCCCACTGAAAGCTCAAGACAACCCCTGTTAAGCTTGGTTTGTCAAGCTAGACAATTCCGACTGAAAGCCAGGATCAGGCTCATCCCGCTGAAAGCTCAGGATTACCTCTGTCAAGCTTGACAACAGTCTAAAGGAACTTATCTTTAGACTGTCACTCAGGCCGTCTGAAAGACTGACACCTGAATGGGCCACATTTCACATGCTCTACTCCAGGCTACTTCGCTGGCAACACTTGACCTTTCCTACAGCTGCCCCTTACTATGTGCTTTCCTTATGGTTGTATTACTCCTATGGGCTACTTTATAACCTTAAGTACCGTCCACAACCTGTGAACCTTGCCCCTTGATTGTCAACTCCGACACAGTAATAACAACCCCTTTATGGCAGACCTGTAGGCCTTATACCAGCTACATATGTTCTGAGCACAGTACTACCAGAACCTTTGGTAGTGCATCCGCATTACTGTGTTTAGCCCGAGCATGTTTTATAGTCATGTACTGTTCCCCAATGCCCTGAGCAAGCTGACTCTTTGCATGCTCTATTGCAGTGAAATTACTAAGATCCAAACCATTCTTAGCAAAGACCTTTTTATACCTTTGTCTTTGTTCTACAATGAATCCAATGGTTTACTGTGGCACTTAACTGATCTTGTAAGCTTTCTAACACTGCTTTCTTGTCGGTCACAGCATCTTTCTGCTGCAACTCTATTGTAGCTTCTACTTGTGAAGCACAGTTTGAACAATTGACAACCTGTCCCTCATGAGCCACTGATGACTGACTAGAAGTCATATCACTAGCATCTGAGTAACTGAAAGCCGCTCAGAACTAGCCAACTCCGTAGCATCTGAGTAACTGAAAGTTTGCTCAGAACTAGTCAAGTCCTCAGTATCTGAGTTACTGGAAGTCCATTCAGAACTGAACTTTAAAGCCTTAGCTACAATGTCTTCCTGCGTCACTACTCTGGCCAATCTGGGCTTTCCTTTCTTGAAGCTTGTGACAACTGGGATTCTCTCACCATTGACAATGAATGTATCCGTTTTCATGTCTAACATCACACCCAGATGATGCATTATATCATGCCCCAACAACATTTCATCCTTAATTGGTGCTATATGCATTCTTTCTTTAAATATCTGGGATCCCAGCTTCACCTTCAGTGGATTTACAATAAAGCCCTTCAAAACAGAATCATTATCAGCCATTTGCATCACCACGTCTTTGACTTTACTGGGTTGTTGTTCAAGGTTCTCATAAATTCGAGTTGAAAGGATAGAGATCTCGGCACCAGAGTCAATCCTAGCCTTAACCACTTTCCCCCCAACTTTCAATTTGATGAAAGAAGACCCCGCACAAACGTGGTGAATCTTCGCTGCTTTATCGTGAGACAGAGCTTCCGGCGGACTGAAAGCCTCGATTTCCGTCTGCCCCACAGCAGTTTCTACATCTGATTTCTGATCAGTCACCGGACTGAAAGCCACACTGACTGAAGAAGAACCCTTAACAACACTTTTCAATTGATCACATGTAGCCATTTTAACCTCTGCTTCAGATTGCTCTTGTTTTCTTTTATTCTTTTTCTGGAACCAATTTTGGTACCTTATGCAATCTATTTTTATATGGCCTTTTTGTTTGTGACATGCGCTCTCCATAAGGGAGGATACTCTAGATCAGAGGACACCAAATTCACAACAAACCTAAGCAATGTGTTCAGATATATTAGTAGAGAATAGTTGAGAATACAAAATGTAGTTTAAATCATGAAACTGTTAATTGACAATTTCCATATCCAATTAAGTCTAGGCAATTTGACTATTATGTGTTGATTTTAACAATAAATTGCAAAATGACAAACAGTGCCATGGAGAAATCACAGTGATTTCTCCATGACAGTGCAGACCCGGATCAGGGGGTTCCTGAAGGAGCCCTCAGCTACTCTGGCCAGGTTCTTCACTGTTTGCATAGGGCAAGCGTAATCTTCACATGTACACTGTTTGTTAATTACGATTGTACTGGTCCATAGAGTTGAATGTGTTAACAGCGGGGCATTAAAGCAATTAATCATTTGCCACGTGCCACCACTTGAAGCGCTGCGTGTCGGCAAAGTATGTTGGATATGAGGCAGACTCCACGTGTTAACACCTCCATTAATTGACTAACAAAAAAGATGTATATCGAATTGGTAGGCATCTGTAGCAGCATACAAGTGTAAGTTTAAGAAATAGTTAGTAAATATATTGGTGTAGTTCTGTGTTATATGTGGTTGTATATATATCTCTTGTAGTATAAAAGTCTATATACGAAGAGTATATTGTCATAAAGTTGAAAATGGAAGTTGTCTTAATTGAATGCTGGGAAAATTGGTTCAACAGTACGTTAGTAGTGACTGGAAAACGTGTTCTGTACAAACAGTGTAGACCCAGGTCTGAGGGCTTATAAACATGATATATCAGGGTCTGCGCTATTTGGCATTTGATGATAAATTGTATAAATCCAAATGCAATAAAACCAACAACCAATGATTTATATTAGCTAATTACATGGTCTCTGGTAGGACTAACGAAAGATGTCGGAGCACTGCCTATTCTTACATTCTGTTAAAAAGTGCTTTGAAAGGAAATTACAAAACAATATCGATAGCAGTGTCTGGCAGTTTGCACCCAGATCAGTCAAGACAGAACGTGCTGTCTGCTCAGGATCCACACTGCAAATTTTAGGATTATCCCCTACGGCGTGTTAAGAAAAATCTAAGTAACAGTGAAACCTCTACATTACATTCCCTAAATTCTATTTTATACATGTATAAATAAATCCATTAATTAGCCTTCGTTAAAAAGTCTTTACTAAAGAGGCTTTACTGTATTTGATTATAATTTGATCTGTATGTTATCTATAACACCGCATCGTAAGACTCTGACTTAACTCTTTGAACCCTAGTCACGCATATAGGCGTGCTTTTCAAACAGTGTACATGTGAATAGTACACATGTCCTATACGAACAGTGAAGACCTCTGATCAGGGTCTTCACTGTTTGTCACAATGCCAAACATTGACAAAAACAACCCTTTAAAGTCAGAAATGGACTAGACTAAGATGGAAACGGGAATTGTCCATTTAAAGTTTCAGGGAGGAAATAGTTAAAGTGCCAACTGGAAACACTGTGGTGAAACACTTTACATCAGTGGCCGACGTGACAGGGTGAACAAATTCTATAATATTTACTTTATCACCCGAAAGCAACTTGCAAATCATCATTTTTTAGGGAATACATATCACAGTGACAGATAATGTTTAAGAACGTTTTAGGACAACATATTTTTTCTGAAACTTTAATAAATCACATAGAAAAAATAAAATGGGCCGAAAAAACCAACCCCTTAAAAGGCCGAAACGACTCACGGCCGAAACGACCCGGAATCAAGTGTGATAATATGTTCCCAAAATCGTTAAAAAGCTCTATTCTAACAGGAACTAATATGAAATGTATATGTATATAGGTTCCTGATTCTAATAAAACGGACGTAGTCGAGTGGTAAAACGCCCACTTACGACGTCAGGGGTTGTGAGTTTGATCCCCTGCCAGACCAAATCCTTGGGATGAGAATATATACCGAGATCCGATGTATAAGTGCTTTACACTGGGCATCTAAAAGGACCAGAGAACTCTTTCGATAATAAGAGTAGGGCATCACGCCTGGGTTCTCTGTACCCGCTCCCCTCTCTTAGGGGCGTCCAATTAGCCCATAGATGGCAGAAACGGACATTAACAAACTAAAGAAAGATTTATTGTTATTTATTTACTAAGAGGTTTTTCATTAATCTGGATCAAAACTAACAGACAGAAATCATTTCAATTTTGATGAAATATTTGCAGTCTCCACACGTTCACATCAGACATTTTTATTCCTTAATCTGGATCAAAACCAATGAAATTACCACCCACGCGCCCCCATGTATTTAATGGACATAAATAGAAGAGACTTTTATATGCTAATCTGGATCCAAACTAACCATGACAGTTATAATTGTAATTTTGACGAAATATTTGTGCAGACGCCACATATCTACACAAAACCAATGGAATCTCCATAAAAGAGAATTTTATTTATTTACTCTTCTCAATGCAGAAAATGATTTACTGATTGGATTTTTGCTAAAGCTGATCTGTATCACAAAAAGAAGCGTCTGATGGATGCAGACATAAAATTAAAATTTCAGAAGCGCCTTTCAAAATTGACAACTGCTAATTTCATTTTCAACTGCAACTTTCAGATTAATAAACGTTTTAATTTGATCACTTTAAATGTTCATATATTATGCTGAATTCAAAGTACTAAGGGTAAATAAACAACAATAAGTCATTAACAAACAAATATATTTTAGTTCGGTAATAAAAAATGGGTGGTAGGGAAATTGTACGGGTAAAAATGGGGGTTAGGAAAAATGTACGTGTAGCGAAACGTCCAGGGTAAAAACACCCTGGGTAGCAAACTGAGAGGCGTGAACGCAACAGGGTAGCAAAAAGTCCAGTAACTGTTTTCACCATATAGTATTTCCTTTAGACTAATACTTCGATGTTTATTCTTCAATGTAGAAATCTACTAGTAAATTGGGGCGACTGATCAACATAACACCGGTTTACACTTTGAATTGCGTTTTATCACAAGTGATACCTATCGACTTCAGGTTTTTGAAACAGCTATTTTGACTTTAGGTTTTTTAAATAACTATTTTGACTTCAGTTAAATCTATATCTACATGTAGATTCAAAAGAAGATCCATGTCCAACCATTACCAACTCACCAATAATACCCAAGCTCAGTTTGACCTTGACCTTGACCTAATTTGAACTTAGAAAAGATTCACAATACATGTATATTGTCAAGGATGCTACCGGGGGCACAAGCGTTTATTGAACGCGCAGTCTTGGGGTTTTTTGTGACAACTCCAATAATTTAAGTTACAATGATCATCGTAAACATAGCCACTGCATAGAAAATTACATCTTTTACTTTGACCATAGCTTCCTTCTAGCTTAGAAATGTTATGAAACTTCACACACTGGTTAACCTTCTTCAAAATAATGACCATTAACCCTTTACCCCATAGCATGATTCTAGTTTTAATAACAGTTGATAACTTAAAGCAGGTTAAAAGTAAAGTAGAATGCGCATTCTGCTTTACTTTTAGCCTGCTTTAAGCTATTATCTACTAGGATATAGAAAATATTTTGTATGGTACTCATTCGGATTCCTTGAATTAATTGGAACTTGTATTTTTAACACATTCAACCCTAGAGCCAAATATACTCATCCATTTCAAAAAAAAAGAGTAAAGAGTACATGTGTCCTATGCAAACAGTGTAGACCGAGATCAGAGGACTCCTAAAGGAGCCCTGTGAACAATGTCTGCACTGTTTGTAATTTCACAACATATAGCAGAAAATAACCATATAAAGTCATAAATAGACTAAACCGAATAGGAAATTGGATTTGTCCATTAAAAGTTTCAGGGGTGAATGTGTTAAACTGTTAATCATTAATGGAGGAATAAATCAAAGGCATAAACATGTGTATTTAAAGGTAATGATTTAAGGCTCTATTGACTTTCACAGTTGAGGGTTGGGCTCTGTGTGGGTCAGAGGGAAAAATTAGGGTCACTCAGGTTACCGGAAACACAGGTATTTTTTCATTTGGCCTAAGCAGTAAGCAGAAAATATATGTTTGGAGACAGAAAAATTGGTTTGGTTTTCAGAGACATTGTTTTGTTTTGTTTCTTTAAAGCTTACAATCATGGCCTTATCCTGTAATCCTTTTTTTGACGCTACTCCTGTAAATTAAAGTCAAACTTCAATATCTCTATCTGGTTTAAGTCAAACATATCCTAATTAAAATTTAAACGTGGCTAAGCCACATTTTAACTTTGAAATAAGGATATGTTTAACTTAAACGAGGCCAAAATAATGAAACTCATTTCTGGAATTAACTTATTAAGGAAATGTTAAATTAAGGCAAACTGAAGATAACACAATTTGACTGTACATGTACTTATAATTTTACCTGACTACAGAAAGAGAATGTGTTACTGAGTGAGATGGATGCCATGGGACAGATCATTGGGAACATGCAGGAACAGAATACCAGGCTGTTACAGCTGCTCAGAGAGAAAGATGATGCCAAATTCAAACTTATGTCTGATGTGAGTAAAGTTAAGCACAGTGTATACATCTTTAACACGAATACCATGTAGCGTAATGAAACTTCTAGCCAGGTAATGACAAGGTCACTATCTGCAATGAAGCTTCATTGTATTGATATGTGGCTTGCCTATAAACTTTTGTAAGAAATGCACTTGTGTACAGTGCTGCAGTGTAGGATTATTAGCAGATAATGAAATTGTTCTGCAATTAATGTGTTTGCACTTTATATACTTAACTCATTATCCCCTGAAACTTTCAATGGACAATTCCACTTTGCAATAAAGGCTGGTCTACTTTAGACTTTTTAAGGTTGTTTTTTTTTTTGTAGGAAATTGCAAAATGACAAGCAGTGAAGTCTTTGATCAGAGGGCTCCTGCAGGATCCCTCTGATCAGGGACTTCACTGTTTGCATAGGACAAGTGTACTCTTCACAGGTACACATTTGGTAAAGGACGCATATATGCTTCGCTAGGGCTCAATGAGTCAATATATAAACAGTCTATTACAAACAGATTGGAGCCAAACAAGATGCCAAGTGATTTGGAGCTTTCTGCATTACATTTTTCCTGTATTAACTGTAAACATTCTTATAAGCCTCTCATTTTATTGTCTTTGAGGGGTCACTTAACATATGTTTGACCAGCTAAAAGTAATTCAGTACTCCATAAATATCCCTTTTGGTGCTTTAGATTTATTCCTGTAGAGAAAACAAAATACAGTGTAACTTCTCTATATTGCAACAATTTAATGAATGCTAATTGATTGTTTAAAAGACTAAAGGAGTATTTTGTTTTACTGCCACCTTGCTTTAAGCAGCCACCTGTCATAAGAACCTATCAATGACCATGATGTATTGGTCCGTTTGGTCGTAATAGAGAGGTGTTACTGTATATACAAGTTATACAGTCATGGATATAGAACATAAGAAATATTTCCTTATCCTAGCATATGGTAGATGAAAGCATGCTGAAAGTAAAGTAGATCATGGTACCTGAAGGGGTATTTTGCTTTACTTTCAACCTGCTTTAAGTGGTCACCTATCTTCAGAAAAAAAATCCAAGGCTATGGAGTAAAAAGTTAATGTCCAATTGGTGCCTATTTTGTGAATTTTGTTTGCAGTGTATACAAGCCAATCAGATCCAGAAATTGTTGCGTGAGGAGAAGGAGATGTTATCTGAGCAGGTAGGCACAATATATGCACAAATGGAGGCAGATACTGGTGGTCAGGAAGCTTGAGAAGAAAGAGAGAAAAGTGCATAACAATAGCCTTACCAAGAGAAAGAACTCAAGTAAGTCTACACAGCATAGTACAATAAAACCTGTCTATTACAACCACTTAATTATGTAAGTTATTATGTGTTAGGACTGGTGACTGCTTAAAACAAGGTGGCAGTAAAACAGAAAGCTCCTATAAGAGCTTTCTGTTTTACTGTCACCATGCTTTAAGCTGTTACCTGTCTTTTATACAATCAATTAGCCTTCTATTTAGTGGTTGTAATAGAGAGGCTTTTTAGTATTACAGATTCTTCCATATCTCTAGATTGCTGGCGTCGAACTAACCATTATTGCTTCAGTTGAATTTCATTCTTTAAATCTAGCTTTAGTCAAACATACCGATATTTTAAAGTTAAAATGCCACATAGCCAGTCACCAGACAGAACCACATTTTAACTTTGAAAGTAGAGGTATTCTTTACTTGTAAGCGAGCTTGAGATATAGAGGTTTGCCTGTAGTTTAATGTTTTTATAAGGACTGTGGCATCCATTGATATGAAACACAGTGCTTAGGCTCCAATTGCCTGGGAGAGTATTTCAAAAATTAAAATCTTTATGTCTGCACCAAAAGTTATGGTGTGACTACTTATTAGAATCGCCACTCCGAGACAATTATAATGAGTAGTCACACAATAGAGTTAAGTGCCAGACATGAAGGAGAAAATGTTGAAAACATTGCTTTACTCTCTCTTATCTGGATCCAAGCCCTGTTGTTTTATGTCCCAAAGATTGCCAATGAAGGTACAGTTAATTCAGCACTAAGCCATTCTCTCTCTGAGCTTTTTATCAGTGTTTAAGATGAGGAATTGCTTAATCCATTACCCAATAGCTCAATGTTTCTAGTTTTGAAAAAGGTGACTACTTAAAGCAGGTTGAAAGTAAAGAAGAATGCGCCTGAAGATGGTTTTAAGCAAATTTCTGCTAGGAAATATGAACCACTCCTTATGATGCATATTTATTACTGTATTAGGGTGGTTCAAAAAGTAATGATACTTGATCAATAACTTCCATACATTTAGTGCTAAATGTGCGATATATCATTTTAAAGGAGATTTCAATGCCTACACCATGGTATAATGCATGATAAGATCACTCAAATCGATAGGTAACAACATGAACCTAAATGACCCCTCCTCGAGGACACTGGAACATGGCATTTTTCAGACATAATGATATAAGAACTTCCTAAAAAGTAAAATTTGTAAAACTTATTTTTGAATATATCAGTTTATGTCTGAATTTTAACATAAATTAAATTTCATTTCAATTGAAAGGTTTAATGGTCAAAAATCTCAATTTTTCAAAATAAACATTTCTCCTTTTTGCTATTGACAAAAGTAGACATGCTTTTGAAAGCTATGAAAAATTTCTAAATCAGTATATCTACATTTTGATTTTAAAGCATAAAATCCTACATCAATGGCTTCAGTTATAGCCTGGTTTAATATCAAAAATGAGTTTGTGCATAACAGTAGATTATTTCTTTTATGATATTTCAAGTAAGTGTTTAGTATTAGCTATATTTTGTATATAACATACTTAATTGTGTAGTGTTTGCATAAAACATGTAGTATTATATTTTTGACAGAAAGTTTCATAAACTTATTTAAAATAATAAAGCTGCAATAATAGTTATAGTATCAAACATTTTTCAGAAAATTGCTGCAACAGTACACAAAAAGGTCAAGTGTCCTCGAGTAGGGGTTGTTTAGATTCATGTTGTGACTTATCGAGTTATATGATCTTGCCCTGCATTATACATCTTGTAGACAAGTTATTGCTATTTAAAATGATATATCACACATGCATTTTGCACTTATATTTGCAAACTTATTCATCAAGTATATTTAATTTTTGAACAAGGTATATATATGGGGTAATGGGTTAAAGCAAGCTAAAAGTAAAGCAGAGATCTGTTATTTGAGCTATCTGCTTTACTTTCAACAATTATATGGCTCTTTAACTTGACATCCAGTCCATCCAGCAAACGTTAACTTAGAGCAGACTGAAAGTTAAGCAGAATGCTCTTTTGGGATCTTCCTATTTTACTTTCAACATTCTTTAAATGGTTCATATCTAGGGATGCAGGGAGTCTACGGCTCTTTGACTGGACATCCAGTCTGTCTAGCAAATGGTAGCTTAAAGCAGATTGTAAGTAAAGCAAGGGTGCTTCTTAAGGTGCATACAGTACTACTTTACCTTCAACCTGCTTTAAGCTGATACCTGTCATCAATACTAGAAACATGCTAGGAATGTTCCTTGGGTCTAGCTCTTTCAAAGTTGTTCAAAGAATTTGAAACAATGCAGAACTCTGGAAGCTATAGCAACCAAAGTGAAAGAAATCGGAATTTAAAAAAAAAAATCTTCTTGTCAAAAACCACAAGGGCCAGGACTTACATATTTAACACATCGCATCATCGATAGGTCCTCTAATGACAATATATATCATGACAATGTTCAAATTTTGTCCCTTGGGTCCTCTATCCAGATTTTTTTGGGGGGAGGGGGAATGTGTTCACAATTTTACATAGAGTTATATAGTGAAATCTTCAAACATCTTCTAGCCAAAGTCACAAGGGCAGGAGTTTAGATATTTGATACATAGTATCATCTACAGGTCCTCCATGAATGTTGTTCAAGATTTGCCGATTGGGTGAAAAAATATCCCAGCCCCTGTGGGGTCACCGTTTTACATAGTAAAATCATATTATACTTTACTGAAATCACTTGACCAGCCTTAATGCCTCCGTGATCAGGTGAGCTATTAAGGGCCATTCTGGCCCTCTTGTTTGCAAGTTCTGTCTTTAAAATGTTATAAAATAAAATTGTTATCAATTGTATTTGCAGGAAGAAATTGCCAAATTGAACTTAAAGCTTGAGAGAACTAAAAGATAGAAATTGCTGGAGTTGCAGATTACATCTGGATGGCCGAGATACAAGAATATAAGGTAAATGTAAATGTGTATTTATGGAGCAATTGGTTAAATAAAAGGAATTACAATAACCATTTCCAATTTTTTCTCCTCGATCTGCACCAAATTCCATTTCCTTAATTCTCATTAGAATTGTCTTGAAGAGACAAGTCTATCAAGTCACTTAAAGCAGGTCCGAAGTAATGCAGAATGCTACCATCTTTAAGACAGTGAAAATTCCTTCTATGTTCATCTTCAGGACATCCTAAGTTGGGACTACTTTCAAGCTGTAGAAACAATTTCGAGAGGTAAAAAACATATTTATGGAGTAATGGGTCTACAGGCATTGAATGATTTAATTGGAAATGTGGACTTATTTTATTTATTTTGTATTCACAGGAACAATTGACCTGTCCCGCATGTAGAGTCAATAGAAATCCAAATGTGTCTATGTGTTCTGGTCGGAGTGTCTAAAGACTCGATATGAAACATACCAGTGTAAATGTCCAAAATGTAATGCTGGTTTCGGTGCATTCGACTATCATAGACTTTTCCATCCCTTAGCAAAGAATGAGAGGCTGGACTCTGATCGTTATTGTGTGGACAAGGTACAGGACCAGCTGTGGCTGTACTATGGCCAGGAGATGATGGGGGCAAAATGTGTCATATTTATCAGGTGTTGAGAGAAACAAGGGTCTGATTTTTCAGGTGGTACACCCAGAAGATTGAAACCTTGCCAAGGAAATTGAAGAACTCTTTGAGAGACTGGGATAAAGTGTTGTACATGTATTATGATACTGCCAAAGGATGTGAGGGATCAGAGTGTTTGCTTTGTGAATAGAGAGATTACACACTATTATGAGGGATAAAGGAAAGATGCTTAGACTGAGGAGAGTTTGACTTTCCTCCACATCTATAGGAAAACCTCTGTATTACGACCACTAAAAGAAGGCTAATTAATTGTATAAAAGACAGGTGACAGCTTAAAACAAGGTGACAGTACAACAGAAAGCTTCCCAAAGAGCTTTCTGTTTTACGGTCACCTTGTTTAAGCAGTCACCAGTAGCAAACACCTAATAATTAACACAATGTTTTATGCCCCCGGATGGCCCAGTCTAGGGCATATTGTTTTTGGTCTGTTTGTTTGTGTGTCTGTCCACAACTTTAACCATGGCCATAACTTTTGAACTACATAAGAGAGAGACTTTATATTTGGTATGCATGCTCACTTCTAGAAGCACTTGATCTTAGTACAACTACAACTTGTGTAATGTCCGATAAAGGTCAATGTCTTTTAGAGGTAAAATAGGAAGAATTTACCATTGGCCATAACGTCGGAACTACATGTGATACAGACTTCATATTTGGCATGTGTACTCAATTCAAGAAGTTCTTGAATTCGGTACAAGTTTGGTCAAGTCAGCCAAAGGTCTAGGTCATTTAGAGGTCAAATAGAGTTTATTCAACATAACTCTAGTTTAAATTTAGAAAAAGCTTGTTTCTTTGTACATTTTCATCACAACAACAGCAAGTAGTACCATTATTACCATACCTGCTGTATGATTTTATTTTACATCCAAATTAATACATTTCACCATGACATAGATCTTGTTTGTGGTTGTAATAGAGAAGTTTTACTGTATGTACCTAACAATGCATTTACCTATTCCTACATACAACGGCCTTAGGATGCCTGTCACATGTTCTTATAGAAAATACTCGCATGAAAATTCATTAACATATTCAATACAGATGTCATTGTAATGTTATATGATAGTACAACATTATGCTCCAGTACTGGAGTGTTTATTTTTGTTAAAACTGGAAAAAAGAACATCTTTCTCACTGTATTTAATTTGAGTTAGCATTAGTCTGCCACTGCCATAATTGCAGCTATAAAATGATCTGATACCATATTCAATCGGTGATTTGGATCTACATTGTTATGCCTGAAGGACACACCTTCTGTCAATACAATTTCCAAAATTTAGGAGAGTCTTCGACATGGATCCTGATCAAATATTGGGTTCATGCTTGTGAGAGCAGTATTTGCAGTAAAACTGCTCTATTACCACCACAGAATTATGTGCATTGTTATGTGTTTGATGCAGATGGTTGCTTAAAGCAAGGCTAAAGTAAAACTGAAAGCTCCTTTAGAAGCAGAGCTGTTGATAAGCTTTTGAGTATTACTTGGCTTTCTTCCTGTAAACAGACAGTATGCATTACGTCATGGGTCACTAAGGTCAGTGCACGTTATTGCTTCTTATTGTTAGACTGGTATAAAATCTTTCTTTTATCACTGCTGTTGCAGCTTATCGCACTGCATATAAGAACATTGGCAGTCTGTTTTTCTCCTTTTTAGCTCACCTGAGCCAAAGCTCAGGATGAGCTATTGTGACCGCACTTTGTCCGGCATCTTGCATCCGTCGTCCGTCCACATTTTCAAACAACATCTCCTAAGAAACCAGTGACCCGATTTCAACCAAACTTGGTCAGAAGCATCAGTGACAAGGGGGAACGAAATCTTGTTCAAAGTTTTTGGCTAGAGTTATTCCCCTTGCTGTGGGACCAGATTTTCTAATATGACCGTATAGACAACTTTTAATGCATAAGAAAATCTTAAAAAATCTTCTTCTCAGAAACCCCTAGGCCCAGAACTTTGATATTTGGTATGTATCATAACCTAATGAGCTTCTACCAAGATTGTTCAAATTTTGACCCTGGGGCCAAAAAAATTGCCCCGCCCTGGGGCTTATCAGTTTTTCTTAGGAAAACTTTTAAAAATCTTCTCTGAAACTGTATGGCCTAGACGATTAATATTTGACATGTAGCTTTGCCTTATGGTCCTCTACCAAGATTGTTCAAATTATAACCCCTTGATCAAACTTGGCCCTGCCCCGGGGCTTATCTATATAGGAAAACCTTTAAAAATCTTTTTATAGCTATATATATCACAATAACATCTTGCCCAGTCAGTTTAGGTACAATGTTCTCAGGTGAGCGACTTGTGGGCCATGGCCCTCTTGTTTTGTGTCACCTGCTGTAGGCAGAGGTGACATTTAGCATTTAGGGATCACTTTTCTGGAGTCTGTCTGTTCATCCATCTGTCTGTCTGTCAAGCTTTTTGCCTCATAACTCCTGTTCTACTTAAGCTTTTAAGATATAACTTCATTTATGGAAAGAGCTTTACAAGTGCAAGTGGAAGTGTATTGCACATGGGTCATAACACTTGTATCAATAATGTGAGAGTTATTCCCCTTTTCAACATTTTCTTTTCATGGAGATTTCTTCTGTTTTAATGAAGATTTTTAAATGAAAATTTCTTTTATGGAAAGAGAATGTTATACTGATGCTTGCTGGCAGGTGACACACATGCTCCCATCTATTTTGGCTCTTCTTGGAATAATAGTAAACCACTCTTTCATAACAAATTCTGTTTCCGCTTTCGGTTTTCATGATGTAGTGAGGTCCGCGAAAATAAATACATTTCTTAGCTTCACCTCTTCCTTGGTGAAAAATAGTGAGAAAATTTGTAGTTCTCTTGTTGACAATCTTTTGAAAGACATTCTGCTGCGTAGCGAAACTGATTGAACAGTAAAGCAAATTTTAGACAAAGTTTTAGACCGATTTTTCCCTCCCAATAATACTCAAAAGAAACACGAACCTTATTGAATTAAAAAAAAAACCTAGAAGATCCAGTTCTGTGTCTAGGTGCCAAGCAGTAGTTTAATCGTCATAGATTAAGCTGGGGATTGCTTCAAGAAGATTGAAAGTTAAGCAGAATGCTTCCAAAGAGAATTCTGCTTTTCTTTCAAACTGTCATAAACACATGGAAAGAGTTCAGAAAATCATCATGAGTTGCTTTTTAAGCAATTAACTAAATATCAGTGGGGTAAAGAAATATTTTCACCCAATAAAAAAACCGAAAAAAGCAATTACCTTAAAACTACTGGGGTAAATGCCCTATTTAAGAAAAAGGATTATTTACAGTTCTGTTTAGGAGTTTTCTGTTTTGCTTTCACCATGCTTTAAACTGTCACCTGTCTTTCAACTGGTTAAAATGTCATATTAGAGGGATTTTACAGTATGTAATCCAGAAGAACAGACCTTCTAAATTGAATATTTGCAAATGGACATTTCATGAAACAGTAATATTAGCAAGCAGTTTGGATCCAGATCAGCCTGATCAGGATCCCAAATGTTGGATTCTTGTGTCAAGGGTTATTAACCCATTTACTCATAGCCTATATCTAGCTTTGGAAATACCATGTAGGTGAATATTGGTCTAAAAGTAATGCAGAATGTGTCTAAAGGCGCATTCTGCTTTACTGTCAGCTACAATTTGCTAGTATCTGGAAACTATTTCTTACTTTACATGTTCATGACTGTATAAAGTTGAACTTTTTTTTTTTGGAGGAATACATTTCAAGCCTACTTATGGGATAATGGGTGAAGCTAAACTTGTTTTGAAATTAAATTTCAAAATTCCTTTTGAAACCATCTGTCAGGATATAGGAAAAGTAAAATACAGTATACAGTAAGCCTCTATTTTGACCACTTAAATAAAAATATTGATTGCTTGAAATACAGGTCACATCTTAAACCAATGTGACAGTAAAACAGCTTTCTGTTTCACTGTTTCCTTTTTTAAGCAGCCACCTGTGGTAAACATGTTATAAATTACACAATTTTACCGTATATGGCTCTTTAGTAGGACAGGGTGAAAACATAAATAGGAGTTTGTTATGTAGAACTGTAAAGGCATAAACAGGCAGTTTTATAAGGTAATGTGTCAAATATTTATAAAAGTAAAGTAAATTTGTTCCATAGTAATTGATTTTATTTATGAATCTTTTTCCAAAACCACTTTCCCAATTGGATGTTACCATGACCGTAAACATCGGTACCAGGTGAGCGATTTAGGGTGGCATGTGGCACTTGTAACAATATATTAGTAAAGAAATAAGACAATGACAAACATGCAGACATTGATCAGAATACTCCTCTAGGAGCCCTAACTGGTTATACACTGTTTGCATAGGACAGTTGTACTATTCACACTAGTACACAGTTTGTAAATGACAAGGCATTAATGAGTTAAGATAGGTAGCTCCTTAATGCAAGAGAAAAAGTACTGCAGAAAGCTACTTTTGAACTTCATGCTTTACTTTTGTCATGCATAACACATTCAATCTTAGTGATGAGTATACTTGTCATTAACAATTAGCATACCCATGAAGAGTGGACATGTCCTGTGCAAACAGTGAAGACCCAGCTCTGAGGGCTCCTGAATTAGTTCTCTAATCAGGGTTTGCATTGTTTGTCATTTTGCAGTATATTTTTAAAATCAATTCATGTTACTTTGAATTGCTTCTAAACACAAATTATAGAAGGATATGGAGGAATACATCATTAATAATTTGTACAGATTTTAAGCTTCTGTAAAATAAGCTGGATGTGTACCAACAGAATATAATTGTATTAAAAGTTTTACAAAGTTCTCTTGGTTGAGTGCTTGTCTCTCCCCCCCCCCCCCCCCAAAGTTCTCTTGGTTGAGTGCTTGTCTTTCCCCCCCCCCCCCCCCCCCCCCACACACACACACATCATGAAGTAAGGGGACTTTAACCAATTACACTATACATTTATAACTCTATAAAATGGGGCTATTTTCTTCAGTGGAGGGATAAATTAAATGTGTAAAATCTAAAATGCCTAAAGAGTAATGGTTAAAGGTCCTTAGTGTTATCTGAATTATCAGTAAATATTGAGAATCAGCCTGTCGGTTGGTCGGTCTGTCTGCAAAATTTTGTACTTTCAACTCCTCCTTCAGTTTCAACCTGATTCACTTGATACTTGGCATAAATGTTATTCAGGAGTAGTAGATATGTAAGACACGAATTTCAGGTCTCTGTGACATTGACCTTGACCTTTGGCCTTGAAATTGGTAGGCAAAATCTTGTACTTTGAACCCCTCCTTCACTTTCAACCTGATTCTCTTGATACTTGGCATAAATGTTACTCGGGAGTAGTAGATGTGCAAGACACAATTTTCAAATCTCTGCGACCTTGACCTTTGGCCCTGAAATTGGTCTTAAAATTGGCAGGCAAAATCTTGTACTTTCAACTCCTCCTTCAGTTTCAACCTGATTCACTTGATACTTGGCATAAATGTTACTCAGGAGTAGTAGATGTGCAAGACACAAATTTCATATCTCTGTGACCTTGACCTTTGGCCTTGAAATTGGTCTTAAAATTGGCAGGCAAATTTTTTACTTTGAACTCCTTCACTTTCAACTTGATACTTGGCATAAATGTTACTCAGGAGTTGTAGAGTGTCATATACCATTTTTAAGTCATTTTGACCTTGGCTTACACCTTTGACCTTATTGTAAAACATTATTGAAAACGTCTGCAGAGTGCTGTATAGTGGGGGTATTTATCACCTTTAGTGATAGCCGTTCTAGTTGCTTTTATCACACAATACTTTTTGTAAAAGGTTAAAACTAAATGGCAAACAATGTAGACCCTGATCAGACTACCTCCAAGGGAGCATTCCGATCAGGTCTTCACTGTTTGTTCATGCCTTTTTGTCCTAATACTAGTTGCAGCCTTATAGTTTTACAGGATGTTTGCACACCTACTACAGATGCCTATGTTATCAGGAGTTTGATTTGCTTAAAGTTTTCTGAGAGTTAACTCTTTCAACACTTAGTAACTCTTGTGGATTATTAAGCTCCCTTGTGGATCATTTTAGTTGGCAAAACATGAAGGAGAAGTAAGCCGTACAAGATTCTGCTAACAGACTGGTCGCCAATTTGAAGGCCAGAGGTTAAAGTGACCTGAAATTTACGTCATGCATATCTACATCACTTGATTAACATTTATGCCAACAACACAAAAGGTATCGCGGTCCCCAAAACAAAAACAAACAAAAAAACCCAAAACAAACCAACCTCCGAGTACAAACATTTTTTCATTGCAGACTATACTCTATAATGCAATGGGAACAGGCAGCATATAGTGCAATCTGATACCGTATACAGTGGCAGTCTATGGACAAAGAACGACATCCAACGTTTCTCCAATTTGATCTTAGTATAATAATAATAATAATAACGACTTTATTTCATGTGGATTACATATTTGGTATCGAACAAACAAACCAATTTTCAATATGGTCCACAAACAAAATTAACATATATACAACACGAAGGAACACAATTACAAATCAGTATTTTTTTTAAACCTTAGCAAACAGAGTGGACCCTGAAAAGACAGTTCCTGTAGGAGCTCTCCACAGGGACTACTCTGTTTACTTAAAGAATTTTAAAGATTAAGCTGAAAATGATAATGCATAAGTTTCATTATGAGAATTCAAGATTTGTTATCTATACATGAATATTGAATAGGTAGAGGCAATATAAAGCCCAAACAAAACGACGATTTAACAAATAGCAAAGATCTAGATCAATGAAATTTCATAACAAACGGGAAGGAATATACCAAAGATACTTCAAACCCTTTACTCCATGGTATACTTCTTGTATTGAAGAAAAGGTGATCACTTAAACCAGGTTGAAAGTATAATCTTGCATTTGTAACAGAATATCCACAGGAAATAATGCCTCGATTATCTGGGGGTAAAATAATTGGCGATTAACCTGTGCATGACCATTTGTTCTACTAATAAGCCCCATAGTTCCCTTCATGTCGTTTAAGCAGATGCATGTTCAACAATGAAATGCAAGTAACTCTGCAGGTTATATATGTTAGTAAGTCGCTGCTCAGGTTGAATAAATGCTGCTAAAAATTTAGTACATGATTTTTTCATCTTCAGTGAGAAAGCACTACAAACCTTTGTCTTATACAAACTGTAAAAAACGTGTTTTAGTTGCACTTTAATGTCATCGGACGTGTACGTTTCAAACGTATCCATAGAAGGTGCAAATCCTGATCAGAGGACTCCGAAAGACGCCTTTATATCTAGGTATTCACTGTGAGCATACGACAAGTGTATTTTCAAATATCGACTATACTCGTCGTTAGGGTAGAATTTGTTAAACAATTATGATATGTGATCGTATCCCTAAACGGTGCAGATCCTGATCTGAAGACTCCTCGAGGAGCCCTCACACCAGGGTACTCACTGTTAGCATACGACAAGTGTACTTTGTATAGGTACACTGTTAATGAACGACGAGTATATGCGTCGATAGGGATGAGTGTATTAAACAATTACGATATGTGATATCGTGTCCATAAACGTTACAGATCCTGATCGGAGTACTCCTCTAGGAGTCCTCAGATCTAGGTATTCACTGTAAGCATACGACAAGTGTCCTTTTCAAAGGAACCATGTTAGTCAAAAACGACTATGTACATTCGTCGACAGGGGTACATTTCAAAGGTACCATGTTAGTAAATAACGACTACATTCGTCGACAGGGTTAAATATGTTAGGCAATTTTGATGTGTGTGATCGTATCCATAAACGGTGCAGGTTTTTAACAGAGGACTCCTCTAGGAGCCCTCAGATCTGGGTCTTCACTGCAAGCAAACAACAGGTGTACTTTTCATAGGTAAACTGTTGGTAAATGACGCGTATACACATTCATTATTCATTTATTTAATTTACAATAATATAATATATATAAATCAACATCAAAAACCTCATTAACTGCTCATGCAAGGTTCAAGGCTCAGCTGGGTTAGATAAAAGTTAACTCAAACGCCCCAGAAACTTGCAATGGGAAATTCAATTTTCAAATTAAGTCTGGTCGATTTGTACCACAATAAAACATCTCTGTTTCGACTTGGTGTTCGTCTAATGAGGGAAACACGCAATGCAGAAATCCTTTGAAGAAGCTTTCTTCATTGCGTGTATCCTGCATTAGCCGAAGTATGAAGAAGAAGGCACATGTTATATTTACACTATACAGTAGAACCTATCTTTAATCACACTTAAACATTGCCGACTCTGACCGTTTAAGACAGGTGCCAGCCTAATGAGGGAAACGCGCAATACAGAAAGCCCCTGAATGAGCTTTCTTTATTGCGTGTATCCTGCATTAAACAACAACGTGGCTCTTAATATACTTTTACACGGGTGTTGCTAAGGAGAGGGAGTACTGTACCTTTATGTTGTAAATATTGATTTGCCATACAAGATTAGTATATCTCATGAGTTTTGCTATTTGCTATGTCTGTGTTGATTATATTAATGTTAAACACATCTGTTGTATTGAGGAAATAAAACATTGAATTGAAGTGAGCTTTCTGTTTTACGTTCATCTTGATTGAAGCAGCCACCTACATTAAACACCATAAACACACTCATTTTAGTGATCGTAATAGAAAAGCTTTCATTATACTGTATTTGATTTTACAATATATTCAAAATGACAAACAGTGCAGATCTTAAGGAGCCCTTTGATTAGAGTCTACATTGTTTGCATAGGACAAAGTTTCTTTTCACATGTTTGCTGTTTGTAAATGACGAGTACATTCGTTGCTAGGGTTGAATGTATTGCTTATCATATTTAGATTTAAAAATAAGTCTGATTGACCAAGTTTTGCCATATGATGTTTATGAAACATCTATAGAATTAACTCTTAGCATGCTAGCTGTGAAATTTTGATAACCTTTGCAAACATTTTGGTTCCTGATGAGACGCCGCGTAATGCAGTGTCCCATCAGGATATATTAAACTGTATGACACTCAACCAATACCCAACATGCAAAGAGTTAATAGTTCGTTGGACACTGCAATCCACCTGTTTCCACCAAAGTCAATGTTGATACTATTCGGCACACAGTTTATGACCAGCTGTTCTCAATTTCATACATAGTCATATGTGTAATAACCCATTACGCCATACATACTCAATTTAGCACATTTCATTTATTCCTCCACTTAAGAAATTAGTTCCAATATGCCGTCATGGATATGTATCATAAGAAACATTTTCTATATTCTAGCAGATGGTAGTTTAAAGCGGGTTGAACGTAAAACAGATATGCCTTAATTAAGGCACTTTCTGCTTTACTTTAAACCTTCTTTAACCCTTTACCTTATAGAAACGCCTTTTAGCGCATTCAGTTGCATCCTCCACGTAAAAAATAATTCCAATCTATACAGTCATGAATATGTATCAGAAGAAATATTTTCTTAATTACACTGAGGAGGTGGTAACTTAAAGCAGACTGAAAGTAAAGCAGAATGTGCCTTAGGGCGCATTCTGCTTTACTTTCAAGCTGCTTTAAAATAGTCACCTACTTTCAAATCTAGAAACAGGCTATAGGGTAAAGGGTTAAGTGGTCATCTGTCTTCAAAACCAGAAAACTGGCTGTGGAGTAAAGGGTTAAATTACCATTTAGAAATTTTGCATGAACCTTTACCCATAGTCTGTTTCTAATTTTGAAGACATATGATTACTTAAAGCAGATTCAAAGTAAAGCAGAATGTGCCTTATGGTTGTAATTCCAGCCTGTTTTAAGGTATGGTCTGTTAGGATTTAGAAATATTTCTAATAGTTCATTTTTATGACTTTAAAAGCGGATAACATAATGCAAAGAAGCTGTCTGCATTTTTTTTAGTGAATTGCATTTATCCTGCACTATACGCGGAAAACCTAAGTTTAACCTTAAAAGCTTTATAGTGCCATAGTAAGACTTCATGTACATGGGTTGTCATCGATTTGTTTTTAAACAATTTTATTATATAATTGTTCTGTACATGTATGGATCTTGCACACATTTATTCATTATTATTATAAATCGTGTGCAGAGGCACACTTTTGATTTTAAAAAATAATTTAGGCGTGTATAACGCATCTACATGACACTGAACTATATAAAGCAGATTTCTTTTCGTAGCATGCACCATATAACGATAGGGTTTGGCTTGGTCAAAGTTTTAGACATACCGGTGTGACCGTGTAAATTAAGTCCCCGGGATAAGTTTGACGACGTTGAATAAAAGTGCGAGATCGCATGTGTCCTGTTAGGTTCTCGCATCTTTTTTCGACGTTAGACCACGTGTCGCTGCTGGCTCTGAAAAAGATGCGAGATTGCAAGGGTACATTCTCGCATCTTTTTTCGACGTTTTCTACCATAGATTACTATAGGATTGGTATACAAAATGTATCGAAAAAAGATGCGAGATTGCAACTTGCATTCTCGCATCTTTTTTCGACGTTTTTTTAAAAGGCCGAAAAAAGATGCGAGAATGTACCGTTGCAATCTCGCATCTTTTTTCAACGTTTTGGACAATAGAATACTATAGGATTTGAGGTCCAAAAGTACTGAAAAAAGATGCGAGAATGCCTCGTTGCATTCTCGCATCTTTTTTCGGCGTTTTAATAAAATTGAAAATCAGAAAAAGTAGCGGTCCTAACAGGACACCGTAGATTTCGCCCATACCTTCCAAACTCAATACGTAGTTTATGTGCAGACACGCGCAAACGTGTTAAGGCAAACCTTGAGGATTTATATTTTAAAGTGTTCAAATAATCTTCAAGGCAGAGATCTTCTTTAATATATACATATAAGTGACTTAATACAGTATTGTTTTCTAAATCAGCGTGCCATTGTTGTGTAAAACAATCTTTAACTCTCTGTTTGAATACTGGTAGAAAACGTTTAAAATCAACTTGTTCTTGGAAGTCCCAGACGTCTGTGAAACCAAAGTCACTTAGTAAACCTTTCACTTTCGAAACCCCAATTAGTTGCCCCTTTCTTACATTTTATACGGACATCTTGATATATATATTTCAAAATTATATTGCTGCTACTTAATAAATGGATCCAGTATTTAATTATTTGGACAAATCTGTTGACGTACAAAAGATAACTTCCCAACTCTCCGTATACCGCCGCATTACTTGTACTTTGTTTAACGCCCAGTATAGCCTTACAATATCTTAGGTGTACCCGCTCAATATCCTTGGGCTTTGAAAAACCCCAGACAGGGCTAGCATAATTTAGAATAGATCCAGCAAACGAATCAAATAATTGTAAAGCTATCAAAGGGCTAATTTCATATTTGTTAATATTACACAATAACGTACTAGCCGCTTTGTTAGCTTTACCCACAATATACTGGTTATTTAATACAAATGAACCCGTGTAATTAAAAACTACGCCTAAGTAATTGAAGTCGTTTACGATTTCTACAGGCTCATCGTTATAAAACCAACGTTCGTCCTGTTTTACTGGCCCTCTTTTGCGGAAAACAACTACTTTTGTTTTACTTGTATTTACATCAAGACCCCAATATTGACAGTATTCATAAAGCTTATTCAAGCTGTCCTGTAAGTCTTGTACTGAATTTCCTATTAGAATCATATCATCAGCAAACAAAAGAATTATTATACAAATATCGTGAAAAGATAACCCAGAGGTGTTTTTATTCTGTAAAAAAAGCTCTAAGTCCTCTAAAAATAGAGCAAACATAGCCGGGGAATTATTCAGTCCCTGACGTAATCCGACTGATATATTGAAGAAGTCAGAGTAAGAGTTACAGTGTTTGACACACGATTTTACGACAGAGTACATAGCTTTAAACATTACAAGGAGCTTACTGTCTAAACCCATATTATACAATTTAAACCATAATGCATTGCGATAGACAGAGTCAAACGCCTTCTTAAGGTCGACAAATGCACACGGTAATCTTAAATTTTGTGTTAGTACATGTTCAATTAAATTGTGTAGGACAAATATCGCATCGACTGTACTACAGCCTTTTCTAAAACCGAATTGAGCGTCTGATAGAAAGTTGTGATCGCTAAACCATTTTTCAACCCGTGCAGTAAGTATGCCCGTGAAAAGCTTGCCGAGATTACTCAGTAGCGTAATACCCCTGTAATTGTTAGGTGAATTCTTATCGCCCTTTTTATGTATTGGTACAATAAAACCTTGTGCCCATATTTCAGGAAAATAACCAGAGTTAAAAACTTTATTAAAAATATCTGTTATATGTCCGCCTAAAATATCTACTGATTCTATGAAATACTCATTGAGAAGATTATCACTTGGGCATGGGGACTTATTTCTTTTAAGTCGCTTAATAGCAGCAATTACCTCATCTTGTGAAATTGGAATATTCAGTTCTTCAAAAGTTGGGTCATTTATGTTAAAATCAGTGTTGTTATTAAAATTTTCTACATTTTCAATATTCATAGTCCTAATATCACTGAATAATTCAGAAAAATATGTCTGGAATTCGTTTACTGTAATGTCACACCCAGATTGCTTATTCTGTTTAAAATGTCTCCAAAAATCACGGGGTTTTCGTTTTCTAAGTTCGCTGAGCGCCGCCGCCTGTTTGATCTTATACGCACGCTTCTTTTTGCGAACAGTATACTTAAACTGACGTTTTCTGTCACATAATAATATTCTGTTTGTCGCAGTTTTACAACAATTGAACTGGTGCATTGTATTTTTATATGCATGTTTAAGTTCAATACATTCTTTATCAAACCATGAAGAATCGTTTTTACGTTTCAAATTATTGGACCTGTTGAAAGTACGCTTAAACAAAGGTTCGGCCGTATCACAAATAATAGTGGTAAACTCATTTATCAGACGATCGATTTGATCGTGCTCGGCCGAGCCTGTATTTAAGATAATACTGTTCAAGGCAGGTAGCTTTCCAATAAGTCCACGCCTAAATGTGTCTTTATAATCAACATTCCATTTAAAATATATATGCGAGTCGCTATTAGCACTATCGCTATCAGGTAATTGGCATGGTTTAACACCGTCTATAACAAAATTCAATGCAGCATGGTCGCTAAATATATTGAAAGGACAGACTTGAAAACTGCTCACTATAGGAAAATCGGACTCTTTCAACAGCAAATAATCTATTATGCTATTACATCCACGACTAAAATAAGTATATGCACCAAGGCCAAAATCTCGCCCTAATCGACCGTTAGCAATTCTCAAGTCTGTCGCTTTACACAGGTCCAGCAATTTTACCCCTCGGGTATTACAAGTAATATCGAGAGAGGCCCTATCTAGGTACTGGTCTGGCAAATAATAAACATCGTCATAACTGTTTACATTTCTATCACAAATAATAAAATCGGGTCTTTTTGCTGTACGACAATTCCAGTCACCTGCTAATAAAACATTTCCCTGGTTCTCAAAATAAAGGATATCTTGCATTAACAATTGAAACAAATCAGCATCAATTAAACCTGCTGCTGGGGAGTCATCTGACCATAGGTATAGCCCACATAAATATACATCTTTCTCAAAATTAAAGAAGTTACAGTCTAATTTAAGCCAAATTATAGTGTCAAAGTGGTTTCTTACCACTGATATACCCTGTTTGCAAGAATTACGCAAATAAATAGTAATACCACCGCTGTTACGTTTAGCCCTTTTATGCTTAAATTTACGGTAAAAATTATGACAGGTGAATCCATCTAAGTCAATGGCAGAGTCTTTATCAGTCCACGATTCACTCAAAATTATTATGTCTTTACTTGTTATAAAAGAAACAAATTCAGGATCTTTCAGTTTACTCTCCGTCAAGCCATTACAATTCCACACAAGCACTTCAGGTCCATTCTCCGGCCGGTCCTAGTCACATTTAACAGGCTTACCATTAATGTAGAGCTTATCGTACACTAGCCACGCCTTCTGATCGTTTTTGATGGCAGCCTGCAATTGTGGCATCAGTTTACGTCGCCTAGCAACAATTTCAGGCGGAAATTGCTCGTGCAGGAAATAGTCTGTACCGCTAAGAGAACGCTTTTGGCGTCTAACTAATTCACGATCTGTGAAGAAAGCGAACTTGCACACTATTTTGCGATTCACATTCTGAACACTTCTTTCAGCACCAATCCTATGGATACGTTCGAATTTCATAGTATCAACCAAACTCTTTGCCAAATGCAGTCTCTCTACAAAGAATGATCTGAATTTCGTCTCCAGATCTTCCCCTGCCTCTTCCTTGAAACCACCGAACACTAGATTGTTGCGCATACTTTGGGATCTCATATACGTTAAATGGTCTTTCATTTCCACATTTTCCTTTTCAAGCTGATCTATGCGTGATTGATACTTTGCTGTTATGAACTCAATTCTGTCGATCCGCTCGTCAACTTTCAAAATACTTTCGTCAGTCCGTTTTCTGTTATCGTGCACCAAGACATGCAAAGACTTTATTTCTTTCTCAAATGTATCCACCTTCTGCTCCAAAGAATCAAGTTTGTTTAATTTAGACTCTACATTGTCCATTTTCGTTGATAAAGTTTGAAGAATGTTCATAACATCACTTATAGTTGGAGAGGTTAAAGACTGATGAGCCTCGTCAGGCTTGGCGTCTGCGATCGATGCCATTTTCTGCTTGGAGTTTACTTTATCATAATTGCCTTTATCTGAAACTGGCTGATCATCGAAAACAGAAATTGATGTGTCCGCTGATTCGTTAAATAATACACAGTTTGTTTCACTCAATAGCTGACTTACAGTTTTTGTTTCGCTCCGTTGAGTTTGTTCCCCTGTATCACTAGACGGGCCTCCCGCTCGGAATGCTTTGTTTACATTTGAGCGTATAGCGTTTTCATCACCACTACTGCTTCCTTTTTTACGTTTTTTGTCCTTTTTCTTTTCAGCAGCACTCATTATCACAATCACTACATGTTGATGATTAAATATTCGATCTAGTTACACTAAATATCCTTCAAATATCCATAAATAGCAATAAATTTCGAGAGCGATGTAAAGTGCGACCTATCTCAATCACGTGACCACATAATAATGTCGGTTAAAATTGCCGTCTGTATTTTATGTTTTGATTTTAACATTTTGCCTGCTGATCGCGACTAAGTTACTGTTTTTGCAAATAGTTTGGAACCAGATCAGACGCCGCGTAACGCGGCGTCTGATCTGCATCCAAATTATTTGACACTCGTCTTCAAAAAATTTTTACTTACAAAATGTATTAAACTACATTAACAAATTTTGCAGACGATAATTATAACAGCAGGATAAAGATTAAGAATTTCGGTATTTTGACTGCAGAAACATCAATACGGGTGAAAAACATTTTGGATCCTGATCAGACGCCGCGTTACGCGGCGTCTGATCAGGATGCAATTTGTTTGCAAATATGAGTATTGTTAAGTTTAGCACTTCAGGGGATACTGTTTATTTGATATATGGTTAAATGTAAGTTAGTGAGCCTTCTTTATTAGCTTTTTTATTAGATACCAAGTTTCACAGTTGTGAAAACGTTATTTTTTCCCGTTTGATCGAAATCAAAGCAACATAAATGCAATAAGATAATTATAGATATATAAACGGCAGGTACTAAGAACACGTTGAGAAAACATTTATATTGAAATATGACTTGCAAATAGTTTCGAGCCAGATCAGACGCCGAGTTACTCGGCGTCTGATCTGGCTCAAAACTGTTTAACAAAACGGTTTAACGAAAAACAAAAACATCGAGATGAAATTGGTTTTTATTACTTTGCGTTGGCGTTGCCGTTTAGTTTAATTTGATCTGGGAATGGTATCATTTCCCACGAGTAAATGTTGACAAAGTGAAACGGATATATATTTTTTCTATAAAAAATGTAATATAATAAAAAAGCTACTTTTGTAGTCACTAATGACTATATGACGTATGTATACTTGATGGGCGAGATCCAGTACCGTTAAACCTTTCACTCTTACATGTAATGACGTCATAAAGCACATTTGCAAACAGTTTTGATCCTGATCAGACGCCGCGTAACGTTACGCGGCGTCTGATCAGGATCCAAACTTTTGGACACTCGTATCGATATGATTTAAGTCATACTACAGTGAATCTAACATTAAAACGATCTTGCAAATAACAAAAAAGGAGCAGACGACAGTGAAACGGTGAAGGGGGTAAAAATATCACGATTAATTTGGCAGCGAAAGAGTTCAAACCCGTATACTTCGTACCATGGGGAATACGCTCGTGTGTTATTCGTCCCGTTTAAACTATTAACTAAAGTTTACTAAACACAGCACGGTGACATCAAAAAACAAAAAATTACATTTTTTTAAATATTGGGTTGTTATGATTACATTGGTTTGGCAAACAGTTTGGAATCTGAACAGACCCCAAAATGTTACAATTATACATGTATGTAGTTTAAGCACAAAGCTACAGGGCTGCCATTTCTCCGGATTTTTCCTAAATCTTCGGAATTTTTTCTAGTACATTGGTAGCTTAAGGCAGGCTGAAAGTAAAGCAGAATGCGCCCTAAGGCGCATTCTGCTTTACTTCCTGTCTGCTTTAAGTAGCCACATGCCAACAAAACTAGAAATAGGCTATGAGGTAAAGGTACGATTCGTAAAATCGCACTTGAAAAATGCAAATTGGAAATCTTAGGAATTTTCATGTCAACTTATGGCAGCCCTGAAATTATGCATTTTAGAAATAATGTGAATTTAAACACAGCTGTGCCCTTCTTTCTTTAGGCGAAATAAAAAAAATGCCTGTGTTTCCTAATACATGTCCATGCCCAAAAATATTTGGGACGGACGGTCGGAAAATCTTTTTTTCTTTTTCTTTTTTTTTTTTTTATAAAAACATACAATAATACATATAACTTTCTGCTTGAGAATTCTATACATGGAAATGTATGAATGTATTATATTGTGCAAAGCCCTGGACCGTACATAACAAATCTAATAAATATCCATTCAAATTGTTGATTTTATTGAAAGGTCCAATTACAAAAATTATCTTAAAAATCTAAACCGGTATGATTGTTTATAATATTTATATACTAGGACGGCTTAGTTGTGACTTATATATGACAGATGGAATGAATGTTGTTTTGAAATGTGTTTTATGCATGTTAAATGTGCGAGTTGTGTTAGAAAACGTTTTCCCCTTTGTACAAATATACGCCCCACTAACTGAAATGTTGATATGTCCCCATTCCCCATAATAACGAGCCGATGTATACCTGGAGCCCGTCTTACGAAACGTGGTACGACATAAACAGTCGTAAGTCATATTCTAAAATTCTCAATTATTATTAATTTCTCCATCTAGTCCAGTCTTGTGACATCTCTTTGGAATCGTCTTGAAAGACGATTCCAAAGAGATATCGCAAGACAGGATTAGATGGAGAAATGAGATGTATTTTTAAGTTTTGACTTACGACCGTTTTTGTCGTACGACGTTTCGTAAGGCGGGCCCAAGAGCTGCTGATAATGGGATAACTGTGAGTGGACGTAAGTCCTTTTTTGAAACAACAACAGAAAAACGTACACGTACTAAAATTTTCCAATTTAAATTATTTTTATGCTTATAGTGGAACTCCGAATATATTTTTCGGTCCGGCAAATTTCGGTTAGGTTCGGTTCGGTCCGGGTAGTGGTTTTTATACCCCTTCCATTGGCGGTGTGCACAATTGACTTTATTTAACGAGAGAGCTCATTTGGTAAATACCAATCTTCCATGAGGCCCTCAACATATATACAAGCACACAAAACAAAAGGCATTTTCATACAAAACAAATAATTAACAACAATATAACAATACCAACCGTGATGCAGCAATTTATAAGAACAAAAGTATCTTAAGCATCTGGAAAAGTGCACATGTTAAGCGTACACTTGTACTGTGTAAACAGTGAAGACCCAGATTCATATAATGACTCTAAAAATCAGCGAAACTCACCAAAAAACCAACTAACTATAAGAATTTTAAAATCAGCGAAACTTACCAAAAACAACTAACTGTACGAACTTTATTGTGTTCGTTTTTAAAGTGTAAAAGAACACCACCATCTCCACCTAAACTCAAAGGATGACAATGTCTTTGAAATTAATGTCACTCAAACTCACACTGGTTTGGGTCATATGTATATTCTGTCAAGTTTGAAGAAATGCCGTTAAAATGTATTATAAAATTGTAAGTGATCTGAAACACTACGACTCTCCTGACGGTGTTTAAATACAAATAGCGCCACCTGCTTCTGCAAGTCAGCTGTTATGTTAGTATCTACTGGTAATGACGTCATTCTTTCATAATAAACGCGCGTATGCTAAAACTACCATGGATACGCGTGTATGCTTAAACTACCATGGATACACGTTTATGCTTAAACTTCCATGGATACGCGTGTATGTTTAAACTACCATGGATACACGTTTATGCTTAAACTTCCATGGATACGCGTGTATGCTTAAACTACCATGGATAAACTTCCATGGATACGCGTGTATGCTTAAACTACCATTTCCATTGCAAACAGTTTGGAGCCAAATCAGACGCCGAGTAACTCGGCGTCTGATCAGGCTCCAAACTGTTTGCCAATCAGCCTTTAATAAACTGTAAACACTTTCGAAGGAATGTCATTTTTTAGCATTTTATTGCATGGATCTATATAAAGGTCAAACTTGTTTATAACGCTACCACTCGAAATACTATATACAGTAAAACCTCTCTATTACGACCACTAATTTTTTTTAATTATTTAGTGTTTAAGGCAGATGACTGCTTAAAGCAAGGGGACAGTGAAACAGAAAGTTCCTACAGGAGCTTTCTGTTTCACTGTCACCTTGCTTTTAGCTGTCACCTGTCTTTTATACAACCAGTTAACCTTCGTTTTAGTAGTCGTAATAGAGAAGTTGTACTGTAAATATATTTGTGATATATATGACAAGTGGAAGCTTAGGACAGGACAAAAGTAATACAGAATGCACCTGTAGAAATTATGGAAATATTATAGGTGACTGCTTAATGCTGGAAAACAGTAACACAGAAAGCTCGTTTACTGTTGTCTTGCATTAAGCTGCCATATGTCTTGAACTGCTGAAAATTCCGCAGGTCCGGAGAGTTTAAGAAAATATCCGAAGAAGAAGACAACTCTGAGGTTTGACTTACACCACTAGGCATACTTCGTGCCAGGTGAGCTAAAAAAAAGAGAAATTTAAATTTTAATATAAATTTAGTAACTAAAATCTTAAAGTTGACAATAAAAAAATCATATTAAAATTTAAATTTCTCTTTGTTTTAGCTCACCTGGCACGAAATGCCAAGGAGAGCTTTTAGGATCGCTGGATGTCCGTCGGTCCGTCTGTCTGTTCACAATTGTTCGTTAACACTCTACCGGCTACAAATCTCATTGGATCTTCATGAAACTTGATCACAATGTTTGTCTAGTAGAAATCTAGGCCAAATTCGAATATGGGTCATGTTGGGTCAAAAACTAGGTCACTAGGTCAAATCATAGAAAAACCTTGTTAACACTCTAGAGGCTACAAATCTCATTGAATCTTGATGAAACTTGATCAGAATGTTTGTGTCATTGATATCTAGGTCAAGTTTGAATATGGGTCATGTCTGGTCAAAAACTAGGTCAATATGTCAAATCATAGAAAAACCTTGTTAACACTCTAGAGGCTACAAATCTCATTGGATCTTAATGAAAATAGGTCAGAATGTTTGTGTCGTTGATATTTAGGTCAAGTTCAAATATGGGCCATGTCCGGTCAAAAACTAGGTCAATAAGGTTAAATCATAGAAAAATCTTGTTAACACTCTAGAGGCTACAAATCTCATTGGATCTTGATGAAACTTGGTCAGAATGTTTGTCTCATTTATATATAGGTCTAGTTTGAATATGGGTCATGTGCGGTCAAAAACTAGCTCACTAGGTCAAATCATAGGAAAATCTTGTTTACCCTCTAAAGGTTGATTGTGGGTCATGTCCAGTCATAATCTAGGTCACTATAGGTCAAGTTTGCCATGGTGTAACAGGTGAGCGATTTAGGGCCATAGTGGCCCTTGTTTTGTATAATCAATGATTAATCGAAGTGGTTTGTCCAATTACATGTATATATGTTGATCGATAATGAAAATCAGTTGATTATGAAACCCTTTGATGAGGACATAATTATTATGCAAGACAAAAACAATGACAAGCCTTGAAAATTGAAAATTCTGCATTAAACAATAAACAGCCAATATTGTGTTAACCGGCCACTTAACCTGTATTAGTAGCAGTTTTTGATACAGGTTATAGCTTACTTAATACAGGACAAAGGTAAAGCAGATGGCCAACAGGTTTGTTTATTGAAGTATTTTGATAAAGGTTGTGATTTAATCCTTTTACTCCATCTATATGCCTATTTACACATTAACTTCATTTCTCCACTGGAGAAAATAGTTACATTTTATACAGAAATATTATTTCATGTGCAATATTTCCAATATCCTAGCAGATGGAAGCTAAAGCAGTTTATATATGTTGATTATACTTTGGTACCACCAGTGTTTAGACCTCAGGATCCATTAACAAGAAAGTGTATTTCAGGACATACTAAAAAAAAAAACCTGAAAAACTGAAAAATGTGAAAAAATCAGTATAATGTGACTTGGAAAAATTAAAAAATTGACAATTCAGTATAATGTGACAACTTGGCAATACCTCAGTTACCATTTTCAAAACTTCTGAGAGCCTGCTTGCACTTCTTCTAAAGCGACCTAGTGTTAGCAAAGAAATCTGATGGAATGATTGGACAAGTTGGAAGATTAGCATCTACTGCTGCTCTGTTTTGTTGCAGTTGACAGAGGTAGGGAATTTGAATTTGAAGCTACAGACAAAAAATATGCTATTCACTGACTTTGGTGATTGTTTATGGCAATGTATTGAACTGTTGATTAAATACACATATCTGGTATTATCTTTTAGCCGTGATGTCCTAATCTGTCAGTTTTTGCACCAATCTATATAAAATGCCAGGAATTGAAATTGATAACAGCACTGACTTACTCTACAGTCAACACAACTTCAAATCAGGAGAATTGCTGCTATGTAGAGACCTATAATAAACACATCAACCTGTTTTTGTGTAATTGGACAAGAGAGATAGCCTATCCCTTCAGAAGCATGCATTTAGTAACTCATTATGTAAATATCACTATGATGAGTTCTTTGCTGTGTGTTTTTGCTTGGATGATTCCGCCCAAAGAGAAATGAATTCAACAACACCGGCAGAGGACAAAATAATTGGATGAATGACAAAAAAGGAATTGAGACAATGGACACTTAAAGCTGCTGTCAAGACATTGTTTTGTTATCATATTATGAACATTCTCAAAATGGCATTGTCAGTAAACTGTCTGTAAACTACACTAGACAGATCTGACGATGCATGATATGATATCAGATTCTTCATCACATCATATAGAAAGATAAAAGTTTATCTTGAACTGATATCTTGGCAATGACCAATTGATACTCTCTATGCACCCAGAATCTATGATTCGCCGGCATATACTAATGAAAAAACAAACAAACAAACAGACATGACAAAAACTGTAATATCGTTTTTGTCCTGTTTGTTTGTTTGTCCATCTGTCTGTCTGTCTGTGCCAAAAACCTTAACCGTAGCTATATATCTTGCATTATTGCACACGTGCCTTTTATACTTGGCATATGTCTTCCCAGTGGCAAGACCTTTCCAACCATACAAACCTTTTAGAACTTGACCTACTTTTGTAAAATTCTTTAAATGTCTATAACATTTAAACCATTAGGCCTATGGCTTTCATTTTTTCGTATGTATATTTCTTGAATCAAGACCTTTGCAACCATGATACAACGCTATTTGACCATGTGACCTTGACCTGGACCTTTGACCTATTTAATCAAAATTTAATCAAAACCTTAACCTTGGCTATAACTCTTGATTAATGCAACTGGGCCTCTTAACTTGGCAATTGTCTTCCCTGAGTCAAGACCTTTCTAACCATACAACTCTCTTTGACCTTGTGACCTCGACCTTTCACTTACTTTTGTAAAAATCTTTAAATGTCTATAACATTTGAACCAGTAGCCTAGGCCTAGGACTTTCATATTTTGCATTCGTGTATCTGGGACACAGTCTTTTTTTATCGAAAAAATATGATTGAACTGTTTTGGATAATTACCCAATTTGGCAAACTGTTTTATTTTCATTTCCAACATCTCACATAACCTTAAAAAGTCAATGTCTTTCATTAATATCCATTTTGCTATGCTCTTGCTTTAATGAGTAATATTCAAAAGAGCAAATCACAGCTTATTGAACAACAATTTGACTTAGCAGAAGACACTTTACATGGGAAATAATAGTGTTTGGCATTATTATTCAAATTAAAAGGAGGTACATTTGTAATAGAAAAAAATAGCTTGGGGAAAAATAGTTCCTAAAAGTTATAATTCACTGAAGATTATAACAGTATAATATACTGAGAAAACTCTATAATTCACTGCTTAGCATAAAAAAAGTTAAATTTCAAAGCTCTATATCTTTTAAAGTAATATCAACTCCAGTTTTGTTTGTGATTGTAAAGGCTCATATGTTCACCAATGTATTCCAGTAAAAACAGCAGATTGAATGACACATCCACTTAAGGTTCATTCTTATTTCAAATCAAAGAGAGGTAATTTTGTATTATAAGACTTTCTAGTCTTGATAACACCTTGAATATTGCGATGAACGATTGTCTAATGTGATTTTATTTCCTTTAAGAAATAAAAATAGCTCCTGAATATGAGCACCATTGTTTTTCTTCTATGAAAAACATTTCTAATCAAAAATGCTCTTTTCAGTTTTAGACCTTTTGTTTTTAGCTCACCTGGCACAAAGTGCCAATGTGAAGTATTTTTAACGTCATGTGTCCGTCGTCAACAATTTCTCTAAACCACACCTCCTCCTAAACTACTGGATGGATTTTAACCAAACTTGTCAGGAATGATCCTTATATAGTCCTCTTTGAAAGTTGTTCAAATATTTCCGATCCGTTGCAAATTTACATAGAGTTATATAGTGAAATCTTCAAACCTCTTCTACTCTGAAACTAATATGGCTAGAGCTTTGATATTTGGCATGGTGTAACTTCTGGAGGTACTTTACCAATATTGTCCAAATGGTTCCGTTCCGTTGCATAACTAGGTCATGGGAGCTAAAAATAGATTTTTTCAATAAAAACTTAAACAATCTTCTTGTGTGAAACCACATACCCTGAGCTTAGATATTTTGCACAAAGCATCATCTTCAGGTCCTCTATCAAGTTTGTTCAAATTATGTCCCTGGGGTCAAAAATGGCCCCGCCCCAGGGGTCACAAATTTACATAGAGTTATATAGTGAAATCTTCAAACCTCTTCTACTCTGAAACTAATATGGCTAGAGCTTTGATATTTGGCATGGTGTAACTTCTGGGGGTACTTTACCAATATTGTCCAAATGGTTCCGTTCCGTTGCATAACTAGGTCATGGGAGCTAAAAATAGATTTTTTCAATAAAAACTTAAACGATCTTCTTGTGTGAAACCACATACCCTGAGCTTAGATATTTTGCACAAAACATCATCTTCATGTCCTCTATCAAGTTTGTTCAAATTATGTCCCTGGTGTCAAAAATGGCCCCGCCCCAGGGGTCACAAATTTACATGGAGTTATATTGTGAAATCTTCAAACCTCTTTTCCACTGAAACTAATATGGCTACTGGCTAGAGCTTTGCTATTTGGCATAGTTTAACTTGTAGATATTCACTCTACCAACATTGTTCAAATGGTTCCAGTCCGCTGCATATCTAGGTCACAGGAGCTATAAATAGATTTTTTCAATAAAACCTTAAAAAAATCTTCTTGTCTGAAACCACAGTACACTGAGCTTAGATATTTTGCACAAAACATCATCTTCAGGTCCTCTATCAAGATTGTTCAAATTATGTCCCTGGGGTCAGAAATGGCCCCATTCCGGGGTCACAAATTTACATAGAGATATAGACTGAAATCTACAAACCTCTTCTTCACTGAAACTAAATAGCTAGAACTTTGATATTTGACATGGTGTAACTTCTAGAGGTACTTTATCAATATTGTTCAAATGGTTCCGGTCCTTTGCATATCTAGGTCACAGGAGCTAAAAATAGATTTGTTCAATAAAAACTTTTAAAAATCTTCTTGTCTGAAACCACAGTACCCTGAGCTAAGATAGTTTGCACTCAGCATCATCCAATCAGCAATTGGCACAATAGTATTGTCATAATTTCTCAGCTTTCCAAGATATGTTACATTTACATCAACGGTTTCCAGGTGACCGATTTAGGGCCGTATACGGCTCTTGTCACTACAATTTGCCAGTAATTTAGCCACAATGAGATCGATGTCATGTCGTCTGCAACTTTCTATAAAGCAAAAAATAAATGCAGTATTTATGTGACGCTGATAATTTAGAATACAACAGTGGGTACTTTCTTTTTGGGCTGAGTATATACAAATATTAGAGATCAATTTCTTTAATTCTGTTTCCAGATTTTAAAAACGATCGTGGGTAAATCCCATTGAAGGCCATGCCTTATTTCATATTATTATTATTATTATTATTATTATTATTAACATTTCATGGACAAGACCGACAAGACTGACTTTTGCAAATAGTTTGGATCCTGATCAGACGCCGCGTTATGCGGTGTCTGATCAGGACCCAAACTGTTTGCAAACGCGTTTTAAAGCGTCATTGAGAGTGAAAGGGTTAAGATACAATGTATCTCACATTTTAAGAACGAAGCTACACTTATGCATGATTTCACCTTTGTAACAGAATAATTGTGTTGTAGGATGCCTCTAACTCAACCGATCAGTAATCGGAAAGTTATCGACTGAGACCCAACCGATAAAACCGATAATCGGGTGGGAATTGTTTGGCAATCGATTTCCACCACTAGTTGGTACCCTGTGTCTTAATCGAAGCTGCGTTTGAATCTAAAACTACGCCGATAGCGGAAAAAGCGCCCCCACCAGCTGAAGGGAGATGCCGCTGTTGTAGGTGGTGTTGTAGGTGGTGGGTTGGTTTGCGGTGCTATAGTTGTAGTTGTAGGCGTTGTTGCAACCTTCGTCGCACGATGACCACCTGGATAGTTGTCCCCGCCAAAGTCCCATCGTTGATCAAGACTGTGAAGTAGAATAATAATAATATTAAGATTAATAATAAAGGCTTTATTTAGCGAGAGAGCTCATTTGGTAAATACCAATATTCCATGATGCCATCAACATATATACAATCACACAAAACAAAGGGCATTTTCATACAAAACAAATAAGTAACAACAATATAACAATACCAACCGTGATGCAGCAGTTTGCAAGAACAAAATAATCTTAAAGCATCTAGAACGAGTTTATAGTACAGCGATGAATTCAATAAAAAAATCGATGGCCGCCGATTGCGAGTTGACTACCGGTCTGAGATACAGTTAAGAAAACGTAATTATTTCGTCCAAACGCAAACGCATTGCAATGAAATGTAGAAAAATGTCAACCTTTTGACAATTCCGACAACAAGTTTTGAATTGAGTGGCAAACAGCTAGGAGCCGGATCAGACGCCGGAATACCCGGTGTCTGATCTGGTTCCAAACTGTTTGCAATGAAAATAATAGTTTAAACGTAACCGGGGTTATTTTGGGGAAAATTTTTCTCTACTGTACTCTGCACGCTGCACACGGGGCACAAACTGCTAACCTAAACAGCAAATAGTGGTAATTGAACACGCTACAGTATATGTGTTTCTGTATATATGTTTTGTCTATGTACATTGTTTGTTCCTCATGTTTTCATGAACAAATCATGAACTGAGTACGGAAAATTAAAAATTGAAATTGGTAGTGGGAGGTGTCGTTTTTGGCCGGGTAGTTTACCACCCTTGGTCATAGTGATCAATACCATTCCTGTCCCTCAAGGCACACAAAAATCCTGCTCCCAAAACACAAAAATACTTCCATTCCGAAAAATTGTATTTTTGGTTTTGTTTTACAGATAAACGCGTTTTGGGCGAAAGCAGTTCGTCTTTTGCAAACAGTTTCGGCCCAGATCTGGGATAAAACTGTTTGTCACATATTTTTTAATACAATGAAGCTCAATTATAACGACGTCCTTGGGACCGCCTGCTTTCTTTTATCACCGGTATTTTCAATTTTTATCAGGTCCTTCTTATGAGACGGTATACACTTTGTTTTGTTATATCCACTCTTTATTTGATCTAGTTTCGCTATAAGTGACGTTCACTATAAATCGTCTACAGTTTTAGAGAAAATGCAATTTTCAACATTTTATTGCACTGCGTATTCGAATAGTCGTATAGTTTCCTTCAATTGGAAATTAATACCGTAACCCCTACCCTCATAGCTTCTAATACAAACAAGGACCATCATGTCCCTAAATCGCTTACCTGGTACACCATGTTAAACTTGACCTGTAGTGACCTAGATTATAACTGGACATGACACACAATCAACCTCTAGAGTGTAAATAAAAAAATTCTATAATTTGACCTAGTTTTTGACCAAACACAAGACACATTTGATTTCGACCTAGATTTGATGTAGGCAAACATTATCAAAATATTTCATATAGATCTAATGAGACGTGTAGCCTAACCCTGATTTTCTTTTATTTGATCTAGTGACCTCTTTTTTGACCCGATATTACCCATTTTAAATCTTAGCCTAGATATCAATTCAGAATTTAACCAATTTGCTTTAAAATCGATCGATATATTTGTAGCCTCTAGAGTGTTAACAAGGCTTTTCAATGATTTGACCTAGTGACCTAGTTTTTGACCATAAATTACCCACATTCTAACTTGACGTAGATATCAATAAGGCAAACATTTTGACCGAGTTTCATCAAGATTTAATTAGATTGATAGCCTCTAGATTGTTAACAAGGTTTTCTTATGATTTTACCTAGTGACCTAGTTTAGAACCCGATCTGACTCATACTCCAACCTGACTTAGATATCAATTAGGCAAAAATTCTGACCAAGTTGCATTAAAATCTAATGTGATTTGTCGCCGCTAGAGTTTTAAAAATGTTTTTAATGATTTGACATATGGACCTAGTTTTCAATCGGACATGACCCATATTGAACCAATTGTGAACGGACAGACGGAAAAACGTAAACAACAATAAGTAACACCACCGGATAAAATTGCTTAGTAAGGCTTTAAAGCAGGCTACTCTAAATAGAATACATTTTATCATTTATTGGGGTTTGCGTTTGTGTTTAGTTTATTCTAAAAAGGAAATAATGACATCAATTTGGAAGTAGGCGTTTGATTATGGATACAAGTCATTTCGTACCCAAACCAAATCGTACCCAAATCATTTCGTACCCACGAAATGGTTTTGGTACGATTTGGTTTGGGTACGAAATATTAGAATCCAAACTGTTTGTCTTATCGAGAACAATTTCCATCAAATTGTTATTTATTTACATTTTATTGCACTATGTATTGTGTTAAGTTTCTCAAATCAGTCTACAACAGAAACATAAAGTGGACATTTAAGAAATTATTATTAAATGTTCTCACAAAATGAAAAGAAAGTGCCAAATGTAAAAAAACATGGCGTATTTTTAATGTAAATGGTTCGTTTAACCAACTATTCCATAAATACGCCTTTTCCACGCCTATAATTTATTCCACTATATACAGTCACGAATATGCACAATAAGACATATTTTCTATATCCAAGCAGTTATTAGCTTAAAACTGGCTGAAAGTAAAGCCGGATGCACCTTAAGGCAAATTCTTCCCTCCTTCCAACTAGCTTTTAAGTGATCATCTTTCTTCGAAACTATAGAAAGAGGCTATTGAGAAATTGGTTGATATGAGTGGGAAACAGTTTATCAGCCTGATCAGACGTTTAAAACTGTTTGCCATAGACAAAAGGTTATAGGCATGAACATATTTAACCATTTGCAATATAGCCTGTTTCTTGTTTATAAAACAAGTAACTATTTAAAGCAGGTTGAAAGTAAAGCAGAATGCACCTAAGGCGCATTCTGCTTTTCTTTTAACCTGCTTTAAGGTACCATCTGCGAAAATATAGAATATATTTCTTATGCTGCATATTTATGAATGTTTAAATTTGGAACTATTTTCTTCATTTGGTTGAAAAAAAATTAATGGCGTAAAAAGGCGTATTTATGGGGTAATTGGTTAAGTTAATACATGTGTATAACCCTTCTCCAGTTGTATATTGGCGCATTTGGAAAACAATGTAGATCGAGATCAGACATATGCTGAAGGAACTGTTTGATCTGGATCCGCACTGTTTCCCACCGTATATGTCTTAATTATTTGCTAGGTACATTTTTCCTTTTTTTCAGCCAGTGTAATCATTGAGATGGAGAATATTCTTAGCGGACACAGTATAATATATATATATATCTAGCATATATACTGCACTCACAATTTCAGTAAAACCTCTCTAATATAACCACTAAAGTGTGTTAATTAAAAGTGTTTAAAGCAGGTGACTGCTTAAAGCAATGAGGAAGTAAAAGAGAAAGTTCCTTAGAGTTATATGTGTTTAAAGCAGGTGACTGCTTAAAGAAAAGTGACCGTAAAACAGAAAGCTCCTAAGGAGCTTTCTGTTTTACTGTCACCTTGCTTTAAGCTGTCACCTCTCTTGCATACAACCGATTAGCCTTTCATACAATCGATTCATTTTAGTGGTCGTAATGAAGAGGTATAACTGTACAAGGTATGTTCAGTATGCATTGCCTCTTACTCTTTTAGCATTTTGCCAGCCTTGCGTTCGGCCTCTCGCTCCAATAACAGGAGGGCAATCTCCCTTTCAGCCACTTTCACTAACTTCTCCTCATCGGTAAGGTCAGGGTCATCTTGTTCCGTAAGTCTTCGAGCATCAACAACCCTCTGTATCAAGTCAGCAAGATCGCTGCCGTCTTCTGTTGTGTCTGTGAGAACAAAGTATTAAAAGTCACAAGAACAGTAACAAGAAATATCTTTAAAAAAGATATTCAGCGGAGAGTGTTTTGGAAGTAATGCTGTTGATGGGTGTGAAAAATGTATAAAATTGAGGTTTTCAAAGAATTGTAATACCTTGGATTGAAAAGCAAAACATTCAATTACAGTAACTTTCATGTAAAGTATATCTACTAAAAGTCTATCCTCTATAAAATTACCAAACAATAATTTAAACCGTTTCCGTAACCGTTTCATAAGATTCTTGCATAAATCTACTGTTCTATCTATCAAAGGAATTTCTTAAAACATAGATGATCTAAAGACACTACAGCAAAAAATTTCATGTGGTGTACCAAACCGTGCAGACCCTGATGAGACGCCGCGTAACGCGGCGTCTCATCAGGGTCTACACTGTTTGCCAATGTGTACTTTAGTAGCGACCAGGGTTAATCTGTTAACTCATGTGCCCCTGACATTTTTAATGGAAGAGTCCAATATCCAATTAAGTTTAGTCCATATTGGACCATTCAAGTTTGATTTTAACAATATCATTGCAAAAAGACAAACAGTGTATATGTAGTCTCTTATCAGAGGGTTACTGCAGGATCCCCTATATGAGCCTACACTGTTTGCATAGTACAAGTGTACTCTTTACATGTGCAGTTTGTTAATGACGGTCGCAAGGTGTTGCTCGTGTTACATGTAACCATGCTGCTGCTTATAGCTTAAACTGACGCTTTGTAAACAGTGTAGACCCCAATACCATGGTTTATTAAGGATCTCCCTTAAAAGAGCTTTCACCGTTCCCTTAAGGCATCTAACATAATGCTGCACTATTCCCGAGGAAAGGTTTCTTTATTTCATTATTCAAAGTAATAGTTCAGATAAAATTTTCTTGGTGGACGAAGCTTTATAAATTGATATTCACATAGAGAAGGGCTATTTGAAAGAAACTAGGCAAGCAATGAACAGCTTCCACTCTAACCCTTTCCTGCTAACTTTTTCGTGAGATTTTTACCCCTTCACCGTTTCATTGTCGTTTGCTTCATATTCCTTGACTGCAATGTCGTTTCAAAGTTACAAAAGGCAGTTTGACTGAAGAAATTTCGAAACGAGTGTCGAACAGTTTGGATCCTGATCAGAAGCCGCGTTACGCGGCGTCTGATCAGGATCCAAACTGTTTGCAAACGCGCTTTTAAGCGTCATTGAGAGCGAAAGAGTTAAATTTTGTTAGAATTTGTATAATTCCTTCAAATTCAAGTTTTTTAGTAAACAGGGAATCTCATTATGCATCGCATGTGGATCTATAGTTACTTGTACATTCATGATTCCAGTCAGCTTTGGAAAATGCTAGATTTTTTTGTTAAAGCTAAAAAATTCGGTAACATGTAATAAAATAGTTATTGCAGCTTCAATGGGTCAATATGAGAACTAATAGAGTGCAGAAAAACAATATCAACCTCGGCCTACGGCCTCGTTCAATATCATTTTTTCTTTACTCCATTAACCCATTCACTGCCTTACCCCGAGTACGATGCATGGTTATTGCAAACAGTTTGGATCTTGATCAGACGCCACGTGACGCGGCGTCTGATCAGGATCCAAACTGTATGACACTCATTTCAAAATTTCTTAAATCAAAATACCTGAAAATTAAATTTTAGAAATAAAAGCAGACGACAATAATTGTTTAAAATTGATGACGTCACGGCAGTGAAAGGGTTAATAAATTCTCATATCGACCCAGTGCAATAATTGTATAACACTTACGGCGAATTGTTTTCCTTTGAGCTGAGGAACAATTGAAAGTAAGAGCGTTCATATTTCGTGTCATTGAATTATTAAATTCATGTGTTTTCAGTTTTTAATTTATTGAACTCATTGGGTATGGGCTGGAGGCCTTAATCGCAATAAAAGTTTGTTTGTTTGTTTGTTTGGTATAACAGGAACGTACATGTATAAAGAGAAATGAACGTTCCTGGGTATAATGATGTCTGTTGCTTGCGAATATGCGTTTAATTAACCCCTTTGAACCCTAGTCCCGCATATAGGCGTCCTTTTCAAACAGTGTACATGTGAATAGTACACCTGTCCTATGCAAACAGTGAATACCCAGACCAGAGGGCTCCGAAAGGAGCCCTCTGATCAGGGCCTTCACTGTTTGTCATAATGCCAAACATTGACAAAAACAACCCATAAAAGTCAGAAATGGACTAGACTAAAATGAAAACTGGAATTGACCATTTAAAGTTTTAGGAAGGAAAGAGTTAACTCGTTATATAAAATGATACGTTGCTAGCAACATCAACATAAGTACATGTACATGTATTGTTATCCGAGTTTGATAAATTCAATACTGAAAACACACCCATTAAATATCCTCTATATTTACCATGTGTAAATTATGTATAACTCATTTAACTCAGTCAACCATAGAGGCTTTCATACGTGTACTTCATAAACAGTGAACTCAATGAAGAGCGCACTTTACAAGACACAAGATGTAGATCAAGATCAGATGTTTCCTACAAGAGCCTTTTGATCAGGGACTACACTAAGTTTGTCATTCCGAAATATACTTTAAAGAACCATAAATAGGCAAAAATGGATTAATTTAATTTGAAACAGAAATTGCCCAATTGAAATCCTTGGGCGAACGATTTTATACTGAATTTGTACGAGTATGCACCCGAAACTTGATACTACGAATTCGCTTAAATCGACCTCAACCTGCAGTATTTCAAGAATAATTTCGAAAACTCGATATCGCATAAGTCGAACATACCACGTTTTAACTTTGAAATATGGGTATGTTCAGACTAACGCGAGTTCGAATGATCGGGTTTCGACTGTATTTTCACTTTGATGCAACAGGGCGTGGAGACACACCATACTCAATGACAAAAAATAAGTATTTTCATAGGTAACCAGGACATAGTAAAAGTGTAAACGGGGTAATTTACAGGGTATGTGCCCCATTTTGTTTTAAAAAAAAAACCATAAAAAGACGCACGTTTGCTTTAACATTAACCCCTGAAATTTTAAATTACAATTCCAGTGTCTAACTAAGTACAGTCCATTTTTTACTATTTAGGGTTGTATTTAATCATATATTGCAAAATAAACACACAGTGCAAACCCTGATTAAAGGACTACGGCAGCATCTCTTTTAATCAGGGTCTTTAATTTGCATAAGACAAGTGTACTCTTTAAAGGGATCTCGTTTGTTTATGAGGAATATACATGAACTCTGACTAGGATTGAATGTACTAAACTAAAACTGTGAGGGTTTTTTTAACCATTGAATCATAGAGGCGCGCCTTCGTGTCATTTATAATTGTCCTGTGAAGAGTACACTTGTCCAGTGCAGAACAGTATGGAACCATATCAGGAGCCCTCTGATTTATGTCTAGGTCTACAATGTTTGTATAGGCCATGTGTACTTTTCACAGGTAAATTCTTTGTAACTGGCGAATATACATGCTTTAACACGTTCGCTGCCAAATTAATCGTTAGATTTTACACCTTTCACCGTGTCATTGTCGTCTGCTTCAATATTGTCGTCTGCAAGATCATTTCAAAGTTAGATTCAGGTAGTATGTCTTAAGAAATATTGATATGAGTGTCAAACAGATTGGATCCTGATTAGACGCCGCGTTACGCGGCGTCTGATCAGGATCCAAACTGTTTGCAAAGTCGCCCTTTGGCGACGTATGCAGTGAACGAGTTAATGGGTTGGAAAATATTGAAATGTTCAATAAAGATTCTATCGCAATAATTTTATGTAATGAATACAAAAAAACTCATCATACGGTGATAAGATCAACATGTTTTATATTAACCTCGTCACTATGGTTACTACAGTGTTCCTTCCCTACAACGACCCTCCCAACAACGACTACCTCCTTACAGCGACCCTTGCCGCAGTTCCCTAAACAGGACAATTATGTCTAACGCTTTTTCTGCTATAATATCGCCTGTTTCAAGCTTTCGTCTGCTGATTTTCTCAACGCTACCTATTGAACATTTTGAAGAAAAAAAACTTAATGACGAGTGAAAAACAGCTTGAATCCAGATCAGACGCCGCGTAACGCGGCGTCTGATCTGGATTCAAGCTGTTAGCAAATATTAACCAATGTCCCTCCCTATAACGACTCCCTCCGAACAACGCACACACTTTTTGTCTCCCTTTGGATGTTGTTGTAGAGAGGGTGCGCTGTACTTTTCAAACAGTTTAGATCCAGCCTATCGCGGCGTCTGATCAGGATTCAAACTGTTTGACACTCATTACAATATCACTTTAGTCAAAATACCTAAAATTTAATTTATAAGAAAAAAAGCAGACGGCAATTGTTTAAATCAGATGACGTCATGGCAGTGAAAGGGGTTAACATAATTATAGCTCTATACCACCCCTGAAAAATGCTGTTCATGCTGCATTTAAGGACTATTTTAGAAATATTTTAGCAAAATAAAGTAAAACATTCAGTGAAGACCCTGGTAGAAGAAAAGAGAAGAACTTAATAAGCGTTAGTTTTCGTTCTAATCCTATAAAAGAAATATTGTATATTGTATGTAAACTGTGCATTTTCTGAAATAAAATATGTGTAAACTAAGACCCTGGTCAGAGGGCTCCTTAATGAACACTTTGATCGGGTTCTACACTGTTGCAAAATATACATATACATGTACTGGTTTCCCGTGTTTCCAAGCTGCTTTAAGTAGTCACATATTTTCAATTCTTGAAATAGGCTAAAAGGTAATGGGTTAATCAATTTATCCATGAATATTGCAATGAACTCGCCAACTGTGTGCGCTAGAATATTTTATTATACAACGTAACAATGGCTATCTAAAGACACTACAGTGCAGAGTGCAGAGCATTTCATATGAAAAAGCCAATAGTGCAAAGACTACACACAACGTAACAAAGGTCATCTTAAGACCTTATATATGTACAGTGTTTGTCCAAAGAGCAGAGCATTTCATATGAAAAAGCAAACATTGCAGATCACGATGAGACGCCGCGTAACGCTATTTTTTCACCTTATAAAGAACAAAAAGTAAACATAATGCATGAAATGTCGAAAGTGAAAGCCTTTTGAAAATATTGTCGATTCATTTTTATCTGAATACCGTTTCCCGGGGTTTGATCTGGTTCCAAAATGTTTGCTATGGAAATAATTGCTTAGGCATAAACGCGTTTATTGGGAATAAATATCATCTTCTTCATTGTACATGTATATCATCGTTTAAGGATTGGTGTGCAAGTACAGTGCTCCCTTCCTACAACGGTCCTCCCAACAACGACATCCTTTTTACAACGACCCGTGCCGAAGTTCCCTAAACAGGACAATTATCTCTAACACTTTTTACTGATGAAATATCATCTGCTTAAAATTGTCGTCTGCTGTTTTTCTCAAAAATACATATTAGTGGACATTTTGATAGAATAAATATAATTACGAGTGACAAACAGCTTGAATCCAGATCAGACGCCGCGTTACGCGGCGTCTGATCTGGATTTAAGCTGTTTGCAAATGTAAGCGAACTCTTAATTACCATTCCCTATTACGACCCCCTCCGAACAACACATCAAATCTGTGTCTTCCATTGGGTGTCGTTGAAGGGAGGGAGCACTGTACAAAACCATAATTGACATAAAAATCTGTTCTGCCACCCACATAACGTGACCCATTGAGACTTCCGGTTTTAAGGAGTCTGGTTTTCGCAAGTTATCACTGTACGTATTTTCATGCTTCATTTGTTAATTTGGTATTCTACTTGAATTTCATTTAATATAACACCCATAGGTATGAATTAATTTAAGTAATTTTATAGAAGTTTGGCGATAAGTTCGATTAACATATATCAACCCTAACGGATGCAACGATAATGAATATTTTCTTTCTTACCCTTAACGTGCATTGTAATGGGCGTACACACTTAGTCGTCTGCGAAAATTTATGTATATATTTATCTTCATTATTTTCTTTAGAAAAATATAATCCAATAATTGTCAAACAGTATGGGTCCAGATGAGACGCCGAGTAACTCGGCGTATCATCATGATCCACACTGTTTGCAAATACTATAATAAATTGGCCCAAAGCGGACACACGTTAAAACCGTTTCATCATTTGATGTCGATATTGAGATTATTGTTTAAGTAGCCTACAACTAAATACTGTCATGCATAAAACAATCCTACGGGAAATTCCCGAATACATTAACCATGCTCCTGTCGTTACATGAATTTATAACATAACAAACGGCGCGGGCGTAGAATATTACCCGTTGTTTATTTCTCGTATATAACTAGTGGTATACAACTATGCAAATGAGGCATGCAATGACGCAGTGTACGAGTACTTATGACGTCATTACATAGCACTCTCTACCCTACATAATCACTCCTTCGTCTTGTCTTCGTGAAGATTTAACTTATATATTTTTATTTATAAATTATAGATTTTAATCAAATGAATCAATATTAAATCTAAACGAAACTGTTTGAAAAGATTATGCTAGATCATTCGACTGAATTTAGCACAAGTGTTTCCTTTACTCGGAGTACGAGTCACTCATTTGCCACTCAATGCTACGTCAGATGAGGCTATTAAGTGCGCATTCTACTTTATCTTTATTTTGCTTTTTAAATTATTATCTTTTAATGATATAGTATATAGAATCTAGTTCATATGGTGCATATTCTTGACTTTTTAATTAGATACCATTTCTTTTGTGGAAAAACAAGTGAGAAGTGTAAAAGGCATATTTATAGAGTAATTGATTCAACATGTTTTGTTTATTTCCTGAGCATCTGAAAATGCATAATGATAATCTATACAGTGTAGGATACGTTATTATTTCCTAAAAAAGCTAAAAGCAGTTTGGAAACGGACGTAAATCAAAGCATACAAACAAAAGCAATGGTTTGGAGACAGACAAAATTCCGAGTAACTCGGCGTTTGATTTGTGTTCAAACTAATGAACACCCTGATTGTGATACATACAAAGAAAATACGTACCGTGGAAATTTGATATCTCGAACGCGCCTAAGTCGAACATATCCGTATTTCTTGAAAAACGGATATGTTCGACTTCGGCGAGTTCAATATAATGGATTTCAACTGTAGAAATACAAGTAAGTTCGACTTGAACGAGCTCGAGATATAGAAGTTCGACTGTTTAAAACTAATCTGAGAATTGTTGGCACCCGTGTTGCAGACGACAAACATTGCAAACTACACATTTATAGCATGCTTAACCCCTTCACTACCATGGCGTCATCAACTGTTTAACTTCTATTAAATAAATTTACACGTTTTAGGTATTTCGACTTAGTAAATACTGAAATGAGTGTGAAACAGTTACACGACGTCTGATCAGTATCCAAACTGTTTGCAAATAACTATTACAGTGGAGAATCTGTTAATCTTTCCCAATAAACGCGTTTACGATAAAACTATTATTTGCAGTGCAAACAGTTTGGAGCCAGATCAGACGCCGGGTAACCCGGCGTCTGATCAGGCTCCAAACTGTTTGCCACCAAGATAAACAAGAATTATCAGAATTGTCCAAAAGTTGTTCTTTTCTACGTTTTAGTGCTTTGCGTTTGCGTACGTTTGCGTTTAAACGGGAAAGAATAACAGATTCTCCGTTGTACTCGGGGTAAGGCAGTAAAAGGGGTAAATGGTTAATTGTACTTACCAGAGGATAATGCCATTGCTAGAATGCAGAACAAAACCGGTGTAAAGTAGAGAAAAACTTTAAATCGAGCCATTTTGTTTGAACACTAACCAACAAATACAATGTAGGACAAAATGAACTGCTGTATCAAACGATGACAATTATGGAACACGCTCTAGCGAGTTTGCGCAAATGTTTCCGGATGGCCGAAAATGAGGTGACTAAAGTTTACCCTTTCCCTGCTGTAATAATGTCGGTTAAAATTGCCATCTGTATTTTATGTTTTGATTTTAACATTTTGCCTGCTGATCGCGACTAAGTTACTGTTTTTGCAAATAGTTTGGATCCAGATCAGACGCCGCGTAACGCGGCGTCTGATCTGCATCCAAATTATTTGACACTCGTCTTCAAAAAAAATTTACTTACAAAATGTATTAAACTACATTAACAAATTTTGCAGACGATAATTATAACAGCAGGATAAAGATTAAGAATTTCGGCATTTTGACTGCAGAAACATCAAAACGGGTGACAAACAGTTTGGATCCTGATCAGACGCCGCGTCTCGCGGCGTCTGATCAGGCTCCAAACTGTTTGCAAATATGAGTATTGTTAATTTAAGCACTTCAGGGGATACTGTTTATTTGATATATGGTTAAATGTAAGTTAAGAGAGCCTTCTAAATTGGCTTTTTTATTAGATACCAAGTTTTACAGTTGGAAAAACGTTATTTTTTCCCGTTTGATCGAAATCAAAGCAACATAAATGCAATAAGATAATTATAGATATATAAACGCCAGGTAGTATTAAGAAAACGTTGAGAATACATTAATATTGAAATATGACTTGCAAATAGTTTTGAGCCAGATCAGACGCCGAGTTACTCGGCGTCTGATCTGGCTCAAAACTGTTTAACAAAACCGTTTAACGAAAAACAAAAACATCGAGATGAAATTGGTTTTTATTACTTTGCATTGGCGTTGCCGTTTAATTTAATTTGATCTGGGAAAGGTATCATTTCCCACGAGTAAATGTTGACAAAGTGAAACGGATATATATTTTTTCTATAAAAAATGTAATATAATTAAAAAGCTACTTTTGTAGTCACTAATGACTATATGACGTATGTATACTTGATGGGCGAGATCCAGTACCGTTAAACATTTCACTCTTACATGTAATGACGTCATAAAGCACATTTGCAAACAGTTTTGATCATGATCAGACGCCGCGTAACGTTACGCGGCGTCTGATCAGGATCCAAACTTTTGGACACTCGTATCGATATTATTTAAGTCATACTACAGTGAATCTAACATTAAAACGATCTTGCAAACAACAAAAAAGGAGCAGACGACAGTGAAACGGTGAAGGGGGTAAAAATCTCACGATTAATTTGGCAGCGAAAGAGTTCAAACCCGTATATTTCGTACCATGGGGAATACGCTCGTGTATTATTCTTCCCGTTTAAACTATTAACTAAACACAGCACGGTGAAATAAAAAACAGAATTACATTTTTTTGCAAACAGTTTGGAATCTGAACAGACCCCAAAATGTTACAGATATATGTAGTTTAAGCACAAAGTTATGCATTTTAGAAATAATGTGAATTTAAACACAGCTGTTGCCTTCTTTCTTTAGGCCAAATAAAAAAATACCTGTGTTTCCTATTACATGTACATGCCCAAAAATATTAGGGACGGACGGTCGGAAAATCTTTTTTTTTTTTCTTCTTTTATTTTTATAAAAAATATACAATAATACATATAACTTTCTGCTTGAGTATTCTATACATGGAAATGTATGAATGTATTATATTGTGCAAAGCCCCGGACCGTACATAACCAATCTAATAAATATCCATTCAAATTGTTGATTTTATTGAAAGGTCCCATTACCAATCTAAACCGGTATGATTGTTTATAATATTTAGATACTAGGACGGCCTAGTTGTGACTTATATAAGATAAGATAAGATAAGATTTTATTTCCACCTTTAGACTAACAAGTCCATGAGGTAACACATTCCATACATTCATCAAGATGACATTGATCAACAGAAATAATCTATATCATTCAAGCTAGTTTTCAATGCGTACATATAAATTTTCAGCGATCTAGCATATATGACAGATGGAATAAATGTTGTTTTGAAATGTGTTGTATGCATATTAAATGTGTTATTGATATGTGCTGTCTGCATGTTGAATGTGTTTATGTTTAACTAACTAGCAAATCATATCTTCAAGGAAGCTACTTTATGACAGATTTAGAGCAAATTTCAGTTCGATATTTGATAAACCTTATTTAAAAATCAATTTTAAAAACATGAAACGTCTATAAAATAGCTTTGTAAACAACTTAACGGAGAATATATTCTATTCCACTTTCCTCAAAAAAACGATTGTCGCAAAATTGACCAACATTTTCCAACACATTTTTCGAAAAGTGAAAAAAAAGTTAAGGGTCGGCGGAAAAAACTAGGGTCGGTCGGGTTACCGGAAACACAGGTACTTTTTTATTTTGCCTTATATAGAGGTGTGCGAGAGCTGTATTAGAATAACGTTTTCCCCACTGTACAAATAGACGCCCCACTACATGTAACTGAAATGTTGATATGTCCCCATTCCCCACAATACATGTAACGAGCCGATGTATACCTGGAGCCCGTCTTACGAAACGTGGTACGACAAAAACAGTCGTAAGTCATATTCTAAAATTCTCAATTATTATTAATTTCTTCATCTAGTACAGTCTTGTGACATCTCTTTGGAATCGTCTTGAAAGACGATTCCAAAGAGATATCGCAAGACAGGATAAGATGGAGAAATGAGATGTGTTTTTAAGTTTTGACTTACGACCGTTTTTGTCGTACGACGTTTCGTAAGGCGGGCCCAAGCGCTGCTGAGAATGGGATAACTGTGAGTGGACGTAAGTCCTTTTTTGAAACAACACCAGCAAAACGTACACGTACCAAAATTTTCCAATTTAAATTATTTTTATGCTTATAGTGGAACTCCGAATATTTTTCGGTCCGGCAAATTTCGGTTAGGTTCGGTTCGGTTCGGTCCGGGTAGTGGTTTTTATACCCCTTCCATTGACGGTGTGCACCACAGGTGAAAGTAAGGAAGGAGGATATTATAGCAAGAATGTATTGCCTCAGAGACCCCTTAACCGCTTTACTGCATAGCCTGTTTCTAGTTTTGAAGACAGGTGACCATTTAAAGCATGTTGAAAGTATTTTCCTCAGAGACCCCATTGACCCTTTACTGCATAGCTTGTTTCTAGTTTTGAAGACAGGTGACCATTTAAAGCAGGTTGAAAATAAAGAAGAAGGAGCATTCTGCTTTACTTTCAACCTGCTTTAAGCTATCCCCTGCTAGGATAAGAAAATATTTCTTATACTGCATATACATGAAAGTATAAAGAGAAGCTATTTTCTTCATTAGAAGGATAGATTAAAGGCGAAAATACGTATTTGTGCACATGGGATTAAAGCTTAAATGGACAATACCAGTTTCCAAATAATTCTATATAATAATAATGATAATAATAAAGACTTTATTTAACGAGAGAGCTCATTTGGTAAATACCAATCTTCCATGAGGCCCTCAACATATATACAAGCACACAAAACAAAAGGCATTTTCATACAAAACAAATAATTAACAACAATATAACAATACCAACCGTGATGCAGCAATTTACAAGAACAAAAGTATCTTAAGCATCTGGAAAAGTGCACATGTTAAGCGTACACTTGTCTTGTGTAAACAGTGAAGACCCAGATTCATATAATGACTCTAAAAATCAGCGAAACTCACCAAAAAACCAACTAACTATAAGAATTTTAAAATCAGCGAAACTTACCAAAAACAACTAACTGTACGAACTTTATTGTGTTCGTTTTTAAAGTGTAAAAGAACACCACCATCTCCACCTAAACTAAAAGGATGACAATGTCTTTGAAATTAATGTCACTCAAACTCACACTGGTTTGGGTCATATGTATATTCTGTCAAGTTTGAAGAAAGGCCGTTAAAATGTATTATAAAATTGTAAGTGATCTGAAACACTACGACTCTCCTGACGGTGTTTAAATACAAATAGCGCCACCTGCTTCTGCAAGTCAGCTGTTATGTTAGTAGACTGGTAATGACGTCATTCTTTCATAATAAACGCGCGTATGCTAAAACTACCATGGATACGCGTGTATGCTTAAACTACCATGGATACACGTTTATGCTTAAACTTCCATGGATACGCGTGTATGCTTAAACTACCATGGATACACGTTTATGCTTAAACTTCCATGGATACGCGTGTATGCTTAAACTACCATGGATAAACTTCCATGGATACGCGTGTATGCTTAAACTACCATTTCCATTGTAAACAGTTTGGAGCCACATCAGACGCCGAGTAACTCGGCGTCTGATCAGGCTCCAAACTGTTTGCCAATCAGCCTTTAATAAACTGTAAACACTTTCGAAGGAATGTCATTTTTTAGCATTTTATTGCATGGATCTATATAAAGGTCAAACTTGTTTATAACGCTACCACTCGAAATACTATATACAGTAAAACCTCTCTATTACGACCACTAAATTTTGTTAATTACTTAGTGTTAAAGGCAGATGACTGCTTAAAGCAAGGGGACAGTGAAGCAGAAAGCTCCTACAGGAGCTTTCTGTTTCACTGTCACCTTGCTTTTAGCTGTCACCTGTCTTTTATACAACTAGTTAACCTTAGTTTTAGTGGTCGTAATAGAGAGGTTGTACTGTAAATATATTTGTGATATCTATGACAAGTGGAAGCTTAAGACAGGACAAAAGTAATACAGAATGCTCCTGTAGAAAAATATGGGAATGATATAGGGCAAGTGACTGCTTAATGCTGGAAAACAGTAACGCAGAAAGCTCCTGTACTGTTGTCTTGCATTAAGCTGCCATATGTCTTGAACTGCTGAAAATTCGTTTTCTGTAAAAATCCGTAGGTCCGGAGAGTTTAAGAAAATATCCGAAGAAGAAGACAACTCTGAGGTTTGACTGTACACCACTAGGCATACGACACAATGGAAGCAGACGACATCTATTGTCGCACGTCCACGGAATATTGGATTTGCAGGCAGCTCCAGCGCTATCTCAGAGTTCCTGTATTGACAATTCCTGGTCACGTGACGTCAGCTTTCCGATGACTCACCGCTCTTTCTGCTATTCCAGGGAAAAACAATATCGGCTATTGGGGCCTATTACTGGGAATTTTCGGAGGCTGACGAACAGAAGGAGTGACACTGGTTGATTCATCGGAATGCCAGAGATCTAAATACTAAACAGATAGGGGTATAGTGGTTGAGAAGGTTATGGTATTGAAAGAGAGATAGAGACATTGTACTGTACTAGACGGGATTTTGGGAATTCAGCGTGACGGATACTTAAGAATAAGGACACTGATGTACTAAAGGTAAGTCTACAATTAAATAATTAAATATAGAAACATTTTATTCTTTTTCGTTTAACCCATTTCTCCATAGCCTGTTTCTAGTTTTGAAGATAGTTGACCACTTAAAGCAGGTTGAAAGTAAAGCAGAAGGCACATTCTGATTAACTTTCAACTTGCTTTAAGCTATAATCTGCTAGAATGTAGAACTATTTCTTATGGTACATATGTATGACAATATATAGAGGACCTATTTTCTTCAGCGAAAAAATAAATTAAAGGCGTAAAAATGCGTTTTATGGGGTAATGGATTCAATGGGGAAATATGTTATTCTTTTCATTTTAAACGAAATTGAGCCTGAACGAAATGTAATAAAGGGAACAAAATGGCATACAGTGGAGAATGTGTTATTCTTTCCCAATAAACGCGTTTACGCTAAAACTATTATTTGCAGTGCAAACAGTTTGGAGCCAGATCAGACGCCGGGTAACCCGGCGTCTGATCAGGCTCCAAACTGTTTGCCACCAAGATAAACAAGAATTATCAGAATTGTCCAAAAGTTGTTCTTTTCTACGTTTTAGCGCTTTGCGTTTGCGTACGTTTGCGTACGTTTGCGTTTAAACGGGAAAGAATAACAGATTCTCCACTGTACTTATGAAAATGCTGACGATTTTGTTTTTAAAAAATGTGTGCAAACAGATTGAGGCCATCAGCAAAGAGTGTACATATGAAGAGTACACTTGTCCTATGCAAACAGTGTAGAGCCAGATCAGATGGCTTCGTAAACGGAGTCTTCCGATCATGGTCTCAACTGTTTACAGTTTTGCAATATACTGCAAACAGCAAACTTCAGTAACCAAAAATGGCCAAGATCTATTTGGACCCAGCCTCATTAAATTCAATCACCCATGAAACGTTTAATGAATAATTCCAGTTTCTAAATAAGTCTAGTCTATTTTTTACTCTATAGGGCTGATTTTAACAATATACGTGTATTTCAAAATGACAAACAGTACAGACCCTGATCGGAGGAGCCCTTTTATCAGGATATTCATTGTTTCCGTATAGGACAAGTGTACTCTTCACATGTTAATAACGAATATAATCGTCGCTAGGGTTCAATTTGTATAACGGGTATACAGAATAACATTTTTCACACAAAAGATGTAAGGCTTTTTAAACTCCGTGATATATAGTAGCAGGGCTGCCATAAGTTGACAAAACAAATCCTAAGATTTCCAAATTTGCATTTTTCAGATGTAAGTTTACTAATCGTACCTTTACCCCATAGTCTGTTTCTTGTTTTGAAAACTCATGGCTGCTTAAAACAGGTTGAAAGTAAAGCAGAATGCGCCTTAAGGCGCATACTACTTTACTTTAAGCCTGTTTTAAGCTTCCATCTGCTAGGATAAAAATCCGAAGACTTAGGAAAAATCCGGAGAAATGGCAGCCCTGTAGTAGTAGTTCAGTGGAGAAGGCGTTATCCTTTCCCAATAAACGCATTACAGCTAAATATACATGTATTACAACTGTTTACAATGTAATTAGTTTCGAGCCAGATCAGACGATCTTATCATACTCCAAACTATTTGCCGCTCAGATAAAATTCAATAGTCAAAATTTTCAAGAAGATGTCATTTTCTATATTAATTTGCATTTTGTGAGTTTTTAGTTTCGTTTAAAAACGGGAAATGATAGCGTCTCAACCGCTGTATGTTATTTTACAAGTACTCAATCGATCGCTTCCAGTACATGTAATATAACCCCTATATTCTAAATACTGACATTTAAAATGTGTCGTGCTGGGCGGAAAGAGCGTTTAAGACATTACTACAATCGAACTTAACCAGTATATGTTAAAGCGACCTCTAACAAGAAGACACATTTTGGGTAAATAAAATAAAAGTTTCAACTCAACTTTGCTGTTCCTAGCGTCCCATAAATGGGACACAGGCAAACAGTGCAGACTCAGATCAGACGCCGCATCATGCGGCGTCTGATCTGAGTCTGCACTGTTTGCTTAAACAGGAATTTCTATAAAGAAAATAAAATGAAAAATTAGACCAGAAGCCTCTAAAAAAAGAAATAATTATGGAATCATAGTTTACAATAATCCATTACCCCATAGCCCGTTTCTAGTTTTGAAAATAGGTGAACACTTAAAGCAGGCTGAAAGTAAAGCAGAATGCGCCCTTAGGCGCATTCTGCTTTACTTTCAGCCTGCTTTAAGCTATCATCTGATAGAATATAGAAACAGGCTGAAAGTAAAGCAGAATGCGCCCTTAGGCGCATTCTGCTTTACTTTCAGCCTGCTTTAAGCTATCATCGGATAGAATATAGAAACTATTTATTTTGCTACATATTCCTGACTGTATAAATTGGAACCATTTCCTTCAGTGGAGGAATGAATTAAAGTTGTATAAAGGCGTATTTATGGGGTAATGGGATATATAAACATGGTAGAATCATCACGGAGTCAGATCAGGATCTAAAACTGTTGGACATTGGTTTCGAAATTCCGTCAGTCATACTATCTTAAATCTAGAATTTCCAGACTACAATATTGTTGCAGACGACAATACGGCGGTGATGAGGTAAAAAGCTCACGATAAATTTGTCGATGAAATAAAAGTACTTAAAACACGGTACAAGTTTTTACGAAAGTGAAAGATTTTAAACCTAAATTTATTTTGCGGGGAAAAGTAAAGATATAATAAGGAGAAAGTTATGAGATTTGCTGCAGACACCAAGATTAGCAGAAAAACTAGCGAGACTGCTGAACGACAAAGTACCGAAAATAGATAAATTAGTCCACAAGGAACACAAAGTCGATCCCTGCGATATATCGAATAAATCACACTGTCTGAACTACAGCAATTCTTGTACAGCGCTCCCTCTCTACAACGACACCTAATGGGAGACAACACAATGTGTGCTTTGTTCGGAGGGTGTCGTTAGAGGGGGGGGGGGTTGACTTACGTTTCAAAACAGCTTGAATCCAGTAACGCGGCATCTGATATGGATTCAAGCAGTTGGTCAATCGTTATGTTATTTCTAGCAAAATGTCCAATATTAAATTTGAGATAAACAGCATACGACAATTTGAAGCAGACAACATTCCAGTTTCCATTATTGTCCTGTTGGTGGGGGGAGCGGCAAGCGTTGTTAAAGGAGTGAATCGTTGTTGGGAGGGCCGTTGTTGGGAGGGTCGTTGTTGGGAGGGTGCATTGTATTTACCTTGTTTCTAGTTTTGAAAACAGGTGACCACTTAAAGCAGGTTGAAAGTAAAGTAGAATTATTTTCTATACTCTGGTAGATAATAGCTTACAGCAAGTTAAAAGTAAAGCAGAATGCGCCTTAATGCGCATTCTGCTTTACTTTCAAACTGCTTTAAGTGGTCAGCTATATGCCATACCAGAAACAAGCAATATAGGGACGTGGGTAAAAAACAAATCTGAACTGGAAACCCCTCTTAACCGGAAGTTTATGTTGTCCCCTCACATGTCCGGTTTAGAAGGGTTTCACAGTACTTGGCTTACCATCTGTACGTCGTGTACGAAATATCATAAGTACGAACTATCAAAAGTACGAAATATCAATAGTACGAAATATCAGTAGTACGAAATATCCGTAGTACGAAATACCATAATAGTGCGCTCACATTTGCTCTACGGCAGCCGTACGGCGGCCGCAGAAACGTGAAATCGAGAGAATCTTACGGCGGCCGTAGAGATTCTACGGCGGCCGTGCGGCGGCCGTACGGCAGCCGCACGGCGTATCCCAATATTGTTCCGGCCGTAGAGCTCGCCGTAGACTTATAACGCGGAGTTATAACATTTTTTCATTTCTACGGCGGCCGTAGAAACACACGCCGCAGAGTGGGTTTACGGCTGCCGTACGGCAGCCGTACGGCCACCGTGCGGCCGCCGTAACTCAATAGTCAATTTTCCTATTGTGCATTTGTACTTTTGTTCATATATGTAAAACATGTATATTATTTAAAATGGATTAAGATTTTCTTAAATGCTGTCCAAGTGTGTCCTTTGAGTTCATGGTGTTGTTGGACTGATATTAGTTGTGTGAACATGTAGCAAAACCAAGTTATGTAGCAGGAGCAGCATTTTGGTTGCAGGGTATCTGGTGGGACTTCCACGGCTGCCGTACGGCGGCCGTACGGTCGCCGTGCGGTCACCGTACGGCGGCCGTACGATTGCCGCAGGTTTTTAAACCCCACAAAAATAAAATCTCGCCGCGCGGCAGCCGCAGCAAATGTGAGCGCAACACACGGCGGCCGTAGGAATTCTGCGGCGGCCGGGGAATTGCTACTCGCCGTAGAAATGATTAGCCGTGCGGCCGCCGCACGGCAGCCGCAGCAAATGTGAGCGAGGCATAAGTACGAAATGTCAATATCATTGGTGCCACTCTGAGTAATTTCTTCATACCAATAATATTTGATTATTGTAATAAAATTCCTTTGTTATATGCCATTATTATATAGTATCATATTGTGCGGAGTTATAATATAACAGAGTGGCACCAAGAGCCAATATATTTTCCGTTTCATCGTCAAATTTTGTCGTCTGTTTTATCCTTTGCTCGCTATAACAATTTCCCTAGCAGAGTATTAATTTATTCCTATACTGAAGAAAGTAGTTCCACCTTATACATGTACAATAATGAATATGTACCATAAGAATTATTTCCTACATCCTAGGATATGGTAACTTAAAGCATGTTGAAAGTAAAGCAGAATGCTTTAATACCTAAATTAAGTGGTAACCCATCACAATTAGAAACAGGCTATAGGATAACAAGTCAAAACCATAGATATCTTAAAAATAACTCTCTTAACCCTTTTTCTCATAGCCTGTTTCTAGTTTTGAAGACAGGTGACCACTTAAAGCAGGTTGAAAGTAAAGCAGAATGTGCCTTAAGGCACATTCTGCTTTCCTTTCAGCCTGCTTTAAGCTAAACTTTGCTAGGCTATATAAAATATTTATAATGGTAATTGTTCATGAGAATATAAACTGGAACTATTTTCTTCAGCGGAGGAATAAATTAAATACGCTAAAAGTCGCTTTTTGGGGGGGAAAGGGTTAAGATATCTATGGTCAAGACAGACTACCAATTGCTGAATAAAAATCAATGTAGAACTCTCCCATAATATCGAAAATGATCAAGTTTTGTCTTAACCCCTTGACTCTCAATGACGTCATGAAGCGCATTTCAAAACAATTTTAATCCTGATCAGACGCCGGGTAACGCCGGCATCTGGTCAGGTTAAAAACTACTTGCCACTACGTGTTGTTCGGAGGGAGTCGTTATATGAGGGAAATTGGGAATTGGCTTAAATATGCACACAGCTTGAATCCAGATCAGACGCCGCGTAACGCCATCATTACATTTATTCTGTCGAAATATCCATTTATATGTTTAACTTTGAGAGAAAACAGCAGTCGACAATTTTAAGCCGACGATATTGCAGCAGTAAAAACGTTAGACATAATTGTCCTGTTTAAGGAACTGCGACAAGGGTCGTTGTAAGGAGGGAGTCGTAGTTTGGAGTGCCGTTGTAGGGAGGGAGCACTGTATATAACATGAAACGATTATAAAGATTTTACTCTTAGCATCCTGTCGAAACGCGGCGTCTGATCAAGATCCAAATTGTTTGACAATCTGACCCTGTTTAGAAAAATATAGTTTGAGAACAATAGCAGACGACAATGGTTGCAAACAAATTAAAAGAGTACATGAATTCGGCCATGAAAACCAAACACAATCGAACAAACGAGACTGGTGATTTAGCCGGAACATAACGTAATGCAAAATAAACGTAGAAAAGGGCTTTTGGGGGAAAGTTTTAACGTTTCGATTTATTTAGAGAGGCAACAGTTTACAGCCTGATCAGACGCCGAGTTATTCGGCGTCTAATCAAGCTCCTAACAGTTTGCCCATCAACGTTTAAAAATAAGTGCGTGGATATAGAAAGATGAACCCACCTACTCTAGCAACGAGTATACTCGTCATTTACAAACAGTGTACCTGTGAAGAGTGCACTTGCCATATGCAGACGGTGTAGGCCCTGATGACAGGGCTCAAATAGGAGCCCTCTGATCAGGGTCTACACTGTTTGATAGTGTGCAATATACTGTAAAAGTCAGCCCTGTCTATTATAGTTAAATAGTTTAGACTTAATTGGAAACTGGAATTATCAAGCTAAAGTCTCAAGGGTGAGTTAGCTAACGTACGGTCGAACTTCGGTATATCGAAGTCGGTTTTGTCGAACATACCCGTATTTCAAAGTTAAAACGTGGCTGAGCCACGTTTTAACTTTGAAATATGGGTATGTTCTACCTATCCGAGCATGAAATAATGCAGTTCATATGTCGAACTATCGGATAGCTCGAGTTAAACGAGTTCGAGATATCCAAGGTTGACTGTAGTCTTCCCTGTAGAAATGTCGATAGAGGAGGGCCCTGTGGTAGTTCTATGGTTTCGGCTTGTCATTGTAGTCTTGAAACACTAACAGCCAGTTAGTTTAATTAAATAGATGTCTTTAGGCACTACGTTTTTATGGTCTCTGAGCTAGCTGCTCTATTATTGAAGAAAGTTGTTGACTTTTAAAGAAAGAGGTGTGTAATTTGATTCAAAATACAGCGCCCCTTCTCTACAACGACAACCAATGGGAGACAGTGATTGTGTGCGTTGTTCGGAGGGAGTCGTTATAGGGAGGGAAATTGGTTTACATTTGCAAAGAGCTTGAATCCAGATCAGACGCCGCATAAGGCAAAGTCTGCTTTAAGAAACCTTCTGCTAGAATAAATATCCGAAGATTTCGGAAAAATCCGGAGAAATGGCAGCCCTGGCAGTATTGTGTATAGTATGGTTTGTCAGTTGGCTAACCGTGTAGACCCTGTCCATATTCTGTATTTCATAGTCGAAAATGTGTGACTTTTCAGATGACGTCATTTAGCTTTCTACATGCTACCGGCGAACTTGTAATGACTATTGCAAACAGTTTGAATCCAGATGAGACGCCGAGTTACCCGGCGTCTCATCTGGATCCAAACTATTTGAAACTCCGATTATATAATTATTCTGAAGGACCCCCGTTCCTCAAGAGTAATTTTCTAGCAACTTAGCTAACGGTATGCTTAGCGATCTAATCATATTATATCTGTAATATCCAATTATCTCTGATACATGTATCTAGTTATGCCAATATCAGTGCACAGTTATTCCTTATACGTCGTTACCCACCGGACTCAACTTTGAAATAAGGTACATGAACTTGTATACAAAGGACGTTATTCTTTTTCGTTTAAACGAAATGAAACACAAACGCAATCCTATTAAATTTTGAAAATTACAGCGTTTTAACAATTCTCATCATTTTTTTCTGAGTCGCTGACAGTCTGAATCCTGATAAAAAAAAAAACGGATTATCCGGCGTCTGATCTGGTTTTCAAACTGTTTGAAACTGACATAATTGTTTTAGCATTTATAAACGCGTTTATTGGGAAAGAATAACATAGTCTCTATGGTACATAGAGCAACTAAACGACAATACTGTCAGCTTTTATCCTTACCTTAAGGCGCATTCTGCTTTACTTTCAATCTGCATTAAGTAAACGCGCTTGAAAAATAGAAAATTGGGAAATATTAGGATTTTTCATGATCAAGTTATGGCAGTCCTGATACTGCTTGTCCACTGTTGCTGCAAAGAGTGTAGACCCTGATCAATGTTTAGAATGATTTCTTCATTTTACCTCACGACTAAGCTCTTCTCATGAATAAGTAATCTGCTTATTCGGTCCAGAAAGGTCATTCAGTGTATCAGACACACTCGCTCATTGGTCATAATGAATTACATGTACAGTGGAGAATCTGTTATTCTGACGTCATTGGTGACGCCATACAGTGGAGAATCTGTTATTCTTTCCCGTTTAAACGCAAACGTACGCAAACGCAAAACACTAAAACGTAGAAAAGTACAACATTTGGACAATTCTGATAATTTATGTTTATCTTGGTGGCAAACAGTTTGGAGCCTGATCAGACGCCGGGTTACCCGGCGTCTGATCTGGCTCCAAACTGTTTGCACTGCAAATAATAGTTTTAGCGTAAACGCGTTTATTGGGAAAGAATAACAGATTCTCCACTGTACTGTAAATCAACTATTAACCAATTGTTCCATAGCCTGTTTCTAATTTTACAGACAGGTGACCACTTAAAGCAGGTCGAAAGTAAAGCAGAATGCAACTGAAGGTGCTTTCTGCTCTACTTTAAGCCTGCTTTAACCTGCCATCTGTGAGTGTATATGTAGTAGAAAATATTTAGCAGGTGCATATTCTTGACTGTATGAATTGGGAGCTATTTTCTTCAATGAAAGAACAAAGAAGATGCATAAAAAGCGTATATAAGGAGTAGTGGGTTAAGTCACCACTCTAAGTCTAGGTCTGGCCATCCCTAAAAAGACATGTGGATATGCAAGATATACATATATAGAAGCTCCCTGCATTATTTTTCATCCTACATGCAAAGTTAATGCTTAATACTGGACAACAGTAATACAGAAAGCTCTTTTTGGAGCTTTCTGCATTTCTTTTGTCCTATATTAAGCTGTTTTACTGTAGATCTACTGCAAGTTGACCTTCTATTGACCTGTCCTTTCATTATAGATTATGTGTACTATAATTAGTGTTAGTGATTATGAATCACGACCTATCCCAAGAGAAGCTGGATCGTATGAAAAACACGTGCACAAAAACCGCAGTCATTCGGCAAAACGGTTGAAACTCGATAATTCGAATTCGCGTTAGTTCGAACATGCCCATATTTCAATGTTAAAACGTGGCTGAGCCACGTTTTAACATTGGAATACGAGTATGTTCGACTTAAGCGATATCGATTTATAGAAATTCAACTATGAAATACCGATACGATCGATTTAAGCGAGTTCGAAATATCGAGTTTCGACTGTAAAGTTAATTATGCTACATGTATCCGACCAGTTGGGCACCAATTGTATTTGCTTGTAGAGATTAACATGTTTTTAGCAAAAAAAAGCAATTTTATTATGTTTATTTTATTTGATATTTTTAGATGAACTAGTAATAACCTCTACAAATACAGTGGAGAATCTGTTATTCTTTCCCGTTTAAACGCAAACGTACGCAAACGCAAAACACTAAAACGTAGAAAAGAACAATTTTTTTACAATTCTGATAATTCATCTTTATCTTGGTGGCAAACAGTTTGGAGCCTGATCAGACGCCGGGTTACCCGGCGTCTGATCTGGCTCCAAACTGTTTGCACTGCAAATAATAGTTTTAGCGTAAACGCGTTTATTGGGAAAGAATAACACATTCTCCACTGTATTTGATATTCAGATACAGTGGAGAAGACGCTATCCTTTCCTTTTAAACAAAACTACATGCAAACGTATTGCAATAAAATGCGGAGAATGATATCTTTTTGAAAAAGTGGACAAATCATTCTAAGTTGACCGGAAACCAGTTTGGAGACTGGTCAGACACCTTATGAGGTATTCTGATTTACTTTCACAGAGCACCAGCTAAGGGTAGTTTTTCAAAAACTAAAATCTTTATTTCTGAATTAAACCCTATGGTGTCACTACTCATTAGAATCGTCTCTTCGAGGCGATTCTAATGAGTAGTAACACCATAGGATTTGGTGCTAAAAATAGTGAGAAAATGTGGGATTTGTTGAAAAAACTACCTCTTATCTGGAGCCCTGCTTTTCAGCATGCATTAACCTACCATCTGCTAGAATATAGGACTTTTTTCTAATAGTGCATATTCCATAACTTTTTTCTTTAAGGGAACAATAGATTAGAGGCACAACAGGCGGACATATGGAATAAAGGGTTAAACGACAAGGAATAAACTATTTTTCCTGGCTGTAAGCAGCCAACTGATTCACGTCATGAGGAAGAATTATATTCATGCTCATTTTTTCCACGACCGCTCGTGTTTTAGGCCAGGTCAGGGCACCTCGCGATAACAGTAGAACAAATAATCCGACTAACGAGAGTAAACAATACTAATTAACAGCTTTATCGGTCGGACACAGACCGTCGGGTATTTACCAATGAGTAAACCTGTGTGGGGTGGCCACTCGTAGAGGAATCTTTGAGGAGCTTTCAGCTTTACAATTGACCTGCATTAAGCATTCACTTTGAAAGTTTTAAGGACGGATGCCTGCTTTATGCAAGACAGATGTGAAGCCGAAAGCTACTAAAGGAGTTTTCGGCTTTACATTTCTCCCGTGGCCATTCAACCCATTACCTCATAGCCTGTTTCTAGTTATAAAGTCAGGAGACTACCTGTATCAGGTTGAAAGGAAAGCAGAACGCGCCTTAAAGTGCATTCTGTTTTACTTTAAGTCTTCTTTTAGCTGTTACATGTATCTGACAGGCTATATTATAGAATATATCTCTTATGGCGAAGACTGTATGAATCCGAACTATTTGTTTTAGTTGAAGAATAAAATTAGAGGCGTAAAAAGCGTATATATGGAGCAATGGGTTTAACGTTTGGGATCAGATCATACCATGCTGAAGTCGCCGTTATATTGGCATATGATCAGTGGTGTAGCTTTTTTTATCAAACATACAAACCACGAAGTACTGTCAGTACTTGTTTACAAACCACGAAGTACTGTCAACAAACGGCCAAGTTGATTTTTTTTTCAGTTCAATTACATACATGTACAAACAAGCGTATGGAATGGTTAAATAGTATTCTAGAACTAGAAAGCTTATTTTTACATAGAGGCGGGTCGATAAAATAGTGGATAATTTAGAGTTTATTTTGACATACACACAGGCCGATAAAATAGTTAAACTAAAATAGTGGATAGTTTAGATACGGGATTATTTTTACATACACACAGACCGATAAAATAGTTAAACTAAAATAGTGGATAGTTTAGATACGGTTGTTTTTACATACACACAGGCCGATAAAATAGTTAAGCTAAAATAGTGGATAGTTTAGTGGAGAGTTTATTTTGACATACACACAGGCCGATAAAATAGTTAAACTAAAACAGTGGATAATTTAGATACGGTTGTTTTTACATACACACAGGCCGATAAAATAGTTAAGCTAAAATACAGGATAGTTTATAAAAACTCAGCTAAATCTTTAGTTGTAAGGGGTTAATTTAGTCAATCCCGTAGTAGTGAATAGTTTAGTTAACTCGCTAGCTGTGGATAGTCTGTAGATGACAACTTGCAGCAGGCGGAAGTTTATCTAAGATAATGAGACAACAGATTGGAATAATGCATGGACAAATTAATAATGGCAGACGGCCAAACGAATAGAATAACGAATGCACGAGATCTATAACAAATAGATCAATGGGGAAACACTATATCCCTTGTAACCAGAATATATTAACCAATTCAGTGTCAGGATGTCTTCTGCTTTAACATTGAAGTCTGTCTTGATTAATTGACCCATTACCCCATAAATACGCATTTTAAATCCTCTTATTTACAATACCACTGAAGAAAACAGTTCCGATTTATAGTCATGATTATGTATCTTAATAAATAGTTTCTATATTGAAGAATATGGTAGGTGAAGAATGCGCCTTCGTGCGCATTCATCTTTTCTTTCAACCTGCTTTAAGTCTTCAAAACTAGAAACAGACTATGTAGTTATGGGTTACATCTTGGTATTTTGGCATTTGGGCTGTGGAAACATCGACACGAGACACGAGTGTGAAACAGATTGGACCCAGATCATCCAGTAACTCGGCATCTGAAATGGATCCAGATTGTTTGCAATTGCGACTGCACTTAGACAATGCCGAGAATAAATTTAAGTAGTACATACGAAAGACGCCGTCAATATAAATTACAACAACAAAAACAATCGTGGAAAAACAACATGGACAACATAACTACTGCATCAGATAATATTGGCAGTCAGAACATTGCGTCAAATACGTCACAAATAAGCATGTTGTGACGTAACAAAATCACCTAGTTGATTAGTTTACATACGTATTAAGCAACTAATATTTGTTTCAATAATCGAATCATTGCTGGACAGGTCTTACACAATTATATATTACGTAATCAGGAATGTGAGTGCGTACAGTATCATAATTGATCAGCTGTAATCGGAACAAATCGCCAATTTCCGTAATATTAGCTCGGATGCAAAACAGAAATCGGAATTGGTCGATTACTTACAACTGTTATCGCCCGAACAGTTAGCCAACATCAGTAAATGTACTACAGTCAAACTTGTGTTAAGCGGCCATGAACACACGACGAGTATGCATTATTTAAACCATTTCTCCATAAAGGCGCCTTTTTATGCCTCTAAATATCTCTACACAAAGAAAATCAGTCCCCAAGCTAGGAAAGTATGTGTTTCAAGTATCTCTCAGGATTGTAGTTTAAAGCAGGTTGGTATTAAAGAAGAATGCTCTAAAATAAAGCAGAATGTCTCGTGCGGAAAATTCTGCTTTATTTTCCTGCTTTAAATAGCCACCTGTCTTAAAAACTAAAAGAGGATGTGGAGTAAAGGGTAAATACAGCTGATGGATTAATTCCTTTGCTCAGATACCGGTACCTTAAAATGACAACCCTTATTTACAATTAAGTCTTGTTCTTTTTTTACCATTCATGGTAGTTTTGTGACAATATATTTGAAAATAACCAAATACGGGCACAGGTGCTTGTATTATTATAATTGTTTATACATATAAAGGTGATTTTACAAAAGAAATACAATTCAAACACTGTGGTAAAGGGCTTCTTTAGGAGCCATCTGATCAGGATATTTACTGCATACGAAATGTTCTCTCTTCACGTGTACCATATTTGTAAAATTAATGACGAGTATACTCGGCATTACTAAGAGGTTAAAATATGACCCAGGCGTGCCTTCTGCCCATAATGGCACACCTGGTGCCATAATAGCCCGAGGGCTATTGTGACACCAGGCGTGCCATTATGGGCAGAAGGCACGCCTGGGTCATGTTTTGACCTTTTTATTGTATATCTTCATGCCAATGACGTGGTTTCGATCATCGTTTAACTGCCATCCACTGCTCACAAATTAGAAACGATAGCGCTGACAAAGTATGGGTAGCTCTAGATCTTTCAGAAATGCTCAGATCGTACGATCTCGAACATATGGAGTTGGCCATGGGAAGTTTAGCCCACGCAGAAAATTTGTAGTAGATCTAGAATTACAAAAACCGCTACGCTATCGAGTAGAACTCTACATTTTGACGACGTCGTTTTTTATCTTTGAAATTTCCGCTGAATGGCGTGAAATAATGACGTCATAACTGTCATTTTGAATAACATAAACAACGTCAAGTGATTTCACACTGTGACACACATAAGACTTGACCATTGTACAAACAGGAACTGTACCTTTTACGTTAAGACCCTTCTGTCTCAGAATTCAAGTTCCAGAATACGATTTGACAACGACGCCAAACCCCTTCCCCTGCCATGTTGAATAGATCTATGTTGCTAACATCAACGAGTTGCACGTGAAAAACTTCGAGGGGCGATTATCCATAATCGGCCCACTGGGCCATTATGGATTGGTCACATGACCCCCGTAATGACAGTTTTCAACGGCAATTTTGTTACTATTTATAGTAAGGTATACAATAAACTTCAATAATTCCAAGTTCATTGCATTAATGCATGCCATGTAATACAGCATTGGACCAGGTTCCAAACGGTTTTCCATTTAAGTTTCTAATTGATAGTAAACCTTTTTTTCTTCTAAAAATGCCCTTTTCTGTATTTTATTGCATTATTAATTTGCATTAAATTTCGTTTAAACGGAAAATAATTACATCTTCAAAAACATAATAAAGTTAACATTTTTCCCAGGGAAAGGTGCAGAAAGATGTAACACAGGCGATAAGAAATCACAGTGCAGACCCTGATCAGAAAACTATCTGGTCTAGCTCTACACTGTTTCTAAACTAACACCCAATATACTCTAATACCAACAGGAGGGTAAACCATTTCTTTGCCCGGGGATAGTACTGTAAAACCGGTTTTATTCGCGAGAATATAATTTACGCGTTAATTCGCGAATGTGTTGCCTCGCATCTCTAATTTTGAAAATGGGTGACTTCTTAAAGCAGGTTGAAAGTAAAGCAGAATGTGCCTTAAGGCACGTTCTGCTTTACTTTCAGCCTGCTTTAAGCAATATTGCATGATGTTGCGAATTAATACAAAATCTCATTACGCGAAATATTCATACGCGAAAAATACCTGTTTTACAGTAATCAAATTATCAAATTAGTTTAAGCCTCACATTGACTATTCGTATTCATCAATTAGTGTGGCAGTACAACTCAGAAATGGTGTAACAACAGCCGTAAAGCACTTCGGAGAAACAGACATATTTCAAAAGAAATTAATACAAAACATATCTGAAATACTATTATTCTATATAATATGAAATATTTCTTCGACACGAGTCGGTCTTTATTATTATCTCCCACGTAAAATTACGATCATTTTCTTAGCTCCGACACTATAGCAATGCATAATTTATGCATTAACTGGGTTCGTGAACTTGTCAATGTGCTACTAGAGACTTGGAGAGAGGCTGATTATTAAATTTTCGGTGTCTATTCGCAAAAAGCAATTCTATATAGGCCGTGTATTTCGTTAAACCAAATGAGAGCTGACCACGGCTTGCCTAACATTTTCAAACAGTTTGGACCCAGATCAGGCGCCGCGTAACGCGGCGTCTGATCTGGATCAAAACTGTTTGACAAAAGTCTTTATTAGCCATTTCTTCTGTCAAAATGGCGAATGCGTAAATTTGAGAAATAAAAGCAGACGGCAATTTAAGCAGACGACATGTACAGCAAGGAAAGGGTTAATATCAAATATCGTTTCGCGCGAGATTTGTCTGCTGCGAGATTAAATCATCGGCCTCATATGCTGGCTATCGAACAATTGTATTAACCATTTCCCGCCAAAATATCGTCTGCTTACATTTTTTGTCGTCTGAAATATTTATACCAAATTCAATATTTTGAAGTTCAAACTTAATAATTATTGAAATATATCTCAAACAGTTTGTTTCCTGATAAGACGCCGCGTTACGCGGCGTCTGATCAGGATACAAACTGTTCGCAAACGTTGGTCAGATGGCGTGCATCAGTCCAAGGGTTAAAGGCGAGTAACTCGAGTCCCAAGGGAGGTAATAAGCTGACAAGTGATAATCCTATAGCGACAGGGTCTATTGGAATGTACAATTAGGCTCGTGTGATTAATAATTAATCAGTTATTGATATAGTCAGAATCAAGGAGGGCATGGCCCTATCGAGGCTGAATGACAGACCTTTGATCTGCTGGTACAAACATGTACAGTAGAAACTCGATACTTCGAAGTCGCGTTAGTTCGAACATACCCATGTTTCAAAGTTAAAACGTGGCTAAGCCACGTTTTAACTTTTAAATACGGGTATGTTCTACTTAAGCGAGATCGCATTATCAAAATTAAACTTATGAAATACTGGTACGATCGATTTGAGCGAGTTCGAAGTATCGTGTTTCGAATGTATATATACAGTCGAAATTCGATACTTCGAACTCACATAAAATCGATCGTACCAGTACTGTATTTCATAAGTGAATTTCGATAAGTCGAACTCGATTGAATGGAACATACACGTATTTCAAAGTCAAAACCCGGCTAAGCCACGCTTTAATTTTGAAATATGGGTATGTTCGAACTAACGCGAGTTCGAAGTATCGAGTTTCGACTTGTATATCGAAAACGACATTTGCTAACAGTGTATACACTTGTAAAATATCGCGACATTTTTTCCGTAGGGAATCAAAATGAGTGTAACGTTAAATAAGACAATAGTCTCTTATAAATACGTGTATTTATACTTTTTTGCATACTTTAAAAGCCTTTAATGTTCAACAATTCACAAATGATAGACGTGACGTCACACAAATATGGATTTTAGTACAGTAAAACTATTACGACCACGGAAATGAAGGCTAATTGACTGTATAAAAGACAGGTGAAAGCATAAAGCAAGGTGACAGTAAAAAATAGAAAGCTCCTAAAAGGAGCTTTCTGTTTTATCCCTTACCTAGCTTTAAGCATACACTTGTCTTGAAGACAAGTTTGTAGACGTATTAGAATGTTTTACTGTTATTCGTAATAAAGAGGTTTTACTGTATAATAACAGTATTCGGCAAAATCTTAAAATTGGTCTATCGGAATGACTTATTTATTATATTTTCATTAAAGATATCCTTAGAATATCAAATAGTTCGGATCGTAACTGGTCGCCGAGTCCGATCAGGATCCAAACTATTTGCAAATGTGAGTATCATATCTAGGTGTACTGGCATTGAAACAGGGCTGCCATAAGTTGACATGAAAAATCCTAAGATTTCCAAATTTGAATTTTTCAACTGTAGCCCAGTTGAAGGAATTAAAGCTGAAGAAATTGTCTTCGACAGACGACATTGGAAAATGTCTTTTGTACGGCGATTTCATTGGGGAAAACGCGAGCCGAATGAGGGCATGAAAAGATAAAGCCGGGAAGCAATCAAGCCATGGCGTATTTATTAACTACATGTAGCTCACAAGTACGCCAAAGAGAATTGTAATTGAGGAGAAAACAAGTTAAGATTTATGACTTTCTTATGGAAAAAAGATTTCAGTTTATTCCTACGAGTGTCTTTTCTTTTATTGTTCGACCTAGTTGTGTCGCGGTGTGTAGTTAAGTCGTTTTACAGTCTTAGCTCTTGTATACGTTTTATGTCATTGAGTCTTAGTGACGACAGTACTCGTTCTTGATAAACATATGTAAACAATGCAGACCTAGATCAGAGGGTTCCGATCATGCAGGGTCTCCACTTTTTGTCAAAAACTGAACTACAGTTAAATTGAAATTGAAATTGTGCATTAAAAGTTTCATAGGTGAATGAGTTAAATATCTAAATAGGTCATACAATGTATGGAACTACGATATACAATGTAAGCCTAGAAAAGTGGGATGATGCACTTACACACTTTCGCTATACGCGCTTGCGATATTTAAAACAGCGGAAGTCGGCGCGAGCGCCTGCGCTTCGCCACACTATCATTCATTTCAATATGTAGCCGCTCACATCAATTTAAAATATTTCCCAATATAAGGCTGCATTTATCTTGTTTCTTAACTCTTTAAATCGTTTGAACTGATACTAAATATTATATTTCGTGATAAGTGGTATCTTTTAGTGTTGGCAAACCGATGTACTCTCTTTGACAGGCGGACGCAGGGTATATAGTTTACTTTCCATTTCAAAAATTTACCTGTTTACCATGAAAAATCATGTGTTTACTACAGAAACAGAATATGAAAAGCAAGGAAATAACATAAACTTTATAGAAAATTGTCTGTTTCTTGGTAAAAATTCGAATTAATATTTACCAAAAGACGAACTGTATCTCTTTTTATTATCTATAGCGAAGGGGAGTAATTTGGCCGAATTCGATACAGATTAATAGGAGTTGTCTTTTGTATCTTGCAAATACGGCCGACTGAAATTATGTATTCAAGTTTGAAAGTGTGATGTTATCTTTACTCATTTTAACGAACTAAATGCAAATAAAAAAAAAAACAAGAAAATAAAACATAGAACAAATGACTGAATTCTGAGACGTGGCGTCTAATCAGTATAACTTGAAAAATGTTTGACACTCATTACAATATTATACCTATCATTTTAATTTGAGAAATAAAAGCAGACGGCAATTGTTTAAAATTGAAGACATCTTGTCAGTGAAGACGGTATTAATGTAGTTTCCACTATTTACCCGTCTGTCGGAAAAATAAGGTTTTATCCCGCTGTAGTTATTGCGCAATACAAACGTCTGTTCACTTAGATTTTGGCAATAAAAAGGAATTACGTCTGATTTACAACGAGCAGCAGACGACATTCAAATAGCAGGAGACTGTCAATCTCCCGAGCTGATATTGACAAGCTAGATATACGTATAAACAATAAACCCCCTCTATAACGACCACTGTTCCAGGTTAAACGTTCAATATTGAATGCAGGTGGCTTCTTAAATTAACATGGAAGTTAAGCAGAAAGCTCCTATAGGAGCTTTCTGCTTTACTCCCATCTTGCTTTAAGCTGTCACCTGTCTTAAATATCACAATTTACTGTATTATTTAATGGTCGTAATCGAGAGGTTTTACTGTGTATTCTGTGTTTTACAATGAAGTGACCTTCAAATGAAGCAGCCGACCATTTCCGGGACTAATGTCTTAGTCCTGATTTTATTACATTTTTTCCGGACAATATTTCTGTCTAAATGCCGTCTGGGATGAAACTGTTTAGTCCGCTCACTGTTCTATGATGATAAAGTGAGCGAATGTGTTATTCTTTCCGACAATAAACAATTGTTTGCTTAACCTATTACTCCATAAATAGTATTGTCCTGATTCCGAGCGATCCGTCAAATGACAAGAGTATGGTGTCGTATGACCCGTGTAGTCGACCAATCAGATTCCGAGAGTCTTCTCTAGCTGGGTAATACTATAGTAAGTTTAGTCACGCCTGTAAGTATTTCTACGCCATTGAAAGTAGTACTCACCTAGGGAGTAACAGAATGCTCACCAGTATCTTTCCAATAGGAAGCCTAAAGCATATTGAAAGAAAGCAGACTTTCAGCCTGCTTTAAGTGATTACCTATCTTCAAAGTTAGAACCAGGATGCCTACAATAAGTGATGACTTTTCTTCAAAATTCGAATCAGACTGGGGTAAATGATTAATACAGTATTACATGTACTACAACGTAACGTTTATTTCTGTTTTGATTGTGCATGCCCCATCAAAACAAGTAGCTAAATTGTTACCCTGTCTACGTGACTATAAGCTGTTAGTTTTAAGAGATTTAAATAGGAAATCAACTTTTTCAACGCAAAGTAAAATTGTCGTCTGCAAACAATTTATCTTTTGCTACTTTTAAAAAAAACCTATATTTTCTTTTCAAAACAAGGTCAGAGTGTCAAACAGATTGAACCCTGATGAGACGCCGCGTTACGCGGCGTCTCATCAGGATCCAAACTGTTTGCAACGGTTACCATGGTTTCACTGCTAACACGCCAAGAGTCAAATCAATCGTGGTAAGCTAACATACCGCCAAAGTAGTCATGAGTCGTTTGCATTTTAGTTTTAAAACGGCAAACATGTATATCATGACCAGCGTCAAGCAACACCGTATCCAGGTCAGACGCCGCGTAACTCGGCGTCTAATCTGGATCCAATACCTGTTTGAGAATGGACTGCGAGGTATTCCGCATGATAAAGGATAATAACACCTCCATCGGTGGCGTGCGTGTATCATTTATGGTAATAAAATAATGATTCAAAACCATTAAACACCATTTTCTCACTGGTGTAGCACCATTACAGAGCCATTAATGGCTTCGATAGCCATGTTTCTGTCTGTTTTACATCTGAAAAAATAACAAAAATTAATACATATATGGCTAATAGTATTGTTATTATTTTCCCTGTGTCATCAACCCACAACTGTGCCACAGTTATGAAGGAGTTGCCGTGAAGCCAACCCTTAATACAATTGGATATACATGTAACGAACTATTGGAAATAACGAAATACTGGATATGACGAAACTAAATTTATTCCCTTTCTCTAATTAACGTAAAGTAAAATAGACCTGTTATAACGAAACATTGAATATAACGAAACTAAATTTATTCCCTAACTCTAATTTACGTATAGTAAAATGGACCTTGAATATAACAATATATTGGATATAACGACATACTGGGTATTACGAAACTAAATTTATTCCCTATATCTAATTAACGCATAGTAAAATGGGCAATATAATAACGAAAATTGAATATAACAGAAAGCAGACGGTCCAGAGGACTTTGTGTACATGTATACATCACTGTATTCTTTTTCTTAACGCAAACGCCATATATAGATACATGTATAATATATTATATGAACTACTTGTAAAATAAAATGAAGAAAGCGATAAGTTCTTAACAATATTAACAATTATTTAAGTCTGAGTGCTAAGTAAAATCTTACTAATTATATTGAAAGAATTACAAGTAGGGTATCTATTTACTTTATTGAAAATGTAGGTAAATCTATTTGTATTTTCTCATTTTGTAAGTACATTTATATGATTTCATGTGGAACGCTTTTGAACGCACAACTCTTGTGTGAAAAGATCGCTATATAAATCTGGAAGTATAATAATAATAATAACTTTATACTTTGAGTAGCACATCGTTTAGAGCATGATCAGACGCCGAGCTACTCCAAACTGTTTGCTACCTAGATAAACAAATCGTAAATCGTCAGATACTTTCAAATAAAAATCAAATGGTCAGTTTTGTATTGCATTTTAATTTAGAATTTGTTTAAACGGCGAAACAATACCGCCGTCTCTACTGTATTGCCTTCTTGTACAGTGAAACCCCTCTAAACCGGACATATGTGGGGATAGGACAACATAAATGTCCGGTTTAGAGGGGTTCAGGTATAGAGGGGTTTTAATTCATAGCTTGTTTCTGGAATGGAAGATAGCTGATCACTTAAAAGGTTGAAAGTATAGCAGAATGCGCTTCTAAGAGCATTCTGCTTTACTTTCAACTTGCTTTAAGCTATCATCTACTAGAATATAGAAACTATTTCTGATAATACCTATTCATAAATGTATTTTCTTCAGTGTAGGAATACATCAAAGGCGTCAAAAGGCATAATAATGGTGTACTGGGTTAAAATAAAGAAGGGTTGCAAACGGGTCCAACGTTTTTGTCCGGTTTTGAGAGAATTCCGGTATTTAGAGGTTCCGGTTTAGAGGGATTTCACTGTATACGTCTTTATAGAAAGAATCAATTGACTTTATTCCACCAGACAACTAGAAATCCCAATTTATTTTCATGATATTGGGCCCATACATGTACAGCTACTGAATTGGGCAATAAAGCTGATATTAATGGTATCCCCTAGGTTATGTCCTTAGATAATCTGCTTGATAGACACATGACAAATTACAACTCGTAACTGCAACACTGCCTCTATCCAGCGACGCCCAAAATATGCACATTATCGGCCTACCAGACAGGATACAGCTTAATGCAGGACAAAAGTAATTCAGAAAGCTCATATAGGAACTTTAATGCATTACCTTTTTGTCTTGCAATAAGCAACCATCATTATTTCTAAGATCCTTAATCGTCCATAATACTCTGTCTGTAAAGAGATGTACGATGATGCTCACTTACAACGAAGTCGTCGGGACAGTCTGCTTTATTTCGTTATATCCAAATTTCGTTATAGCAGGTCCATTTCACTATACGTTAATTAAATATGGGCAATGAAGTGTTTCGTTATATCCAGTATATCGTTATATCAAATTTCGTTATAAGCGAGCTTCACTGTATTATTTTCTTGATCAATTTGAAATGGAGGCTTGCAGTTTTCAATGTAAAAGGCAATGGCTTTCACATAATAAGCAACATGAAAGCAAAAAGGGGCGTTTTAATTTACTTTAATCCTTCTTTAAGCTGCCATCTATCTTTAATACAATATATTGTGGGGTAAGAAGACTTCCAGACGCAATTCTTTCTTACAAACGCGTTTGTACATTAACACGATCGTTTCAATTGCAAACAGTTTGGAGCCAGATCAGACGCCGGGTAACCCGGCGTCTGATCAGGCTCCTAACTGTTTGCAACTCGTAAACATTTGCCAAAAGTTGCCATTTCATATAATTTAGTGCATTGCATTTGCAGTTCGGTTCGTTTAAACGGGAAAGGGTATCGCTTTCTTCACTGTAGTACTATGGTTAACGGTATTAATGATTTCTTCCAGATTATGTCTGTAGATAATCGCATTGATAGACAAGTGACGTATTACCTAGAGTAATAAGTCGATGTAGATTGCCACGCGAAATCCCATGACATCTAATTATTGCCATGCTTAGACGGATTTAATTCCTAATATGGGAACGGAGCCGAATAATCTGCGGAACCAGTCAATAGATTGTTTTCGATATATGGCTAATATATGTCCCGAATATGGCTATGCTACAGTATTATTGCCGTCTTTAGTATCGTCAGGGAAATTATATTGAATAGATTCTGGCCTTGTCGAGCATATAATGGTTGTGAGATAATTCCTACATTGTTGACTCAGATCGTTTGGCTTACCAACTATCTAACTTATGCCGGAAAACGCATAGTAAGTGCTAAGGACAGATAGCTGCTTTTTAATGCAGGGCAACAAAAACGCGAAAAGCTGAACTTCCCGCATTACTCTTGGCCTGAGTTTGAGTTATTGACATTCGACTAAACAGTGAACCTTACTTACAACGAATTGTTGGATATAACGATCTTTTGGATATAAAAAAACAAAACTGGTTCCCTTTCTATAATAGTATATATGATATAAACAAAATTGGATATAACGAACTATTGGATATAACGAACTATTGGATATAACGAACTATTGGATTGGATAAAACGAACTATTGGATATAACAAACTATTATATATAACGAACTATTAGATATAACGAACTATTATATATAACGAACTATTGGATATAACGAACTATTGGATATAACGAAACAACACTGATATCCTATCTCTAATTAACGTATAGTAAAATATACCTGATATAACGAAATATAGATATATAACAAACTATCGTATATACATGTTTTAACAAAACACAGCTTATTCCCCATTTCTTTGCGTATAGTAAAATGGACCTGATACAACGAAATTCGGATATAATGAAGGAAATCATACCTCAATGATTCCGTATGTTTTACTGTATTGGATGTGACTGTATTTGAATTTATTTTCATTAAGCCCAATATCCATCTCCCAGCAGCAAAATTCCTCAGAAACATTTACTTTTCCCAGGAAACTTCCCAAGAAATTAAGTTTCTATCGATCTGTTTTGTCAAATTGTAAGCACTCTTCTGTGCATTATTCATCCGAAATTCGAATGGTGCACGCCTTGTTAAATGATATACAGTCGAACTCGTCTTAACCCAATACGCCCTATGATAAATACGCCTTTTTACACCTTAAATTTATTCCTCCGCTGAAGAAAGTATATCCACTTTTATACTTTTTCGAATATGCAGCATAACGAGTATTTTCTGCATCCTAGTAGATGGTACTTTAAAGCAGACTAAATGTAAAACAGAGTTGGCCTTAAAGCGCATTCTGCTCTACTTTAAGACTGCTTTGAATGGTCAACTGTCTTCAAAACTAATAATAGTAATAATAATAAAAATAAAGACTTTATTTAACGAGAGAACTCATTTGGTATACAGTAAAACCCCTCTAAACCGGAACCTCTAAATACCGGAATTCTCTCTAAACCGGACAAAACCTTTGGCCCCGTTTCCAACCCTTCTTTATTCCTACACTGAAGAAAATATATTAATGGATATGTATCATCAGAAATATTTTCTATATTCTAGTAGATGATAGCTTAAAGCATGTTGGAAGTAAAGCAGAATGCGCCTTAAGGCGCATTCTGCTTTACTTTCAACATGCTTTAAGTGATTAGCTATCTTCCATACTAGAAACAAGATATGTATGAAAACCGCTTTAAACCGGAAACCTCTCTAAACCGGACATTTATTTTGTCCCCACGCATGTCCGGTTTAGAGGGGTTTCACTGTAAACCAATCTTCCATGAGGCCCTCAACATATATACAAGTGCATAAAACAAAAAGCAATTCATACAAAACAAATAATTAACAATATAACAATACAATGTACTAACTGAACTACAATGTACAAACAGGCTATGAGGAAATGGGTTAAATGCTATGTAATTTTAAACTTATGATGAAACTACTCATTAGAATCGTCTCAGCTACTCACATTAGAATCGTCTCGAAGTCACAACCTGGGTTTAGACGAGACATTAAAGAGAATATTTGACTTGTCCAGTATACTCCTTTCTGTCTGAAATTAGCGACTCACTTACAAAAGTAACACTTACGGCAGGTGACTGCTTCAAGCAAGGTGACAGTAAAACAGAAAGCTCCTTAGGGAGCTTTCTGTTTTACTGTAACCTTGCTGTGAGCTGTCGCCTGTCTTTTATAGAATCGTTTTAGTCGTCGTTATAGAGAGTTTCCATTGTACTTATGTACAGTGAACCTCTCTTTAACAAAGTCCTCGGGGCAATCTTATTTCTTTCGCTTTATCCAAACTTCGTTACACAAGGTCCATTTTACTATATATTACTTAGAAATGGAGAATATATTTGATTTCTCTCTATCCAGTATTTCGTTATATCCAATATTTCGTTATATCCAAATTCGCTGTAAGCGAGCCTCACTGTACAACTTCTAGTTCGTTGACTTCAAAGGAAGATACTGGTGACGTCTTTACATCTGATATTTCATGTACAAGACCAATTATTATGGAGGGGAAATTCGCTTCACTTGATTTAACGATAGTGCTATAAACGGTGTAGCTGGGAGTCTGAGTCATAAAAACGATTTATTTTAGAGTTCCTCAAGGTCGAAGAAACGCAATCTATCAAGAACGATAAATGGTTACTGGTGTACCATAAAGTTATATCGAAGAAATAGATTAATTTATTTAAAGCTTATAAAAAACTCCTTTCCTGCCTTTTTGCTGTACTCGTGATGAATTATATACAAGCGCGGATTCAGAGGAGGGGACAGGGGTCGGTACACTCCAACGGGAACATTCTAAAACTTGGGAACGAAAAGAAGAATGTGAAAGAGTGAGAGAAAGAAAGAGACAAACAGACTGACAAACATACACATAAACAGACAGATACATGTATACATACAGATAGACAGAGACGAACAGACATACAGAGAGACAAAGACAGAGAGAGAGAGAAAAGAGAGAGATATATAGAGAGATCAGGCAGACTGACAGAGCAATGGTTATCCGAGAAGGAGCCTCAGAGCCTCTACCTATTAAATATTCATGTATAAATCTTGAATTCTCAGAATGACACGTATATATTATTATTTTCAGCTTGATCTTTAAAATTCTCTAGGTAAACAGATTAGTCCATGTGGAGTGCTTCTACAGGAACTGTCTTTTTTGGGTCCACTCTGTTTGCAAAAGTTTAAAAAATACTGATTTGTGATTTTGTACCCTTCTCACATGATTCGTGTTGTATATGTATGCTAATGTTGTTTGTGGACAATATTGAAAATTGGTTTGGTTGTTTGATACCAAATATGTAATCCACATGAAGTCGTTATTACAGTGGCGAATCTGTTATTCTTTTCCGTTTAAACGCAAACGTACGCAAACGCAAATCACTAAAACGTAGAAAAGTACAACTTTTGGACAATTCTGATAACTCATGTTTATCTTGATGGCAAACAGTTTGGAGCCTGATCAGATGCCGGGTTACCCAGCGTCTGATCTGGCTCCAAACTGTTTGCACTGCAAATAATAGTTTTAGCGTAAACGCGTTTATTGGGAAAGAATAACGTTTTCTCCACTGTATTAGTATATTGTATATATGCAGTGAAGAAGTCGTTATCTTTACTCAAGAAACGCGTTTATGCTAAAACAATGATGCAAACTACAAACAATTTGATATGTCTTTACAATATTTGTCACTCAGAATATAATGAAAAGTTTGAAAATAATAAAAAAAATGGGGTTTTGTTTCGTTTCGTTCAACTCTTTCAGTGCCAATTTTTACCGTCTGCTTTAGAACTCTTGCCGCCAAAATGTCGTCTGCACTGGTAGTGCCGTCTGCAATATTGTTAACGTCTGCTTAAGGGCTGTTTTGACTCACTAAATGTCGATACAAATGGTCAAACAGTTTTGATCCTGATCAGACGCTGCGTTACGCAGCGTCTGATCAGGCTCCAAACTGTTTGCAAAGTCGCATTTTGGTGACGTTGGCACTAAAAGAGTAAATGAAATTGTATTTGATTTTCGTGTGTGTTTAAACGTGGAAGTAAAACGTCTTCTGCAAGTTGTTTGTGCAATGAAGCTCACTTATAACAAAGTAATCGAGACCGTCTGGTCTATATCGTTATATCAGATCCATTTTACAAAATCTATACATTAATTAGAAATAAATTTTATTTCGTTATATTCAATATATCGTTATATTCAGGTTCGTTATTAGCGATCTTCACTGTAGTTTTAACTTTAACTCTTACCGTGCTAGCGGCATATATATCCTACAGTGATTACCTTTGCATAACGCGGCGTCTCATCAGGATCCAAACTGTTTGACACTCTGAACAGACTGTTTTGAAAATAATTTTTGAGAATTCGATTTTTAGAACAGTAGCAGACATCAATTGTTGCAGATGACAAAATTACCCAGCATGCAAAGAGTTAATACGGACACGGATACAGTTTCCATCCCTGATATATACAGTCGAACTTCGATATCTCGAACTCGTTTAACTCGAAGTATCCGATAGTTCGACACATTAACTGCATTATTTCATGTTCGGTTAAGTCAAATATATCCATATTTCAAAGTCAAAACGTGGCTTAGCCACGTGTTAGCTGTGAAATACGGGTATGTTCGACAAACCGACTTCGAGATATAGAAGTTCGACTGTACGTCAGTTAGGGATAGGGATTAAATTTTGTTTCGTTATGTCCATTAATTTGCTATATCCATATTCGTTATAAGCGATCTTCACTGTAGTGTATAGCTTAATACGGACACGGATACAGTTTCCATCCTTGACGCTGATAACCTCAAACGTGCAATATTCATTAAAATCACCAAGGCATAATTGGCTGATTGTCTAGATATTCGGTGATTTGAAACGATAGGTCTATAGAGAATACTCATGTTTTGGAAGTTTTCAGATATTTTAACGAAATTCATCAATATTAATCATGTTTGCAACAGGCCAAATCAGATTCGGTTGATGAATTGAAATCAAAGAGAGGCGACGTAGTTCTTAAAACATTAGGCTACTGGCTAGAGCGAGAGCTTATATACAGTAAAACTTCGACAATACGACCTCAAAGGAAAAATGTCCATTTCTGGGTATAAAGACTTATGTCAGCTTAAAGCAGAATGAAAGTAAAACAAAAAGCTGCTAAAGGAGCTTTTTGTTTAACTGTCATCCTGCTTTGGGTGGACATCGTAGTGAGAGCGAAAAATGAGTTTGATTAGATTTTAAAGTAAACGTTTTACTGTATTAAAGTGGGGCTTTATAATTGATGAGAAAAGCTTATCTAAAATTTCGTCTTTTGGTGTCAATAAAATCTCAAAGATTGCAGAAGAGCTAGGGGAATTTACATTTTATTTCAATTCAATTTATACAACTTCTGATCCCTGTTTCGTATCATTGTGAGGCGACGTCCCATGCGTTCCGATAGATGAGTTACGGCATTAGCTCAAAGGGACAAGAGTCCCTATGAAGCACGCGCTTTTTACGGAAACACCCGAATAAGGCTCGGCGGTGTGATCAAAATAATTGATAATCTGGATTATTATCTGCTCGAGTATGACTCAAGTCTTCTGTGGTCTTAACTCACAGGCAGGATCAATCATGCTGTAGTAGGACCATACATCAAGAACTAATAATTCCTCCCAGCATTGATTAATCATTCTGTCGAAGTTTTATTTCGTAACCCCACGGTCTTTGCTATCTGAGATGAATAGCCGGGATCAAATGTTGACCCTCTCTATTGCTGTAAGGGTATGCATGTACAGTGAAACTCACTTATATCGAAGGTGTCGGGACCGTCGGATAAGTATCGTTATATCCACATTTCGTTATATCAGGTCTCAGAATTTACTATACGTTAATAAGAGATATAGGATGTTTAAGACCAGCTGATCTCAAACGAGTCTAGAAATGAAATGTTATTCTAGACGAGTTTAAGATCAACTTGTCTTAAACATCGACGAGTGACAGATTCTTTTTCTCACATTACCCACGATTTAAGCTATTTTTTAGGCAATATGCATTTTTTGGAACCCCGTCAAAACGCCGTAATAAATAGTGACGTCATCAAAGTGATCTTACACATGTTGGAGATAAGGATATTCGTCATCGTTGTTCGCTATAGAAAACAAGGGTAGTTATGTGAGAAATGGGGAATAATATTTGTTTTGTTATATCCAGTATTTCGTTATATCCAATTTCGTTATAACCGAGCTTCACTGTATTTGCATTTTTGGAAAACAGTGAAGACCTAGAACAGACAGCTCCTTCAGGAGCTGTCTGATCAGAGTCTACACTGTTTTGTTATAGAATAAGTGAATCTGTCTGAAATACATGTTTATACTTTTTCGTGGGATAAGATCTCCCTATTCTATTAGCTAATTTGGGAGTATACATGACATATGTTCATTGTGGGTGGAGTTCTATATATGAATATTCATTAGGAGAAGGGGTAACATAGTATGAATGTAGGATTGTTTTTCTGCATGATTACACACTATCGCCGATATCAATTCCACCAAGTAATTCCACTTTGGTTCTGTGTAATGATTTATTTCCAGGACATGACATGACAAATTGAAGAGAAATGACTCGTGAGAGAGAGATAAAGTGGCATTCAGACAGACAAACACACACAGGCAGCTAGAGACAGTGATGCGTTCAAATAGAGAGACAGAGACAGACAGACATACAGAAAGAGAGGGGGTGAGGAAGAGAGAACGTGAGAGAGAGACGAGAGATAGAGAGGAAGACAGAGATAGAGAGAGAGAGAGAGTTTGAGCGAGCGACCTAAAAGAGAGAAAAAGAGAGGAGATGACAGATTGAGAGAGGGGGATGGACAGACAGAGGACAGATAGAGAAGGTAAATCAGAACAAAACAGATTGAAAAACAAGGAAAAAGAGAAACAGAAACTACCGCGAAATACGGTGATTAAAAGCCATATAGAGAGAAAGAAATAGAGACTGGTGATTTTTGTGTTCCATACAGATAGAGTGAGAGCGAAAAATAAGAATAACATCAGAAAGAGGAAGACGAAAATACAGACTGAAAGGCAGAGAGGAAGACAAACGAAAAGACAACAGATTCATTGAGACTTTAATATGATCCGAGGTTAAGACATTGGAAACAAAAAAAAATAATAAAACACGAACAAATGCAAAAGCAGGTGACAGCTTTGAAAGTAGTAAAGAGAAATTCTTTCAGTGTTTTCTGTAATCGTCTAGTACATGGCTCCCTCTTTTTAACGACACCCAATTGGAGACACATATTGTTTGTGTTTTTCGGAGGGAGTCGTTATATGGAGGAAATATTCAGACTTGGTTTACATTTGCAAACAGCTTGTATCCAGACCAGACACCGCGTAACGCGGCGTCTGATCTAGATACAAGCTGTTTGTCACATGTCATTATATCTACTCTATCAAAGTATCAAAATATCCACTTATAGGTAACTTTAAGAAAAAAACAGCAGAAGAAATTTTTAGCAGACTATATTGCAGCAGTAAAAGCGTTCGACATAGTTGTCCTGTTTAGAGAAATGCGGCAATGGTCGTTGTTGGGAGGGTCGTGGTAGGGAGGGAACACTGTATGTATTGAGCTGTCACTGTATTCAGTGAGCAAACGGTATAGCACACGGTAGCGTGTTCAGTTACCATTGTTGGCTGTTTAGGTTAGCAGTTTGTGCACACTGTGTAGCATGCAGAAAACAGTAGAGAAAACATTTTCTTTCTAAATAACCGCGTTGACGCTTTAACTATTGGTTTCATTGGAAACAGTTTGGAGCCAGATCAGACACCGGTAACCCGGCGTCTGACCAGGCTCCAAATTGTTTACCACTCAGCTTAAAACTGGTGGACAGAATTGTCAAAAAGCTGTCATTTCTATATTTCATTGCAATGCGTTTGCGTTTGAACGGAAGAATAACGTTTTCTCCACTTTATTTCAGACCGGTAGCCAACTTGCACCCATGTCCAACGGCGGCCATATGTTTCGTTACTGAACTCATGACAGATTCAAATACAGGTTGTATTGTTTATTTCTTTTCAGATGTGCTCGAGGCGACATGACTGCGAATAAAGGAAGCACTGGAAAAGTGATCGGCGAATGAAACATGAAGTTCCGCCATTTTGAATTCAAACTTTTTCCTAAACTAAAGAGCAAAAAGAAAAAGAAACCAAAAATATGCAACCCAGATTTTCCACGTGACATTGGACTTGACAAAAACTTCAACTATTCCCAGCCCGGTTACTATGGTTACTACGACAACCTTGGGGCAGATGACGTCACCACTGACGACACTTACAAAGCCTATTCAGAAATTCTCTGCAGGAAGGCTGGCGAAGACCAATGCTACTGTTACCAGACCCACCCACTTCCGGAACTGAAGATTAGCGTCGAGGAAGTCTGTGACTGCGGTTGCGCGTATGACACGAATGACGTCATATCCGCTCAAGCACTTTGCACGAGCTCTGCTGACATGAGTACTTACTCGTCACCGGACACTCCAAGCACCATTCCACGTACGAGGACCAGAATAAAAACAAACCCATGGCTTCCGTCACCAAAGGCAACCCCAGCACCTTCACCAACAGGTAAGGCTATAATGTACAGTCATGTCATGCGCGAACCCAGAGGGGTCCGGAACGCCTCACCCGATCCCTGAAAAATACTAAAAAATTGGGAAAGAAGAGAAGAAGTTTGAAACACTGAATTTATGTTATTAATTCTCGTTTAAACGAAACGCAAATACAATGCACTAAATTGTAGGAATTGGCAATTTTTCGAACATGTTGGTTCTTCAAGTTTCAATCTGTTTGGCAAATAGTCTGGAACATAATCAAACTTCTTTAGGAGCTTTCTGTTTTACTTCCACGTTGCTTTAAGCAGTGACCTGTCGTAAACACCTAATAATTAACACAATTTAGTGGTCGTACTAGAGGGGTTGTCGTACTAGAAATGTGGTCGTCATAGAGAGGTGGTCGTGCTAGATTGGTGGTCGTACTAGAGGTGTGGTCGCAATAGAGAGGTTTAACTGTATTTTCATTGGACTGCGCTTGCTTTACGTTTCTTTTAAATTGGAAATAATGACGTACATGTATTCCCACTTGTAAAAGTACCTAGTACCTAGTACATGTACATGAACTTACAGATATCACTTATTAATATAGCGTGTTTGTTCAGCCAGCCACCATAGACTGCGACAATCAGCCAATATGTGTCTATACCCGTGACACGACCGATACAGTCCTTGAAACAAACAGTCGAACATAAATATTGATATCTCGAACTTGTTTAACCCATTACCCCATAAATACGCCTTTTTACGCCTTTCAATTTATTCCACCACTGGAGAAAATGGGTTGTTTTTTTTTTTTGGGGGGGGGTTAAAATAATTATGACATACCACCAGAAATATTTTTTATATTCTAACAAATGGTAGCTTAAAGCAGGTTGAAAGTAAAGCAGAATGCGCCTTAAGGCGCATTCTGCTTTACTTTCAGCCTGCTTTAAGTGTTTACTTGTCTTTAAAACTTAAAGCAGGCTATTGGGTAAAGGGTTAAGTTAAATTAAACGGCATTGTTACATGTGCAGTTGAATCTCAGCATTTTGATCCCGCTTTAGTTATACAGACCTGTGATCTAAAGTTAAAGAGTGGCATAACCGCATTTTGAAAACGACATGAATATCTCCTTGTAAAAGTACCTAGTACATGACCTTACAGACATCGCTTATTAATATAGAGTGTTTGTTCAGCCAGCCACCATAGACTGCGACAATCAGCCAATATTTGTCTATACTCGTGACACGACCGATACAGTCCTTGAAACAAACAATCGAACATAAATATTGATATCTCGAACTAGTTTAACACATTACCACATAAATACGCCTTTGTACGTTCTCAATATATTCCTCCGCTGGAGAAAATGGTTCTTCTTTAAACAATGATTATGATATACCACCAGAAATATTTTTAATATTCTAACAAATGGTAGCTTAAAGCAAGTTGAAAGTTAAGCAGAAGGCGCATTCTGCTTTACTTTCAGCCTGCTTTAAGTGTTCACTTGTCTTGAAAACTAGAACCAGGCTATGGGGTAAAGGGTTAAGTTAAATTAAACGGTATTGTTACATGTGCAGTTGGATCTCAGCATTTTGATTTCGTATTAGTCTTACAGACCTGTGATCTAAAGTTAAAGCGTGGCCTTATAACGGCATTTTGAAAACGTATGTATATAGTATTATATTCTGAAGGACAGCCACTTAATGAAAATGTAAATTATATTCGATAGAGCAAACAGTTCTGGTTCCAAATTGCTTTCACTTGGCACCATTGTTTAGAGCAAATGTGGATTCTTGATTTTGATCTTAATCACAGAATAAATATCTTTATGTGTGTCAAATATTTTAAAACTGTCGCATACGTTTGTAAATACATGCCAAGTCGTGTTTAGCAGGATAAAGGTATACATGTAATATTATGTATTCGAATCTCGAACTCGCTTAAGCCGAATGTACGTGTACGTATTCAAAGTTAAAACTTGGCATAGCCACGTTTTAACTTTGAAAAACTGTTACTTTTTACTTCATAAAGTTCTAAATGATAAAGTTCAACAGAAGAACTACGGTTTATCATGCCTTGAGAAAGTTCGAGTTCGAGTAATCGAGAGTTCGATTATCGAGATTTCGATAGATCTAGACCTCGATATATCGAGAGTTCGAGATATCGAAACTTCGGTAAGGTTCAACTGTAAACAGTACGCATTATTGCTACAACCGCTCCTACTTATTTATTCATAATTAAATATTCTACAAGGAAATTGAAATTGATTTCATGTCAAACAGTAAAACGTCAATAAAGCAAAAAGGAAGAAATAAAAATAATACACAAGCAGAATTTTGTCAGCCTGCCAAAGCTTCAGTCAGGGTTTTAACTCTTTACATGCTGGTAATATTTTCGTCTGCAACAATAATTGTCGTCTGCTATTGTTCTAAAAATAGATTTTTTTCTAAATATATTTCATCCACAGTGCGAGCGTGTCAAACAGTTTGGATCCTGATGAGACGCCGTGTTACACGGCGTCTCATCTGGATCCAAGCTGTTTGCAAAGGTAATCGCTGTGGCAGATATATCCGCCGCTAGCTTGTTAAAGAGTTAAGTAAAAGAAAACTCGCATAAGGAGATGCAGTTTGAAATGAAAGAGGGTCCATTTACTATTGATGTAAGTGCCAACAGAATGTTACATGTATATCTACATGTACCCGAACTAAAAGCTTAGATAGTTTCCTACCTTGTACATATAATGTATTTTCTACTTGCCATCTGGTCGAGAAAGCATTTCAGAATCTCTTGGCGCATACGACAAAGTGCGACGAGTTTTAGATATACAGTGCTCCCTCTCTACAACGACACCTAATGGGAGACACATATTATGTGTGTTGTTCGGAGACTTGACTTACATTTGCAAACAGCTTGAATCCAGATCAGACGCCGCGTAAAGCGGCGCCTGATCTGGATTCAATCTGTTTGTCACTCGTCATTATATTTATTCTATCAAAATCTCCACTTAGATGTAACTTTTGAGAAAAAAAGTAGATGACAATTTGAAGCAGACAATATTGCAGCAGTAAAAGCGTTATACATAATTGTCCTGTTTAAGGAACTGCTACAAGTGTCGTTGTAAGGAGGGAGTCGTTGTTGGGAGGGCCGTTGTAGGGAGGGAGTGCTGTATCTCATTACACGTGCGGTCCCAGAGGGGTGGAGTAGGTCCTGGGCAACCCTCCATATCACTCTACCTCTTACATGTTGACAAAGAAGTGGTAAAAAGATTTGTTCGAATGGGGCAACACTAAGACCGGATGTGATGAAGGGTTCATTCTGACAACCCCATCCATCCGAGAGATAAAGCTCTTGATCCGCACATGCACTAGTTATTTGTTGTAGCCACTTTAGTGCCATGCTGACAAACATTTGTTCAAACAAAACTGCCGCAGTGGGTTGTTTTGATACATTTCGGTCAATCAATGGCCCAATTTCCATATAACGATTATTACGTTCTTCCATGCAATTAGACAGTTACATTCAGCCACATGACGTTATTGTCGCCTGCTATATGCATGTCGTCTGCTTGAAGCTAGAGGCATGTCGTCTGCTTGAGGCATACTGTCTGCTAAAGGCATGATGTTTGCTTGAGGCATGTCGTCTGCTAGAGGCATGTGTTCTGCTAAAGTCATACTGTCTGCTAGAGGCATGTCGTTTACCCTATAGCCTGTTTTTAGTTTAAAAAAGGTGACCACTGAAATCAGGTTGAAAGTAAGCATTCTGCTTTACTTTCAGCCTGCTTTAATTAAGCTAACATCTCTCAGGATATAGAATATTTCTGTCTGTTTGGAACATGTTTATGGCTATATAAATTGGAACTATTTTCTTTCGTGGAGAAATAAATCAAATGCGCTAAAAGGCGCTTCTATAATGGAATTGGTTACGGCTAGAGGAATGTCGTCTGTTTGAGGCATACCGTCTGCTAGAGGCATTGCGTTTGCTTGAGCCATGTCGTTAGCCTGGAGCTAGAGGCACGTCGTCTGCTTGAAGCTAGAGGCATGTCGTCTGCTAGAGGCATGTCGTCTGTTTGAGGCTTACCGTATTCTACATGTAGATGCATGACGTTTGCTTAAGGCACGTCGTCTGCTTGAGCTTGAGGTATTACGTCATTCACATGTATACTAACCGTCTGCTAGAGGCATGTCGTCCGCCTGAAGCTAGAGGCACGTCGGGTTCTTGAAGCTAGATACATGTCATCTACTAGAGGCATGTCGTCTGTTTGAAGCTAGAGGCATATCGCCTGCTTAAGGCTAGATACATTAATTTTGCGTGAGGCTTGAAGCAAGTCGTGGGGCTAGAGACTTTTCGTTTGCTTCAACAAGAGACACGCCGTCTGCTTGAGGCTAAAGATATGTCGTCTACTTGAAGCTAGTGACATGTCCTCTGATTGGGGCTTAAAACATGTCGTCTGCTTTAGGCTAAAGGCATGTCGTCTGCTTGAGGCTAGAGGCATGTCGTCTGTTTGATGCTAGGGGCATGTAGTCCGTTTGAGTCTAGAAGCATGTTCTCTGCTTGAGGCTAGAAATATCTTTTCAATTTTAGCCTAAAGGCATATCGTCAGATTGAGGCTAGAGGCATGTCTTCAGCTTAAGGCTAGAGGCATGTCGTCAGATTGAGACTAGAAGCATGTTCGCTAATTGAGGCTAGAAGCATATCTTCTGTTCGAGGCTAGAGGCATATCGTCTTTTTGGGCTAGAAACATGTCGTCCGTTTGAGTCTAGACACATGTCTTCCGTTTCAGGCTAGAGACATGTCGTCTGATTGAGGCTAAAAGTAAGTCGTCTGATAGAGGTCTCTAATATGTCGTCCATTCGAGGCTAGAAACATGTAGAACGTTTCAGGCTAGAAGCATGTAGTCCGTCTGAGGCTAGAGGCATGTATGTGTGCTTGAGGCTAAAGGCATGTCGTCTGCTAAACTCTTTCCACTAAAGGCAAGAGTGCCAATTATCCTTTTTCCAACTGAGCTATAGACAAGCGCCTGCTTGCAGCATGTTCTTCAAGGAGCTTTCTGGTTTATTTCATTCTTGTTTTAAGCTGACACTTGCAATAAGCCCATTTATACATAGCGTCCCAAAAGTGTAAAACAAAATGCGTGACGAACAGATAGACAGTCGGACGGGTGGACAAACGGCCGAAAAAATGATCGCTAAGTGTCGCCTCAGCCTACAGCAGGTGGCACAATAAAACAAATAGAGGAGTAAATTGATGTATTTATGGATTTATGGGTTAAGCATATCTGCATGCAGTCTAAACGGGTTTCAACAAAAATACAATATTAAATGCATACATGTGCCCCATATCACCATAGAACAAACGCTAAATTACACAAATTGGACCAAATTATATGTTATGATAGAAATAAACATTTACAAAATTGCTCATTGACCTTATGGCTGTTATAAAACGTATAACCCATGTTCCTGTAGTAATAATGTTTGTCCTCTTTGGAATTGTCGCCAGAACGTCCGATACCTTAATTGGTATTTTAGGGTACGTTTGATCTCAACGTTATGTGGTATTTTTTGTTTTACGTGGTAACCACGTACTTTGGGTAGTTTCGTGTATAGTAGACGTCATAAGGTCATCCCTGATTAGTTCCCTGATAGTCCAATATACGTCCATGCATAAGGAAAAATAGTAATGTGTGTACATGTATATATGTTCATACGTCCATCTGCAAATTTTGTAAAATTAAGATTTTTACTTCATTAATGATACTAAAAATACTAATATATTGACGGTCTGCTTTCGTCGTTATTTTGACCAAATAATGTATTTTGTACCACATAACTATCTTTAGATAACCACTTAATTCGTGATCTCTTTAACGTTAATGAACTATTAAAACCTCTTACGTCAGATACCACATAAGTATCAATGTTCATACGTCCGTCTGCAAAATTTTGTCAAAATAATTTATTTTACTTTCATTAACCCATTTGTGCCCAGTGGATTCTGCCATGCTTATATATTGGATTAGTCCATTTTTTACCTAAGGGGTGCCTGGTCTAAATTTTCATTTTCATTTTGTTTTAAATTGAAATACCTATCAGCAAACAGTGTAGACACTGATCACGCCGCATTATGATCAGCGTCTACACTGTTTGCCTATGTCCCATATATTGGATCGTGGGTATAAATGGGTTAATACATTGAAGAAACATTGATGGGAGTGTCACACAGTGTGGATTCAAATTAAGTATCAAATAGTTTGGAGCATTGGAATATCAGCCTCTGATCTGGCTCATAACTGTTTGCAATTGGCATCACTGTTTTGTTGGTACACACGTACTTGCTAAGAAGGAATAAAACGACTCCCACTGTAGCAAATATCTTACAATGAAACATTAGTTGGCAAAAACAATACAAGAAAGCCACGTGGATAACCCTTTCTCGCCATTTTATTGTCTGCTTTAACTCTTTCATTGTCATTTCATCGTCTGCTTTAAAATGCTTCCTCAGCTATTGTTTTAAAGTAAAATTTAAGTAAGTTTGAACGTAGAAATATACACACATTTGACTCCTGATCAGACGCCGCACATGATACAAATCTAATCGCAAAGTCGACTTTAGGCGCCTATAGCGGCGTTAGGGGTTGAACGTATTTTTTAGTTTTTACACCAGCATTGTGCCAATGAAAGTCCGATTTCGCCTATATAAGTAGAAGAACCAGACGGTCGTTAATTGTATAAATACTAAGACATGTCTAGACACATAGCTAACCTCATAAAGTATTTACCAAATGTAAGTCACCATGGTACAGAACTCGAATCGATGAGACTTTTAGCGCGTGCACTGCCATGACGTCATAAATTCTAAAGATTTGTCGTCTGCTTTTATTTGTCAAATTTAAATTTTATGTATTTTGACTCAATAAATATTGAAATGAGTGTCAAACAGTTTGGATCCTGATCAGACGCCGCGTGACGCGATGTCTAATCAAGATCCAAACTGTTTGCAAATTACTATTGTGTACTCGGGGTAAGGCAGCGAATAGGTTAGCGCTATGGAACTGTCGTCTGAAAAATTTGTAGTCTGCAAGATTCGTTTAGTTTATATGCATTTTTTGTTTCAGAACATATCATTAGAATGTCAAACATTTTGGATCCAGATGAGACGTTGAGTTACTTGGCGTCTCATCTGGATCCAAAATGTTTGTAATACTTATCAGAATAGTCCCCGTAGTGTACTGAAAGGGGATGAAAATTACCAAGTCATCTGTTTTCATTTCTTAGATTTAGATTTAAGAACATTTTACCGAAAAAATGACTACGCGAGTGCCAAATACTAAAGTATTCGTGTTGGAGGGCGACTTTAAATGGCATTTGCAAACAGCGTGGGTCCTGAAAAGTCACTAATTATCATGACTATTAGATCTGGATTTAGCAAAATTGCCATTTCCATAATTTACAATTATAACTCCTTAAGTACATAATATTATGTTACTGTCTGCCCTAAAGCTTGCCGTCTCCTTATTGCTGAATTCATCGAAATTTCTATTCTATATCGGCATTTTACATATAAAAACTTCGCTATAATATGAGTGTCAAACATTCTAGATTCTGATCAGTCGGACGCTGACTGTTTGAAAATTCTCATAACAATCGGGTCATGGCAGATTTATTAGTATGTTGACCTGTTGGTCTAATAACGAAACGGTGACGTATTACACAATGTACTCTTAATTCGATGACGTAATACCGTTAATTCAGTAAACACCATAATTATGAATAGTCAACGACCTGGCAGCCCATGTTTCGGTTTCTCTCACTTTATTTTCGGGGATAATTCCACAGTGTAGAAAGTTTACTGTTACTCCTTGCAGAGTTACCGCGGATCTAGGAGGACCCCCCCCCCCCCCCCCCCGGAATTAAAATCAAAGAAGGGAACACTTTGAATGCCCATTATATTTTCCGTTGGAATCCCCTGAGACTTCGATTGAAACCCCTACCAACCCAACCCACCCCACCCCACCCCCACCCCCCCCCCCTTTAGAAAGTTAAACACTCAGCATATGCCCTATTACAGTTTCAACTCTTTTTTTGCCAAACTGGATATTATATTTGAAAATAGTTTCGATTCAGATCAGCCAATCCTATTACGCAAGGAAATATTTTAATTGCATGAGCAAAACAATTGAGCGATTGGGGAAATACATGACATGTTTACTTCGAGACATGCTTCTAGTTATTGGAAAGAGCTGTGCTTTTTCTGACAAATGTTCTCGTGTGATATGCCGAGCAATTAACGTTGTCAGCATACTGCGGCATAATATACCAGACAATTTATACAGTCTCACTTGCGTTCGCCGACAATACACTGAAACATCCTGGTATTTCTATAGATGGCTGCTTATAACAGGATCAAGGGATTGCCGAAAGTTCCTTGGTGCCATTTCTTCTTTTCTTACGTTTTCCAGTGTATGTTATACTACTTGTATAACTGATCTAGACTTGTCGTTCAAACACATGTATGACTGGAGTGCACTTTTGTAAATGTCAACCATGTTCTGCGCATGCGCAGTGTATCCCAATTTGTAAGATATCGTGTGGATAAACCGTTCATTTATTTTGGATTATTTGTGTGTCATTTCAGAGACATGTAGCGCTGTGGTTTTCTCAAACTCGGATCTGACGATACCGTATATATATCCGCTGGCTTTAGTTGAAGACGACGACGGCGAAACAAACACAGCAACACGACAAGAATTCCTGCTAGATTGTGTAGCGCTGGGCAAAGAGTGTGAAACATTCCATAATTATATGAAAATCACAGAAAAAGAGGACTTACGAAACGATGCATCCAATGACGCCTGCTTATCCACATTTTCAGAAGACAAGAGTCCAAAATCTGATTCAGAAGAAAAACCAGGACAAGGGAGGGAACTGAGTTTGGCTGTGTCAACTCCTGACACGCTGTTTGACGCTGCTTGTACTTTGAATAAATTCGCATATGCACAGTTTTTGACGTATGACAGTTCAGCCACCAGTACGCCAGTTACAGAAAGCTTACCTTTCAACAGGCGAGTTACTGACATTCCAGAGTTCGAATACGAATCTAACGCCAACGAGCTGTTGGAAAGCTCTTCATTTCCACGTGACGATAGTTTCGAATTCAAAATTGATGACGAAATGGTCAAACAGAATGAAAATAACGCATCGTTAGAGCGAGCGTTAAGTTTGAAAGTTGCAATTGACGAAAGTTGTCAAACACCAGATGATGACTTCATTTCAGCTGATAAATGGCAATGTTCAAAAGACTCCGACGACATATCCACCGAGGAGGCTGTCAACTCCAGTAACGGTGACTGGACTTTCTGCGATGATGGCCGAATGCAGACTTCAACCGATACCGGATATGCCAGTATATCACGTGACACTGACAGTATTACTTCCGCCGAGGATATATATGACTATTCGGAAAGCAAAAGTGAAGACGGCCTAGAATGGGACAATGAACCATCAGCTCACAACTTGTTATACAACTTTTATCAAAGCAAACAGCTTATGACATGTTCACTATATACAGAAAAAGAGCTGCTTCTCGGCCATAAAAGGTCAAGGTCACTGGCAGACATTGAGATGAGTTTAGATGAAAAGGTATCCCGTCTTCGGGCGGAGAAATTGTTTGTTCAAATGAAAATAAGGGAAGCGATACAGGAAGAGATATTCAGGAGGAGACAACTTCGAATATTCCGCTCCATTTCTCCCGATAACCGGAAGGAAGTTCTCATCAAAACACTGCATGATCTCAAAGCGAGGCTGGAGAATCAGAGTGCTCGTCTCCAAACCAGTTATGACACCGTGCTCTCTCTACAGAGACGCTTTTCCCAGCGACGTTCAACACCGAAGATAATAGAAACGAGCATTTAGCCTATCACATGTTTCAAGCGTCTGTCAGAGGGAATGGGGAACGTTAATCTTTTCCAATAAACGCGTTTGTTCAGAAGCAAATATACCCTTTGCAAACAGTTTTGGTTCAGATCAGACGCCGGGCGACCCGGCGTCTGATCTGGCTCAAAACTTTAACCACAAATATTCCAATAAATCAATATTTTCAAGAAACTGCGGTTTTATGCCATTTTATTGTATTGCGTTTTCGTCAACTTTGGTGTAAACATACCACGGGGTTAAGTACATGTAGTTAATCTTCCCCAATTAACGAATGTATCTAAAAATAATTAGATATATGTCCTTTGCAAAAAAAAAAGGTTTGACTCCTGATCAGACTCCGAGTAACTCGGCGTCTGATCATGCTCCAACCTGTTTGCCACTCAGAATTTAATAGAGCAATATATCTAAGAAATTGTCTTTCTGGACATTTAATTCGACTGCGTTTACGACTTGTTTTGCTTAAAAACCAGGAAAGAATAACGTCATCCCCACTGTACTTACAACTACAAATGGGGAACATTAATAATAAGATTGATGACTCTGCAACTTACAGGAACCGTTTCAAACTATAAACGTTGCTTAGCAACATGCAAAATTCCAAGTATAGTGATGTGATGGAATAACCGCTTCTATACAGTCAGGACACCAGTTTCATGCCGGGCTTGTATTCATAATTAAGAACTAATATCAAAGATTGCAAAGCGCTCAATATTTGAGTGTATAATACTTTACATTTCTGACATTTGCTCGACAAAACCGTATGTTGTGACTCATTATTGGAATCGTCACTCCGACAGAACTCTAATTACAGCGCCCCCTCTCTACAACGACGACCACTGGGATACAAATAGTGTGTGCGTTGCTCGGAGGGAGCCGTTATAGGGAGGGAAATTGATTTATATTAGCAAACAGCTTGAATCCAGATCAGACGCCGCATAACGCGGCGTCTGATCTGGATTCGAGCTGTTTGTCACTCGTCATTAAGTTTTTTTCTGTCAAAATGTCCAATATGTAACTTTAAGAAAAACAGCATACGACAACTTTAAGCAGACGATATTAATAGCAGAAAAGCGTTATAGACTTAATTGTACTGTTTAGGGAACTGCGGCAAGTGTCGTTATAAGAAGGAGAAAGTCGTTGTTTGGAGGGCCGTTGTAGGGAGGGAGCACTGTAGTCGCCACATCATAAGATATGGATGAGAAATAAGGATTGTTATCTTTGAAATACTAAATAGTAAGAGATTTTATAAGAGATAATTAGCTCTGTAAAAGTCAGGCACCAACTTAACTAGAGACAAAATAAAAGCAGAAATGGGCTCTCTGCTTATTTCTGCTTTACTTTTATCTTACATTAAGATGTTAAAAACCGTTGATATATATTCATTCCAGTTACCGCTTTACACATGCGATCCTAGTGACGAGTATACTCGTCATTTACAAACAGTGGACATGTGATGATTACACTTGTCCCATGCAAACAGTGTACACCCTGATCAGAGGGCTCCTGAAGGAGCCCACTGATCATGGTCTACACTGTTTGTCATTTTGAAATTTATTGTTGAAATCAACCCTCAATATCCAAAATGGACTAGACTTATTTTGAATTGGAACTCTTCTTTCCATCTGTTCACTTTTCCGGGGATGTCCGGTCCTCGGGTATCCCAACTTGATCGGCGAAAGACATGTTTGTTAGTTTTCAGAATAGGGCGTCTGTTTATTGTTCTAATATTGTTAAACAGTACAGGGGGACCTCACTATTACGACTATTAGAACGTAGGCTAATTGAGTGTAGTAAAACAGAAACCTCATAAACTTTAAACAATCACCTGTTGTAAACACCTTAATTTTAACATAATTGAGTGGTCGTAATATAGGGGTGGTCGTAATAGAGGTGTGGTCGTAATAGAGAGGTTATATTATATATAGGTAGACTTGTAAACAACAGTGGTGTGTTTGTGGTTGGTACCTTTTTCCCACCGAAGGCGAGAAAAGTCGACATTGTAAGCAGTTTGGATCCAGATCAGAACCAAAGAAGCGCATTGAGTCATTTCAGACGAAGATCAATGCCATTTAGAGGTCATGGCCACCTCGTGTGGAATATTGTTTAACAAACACACCTTGTTTTTTTCTATTTTAGACTAACGGCATATTGACTGGAGTAATATGGGTGTTATAGTTTCAACTAGTTTAAAACCTGATTTAACGCCAAGTTCAGGAGTTAATTGGTAGAATTGGGTATTTATAGTTACCTCCCTTTTTCAGTTTAATTATTTTTGTACATGTTTGATTTTAGTCACAATTGCAATTAAAATAAAAGGAGGAAAACGGTACTTTGAAGTTTCCCATGTTCGGCCATGAACTAGGGTTTACGTCATCCAATAACGATGTTTCCTGGGTGTCGCATGACCAGCTCGAGTGATAAACAATGAAGACCCGATTCAAAAGTTGCTATCAAAGAAATATATAATGGGATTCGAATGAGACTTTTTTTACATTCATACATGGCTGAATCAGATACAATTTCTATTGTTTCCCAAATAAATAAAGCAAAAAGGATAGGTGTCTCATAAGTCACAACTGGCTGGCCCTTTCAATAGGGGTGACACTATAATAAACAAAGCCTTTACCTTTTAAAGGGACTCGCAACCGGATGGTGTACTTGTCAAAATAAAATAAAATACTCAAATAAAAGCAAATTTGTGGCATTATTTGGCTTCTGACATTAAAAAATATGATCAGTCCAAAAAAAGTCTCAAGAATCGTCACCGAATCTTAGATTTTTAGATATTTTCCATCGTTTTTCTATACCGACTAGTAGACGGTATAGTTGTTGTTGTTGCTTCTCTACACGGGCTCAGACATAAACACGAGCCGAATTACGAAGTTGTATGCACTTTCGATCGCTACACATTGAAATACGTTAAATCGATCCGAGATAAACGGATAGTTCCGTGGTCCATTGGTCTAAGCGGTTTCCCCTATTTTGCCTTCTGTCCGCCAATGCCGGGCCCCGGGTTCGAATCCCACCAGAGACCAATATTTTTTTTATTGAAATACATTTTTTTAAACAGAATTTCTTTACCATTTATATAAGCGTTTGACACATATTTACAAATTACTATTTTGATGCACCATCTGGTTGCGAGTCGCTTTAAACGCTTTTTGTTCTAAAACAGTGATATCCATGATTGTTAACACTGACACATTTGAGGCAAGAACAGAGACCGAGTAACTCAGCGTCTGACCAGACTGAAAATTGTCCTTCACGTCTTATTGACCCTTATCATGCTAAGCCTGACTTGCCTTACCGTGATTTGCCAACAGCTTGGATCAAGATCAGATGCCGCGTAATGCGGCATCTGATCTTGATCTAAACTGTTTGCCACTCGTACATTCAACTTTTTTGTTTCTAAAGCATTATAGGTGATTTTTTTAATTTTTAGCAAAGAATATAATTTTATTTGAAGCAGATGACAATTCAGCATGATAAGAGTTAACTATCGTCCACATTAACCCCCTCACTGCCGTGATGCCATAAATTTTAAACAATTGTCGTCTGCTTTTATTTCTTAAATTTTAATTTTTGCTATTATGAATGAAGGAAAATTGAAATGAGTGTCCAACAGTTTGGATCCTGATCAGACGCCGCGTATTGCGGCGTCTCATCAGGATCCAAACTGTTTGCAAAAAACATGTTGTGCTCGGGGTAAGGCGGTGTAGGGGTTATCAAATTATTCGGGAGATTTTTACCCCTTCACCGCTTTATTGTCGTCTGCTTTAGTATTGCTGTCTGCAAGACACGTTTCAAGGTTAGATTTACGGCTGTATGACTTAATAAATATCGGTAAGAGTGTCAAACAATTTGGGTCCTGATCAGACGCCGCGTTACGCGGCGTCTGATCAGGACCCAAAATGTTTGCAAACGTGCTTTTAAGCGTTATTGAGAATGAAAGGGTTAAACAAAAACAATAAATCGCTATTTATTTCTGAATTTCATTTAATTGCGTTTTAATTTAGTTTACACGGGTAAGAATAACATAAGATCCTTTGTAGTTTAAGTTTTTTACTTATCTGTATTAAGTTTCTATTGTTATTTAATTACAGTAAAACCTCTCTATAACGACCACCAACAAGAAGGCTAATAGGCTGCATTAACTCATTTACCCCTGACACTTTTAATGGACAATTCTAATTTCAAATTAAGTAAAGTCCCTTTTTGACTAATTAGGTTTTGATTTTAACAGTATATTTCAAAGTGACAAACAGTGTAGATCCTAATCAGAGGGCTCCTTAAGGAGCCCTCTGATCAGGGTCTACACTGTTTGCATAGGACAAGTGTAATCATCACAGGTGCACTGTTTGTAAATAACGAGTATACTCGTGGCTAGGGTTGAATGTGTTAAAGACAGATGACAGCTTTACCCATTACCCCATATCATGTTTCTAGTTTTGAAGATAGGTAGCCACTTAAAGCAGGCTGGAAGTAAATCAGAATGCGCCATAAGGCTAATTCTGCTTTACTTTCAGTCTGATTTGAGCTTTCATTTTCTTGAAGGTTTTTTTCTTCTATGATTGGAACTATTTTCTTCAGGGGAGTACTGATTAAATTCAAAAGCGTAAAAATGTGTATAGACCTATGAAGTAATGTGCTAAAGTAGCCACCTGATTTAAAAAGCTGGTGCCCAAAAATGTCGTAAGTCAAATTCTAAAATTCTCAATCTTTATTAATTTCTCCATCTAATCCTGTCTTGTGACATCTCTATGGAATCGTCTTGAAAAGATGATTCCAAAGAGATGTCACAAGACAGGATTTCATTGAGAAATAAATAATAATTGAAACTCTTATAATCTGACTTACGACAACATTCGTCGTACGAAGTTTTAAGAAACGGGCCCAGATCATTAACACACTTTAGTGGTCGTAATAGAGGTTTTAATGTGTACATAGATCTATATATAATGTACATATTCTAGGGTACATTCTGTTAATTTTTAACTTATTTATAAATTTATACTCACCTATCAGACTATGTGTGTAATTCTCACCGTAGATTGTATTGTGCTGCTTATGGTAAAGGTTATGAATGGATAAAGCATTGAATAAAATAAACATGAAAAATAAACAAAATTTCCTTCTAATATGTTTTCCATTACTCAGAGCGAATTTGAATTACCTGTGTAATTTTCGGAAGTGTCTCACTTAGTTCCTTAGTTGTTATTTGGTTCTATGAAAAGAAAATCTTAACTTTGACCATAGTGTCTAGTTTTTTAGCTATCTACAATGAAATATATACAATGAAACCCCTCTAAACCGGACATATGTGGGGACAAAATAAATTTCCGGTTAAGAGAGCTTCCCAGTTTAGAGGGATTTTAATCCACTACCCCATAGCTTGTTTCTAGTATGGAAGATAGCTGACCACTTAAAGCAGGTTAAAGGTAAAGCAGAATGCCTTTTTCGTCCGGTTTAGAGACGGAATTCCGGTATTTAGAGGTTCCAGTTTGACAATGTTCCACTGTATATGATTTGTCATCAGCGACACTTCTAGGAGCCGTGGTTTCTGCCATTTCGCAGGGTGTCAGGCAACTTTATCCCATTTACTCCTAGTGGCATATACAGTGCTCCCTCCCTACAATAGCCCTTCGAACAACGATTTCCACCTTACAAAAATGCTTGCCGCTGTTCCCCAAACAAGGCAATCATGTCTAAAGCTTTCACTGAAGTTAGCGCAGTAAACCCTGGCGACAAGTTTACAGGCTCTTACGTATATTGATATTTTTTTAAAACAGTGTATAACCAGATCAGATCATTTTTTCATATGGTCCACAAACAAAATTAACATATACAAAACGTGGTACTAACTGTTTGCATGAGACAAGTGTACTTTATACGGGTCCGCTGTTTGTAAAAGACGAGTATACTCGTTGCAGGAGTGATGATTTGGCTTTTACGACTCTCTCGTGGTAAGGGCTCAATGAGTTAATTTAACTTTAGGAACTTTAACTCTTTCCTCCCTGAAACTTTAAATGGACAACTCCAGTTTCGATTTAAATCTAGTCCATTTCTGGCTTTTAAGGGTTGTTTTGGTCCATTTTTGGCATTATGACAGACAGTGAAGACCCTGATCAGAGGGCTCCTTTCGGAGCCCTCTGATCTGGGTCTTCACTGTTTGCACAGGACAAGTGTACTATTCACATGTACACTGTTTGAAAAGGACGCCTATATGCGGGACTAGGGTTCAAAGGGTTAAGCAGACGCAATTTTAAAGCAGACCATATGAAGAGGTTTAAGCTATTTTATGCGTTCCACCCTATGAGCGCGTCTATGCTACAAAACAATCATGTCCTAAGCAAACGGTTTGGAGCCTGGTCAGACGCCGTGTTACCCGGCCTCTGATCAGGCTCCGAACTGTTTGTCACTCAGATTAAAGTACTTTTAAATCGTAACCATTTTCAAAACTGTTATTTTCTGTTACTTTATTGTTATGCGTTTTGCATAGTTTAAACGGGGGAAGAATGTTTTCTCCATTGTAGCACGTGCAGCATTCTGGTACCATCGTCTTGGTTCTCAAACGTGTTATGTGTCGGTCATAAAGGTAAATATTTTATGTGACTGTCGCGGTAATGGCAACATAAAGCAAATGATACATCATTTTGCCACATTGCTACTTGCAACAACATGATTGCAAGCAGTATAACCGATTGAACCCAAGTGCCGAGTACAGAGATACAACACAACATGCATTCCCCAGCTCTAGTTAACGTATTCTAAACTGGACCTGGTATAACGAAAGTTTGATATATCATAAGAAACGATTTCGTTATCAGTGAACTTTACTGTATACATGTCGTTCACAAACAATCACATTGTACATGTGAAAAGAACACTTGCAAACAGTTTAAATCCAATTAAGAGGGCTCTTACATAAGCTCTTTCATCAAGGTCTGCACTGTTTGTCATTTTGAAATATATTGTAAAAATTAACCAACCGTTAATAGTAACAAGAGCCGTATACGGCCGGAAATCGCTCACCTGAAACCATTGATTTAAAAGTATAATATCTTTGAAAGCTGAGAAAGTATGACTACGGTTGTGCCAATTGTTGAGTAGATGATGCTGCGTGGCAAATGTCTAAGCTTAGGACACTTTGCTGTATATTAAACAACAATTTTTTTTTAAAGGTTTTCATTGAAAACAATGAACTACATGTAGTATTTTAGCTCCTGTGACCTATTTATGCAACAGGCCGACATTTTAACACATTGCTATTTGCAACAACATGCTTGCAAGCAGTATAACCGATTGAACCCAAGTGCAGAGTACAGTTAAGCTAATTTCTAACGAACTATTGGATACAACAAAACAACATGTATTCCTCATCTCTAAATAACCCATCCGACGCCTAACTCGGAGTACACTGTTTTGACACTCATTTTAAAAGTTCTTAAAGACATTTCCTCAGTCCGTTGATGGACCCCACCCACCCTCTTGACATGATAATGCGTAGTTGAATCTTCTAACATGCCTAAATACCATACTGTTTATTGTGGGTGCAAGCTATTAATGGGACGTTAACAGCACAAACTCAGCCGTCTAGTTTCCAATAATATGTAAATGAGCGATGCCAAATGGTTTAGAAGGGTTGCCTGATAAAGAAAAACTAACCAATTCGACTCTAGCAACGAGTATACTCGTCATTCACAAACAATGAAACAGTAAGTACCGGTAGTACTTTTGCCATATACAAACCGTGTTGACCCTGATCAGAGGTTTAGACGACTTCTCAGTTCAGGGTCTGCTGCGTGACTGTTTATCATTAAGCTACCACCTGACTTAAGTTTTCAGTATACGCCTTCGTTAACCAACTTGCGCCTAGTGGATTCGTCCATGCTTATAATTATATTGGATAAGTCCATTTTTTATATAAAAGGTGCCTGGTCTATATTTTATTTTCGTTTTGTATTATATTGAAATTCCTATCAGCATACAGTGTAGGCTCTGATTTGAGTCTACACTGTTTGCCTATGTCCCTTATATAGGACGCTTCAGTACAAATGGGTTAATTTTGAAAACAGCAAACTGTTTGGTTGTCAAATGCTTTCATTTTAAGAGAGATGGGTTTTTAGAGATAATACTATATATCAAATTCTTTATACATTTCTAAATGCCACTGTTATTATGTTGCAAGTTCTGAGTGGGGTTTTGACAGCGCAGTTCTTCCGTTTCTTCTCCAATTAATGAGCGAAAGGCAAATGGAACATGACTCATTGTAGGAAGAGAAACATTAGCAACAAGGGAAGAAAATCAATCTCGCGCCTAATCTGATGTACTACAACCCGTAATTGCGCGGAAAACGGGAATAAAAGTCAGTGGCTAATGTGATATTCATTGACAAACGGTTTTCGCGGGCAATCGGTCGGCTCTTGTCTTGTAAATAAGTTATTGTAATTAACTAACTGGTGTAATTCGATAAACTTGGTGATACTGTTTGGCTGCTATGCAGACAGATTAGATATGTTACAGTGATATTTTAGCAATTTAAATTAGTTGAAAATTTAATTAAAAATGGGTTATTTGTCAAAACAGAAACACGTCCGTGAGTACAGTGGAGAATCTGTTATTCTTTCCCAATAAACGCGTTTACGCTAAAACTATTATTTGCAGTGCAAACAGTTTTGAGCCAGATCAGACGCCGGGTAACCCGGCGTCTGATCAGGCTCCAAACTCTTTGTCACCAAGATAAACATGAATTATCAGAATTGTTCAAAAGTTGCACTTTTCTACTTTTTAGTGTTTTGCGTTTGCGTACGTTTGCGTTTAAACGGGAAAGAATAACAGATTCTCCACTGTAACATTGCTTCGTTTGAACTAGAATGACTAAATGACACACTAACGTTACTGTTTAATGTAATGAGTTGGGTTTTTTTACGGCATCGTGACATATAAAATGGTCAAATAGAGCAAGGATCTGTCTATACGGTGTTCTTCCCTGCTTAACCCATTACTTAATACAGGGCTCCCTCTCTACAACAACATCCATTGAGAGACAAATATTGTTTTTCGGAGGGAGTTGTAATAGGGAGGGAAATTGACATACATTTGCAAACAGCTTGAAGCTAGATCAGACGCCGCGTAACGCTTCAAGCTGTTTGTCACCCATCGTTAAAGTTTTTTCTGTCAAAATGTCCATTTTGTAACTTTGTGAAAAACAGCAGAAGACAACTTTAAGCAGACGATATTGCAGCAGTAAAAGCGTTAGACATAATTGTCCTGTTTATGGAACTACGACAAGTGTCGTTGTAAGGAGTGAGTCGTTGTATATGGAGGGTCGTTGTAGGGCGGGAACACTGTAAATAAATTATTGTAATTAACTAACTGGTGTAATTCGATAAACTTGGTGATACTGTTTGGCTGCTATGCAGACAGATTAGATATGTTATGTACAGTGATATTTTAGCAATTTAAATTAGTTGAAAATTTAATTAAAAATGTGACAACGTGACATATACTATGGTCAAATAGAGCAAGGATTTGTCTATACGGTGTTCTTCCCTGCTTAACCCATTACTTAACATATGGCTCCCTCTCTACATGAACACCCATTGAGAGACAAATATTGTTGTTCGGAGGGAGTTGATATGAGGAGGGAAATTGACTTACATTTGCAAACAGCTTGAAGCTAGATCAGACGCCGCGTAACGCGGCGTCTGATCTGGCTTCAAGCTGTTTGTCACTCGTCGTTAAGGTTTTTTCTGTCAAAATGTCCATTTTGTAACTTTGTGAAAAACAGCAGACGATATTGCAGCAGTAAAAGCGTAAGACATAAGTGTCCTGTTTAGGGAACTACGACTAGTGTCGTTGTAAGGAGGGAGTATTTGCAGGGAGGGTCGTTGTAGGGAGGGAAAACTGTAAATAAGTTATTGTAATCAACAAACCGGTGTAGTTCGATAAACTTGGTGATACTGTTTGGCTGCTACACAGACAGATTAGATATGTTACAGTGATATTTTAGCAATTTAAATTAGTTGAAAATTTAATTAAAAATGGGTCATTTGTCGAAACAGAAACACGCTCGTGAGAAACGTTGCTTGGTTTGAACTCAAATGACTGAATAACACACTAACGTTACTGTTTAACCCATAACCCCATAAATACGCCTTTTACGCCTATAATTTATTCCTCCACTGAAGAAAATCATTCCCTTTTATACAATAATGAATATGTAACATAAGAAATATTTTCTATATCATAGCAGATAATAGCTTAAAGCATTCTGCTTTACTTTCAACCTGCTTTATGTGGTCACCTATCTTCAAAACTAGAAATAGGCTACGGCACAGGTACTTGACACATATATCTAGATCTAAGATCTATTAACACCCCCCCCCCCTTTTTTTTTTAAAGGGGGGGGGGGGTGTTAATAGATCTAGATGTATGTGTCAAGTACCTGTGGGCTACGGGGTAATGAGTTTATGTAATGAGGTAGGGGTTTTTACGGCAACGTGACATATAAAATGGTCAAATAGAGCAATGATCTGTCTACGGTATTCTTCCCTGTTAAATCCATTACCTAACACGGTGCTCCCTCTCTTCAACAACCAATGAGAGACAAATATTGTGTGTTGTTCTGAAGGATTTGTTATAAGAAGGAAAATTGGCTGACATTTTGCAAACAGCTTGAATCCAGACCAGACACCGCGTAACGCGGCGTCTGATCTGGTTTCAAGCAGTTAGCCACTCGTCATTGTTTTTTTTCTGTCAAAATGTCCATTATGTGACAACAGACGAAATTTTTAAGCAGACCATATTGCAGTCGTGAAAAGGTTAAGCATACATATATGTAAACGGTTAATGGTTGGAATGGAATAAATAACGAAAACATTCAAAATGCCTTTAATTGCTTCCTGACAATAACCAAAGAATATGGCTACTAGTAAAATAATATTAACCCCTTCACTGACTACGCCGAGTATAATGGTTATTTATAACGGTTTATATCGTTGTCAGACACCGCGTAATGCTGCGTCTGATCAGGATCCAAACTGTTTGGCATTCGTATCGATGTTTCTGCAGACACGTTATCAGAAATCTAAATTTTGAGAAAAAAAGTAGACTAAAATTGTTTAAAGCAAATGACATCACGACAGAGAAATTATTACAGGGGCGATACTAATAAAACAACATGGTCAAAAACAATGTACCAGGAACTTCTGGATATACAGTAGCACCCCAGGGACAACATAAATTTCCGTTTTATAGGGGTGACTTTCTTTTAACCTATTAGCCCATAGTATGTTTCTAGTATGGAAAATAGCTGACCACTTAAAGCAGGTTGAACGTAAAGCAGAATGCGTCTTAAGGCGCATTCTGATTTACTTTCAACCTGATTTAGGCTATCATCTGCTAGAATGTATAAAGTGGAACTATTTGCTTTAGTAAATAATGCGCATTTAGGGTGTAATGGCTTAAAATAAAGAAGGATTGGGAACGGGACCAAAGTATTCCGGTATTTCTTTTACAATAAAGTCAATAAACGCGTTTATGCTAAACACAGTATACCCATTGCAAACAGTTTGGAATCGGGTTTGACGTCAAGTAACTTGTAGACCGCCCACTTGCCAGGCCTTAAGTAACTTGTTCAATGTCATTCAGATCGAAATACATGTAATAGTAATAATAATAATAATAACGACTTTATTTCATGTGGATATCATATTTGGTATCGAACAAACAAACCAATTTTCAATATGGTCCACAACCAAATTAACATATATACAACACGAAGGAACACAATTACAAATCAGTATTTTTTAAACCTTTGCAAACAGAGTGGACTCTGAAAAGACAGTTCCTGTAGGAGCTCTCTTCAGGGACTACTCTATTTACTTAGAGACTTTTAAAAATTAAGCTGAAAATGATAATGCATAAGTGTCATTCTGAGAATTCAAGATTTGTTATCTATACATGAATATTGAATAGGTAGAGGCAATATAAAGCCCAAACAAAACTACGATTTAACAAATAGCAAAGATCTAGATCAATGAAATTTCATAACAAACGAGAAGGAATATATAAAAGATACTTCAAACCCTTTACTCCGTGGTATATTTCTAGTATTGAAGAAAGGTGACCACTTAAACCAGGTTGAAAGTAAATCAAAATGAGCCTAAATGTGCACTCTGTCTTACTTTAAACCCGCTTCAAGTCACCATCTACTAGAGAACATAAAACATTTTTCATGAAACATATCTATGTAGTAAAGGGTTAAAGCAACATGTAGGTTTTGATCAATATTCATATTTATATCATAACTTATATACATAGAAGCCCTTACAAGCAGCTTAGGCCTTGATCAGTCATTAACCCTTAGCTCATCGCATATTCAAAAATTGCCCCATGAACCGTCAACATGTATAGATCTTATATTTTAAATGTTATGGTACATGTTTCAGTATTACGACCACTAAAATATGTTCATTACAGTGAAGCTCGTTTATAACGAAACTGAATATAACGAAACATTGGATACAACAAAACAAATTTTATTCCTCATCTCTAATTCACGTATAGTGAAATGGAAATGATATAACAAAATTAGGATATAACGAAAGAAATCAGACGGCCCGACGCCTTCGTTGTAAGTGAGAGTCACTGTATTAGATATTAAGTATAGGTTACTTTCCTTTAGGATCTTTCTGTTTTACTGTCACCATGCTTGAAAGCTGACACCTAACTTTTATACAACCAGTCAGTCTTTTTTAATGGTCGTAATAGAAAGGTTTTACTTTATTGTATTTAGTTTTGTTCAAACGGGAAATGATAACATTTTAATGTACGGTTCCAGCCAGTTTTCCAGGCGGGCGGGGGTCCAATCGCAATGAAATGGACATACTACAGAAATCCAGCGTTTCCTTTTTCTTTTCTTACCTTTTTGTCGGATTTTCCATCGAAGGTACTAACTTCCAGACCCTAGATCCGCACATGTTTGTTTTACTGTAATGGCGCCATCAGCATGTGCGATAGTATATTATAGGATAGCAGTTGTGGTCATGATTTAACTGAATGGCAGTACAGTGCCCCCTCTCTAAAACACCCAATGGGAGACAAAGAGTATATGTGTGGTTCTGAGGGAGTTGTTATAGGAAGGAAAATTGACTTACATTTGCAAACAGCTTGAATCAAGATCAGACGCCGCGTTACGCGGCGTCTGATCTTGATTCAAGCCGTTTGTCACTCTTCATTATATTGTTTTATCTGACAAAATATCCATTATGTGACTTTGAGAAAAACAGCAGACGACTATTTACAGTAGACGATATTGCAGCGGTGAAAAGTTTGAATATTATTGTCTGTTCTGGGAACAACCGCAAACGATGTTGTAAGAAGGGAACCGTTGTTCAGAGGGCCATTGTGGGGAGGGAGAACTGGACAGACTTGTAATATCATACTTTTATGGTCATAATCCGAGTGGCAAACAGTAACTGTTAGTCTGTTTCTGATCTGATTCCAAACTTTTTGCAATTGTAATCATCATTATTGTCACACAAACATGTTTATTGGGAAATAATAAGATAAGCACAAAATGATGAGAGGCGACGATGCACAATCGGTCCAAGGGGAATAGCTATATGTACTACAACTGAAACTCTTTAATATTTTGTAATACAGTGCACCAAAACGTTTTTACCCCGTTTACTGCCATATTCGACAATATAAAGAATTGCAAGCACTTGGGATCTAGATCCGACGACGCATTATGCGGCGTCTAAATAGTATTTAAACTGTATTACACAAATATGAATATTTCTTTAAGTATAAAAGTTCAAAATTTCCAAAATTAATAAACAAACGCAGGTGAAATTTTGAACCCTTAACCCCATAGCCTGTTTCAAGTATTGAATAAAGGCAACCTCTTAAAGCAGACTGAGAGTAAAGTACAATGCTTCTTAAGGCGCATTATGATTTACTTTCAGCCTGCTTTAAAGGGACTCGCAACCGGATGGTGTACTTGTCAAAATAAAATAAAATACTCAAATAAAAGCAAATTTGTGGCATTATTTGGCTTCTGACATTAAAAAAATATGATCAGTCCAAAAAAAGTCTCAAGAATCGTCACCGAATCTTAGATTTTTAGATATTTTCCATCGTTTTTCTATACCGACTAGTAGACGGTATAGTTGTTGTTGTTGCTTCTCTACACGGGCTCAGACATAAACACGAGCCGAATTACGAAGTTGTATGCACTCTCGATCGCTACACATTGAAATACGTTAAATCGATCCGAGATAAACGGATAGTTCCGTGGTCCATTGGTCTAAGCGGTTTCCCCTATTTTGCCTTCTGTCCGCCAATGCCGGGCCACGGGTTCGAATCCCACCAGAGACCAATATTTTTTTTTATTGAAATACATTTTTTTTAACAGAATTTCTTATCCTAAACTAATTATTTACCATTTATATAAGCGTTTGACACATATTTACAAATTACTATTTTTAATGCACCATCTGGTTGCGAGTCGCTTTAAGAGACTATCTGCTAGTATATAGACATAATTATGTAGATCTATGACTGTATAAAATGGAACTATTTTCATCAGTGGAGGAATTAATTACAAAATCTTTCGGCGTAGAAAGGCATTTTAGGGGGGCAATTGGTTAAGAAATTGATAACATGACAGTGATGGTGTTAGACCAGTTACTTTGTCATAGTGGCAGTTAAAGGGTATATGCAGTCAAAACTCGATACTTCGAACTCACTTAAAACGACCTTACCCGGATTTCATAAGTTTAATTTCGATAAATCGACCTCGCTTAAGTCGAAAATACCCGTATTTCAAAGTTAAAACGTGGCTAAGCCACGTTTTAACTTTGAAATATGGGTATGTTCGAACTAACGCGAAATCGAAATATCGAGTTTCGATTGTATATTTTATTCGGGCAATATAGAGCAATGCTCAGTTGCAATGTGTATTTTCAGAGATCTATTTTGTGTAAACGCTCTTGGACACCGTGGGCATTTGTAGGGTTTTTCACCGGTATGGTATCGCATATGGATTTTCATCCTCGACAGGAACCGGAAGCACTTCCCGCAGTACGGACATGCGTGTACGGGCTCCAAGCCAGGGTCAAGGCTAGAGCCAGCCTGTTGGTGACCTTGAAGAACTTTTGATGACATAGGACGACCTGAAATGAGAAAACAGCATCATATTTTGAGTCGAAAAATAAGTCTTAACTTTTAACTACTTTAAAGTGTAAAGGAGGGATACAAGGGTGGGTGGAGTTACTGTTTACTTAAACAAATGCAATTTGTATAAAGCGTTCCCTCTCTACAACGACACCCAATGGGAGACACAAATTTTGTGCGTTGTTCGGAGAGAGTCGTTTTAGGGAGGCAAATTGGTTTAGATTTGCAAACTGCTTGAAACCAGATCAGACGTCGCGTAACGCGGCGTCTGATCTGGATTCAAGCTGTTTGTCACGTCAAATTTCCAACTTTGAGAAAAACAGCAGACGACAACTATAAGCAGACGATAGTACAGCAGTAAAGGCGTTATAATGATTGTCTTGTTAAGGGAACTGGGGCAAGCGTCGTTGTTAGGAGGGAATCGTTGTTCAGAGGGCCGTTGTAGGGAGGGAACACTGTATAATAAATTGATGTTCATTGCAAACAGATTTGAAGTCAGATCAGACGTGGCCTACAGTGGGGAATCTGTTATTCTTTCCCAATAAACGCGTTTACACTAAAACTATTAATTCTATTACAAACAGTTTGGAGCCAGATCAGACGCCGGGTAACCCGGCGTCTGATCAGGCTCCAAACTGTTTGCCACCAAGAAAAACATGAATTATCTGAATTGTCCAAAAGTTGCACTTTTCTACGTTTTAGTGTTTTGCGTTTGCGTTTCGTTTCGTTTAAACGGGAAAGAATAACAGATTCTCCACTGTAACACGGCGTCTGTCCAGACTGTTTGATCTTCAGATTGAAATACATCGACAACAGTTTATAGAAAAAACGGCCGTTGCCTTAAGCTCGTTGCAGTGGATTTACTTGTGACTACATCCAAATGGCAAAGAACAATGTATCCCAAACTGTGCAAACAAGACAATAGAAACGAAAATAACCATTTTATCCAAGTAGACCATGCACAGTAGAGAAGACTTTATTAAGCAAACGAAACGCAAAAGTATCATTTTAAGAAATTCTAACGATTCATTTTGAACATTCTGTGTGGCAAACAGTTAAGAGTTAGACCAGGCGTCGGGTTACCATGCGTTTGATATGGCTCTAAACTGTGTTCAATTAATACAATTGTTTTAGCGTAAAAGCTTTAATTGGAAAAAATAACGTCTTCAACTATAGGAACTAGTATCCATTTAACCAAGGTCTGCAAAGTTTGTTTTACTTTAATTTTTGTAAAAAATGTTTTCTTATATTTGCAAATTACATTCAGGTAACTTGAAGTACAAATGTACAACAGCAAAATATGAATTACTGAATTGTATTTATATTGATTTTAATGGCAGATTGTATAACTATAGGCATACGATTTTGACGCAACAAATAACAAATACAAATCATATATTGTGATAGTAGAGTCTTACAATTTCATGATGGATCAGGGGCCCGGCATACGAAACGCCGTACGACAAAAACGATCGTATGTCAAGACTTTAAGATTCTTATAATTTCAGATTTCTCATTCTGATCCTGTCTTGTGACATCTCTTTGGAATCGTCTTGAAAAGACTATTCCAAAGAGGTGTCGCAAGAGAGTATACTATTGAGAAATAAGTAATAATTGAGAATTTTAGCATCTGACTTACTACAATCTTTGCCGTACGACGTTTCGTATAAGACGGGCCCAGCTGCCTAAATGTTACAAAAGCATAAGTAGTTGATTTCAGGTTGTACGCCCCTAATGATCGGCCATTCTCGTCAAGTGACGATACGTCGTACAATGCTGCAGTTAAGTTCGATACGTGTCGACAGTTGACGATAATGCCCGAATGGTCTACGTAGAGAACCGATATTTGCCGAAATTAGTCCGATTTCATTGGGTGCGTACTACAATAGTGTCTTGTAGTCACTGGGTCGATTTATTTCCCACTAGAACAATTAAATTGATTTTTGATAACATATAACTGTTAAAATTGTCATAAGCAATAATTCAATCATCTCAGCAAAATGCGAAATAACTTCCCAATACCGTCCAACTTAAAAGTTCGACCCTTGCACGGTCCTTATGACGTCAGAACTCGTATAAAACTCGTGAAATGTTACACATTTTTTAACTAAAAAATAAAAAATAAAGAATGTTAAACAGTTTGAACACTGTTCAGACGCCACATACAGTGGAGAATGTGTTATTCTTTCCCAATAAACGCGTTTACGCTAAATCTATTATTTGCAGTGCAAATAGTTTGGAGCCAGATCAGACACCGGGTAACCCGGCGTCTGATCAGGCTCCAAACTATTTGCCACCAAGATAAACATGAAATATCAGAATTGTCCAAAAGTTGTTCTTTTCTACATTTTAGTGCTTTGCGTTTGCGTACGTTTGCGTTTAAACGGGAAAGAATAACAGATTCTCCACTGTAACGCGGCGTCAGATCAGGATCTAACCTGTTTGCAAATGTTAGTGAAAGGGTAAATCTCTTTGCACTCAGTGGATTCTTCCATGCTTATATATTGGATAAATCCATTTTGTTATAAGTGATGCCTTGTCTAAATTTTAATTTTCGTTTTGTTTAATATTAAAATTCCTATCAGCAAACAGTGTAGACTCTGATCAGACGCCGCATTATGCGGCGTCTGATCAGAGTCTACACTATTTGCCTATGCCCCTTTCATAGGACACTATGCACAAGTGGGTTAAACAACGGAGTAGCAGACTCCCCACAAGAATATGCCCCGTTTGACTGACTCAGTGACTACAAACAAAAACACACAAGGATTTCGTAATTAAAGCACCTTCAAATTCCCCAAGATTTCTAATTTTCTAACTAGATTAGATTTCACCGTGTTGCAGATTAAGCAGATTTCGCTGGAATCCATTGTCATTGTTAACCATTCTCAGACAAAAAACCCATACAGTGAAGCTCACTTATACCGAAGACGAAAATCAGGGTCTGATTTCTTTCTTTTTATCGAAATTTCGTTGTTTTATGTCTATTTTACAATGATTTAATTATGGAATCATTTTTGTTTTGTTATTTCCATACAGTGAAGCTCACTTATACCGAAGACGATTTCCACGGTCTGATTTATTTCGTTATATCAAAATTTCGTTATATCCGGTCCTTTATACTATGAATTAATTAGAGATGGGGAGTGCTTGTTTTGTCAATGGGATGACGCATCTTATGCCGGACTATAATAAACCTTAGCAGCAACAACAACAACAATGCTTGTTTTGTAATATTCAATATTTAGTTATATCCAATTTCGTTATATCAAGTCCATTTAATTATAAATCAATTAGAGAATAATTTTTGTTTTGTTACATCCAATATTTGGTTATATTCAATTTCGTTATATCAGGTCCATTTTACTATATATTAATCAGAGAATAAATTTTGTTTTGTTACACCCAATATTTGGTTATATCTAATTTCGTTATATCAGGTCCATTTTACTATAAATTAATTAGAGATGGGGATTGCTTGTTTTGTTATATTCAATATTTTGTTACATTCAATTTCGTAACATCAGGTCCAATTTACTTTAAATTAATCTGAGAATAAATTTTGTTTTGTTACACCCAATATTTGGTTATATCTAATTTCGTTATATCAGGTCCATTTTACTATAAATTAATTAGAGATGGGGATTGCTTGTTTTGTTATATTCAATATTTTGTTACATTCAATTTCGTAACATCAGGTCCAATTTACTTTAAATTAATCTGAGAATAAATTTTGTTTTGTTACATCCAATATTTCGTTATATCTAATTTCGTTATATCAGGTCCATTTTACTATAAATTAATTAGAGATGGGGATTGCTTGTTTTGTTATATTCAATATTTTGTTACATTCAATTTCGTAACATCAGGTCCAATTTACTTTAAATTAATCTGAGAATAAATTTTGTTTTGTTACATCCAATATTTCGTTATATCTAATTTCGTTATATCAGGTCCATTTTACTATAAATTAATTAGAGATGGGGATTGCTTGTTTTGTTATATTCAATATTTTGTTACATTCAATTTCGTAACATCAGGTCCAATTTACTTTAAATTAATCTGAGAATAAATTTTGTTTTGTTACATCCAATATTTCGTTATATCTAATTTCGTTATATCAGGTCCATTTTACTATAAATTAATTAGAGATGGGGATTGCTTGTTTTGTTATATTCAATATTTTGTTACATTCAATTTCGTAACATCAGGTCCAATTTACTTTAAATTAATCTGAGAATAAATTTTGTTTTGTTACATCCAATATTTCGTTATATCTAATTTCGTTATATCAGGTCCATTTTACTATAAATTAATTAGAGATGGGGATTGCTTGTTTTGTTATATTCAATATTTTGTTACATTCAATTTCGTAACATCAGGTCCAATTTACTTTAAATTAATCTGAGAATAAATTTTGTTTTGTTACATCCAATATTTCGTTATATCTAATTTCGTTATATCAGGTCCATTTTACTATAAATTAATTAGAGATGGGGATTGCTTGTTTTGTTATATTCAATATTTTGTTACATTCAATTTCGTAACATCAGGTCCAATTTACTTTAAATTAATCTGAGAATAAATTTTGTTTTGTTACATCCAATATTTCGTTATATCCAATTTCGTTACATCAGGACAAATTTACTATAAGTTATTTAGAGATGGTGAATAAATATTGTATCGTTATATCAAATCATTCATTATATCCAATTTCGCTATATACGGTCCATTTTACTACATGTATAAGTTAATGAGAGATTGGGAATAAATATTGTATCGTTATATCAAATAATTCTTTATATCCAATTTCGCTATATATGGTCCATTTTACTACATGTATAAGTTAATGGGAGATGGGGAATAAATGTTGTATCGTTATATCAAATAATTCTTTATATCCAATTTCGCTATATACGGTCCATTTTACTACATGTATAAGTTGATGGGAGATGGGGAATAAATGTTGTATCGTTATATCAAATAAATCTTCATATCCAATTTCGCTATATACGGTCCATTTTTCTACACGTATAAGTTAATTGGAGATGGGGAATAAATGTTGTATCGTTATATCCAATAATTCTTTATATCCAATTTCGCTATATACGGTCAATTTTACTACATGTATAAGTTAATGAGAGATTGGGAATAAATGTTGTATCGTTATATCAAATCATTCTTTATATCCAATTTCGCTATATACGGTCAATTTTACTACATGTATAAGTTAATGGGAGATTCGGAATAAATGTTGTATCGTTATATCAAATAATTCTTTATATCCAATTTCGCTATATACGGTCCATTTTACTACATGTATAAGTAAATGGGAGATGGGGGATAAATGTTGTATCGTTATATCAAATAATTTTTTATATCCAATTTCGCTATAAATGGTCCATTTTACTACACGTATAAGTTAATTGGAGATGGGGAATAAATGTTGTATCGTTATATCAAATAATTCTTTACATCCAATTTCGCTATATACGGTCCATTTTACTACATGTATAAGTTAATGAGAGATTGGGAATAAATGTTGTATCGTTATATCAAATCATTCTTTATATCCAATTTCGCTATATACGGTCCATTTTACTACATGTATAAGTTAATGGGAGATTGGGAATAAATGTTGTATCGTTATATCAAATAATTCTTTATATTCAATTTCGCTATATACGGTCCATTTTACTACATGTATAAGTTAATGAGATATGGGGAATAAATGTTGTATCGTTATATCAAATAATTCTTTATATTCAATTTCGCTATATACGGTCCATTTTACTACATGTATAAGTTAATGAGATATGGGGAATAAATGTTGTATCGTTATATCAAATAATTATTTATATCCAATTTCGCTATATACGGTCCAGTTTACTTGTATCGTTATATCCAATAATTCTTTATATTCAATTTCGCTATATACGTTCCATTTTACAACATGTATAAGTTAATGGGAGATGGGGAATAAATGTTGTATCGTTATATCAAATCATTCTTTATATTCAATTTCGCTATATACGTTCCATTTTACTACATGTATAAGTTAATGGGAGATGGGGAATAAATGTTGTATCGTTATATCAAATAATTCTTTATATCCAATTTCGCTATATACGGTCCATTTTACTACATGTATAAGTTAATGGGAGATTGGGAATAAATGTTGTATCGTTATATCAAATAATTCTTTATATTCAATTTCGCTATATACGGTCCATTTTACTACATGTATAAGTTAATGAGATATGGGGAATAAATGTTGTATCGTTATATCAAATAATTCTTTATATTCAATTTCGCTATATACGGTCCATTTTACTACATGTATAAGTTAATGAGATATGGGGAATAAATGTTGTATCGTTATATCAAATAATTATTTATATCCAATTTCGCTATATACGGTCCAGTTTACTTGTATCGTTATATCCAATAATTCTTTATATTCAATTTCGCTATATACGTTCCATTTTACAACATGTATAAGTTAATGGGAGATGGGGAATAAATGTTGTATCGTTATATCAAATCATTCTTTATATTCAATTTCGCTATATACGTTCCATTTTACTACATGTATAAGTTAATGGGAGATGGGGAATAAATGTTGTATCGTTATATCAAATAATTCTTTATATCCAATTTCGCTATATACGGTCCATTTTACTACATGTATAAGTTAATGGGAGAGATTGGGAATAAATGTTGTATCGTTATATCCAATAATTCGTTGTATCCAATTTCGCTCTAAGAGAGCCTCACTGTATTTCTCAATTTTACTAACACTACGGATAAGATGAGATGTCGAGTTACTCAGCATCTCGTACTGGTATACACTGGTTTATATTCAAACTGAACTTCTTTCAAAGTCACCGGGACAGTAAAAGACACTTTCAGGTATGTAGAATGCAGCTTTAAGAACACAACTTGTTTACAATGAACAACTTCACATTTAACCCCCTTCATTGCTATGATGTCATTTGCTTCAAACAACTGTTGTCTGTTTTTATTTCTCAAATTTAAATTTTGGACAGATTGACTTAAGTAATATCATACTGAGTCTCAAATAGTCTTGATCCTTATCAGACGCCGCGTCACGCGGCGTCTGATCAGGATCCAAACTGTTTGCAAACAACAACTGTTCTCGAGGCAAGACAGTGAAGGGGATAAAGAAATCTCATATGTTACTGAATTTGATGAGATTCAGACCCAAATGCCTTTATTAGAAACACGCAAGTTTTCAAGAATAATGTACAGTAGAATCCCTCTATTACATGTACGGACACTTGAAAGAAAGCTTGTACTTAAGATACATATAAGCTTTCAACAAAGATGCTATTGAAGTAGAAAAAAATCAACAGAAACGTCGTGCTTTAGTTTAACATTGATTTGAATTGTCATCTGTCTTTAAGACAACGCATTAGCCTTAACGTGAGTGGATCTAATGGTGCGGATATTACTGTAAATTATTTCTGTTTGTCAAACTTAATTTTATTTGAGACGAACGAAGACAAACTACAAGCAGTAACGGACATGATACTGATTTAGACTAATGCACGCATCAAAGCCCTGTAACTGTAGGGCTGCCATTTCTCCGGGTTTTTCCTAAATCTTCGGATTTTTTTTCTGGTACATGGTAGCTTAAAGCAGGTTGAAAGTAAAGCAGAATGCGCCTTAAGGCGCATTCTACTTTACTTCCAGCCTGCTTTAAGTACTCACATGTCAACAAAATTAGAAACAGACTATGTGGTAAAGGTACGATTCGTAAAATCGCACTTCAAAAACGTAAATTTGGAAATCATAGGATTTTTCATGTCAACTTATGGCAGCCCTGTAACTGTAAAAACGATGACGTTCACCAGGAGATTGTCAACACGACAATATCACATTACGTGATGACAGCTTGCCAGGAACTGACAGCTTTGGGATCTCCTAGCTAGCAGCTGCTTTAGCCCATCCACCCCTGAAACTTGTAATGAAAAATCCCAGTTCCCAAGTAGGTTTAGTCCATTATTAAAATATTAAAAATATTGGCTATTTAGTGTTGCTTTTTACAATTTATAGCAAAATTACAAACAGTCTAGATCCTGATCAGAGGGCACCTTATGGAGCTCTCTGATCAGGTTCTACATTGCATAGAAAGTGTGTACTCTTCAAACGAATATGAAAATTAAGACCAGGCACCCCTTATATCAAAAATGGATTTTATCAAATATACGAGTGTAAGCATGGAGGAATCCACTTGGCGCAAATGGCTTGAATATGTTTTATTTCGGAAATATGGCAATAAATTCCCATTACAACACATACAGAAAACATTTCAATCAAACATGTACATGTATATGTACATCAGTAGATAAATGCATACATAGTTTACATACATACAAATCAAACAATGATAGTGTGCTCATATGAAATAAACGCTTTTCTTCTCCGGTGACTGCTATTTACAATACAAACTGTCTGGGAGCAAGATAAGACAACGGGAGCGCAGGATTAGACGACAGGACTTAACCCATTACCCCATAGTTTTGAAGATATATGACCACTTAAAGCAGCTTTACTTTCAACCTGCTTTAAGCTACCATCTGCTAGAATACAGAAACTATTTCTTATGAACCATATTTGTCACTTTAAAAATTACAACTATTTTCCTTAACGGTGGAATAAATTAAAGACGTAAAAAGGTGTATTTATGGGGTAATGGGTTAATATTTCAAAATGTTTGATAATCGTAATATAAATAAATATACATGTTCAAATACTATTGTCAATATCAGGGTTTTAAACATTTAATTTCGTTTAACCAATAACACCATAGTGACGAGTATATTCTTCATTTACAAACAGGGTAGATGAGAAGAGTACACTTGTCATATGCAAACCGTGTAGACCTTGATCAGAAGCCCCCCGTAAAAGTCCTCTGCTTAGGGTCTTCAAAGTTTTGTCATTTTGCAAAATATTCTAACAAACAACCCTAAACAGTCAAAAATAGACTAGACTCAATTAGAAAACTGGAATTGTTTGTTTGAAGTTTTATGGGTGAATGGGTTAACCCTTTCCCCCATAGAAGCGCCTTTTAGCACATTCAGTTTATTCCTCCGCTGAAGAAAATAGTTCAAATTAATACAGGCAGGGATATGTATCATAAGGAATATTTTATTTATTCTAGCAGGTAGTAGTTTTAAGCAGGCTGAAAGTAAAGCAGAATTCGCCTTAAGGCGCATTCTGCTTTACTTTCAATCTGCTTTAAGTAATCACCTACTAAGTAGTCAACTATTTTCATAACTAAAAACAGCATATGGGGTAAAGGGTTAAAATGGTAAACATTTCGCCACGTAAGATGTAACAGCAGAACGCTACAAGCTATATACAATATAAGAGGAATCCATTGAAAACAAATAATGAGAATATAACTAAGGCTGTTTTTGTTCACTCCAATTCCGCCGGGAAATATGAAAACAGCTAAATGACAGAGTATCATAAAATCATTGAAACTCAATGAGCTATTCTGAATATCTGTACTTTTATATTTGTACACTTTTATTGTAATCTACAGGAACCACCCTCAATTACGACCAGGGCCCGATGTTATAAAACTTAAAATGAACTCTGTGCTCAAACTCAGTTTTTATTACATACTCCAGTTTTAACAAAACATGCTTGAGCTGATTTAAGTAAACTGATTTGAATATATTTTTACAAGAGAATTATGGCATGCAAATACTTGTATACAAAAAGTTTGCTAAAGTGGTGTGAGTTGAGAAACAATTCTGAGTCTTGACCACAGAGTTCATTTAAAGTTTTTTTCTTGGGCCAGTAAAAAGAAGGAAGATTGTATGAAAGATATGTGAAAGTGTAACGTGCAAACCGAGTGACCCAGCGACAACAAACCCCGTCGGTGCAAACCTTAAGCTCACACCAAGAGATGTTTGTTGCGCTATATAATTGACTCTACTTCCAAACATACAACGGTTTGGGAAGCCTCACTTACATATACCAACGTACGTAACACAACTCTCCCCTCCGAAAAGTCTCGTCCCGAGACTTGGACCCTGGGAGAACCGTGGGCAAGGCAACTCCGGTCTGGCAGTTGTCATTATCCCACCGTTGCCACCATTTGTAACGTGCAAACCGAGTGACCCAGCGACAACAAACCCCGTCGGTGCAAAGCTTAAGCTCACACCAAGAGATGTTTGTTGCGCTATATAATTGACTCTACTTCCCAACATACAACGGTTTGGGAAGCCTCATTTGCATATACCAACGTACGTTACAATAGTTTCAACGAACTGAAAGTAAAACAGAAAGCTCTTTAATGTTTTACTTCAACTTGCTTTGAGCAGCGACCTGCCTGAAACACCTAATGATAAACACAATTTGGAGCTCGTAATAGGGTGTTTTATTGTAGCTGAACAAACGTATACATAACATATACTCAATTCCAAAAGAAACTGTGTACTTTTTATTTTCAAATATGTTGATATCTACAAGAAGTATCGAGTTAAAATTTGAAACACAATATCTCGTGTATATTTGCCATCCATCGATAACAAAATCTATACTTAATATGAAGAATTTTTTATTTTATTGGAAAATCCGTTATTTTGCATGTTTTGCACGTGCAGCTCAAGGAAAATGCAAATGACACCGAAAACGTGCATGAGTGTAAATCGTATGCCTTATACGAACTTGCTGAGATTGATTGAAAATAGACAAAATAGAGTCTTTGCAATGCTTATTCATAACAATAACGTCACTAACGTGAGTCGGACGTTAGGATACCAAAGAAACACAATCATTCGGTTGCTCAAACGTTTTCAACATACAAGTGGAGTGGCAGATCGCCACAGACAGTGCACAGATGTTCAACAAACGAATGTGTTACGTTGACGTTACTTCGACGTCGTTTTAAAGCAGCGTCTAGTTCGGCAAAACAGTACGGTGTCAGCTGACAGACCGTATTGTGTTGGCTCCGGCAAACTCGGACACCCTCCCGGTCTAGGGGACCCTTTGTGGGACAGACCTTGAAATCACCTCAAACGGCTGCTCGTTTGCGAGTATGACGTAATTTCCGTTTGGGGCGACCATAGTGGACTCGTGTATTTTCTCTGATATGTCTTATACTATTCTTAGACAACATGATGCTCGCACTCGGGGCTTTAGGAGAAAATACCCTATGGACCTTGCAAATGCTCTAACTCAGGTATAGGTCAACGTTTCATTCTTGACGTCGTTATTAGACGCGATGTCTCATTGCTATGCCGCTTGCATCATGAGCAAATATGGACACATACGATACTGGCAAAAATTATAATCAGGTTACAAATAACCGACATAAAATTCCAAACTGAACACAGTCTTTTTCTCAGAGTTATTTTGCAACTTTGATTTTAACACTTCGTCTTTTCTCGTTTAAAAACATATAGTTTAAACGAATGCATCCCAAAATCTGGAATAACTGTCGTATTGTTTGTGAACTGGTCTAAAATGTTGGTACCATAAACGTAGGTTTTCAGGAAAACAATCAATAAATAATTACAGAAAACAAAGTGCACAGTTTCTTTTGGAATTGAGTATATATGAATATTTTCATGTTTAACAAAATACGTGTAAATATAAAACATTTATACAAAAGCAAAAGGGTTGAGTCACAAGTTCCAACAAGGTAATTTCTCTCCACGCCACTTGACCATTTCATGTGTCGCGGTGCCGTAAAACCTAATTCGACCAACCTCACTTATCTATATGTACAGGGTAGGGGATATAGTGAATCTAACACCACCGTGAGTGTCAGATAAGAATATCCCACCCGAGTTTTGAAGATATTTTTGTAACACGAGGCTTTGCCGAGTGTTCCAAAGATATCTTCAAACGAGGGTGGGATATTCATCTGATACTCAACTGTGGTGTTAGATTTATTTTCTCACCTCGTCAACCCTAAAAACGCGTTTAACTTGCTTTACAGTGGCGAGTCGTATTTTAAGGCGCTAATGCATGCATGACGACGTCATGACGACGTCAAAACAACGGCAATAACAACCAATCATAAGATAGTTCCATTAGTTCGGCTTGTCTGTCCGGACAGATAAGGTTATCTCACACCCCCTAGATTTCGGGATACCTCTGTCCGAGAGGTGAGAATAATAGAATCAAGCACGGCTTCTGGTCAAGACGGACGAGGGTCTAGACTCGTCCGTCTTGACCAGAAGCCGTGCTTGATTATTTTTCTCGCTTAAAATACCTCTTAAAACGAGTATATTAAAGGATTTGTAAAGACCTACTTTTTTCCCGTATCACACATTCCATATCCAATAGCAACAAACAGCTGTTTGAAAGTCGCGCTATTTCAGCTTGGCTTTGACATCTATTTGTACACACGTTTTAAGAAGAAAACGTGTCCAACTTTAGATCATAACTCAGAAATACAAACGGTTTTTATTGAATCCAAGCGGTTTGAATAGTTTAAGTTATCGAAACGATCATTTCTTCCTTTATATACGTTCTACTTCTAAGCCATAACAACAACCGACGTCAATGACGTCACATAAGAACGTGACGTTACGCGGATACTCAGTCATTTGAAACAATCAACAAAAACAACATAAACCACTGTTTAAACGCCGGATCATTGAATTGTCGAAAGCCACAGCCAGTGTAGAGTTTATTGTAAAATTGTCGATTACATTTCTCTCTGTGAACGTAGCTTGAGGTCAAATTTTAGTTTTAGGGTATTTCTGTAAGAGTTTCCTCCCGTTCCCTTGCTTAAACCCATTCGGGCGGAAGAATACCGTACCAGACAAGGTTTGCCGCACTGCTATTTATAGTAACAAAATGCGGTCTAGCACCCCCAAAAAGCGAGAAACGTTATTCATTCCCAATAAATGAGCTAAAAATAAAAACAATGAAATCAACTGCAAATCGTCTGGAGCCAAATCAGTTTGAGGCCGTTCTCAGGCATAAGCTCAAACATGACCAATCAACTGCTTGAGACATTTGTCAGACTCAACTCAAATGCTCTACATCCTTAGATATTGACTTCAAAATGTTTGCAACTCATTCTTCTCGGTATTAAACTGTGTTTAATTTTGTTAAAATGGGATGGCATATCGTATTCCCATCAGTGCCTGTCATGTAGCCTTAAGGATGAATTGACGAGAATAACAAAGCATTGCAATCTCTAGAAAGCTACTTTAATCAAGGTTTAACAAAGTTTTTATGTCTTTACAAAAATAACGTTTCGTCTGTTTAAGTATTGCTAAAGGGCTAAGACGTGTATCTGCGAAATACAGTCCTTGGACCAAGGTTATAAATCTTTTGAGGTTTGATATCGTTTTCAAGCATTTGATTGATCAGATTTGAGCTTTTGCTAAGCAAAAGCTCAAATCCGATCAGTCAAACGCTTGAGAAAAATCTCAGCCCCAACTCAAAAGATTTATAACCTTATAGACACTGGCTGGTTTCTTGTCACATTTGTTTTGACTAAAGCTTACATCATTTTTTAAGAATTTATCCCTTTACCCAAGTGGTTTTTCTAGTTATGCGGCATCTGATCATGATACATATTATTTGACACTCATTTCAATATTTCTCACTTCAAAATACATGTACCTAAAATTAAAAATGCATAAGTTTAGCCAAACGACAATTGTTTAACCCTTAGCCTGCCACTCAAGACTATAGCTCCATATGCAAACAGCTTGGATCCGGATGAGACGCCGAGTAACTCGGCGTCTCAATCGGATCCAAGCTGTTTGACACTCGGACAACATTTTCAGCAATTTTGAGCAAATTTGAAGCACTTTGAAACTTGGAGCAGACGAGAAATATAGCAGACGACAATTTATTTGGCGGGCTAAGGGTTAAAATTGATGGCGTCATGGCAGTGAATGGCTTTAACTATAGTCAGGTACAAGAAGTATAGTGAAGCTCACTTATAACGAAATCGGGTATAACGAAAACTGCTATATCGGTAAAATGGGAGATCATCCTTGTTTAACCGACTATCACAGCATTATCATAGCATAGTCTCCCTTAGATACAAGAGGATCGTGATTGTCCTGAATCGCTCACCCGGTATCCATGGCTACGATCATGATGACAATAAGATTTGTAGTTAGCTTTTTATTTAGCCATATCAGGAAAACCTTACCCATCGATTGCTAGTCATAGTTCGTAAGCAATATACAGTAATATAAAAACAAGAGCCGCATGCGGCCCTAAATCGCTCACCTGGTACCCATGTTACGGTCATGGTAATAAACCAGTAATGGTAAAGTTTTCACTATAAGCCATCATTGGTAAATTCATCCCCATCCTCTGGCGGCCATGTTTGAGCTAGGAAGATTATTTGAAGAAAACTGGCAAAGGGTCACCCATGAATCATTATTTGCGTAAAAATATTCTTAAATCAGACCAATAGTTTCAGAGAAAAAGATTTTTAAAGATTTTCTATACGGAAATATAAGGAAAACTTGCCCCACCCACTGGCAGCCATGATTTTAAAGATAACAAAATGATTTTAAGAAATCTGGTAGAGAGTAATGAATGTATCATTTGTGTAAAATTATTTTCAATTCAGTAGTTTCACAGAAGAAGATTTTTAAAGTTTTTACTATACAGTAACATAAGGAAAATGTGCCCCACCCACTTGCGGCCATGTTTTTTTTTAGATATCACAATTATTTTTAAAAATCTGGTAGAGGGTCACCAATGGATCATTTGTGTGAAATTACTCTCAAATCGGACAAGCGGTTTCAGACAAGAAGATTTTTAAAGTTTTCACTATATAGCCATATAAGGAAAATCTGCCCCACCCACTAGCGGCCAGGTTTTTTAAGATAAGAAAATTATTTTAAGAAATCTGATAAAGTGTCACCAATGGCATATTTGTGTAAAATTATTTTCAATTTGGACCAGTAGTTTCACAGAAGAAGATTTTTAAAGCTTTTACTATGCAGTAACATAAGGAAAATGTGCCCCACCCACTGGCGGCCATTTTTTTTTTAGATATCAAAATGATTTTACGAAATCTGGTAGAGGGTCACCCATGGATCATTATTTTGTGTGAAATTACTTTCAAATCGGACCAGCGGTTTTAGACAAGAAGGTTTTTAAAGTTTTCCCTATATAGCTATATAAGGAAAATTTGCCCCACCCACTAGCGACCATGTTTTTTACGATAGGAAAATTATTTTAAGAATCTGCTAGAGGGTCACCAATGGCACATTTGTGTAAAATTATTTTCAATTCAGACCAGTAGTTTTTGACAAGAAGATTTTTAAAGTTTTTTCAATTGGAACCACAATTTCAATTGGATGACCAATATTTGAAGAAATCTGAGAGAGTACCCTACAAGGAACAATCCTATGAAGTTTTGAAGAAATTGGCCCAGTGGTTTCTGAGAAGAAGATCTTTAAAGAAAAAGTTTGACGACGGACGGACTGACGGACGACGACGGACACAGGGCGATCACAATAGCTCACCTTGGCACTTCGTGCCAGGTGAGCTAAAAATCGTGCTCCGCCCAATGTCGTCCATGTTTTTAAGCTAGCAAATTTATTTGAAGAAACTTGGTAGAGAGTCACCAATTGATCATTTGTTAAAATATTTTCAAATTTGGTCATTAGTTTCAGAAAAGAATGTTTTTTAAATTTTCACTATAAGCCATCATAAGTATACTTGCCCCACACACTGGCGATCATGTTTTTGAAGCTAGGAAAATGATTTGAAGAAATCTGAAAGATAGTCATCCCTGAAGTATTTGTTTAACATTATTTTTTATTCAGTCCAGTACTTTCAAAGAAGATTTTTTAAGTCTTTACTATACAGTAATAATGAAATTGGCCAAGTGGTTTGAACTGGTTTCCAAAAAGTTCTTTAAAGGAAAAGTTGACGACGTACGGACGAACGGACACAGTGCGTCCACTTGGCATTTCGTGTAACATATAGTCAAGTAATTCAGACTATCTTCAATTAGTTAAATACATCTTAGATTGATTGGAGATATCTTAAATTGAATTGAAGCTAATCTTCAAGTAGAAATATGTACAGCCATTTGACGATATCTTTAGTTCAACTAAAAAAAGTTTAATCTCTTTGAATATATCTTTACTCAAATTGAAGAGATCTTTAATTGACTTGAAGATACATTAAATTCAATTGATGATGCTTTCAATTGAATTGAAAATTTCTTTAAATCCATCAAAGATATCTGTTTTTCGTACATTACATTTATATAGGCTAATGAACTAGCTATTAAACTCCTACTAAAAGACATTTTCATATAATTATATATATATATATATATTATGTTAACCCATTCACTACCTAACCCGAGTACAATCGTTATTTGCAAACATTTTGGATCCAGATCAGACGCCGCATGCGGCGTCTGATCAGAATCCAAACTGTTTGATACTCATTTCAATATTCCTTTAATAAAATAATGAAAGTTTAAATTTTAAAAACAAAAGCAGACAATAGTCATTTAAAGCAGGTGACGTCATGTCAGTGAAGGAATTAACATTTATCTATTCTGTTTCTGTGTATACCCTTTACATTTGCAAACAGTGTACAGTGGAGAATCTGTTATTCTTTCCCAATAAACGCGTTTACGCTAAAACTATTATTTGCAGTGCAAACAGTTTGCAGCCAGATCAGACGCCGGGTAACCCGGCGTCTGATCAGGCTCCAAACTGTTTGCCACCAAGATAAACAAGAATTATCAGAATTGTCCAAAAGTTGTTCTTTTCTACGTTTTAGTGTTTTGCGTTTGCGTACGTTTGCGTTTAAACGGGAAAGAATAACAGATTCTCCACTGTATACCCATATCAAAGGAATCCTCTGATCAAGGTCTAAACTATTTGCTAATTAAGAGCAGTATTTATTGAACTACCAATAATTTCAAGTAGACTGGTTCATGTTTTGGTGATTAAAAGGATCCGCCAGGGAACGCAATTACCCACAAGAGTTACTTAGTGTTTAAAGAGTTATCTCGTCATTGCATGGTAGTAAGAGTGCTTGATACAGTGGAGAATCTGTTATTCTTTCCCGTTTAAACGCAAACGTACGCAAACGCAAAGCGCTAAAACGTAGAAAAGAACAACTTTTGGACAATTCTGATAATTCATGTTTATCTTGGTGGCAAACAGTTTGCAGCCTGATCAGACGCCGGGTTACCCGGCGTCTGATCTGGCTCCAAACTGTTTGCACTGCAAATAATAGTTTTAGCGTAAACGCGTTTATTGGGAAAGAATAACAGATTCTCCACTGTATGCCTATAAACTTAGACATAAATGGCCACATAGTAAACGACATCACTATATAATACTAAGCCCACCATGGACAGCACCTTGATGGCTAATAAACTAAGGAAGGTCGTCTTCCCAGGTGCGAATTCTCATATAAATGTGCATGGAATACATGGATTAGGGACCTGTCTTACGTTACGTCGTACGACAAAAATGGCCGTAATTCAAAACGTTAACATACATCTGATTTCTCTATGTTATTCTGTCTTGTGGTATCTCTTTGGAATCGTCTTTTCAAGACGATTCCAAAGAGATGTCACAAGACAGGATAAGATGCAGAAAAAGTTTATACTTGAAAGTTAAAAATTTGACTTACGATAATATTAATTTTGTCGTACGACGTTTCGTATGACGGGAGCAAGTCTTTGTACTTGTAATAACCAGCAGTTGTGCGAGAGTGTTTTTACACATAGTTTGAGGCCAGGGATTATTTACAATTCCCTGGTAGATCCACTTCAGAATGGTACTGGAGCACGTGTAACTTGAGGGATCTGTTCTGTGTGAACGCCCTGGGGCACTGGGAGCACTGGTAGGGTTTCTCACCCGTGTGTTGTCTCATGTGGGCTTCTAGGCTACTCTTGTAGGGGAAAACCTTCGGGCAATAAGGACAATGGAGACTGACGAGTGTACAAGCTTTGGTATTGGTTCCCTCTTTACCAATAGATGACGTCACAACTGAAAATAATAATAATAAAGACTATATTTAACGAGAGAGAGTTCATTTGGTATAGACCAATCTTCCATGAGGCCCTCAACATATATATAAAAGTACATAAAACAAAAGGCATTTCATACAAAACAAATAATTAACAACAATATAACAATACTAACTGGATGTAGCAATTTGCAAGAATAATAAATATACATAAACAGGTGTATATATCTATGTTAACCCATGGAATTTTTTCAATAACCTGTAATTGTTTTCATATAATTTCCCATCGTTTGTTATTAGTTTCGTTTGACTCTTTGCATGCTGGGTACATGTTTCGTTTGCAACAGTTTCTAATATACAATCAATTAGCATTAATTTTAATGGTCGTAATAGCGAGGGTTTACTGTATTTATAAAACACTGTTTGCCATGGCAACCACAATTTCAATTGGATGACCTATATTTGAAGAAATCTGAGAGAGTACCCTACAAGGAACAATCCTTGAGTTTTGAAGAAATTGGTCCAGTGGTTCTTTAAAGAAAAAGTTTGACGACGGACGAACTGACGGACCAGTTTACCGGGTTTACCCGGCGTCTGATCAGGCTTCAAACTGTTTGCCACTCAAATTAAAACTGGTAGTAGGAATTGTCAAAAGGTTGTCATTTTTCTATATTTCATTGCAATGCGTTTGCGTTTGAACGAAAGAATCGCGTTTTCTCCACTGTATTTCAGACTGGTAGCCAACTCGCAATCGATGGCCATTTACTGAACTCATCACTGGTCGCAAGTGTTCAATTTGATAACGGATATTCACCATAATATTAACAATACAGTACAGAACAGTGTTTTATTCAGATATGTACAAGGTTTATCATCTCAGGCACATACAATATTCACAAATAGATGACATCACGTGATTATATGATATAGTAAATATCACCCGTTTAGAGGATGAACACAACAGTTAGTTTCATTAACCCTTTCCCCCATAAACGCGACTTTTAGCATATTTAATTTATTCCTCCGCTGAAGAAAATAGTTCCAGTTTATATCCTTATGAACAATTATCATAACAAATATTTTATATAGCCTAGCAGATGGTGGTTTAAAGCAGGCTGAAAATAAAGCAGAATGTGCCTAAGGGCACATTCTGCTTTATTTTCAACCTGCTTTAAGTGGTCACCTGTATTCAAAACTAGAAACAGGCTTTTGGGTAAAGGGTTAAACGAATGTTTTATTCTAACATCATCTCTAAGTAAAGTATACAAATTGTGCTTTATATTTGTCGAATTCATTGATTCAGCAACATATATAGGTAGACCTGAACCACTAAGACGTTAATCGTTGTTGCAAAACAGTTTCTGATCTGGATCCAAACTATTCAATATATAGAGGATATCGAATGAGTGTGTTTAAAGTCGTGAATTTATTGAATACGTTGGATATACGTGTTGTAGGGTTTCATTCATCCATAAATAAAAACACCTATCAAACTAAAATAAAGAAAAACAAGATCAATTACTATCTATAGAAACGTACACATTAAAACTATAGACAGGAACCACAGCACATTGTCCAGAGATGTTATACTTTACCAATTAACGCATTTATGCTAAAAACATTATAATTAATTGCAAACAGTTTGGAGCCTGATCAGGCTCCAAACGGTCTGCCACTCGGATTCAAATAAATCACCAACGTTTTTCAAATGTATGCGTTTAGTTTGGTTTTAACGGGAAAGAATAATGTCTTCTCCACTATACACTCAGTGCAAAAAGAAACGCACACTTTTATACAATATTATCTGTATGTAGAAGGAACGTATTTGTGAAATAATATTCTCATTACAGTCAGTAGTTCCGTCTTGGGCTATCAATGTTGAAAATGGGAGGTTTATCATTAAATTGGTATCATCACAACCTGTTCAAATCGGTGCGGTGTTTTCAGCAGGCACTAGTTAACTCTTTCGCTGCCAAATTAATCGTGAGATTTTTATCCCACCACCGTTTCATTGTCGTCTGCTTCAATTTTGTTGTTTGCAAGATCGTTTCAAAGTAGTATCACTTAAAGTAATTCTATACGAGTGTCAAACAGTTTGGATCCTGATCAGACGCCGCGTTACGCGGCGTCTGATCAGGATCCAAACTGTTTGAAAACGCGCCGTTTGACGTCATTAAGAGTGAAAGGGTTAAAATACAGCACAGTAATTTTAAGTATATGTTTTTCTAAACTTGTGGCAGAATTAAATTGATCTTGAGATATGGTCTTAGTATCTTAAAAAAGTATCTTAATCTGCGCCTGAGCACAATGTGCGTTTCTTTTTGTACTGAGTGTATATACAATTGAACAGAAAGAGAAACAGATGACATTCGGACCGTGGCCAAGTATACAATAATAATAAGAAGAAGAAGAAGAAAAAGAAAAAGAAGAATATATTAATGATGATGATGACGATAACAATACAATGTAAAAACAAGAGCACCGCGTGCGTTTGCCAACGCTCGTCTGTTTTTTACCATCATAAAATAATAAAGTTCAATTAGGTTAATGTCAAAATCAATTGGTATACCATTATGGTATGTGTGGATAGGACTTGGTTAAGCATTCATATCAAAATATGTTTTGGATAAAATAGAGAAGTAGTTACAGTGGAGAATCTGTTATTCTTTCCCAATAAACGCGTTTACGTTAAAACTATTAATTGCAGTGCAAACAGTGTGGAGCCAGATCAGACGCCGGGTAACCCGGCGTCTGATCAGGCTCCAAACTGTTTGCCACCAAGATAAACAAGACTGATCAGAATTGTCCAAAAGTTGTTCTTTTCTACGTTTTAGTGCTTTGCGTTTGCGTACGTTTGCGTTTAAACGGGAAAGAATAACAGATTCTCCACTGTATGACCAACGCTAATATTTCGGACGACGGCAACGACGATGATGCAGGCGCAAATTGACTACAATAGCTCTTCTTCGAAAAACAGACTAGCTTATATAAAATAAAATCATATAAACTAAAATACTACTACAGTGGAGAATCTGTTATTCTTTCCCGTTTAAACGCAAACGTACGCAAACGCAAAGCACTAAAACGTAGAAAAGAACAACTTTTGGACAATTCTGATAATTCTTGTTTATCTTGGTGGCAAACAGTTTGGAGCCTGATCAGACGCCGGGTAACCCGGCGTCTGATCTGGCACCAAACTGTTTGCACTGCAAATAATAGTTTTAGCGTAAACGCGTTTATTGGGAAAGAATAACAGATTCTCCACTGTAATAATACTGATATAGTAATGATGATGGTGATAAAAATAATAAACTAGAACGTGCTTTTGAGAAAAACAAATCTCTCCCCCGTATTCCCCTATCCCAAATAACTTTTCTAGTGGCAGATCATGTGACCTTTGACCGACTGACCTCAAATGCAAGCCCATGCATCCCCTTGTCATAAGCATCGAGTAGATCGAAAATGGACATGATTGCTCTATTAGAACAAAAGTTATTGCACGGAAACCAAAGCAAAATCAAATTCTATTTTTAGTAACAGATCATGTGACCTTTGACCGACTGACCTCAATGCAATCCCATGCACCCCCTTGTCATAAGCAACAAGTAGATCGAAAATGGACATGATTGCTCTATTCGAACAAAAGTTATTGCACGGAAACCAAAGCAAAATCAAATTCTATTTTTAGTAACAGATCATGTGACCTTTGACCGACTGACCTCAATGCAATCCCATGCACCCCTTGTCATAAGCAACAAGTAGATCGAAAGTGGGAATGAATGCTCCGTTAGAATAAAAGTTTTTGTCCGGAAAACAATGCGTGACAGACAAACAGACGGACAGACAAACAGACAGCACAAAAATATGTCTCCCCACTAAAGTTGGGGAGACATAATACGTAATAATACGTAATAATAATAATAATTATAATAATTACATTAGGACCATGGTCAAATATACATTAAACCCCAAATAGTGCGATCACTCAACAAGAAGCTAGTGTATTTATTGCATATAGCTAGTGGTTGCCTAAAGTGTGTAGCTTGTTTCCTTAATACATCACTCGTAGTAAACTGTCGGTAAATATATACTGTGTAAACTAGTGCCTTCCAGGGAAAGTCAATCTGATGCTCAGTGTTTCAAAAAGTGTAAAATTCAGTACGGAAGTCCGTTGCAAACAGGTTGGTTCCAGATCAGGCCCCGCAGTTGCGGGACCTGATCAGGAACCATCCTGTTTGTCACTGGACAATTTGCAATTGGGGATGCAAAAATGTCGATTTCAGAATTCTGTAAGCAGAAATGCCCTAAATTTTGTTAATTTTCAAAACATTTTCAATTTCCAACATTTGTGGATACATGTATTAAACAAAGGTACACAACACTACCAGTCTGCAGCAAAGGTCTCGGAGGTTAGCCTGTATATAGGCCTAATTGCTTTTGAGTGATCGCGAACAAGAGCTTTACTTTGTACAGTGGAGAACACCTTATTATTTCTAAATAACACGGCTTCTGGTCAGGCTCAAAAGTGTTTACCACTCAAATCAAAATAAATCGTGAGAAATTTTGAAAAATTTGAATTTTCTGCACTTTAGTGCATTGGGTTTGCATTTAGACGGGAAAGAATAACGTCTTTTCCACTGGCCAAGACATATAATACTATAAAAATGAAAGACATGCATCGCATGACGAAACATGTTTGTATATCGTAGTACATGTAGATTATAATTTAGTATCAACGTAAAGGCATGTAACGTCAATTTAACCCCCCCCCTCCACCTTCTAAGGAATCAAATATATATAATATATATTATACAAACGAGTCTTGCCCATGCAACTAACGCGTTTGCACTAAGACCTGGTTCAATGACAAAGAGTTTCTGGACATTTCAGACGCCGATTAACTTTGCCAAACAGGTTTAAACATATTGTCATTTTTTTTCCTAAAAGCAATTTATTCCCATTTTCAGATGTTTTCATTTTTGTTTACATTTGATTTCGTTTAACCCATTACCTCATAGCCTATCCCTATGTTTCAAAACAAGTTACTATGTAAAGCAGGCACATTCCGTTTTACTTTCAACCTACTTTTTAAAAGCAATTATCTGCTAGGATATGGAAACTATTTCTGATGCTGCATTTTCGTGACTGTGTAATTTAAAACCATTTGCTTGAGTGGGAAATAAATTAAAGGCGTCAAGGTGCTTGCTTATGAGATAATGGGTACATGGAAAGGAAACTGTGTGCAAAAGACATACATACACTCAGTACAAAAAGAAACGCACATTGTGCTCAGGCGCAGATTAAGATACTTTTTTAAGATACTAAGACCATATCTCAAGATCAATTTAATTCTGCCACAAGTTAAGAAAAAGATATACTTAAAATTACTGTGCTGTATTTTAACCCTTTCACTCTCAATGACGTCAAAAGGCGCGTTTTCAAACAGTTTGGATCCTGATCAGACGCCGCGTAACGCGGCGTCTGATCAGGATCTAAACTGTTTGACACTCGTATAGATATACTTTAAGTCATACTACTTTGAATCTTACTTTGAAACGATCTTGCAAACAACAAAATTGAAGCAGACGACAATGAAACGGTGGTGGGATAAAAAAAACTCACGATTAATTTGGCAGCCAAAGAGTTAACTAGTGCCTGTTGAAAACACCGCACCGATTTGTACAGGTTGTGATGATGCTAATTCAATGATTAACGTCCCATTTTCAACATTGATAGCCCAAGACGGAACTACTGACAGTAATGAAAAGATTATTTCACAAATACGTTCCTTCTACATACAGATAATATTGTGATAAAAGTGTGCGTTTCTTTTTGCACTGAGTGTATACAGTGGAAAAACGTTATTCTTTCCCGTTTAAATGCAAAGCACAAAAACGTAGAAAAGTACAACTTTTAGACAATTCTGACGATTCATGTCAATCTGAATGGCAAAGAGTTTGGAGCCTGTTCAGACACCGGGTTACCCAGCGTCTGATCTGGCTCCAAACTGTTTGCAATGGTAATAATAGATTTAGCGTAAACGCGTTTATTGTGAAAGAATAACGTTTTCTTCACTGAACATGTAAGCAGCTGTTTTATTTTGGCACAAACGCGTTTATTGGCGGGGAGGTCTTCCTCATTATAAGTAATAGTTTTAATACACAGTATTTATGGCGACACTATTGCTTTAAGAATTTGGCCCCGATCTGGCCTTTGCTGTAATGCGTAAGCATGTGACACTTTAGGTGACCCTTCTGTGTGAAAGTCTTGCTGCACACGGTACACAGATATGGTCTGAGCCCCAGATGTAGCTTCCGGTGGAGGTTGAGGGCACTCATGCAGGAGAAATGCTTGTTACACTGGGGGCATACGGGGACAACTGTATCACTCTTCTTCCGCCCTGCTTTGATTTCAAAGTCTGAAATAGTAAAAAAAAAAAGAGAACACTATTTAATTGATCTGGGTCTTCACTGTTTACACAGGACAAGAGTACACTTAACATGTGCACTTTTTCAGATGCTTAAGATACTTTTGTTCTTGCAAGTTGCTGCATCACGGTTGGTATTGTTATATTGTTCTTAATTATTGTTTTGTATGAAAATGCCTTTTGTTTTGTGTGCTTGTATATATGTTGAGGGCCTCATGTAAGATTGGTATTTACCAAATGAGCTCTCTCGTTAAATAAAGTCTTTATTATTATTATTATTTTTATATAATTTCAATTCAATATTCATTTATTTTCTCAGTTTGGAATCACATAAAAGTTATAAAAATAGTTCCTCTCATATATATGTAAACAAACTATGAATAAAAATAGTATATAGAGCTAGATCAGATGCTATGATTGTTACTCGGCGTCTTACAAGGTCACAAACAGTTGCCACTCAGATTGAAACTAAACGTTCATATTTTCGCAAAAAAACCCCCAATTTTCTCCGTTGAAAATGACCCAGAATGTGCCTTAACGCGAATTCTGCTATACTTTGAATCTGTTTTAAGCTACTATGATATCTGCTAGAATGTAGATACCATCTCTGATGTTATATACATGTATGCATGCCTGTATAAATCTGAACTATTTTCTTCAGTGGAGAGATCCTTTTAAATGCGCTTCTATGGAACAAAGAGTTCAACATAAACAGATTGTCACGAAAGAAATTCACCAGGATAGCTTATGTTAACTTATACAATAATTTTCTACTCGCATATCCAAATATTTTTACTTACAATGACAGTTTCGGCACTCCATTGGAGTGCCTTCTTCAGACTGAAGAAGGCACTCCAATGGAGTTCCGAAACTGTCATTGTAAGTAAAAATATTTGGATATGCGAGTAGAAAATTATTGTATAAATAAACAGATTGTTTTGGAAAAAGAATAGCGTCTTCCCTATTGCACAGTGAGTGTTGGCGTAAATACAAGAACATTAACAATGAAAGAACTCTTTTATTATCAAATACATATATAGTCCGCAACATTTGGAGACATGTGTAAACAGTTTATTGTTTCGTGGTTAATATTTATAACGATTTATATTCATGATTTTTTTCTTCAGTAATGCGCTAAAAGGCGATCCTTTGGGGGAAAGGGTTAAAACTGTCCCCCATAGAAGCGACTTTTAGCACATTTAAATTATTCATCCACTAAAGAAAATAGTTCCAATTTATGCACTCATAACAGTTTTAAACTAGTATTAAATGAAATATGTGTAATACTTCCTAGCAGATGGTAGCTTAAACAGGTTAAAGTAAAGTAGAATGCGCCTTAAGACGCATTCTGCTTTACTTTAAACCTGCTTTAAGTGCACCCATGTCTGCAAAACTACAAACAGGCTATGGGGTAAATGGTTAAGCATTAACGAGTTTATAGGGAAAGAATAACGTTTTCTCAATTGTACAGTGGATTAGTGTAAATTTTGTAAATACAAGAACAATAACTGACAGAACTTTTTTATTATCAAATATAGTCTACAACATTACTTGTGTAAACGGTGTGTTGTTTCAGTGTAAAAACAGCGATCCCTCTCTACAACAACACCAAAGAGGAGACTAAGATAGAGTGCGTTGTTCGGAGGGAATTGTTATAGGGAGGGAAATTGGCATATATTATCAAACAGCTTGAATCCAGATCAGACGCCGCGTAACGCGGCGTCTGATCTGGATTCAAGCTGTTTGCCATGTTGTTGTTTTTATGTCAAGTGTCCAATATCATATGTAACTTTGAGAAAAACAGCAGACGACATTTTTAAGCAGACAACATTGCAGAATTGAAACGGTTAAACAATTGCCTTGTTTTTGGGAACAGCGGCAAGCTTTGTTGTAAGGAGGGAATCGTTGGTGGGTGGGCCGTTATAGGGAGGGAGCACTGTATGCAGTTTGTAGTTCGCGAAATACATTGGCAATAGAACAATACAGAATGTCTGTGGTACAATCGAGCCCCGAAATGTCGATCTCACTCAAGTCGAACTTAATTGTATGTCATTATTCTGAACTCACTCAAGTCGAACTTATTTATATGCCATTGTTTTAAACTCACTCAAATCGAACTTAGTTGTAAATCTAACCGTATTTCAAAGTTAAAACGGTAGCTGCGTTTTATCTTTGAAAATACACGAGTATGTTCGATTTAAGTGAGATTGAGATATCGAAATTCAACTTAAAAAAGTTCGACTTAAGAATGCTCGTAGTGTCGAGTTTCTACTGTATATTTAACAAGAATTGTCAGAGAGACAACAAAGCTCGCCCACCGGCACTTTTTTTAGATGAAAGTCACAGGCATCCAACTTTTTCAGTACATGGGAAGGCCTTGCCTTTATACACATGCATAACAATTTCAAATAATTATGAAAGCAGTAGCTTAAAGAACATAGTAGTTTTAAGCATTATTCGAAACCTAAACGCAGATGTCGAAACCTGAACGCGGGCCCTAAGTTCAAGGTCACTTGGGTCAAACTTTTTGCGTGAATAGAAAGCATTTGTACTTACAAACATGCATAACAAATATGAAAGCAATACCTAAAGGGACATATGAGTTGTAAGCGAAGACCTCGAAACCTAAACGTGGGCATTTAGTTCAAGGTCAATATCTTTTCTGTGAATGGATTAAGGTCGTGTCCATAGACACAAACGCAGATTTTGAAACTAAAAAGCGGACCCTAAGTTCAAGATCAAGAACACAGGGGTCAAACATTTTGCGTAAATGGGCAGTTTTTGTCCATATACATAAGCGTACCAAATATAAAAGAAATACCTCTAGGTTTTTAGGAGTAATAAGTATTTTTCGAAACCTAAACACAGATTTAATAACTTGAACGTGGGCTCTAAGTTCAAGGTCTCAATGGTCATTTTTATTTACATGGATATGTCTTGTCTATATACACATGCATACCACATTTAAAAACAATAACTCAAAGGGCATATGAGTTCGAAGCATGCTCAAACGTACATTTCGAACTCAGTTGCTGAGGTCAAGGTCACAGGAGTCCAAAATGTCACAATGTCAAAAAGCAGTATTTCCCCAAGGCATGTGTGGTGTAAGTATGAAAGATGTAGGTGAAATGGCATTGAAGTTGTGAACACTGTTTTGAAATTGCTAACGCAAACGGGAATGGCAACGGAAACAATCGACACCCACGTCTGGGTGACAACATAAGCTCTCCTGAACATTCGTCCGTCGAGCTAAAATGACTTTTTATGATAATCCAAAAATTACATTACGATACTAACAACTGCATACCGCGAAAAAAGTGTTTTAAACATGATAAATAGAACCGTCAAAACTATGATACATGTTGAACGCTTTGCCAACAAAAAAGGTAACTCATTGAACCTTAGCTATATACACATTTATACGCATCCTGTACAAACAAAATGTATTTGAAAAGTAATATTGTCCTATGCAAGCAATGTAGATCCAGACCAGAATACTCATATATGAGTTCTCTGATCAGGGTCTACATTATTTGCAATGTATTGTAATACACACCCAACATTAGACAAATATGGACAAGACTAAACCTGAAAATGGCATTGACTATTTGAAGTTTCAGAAGTCAGCGGTTTAGTACAGTCGAACTTCGATATCTCGAAATCGCTTAACTCAAACTATCCGATATGTCGACACGTGAACTTCATTATTTCATGCTCGGTTATGTCGAACATATCCGTATTTCAAAGTTAAAACGTGGCTAAACCACGTTTTAACTTTAAATACAGGTATGTTCGACTTAACCGAGTTCGTGATATCGAAGTTCGACTGTTTTATCATTATTATGCATATAACTCTAAGAAATATCAGTTATCAATATGTGCACGTACAGTTAAATATAGATCTGTTGGCACTCATCAGTGTCTTAACTGTTTAGTAATGCCCTATATTTAGTACTTAGTAGACACTCGGCTTAATTCCTTCACTCTTTATAAAACGGTGTTATACAGTGTTCTGATAGAGAACATTTGTCTTATGCACACTGTGTAGCTCCTGGTCAGAGGGCTTCAAGAGGAGTCTTTTGACCAGGATATACACACTGCCGTGCCATGACAAAACCTGCCTTATTGCATTGCAAAAAATGTACCGAACAAGCACTTTTGTCTTCACAGGCTCTACATCTGAGTTTGGTCTACGCTACCAAATACTGTATAAAACACTTCTAAATACAATGCTTTAGATGAGTGTTGATGTCAAACAGAGTAGAGCAATGCCAGCTGCCGCATCTTTGACGCGGCGGCTGGCATTGATCTACACTGTTTGCAATGCGATAATGCAGGTTTTGGCACGGCACGGCTCACACGGTTTGTCAACTTAAGATACATTGTGAAATAAACTCTAGTTAGTCAACAACAGACTTGATTAAATAGGAAACTGGAATTGTTAACTAGCAGTATAGGGGACAAAGAATTTAGGCAGCTCTCTGCTTTACTTTTTTCATATTTCTATAAGCTACAATTTATATTCAATGCCATAAATAAATAAGTGATCATATATAGTGGAACCCCTCCAAACCGGAACCTCGAAGTACCAGAATTCTCTCTAAACCGGACAAAAAAGTTGGTAACCTACCCCCCCTTTTTTTTTTAACCCATTACACCATCAATACGCTTTTTTATGGCTTGATTTATTCCTACATTGAAGAGAATACATTTATATGAATAATTTATGTATCATCAGAAATAGAAATAATTTCTGTAATATTTATCATCAGAAATAATTGCTAAATTCTAATAGATAATAGCTTAAAGCAGTCTGAAAGTAAAGCAGAATGCGCCTTTATATATAGGTGCATTCTGATTGACTTTCAACCTGATTTAAGTGATCAGCTATCTTCCATACTAGAAACAAGCTATGTGTTATTGGGTTAAAAACCCTATGAACCCATTTAAACCGGAAATTAATGTTGTCCCCAAACATGCCCGGTTTATAGGGGTTTCACTGATCTGTGTCCAAAAGTAAGCCGATTCCGTGAAAAAACACATAAACTCTAAACTAGTAGTTCTTCTTATTCATATGGGTAAGCTGATGCGATTGTAGATGGGCTTTCTGTGTGAATCCGCGCTGGCAAACCTTGCAGACATGCGGTTTTTCCCCAGTATGGATCCGCATGTGTAACTCGAGGGCGTACGGTCGCTGGAAAGACTTCCCACAGACCCCGCATGAATACTTCGCAGCTCGTCTGTAAGCTGAAAAAATGAAAATGTAGATAGATAGAGGCGTAAATATATACAGTGTTCCCTCTCTACAACAACATCAAGTGGGAGACACATGTTGTGCGAGTTGTTCGGAGGGAGTCGTTATAGGGGGGGGGGGGGGGGGGGGGTATTACCTTAAATTTGCAAACAGCTGTCTGATCAAGGTATGCACTGTTTACGTATATAGGATCTGTCTTGACATGAAAATGAATAATTGTACTCTTTACAGGATATTTTTTATTCTGTTTTATTAGCAATGTTATAATTCAGATGATACATGTAGCTATTTATAGTAGTCGGGTTTTATATATGAATATTCAACAAGACAATAACCAAACTATACATGAGTGTCTCGTTGCTAGTTTGATACCCGAGTTGAAGAAATGAAAACCAATGATACAGTTAAACATGTGTTCACACATTCACCAAATTAAACTTCAAATTGACAATTCCAATTTCAACACAGACTCGCCCATTAGCTACACTGTTCGATTGAACAATCTATTGCAAAATGATAGTGTAGACCCTGATCAAAGTGCTCTTAAGCCTTTCCTCCCTGAAACTTCAAATGGACAATTCCAATTTCCAATACGATCTAGTCCATATTTTGGCTTATAGAGTTGTTTTTCTAAAAGTGTATTGCAATATGACAAACATTGCAGACCCTGATCAGAGGGTTCCTCAATGAGCCCCCTGATCTGGGTATTCACTGTTTGCATATAACAAACGTACTCTTCACAGGTACACTGTTTACAAATGGTGCTTGTAAGCATGACAAGGGTTTTAAGTGTTAAGGATTCCTCTTATTTGGGTCTACACTGTACAGGACATGTAAACTCTGTACAAGTTTTGAAGTCATTACCATATAGCCTGTTTCTTTATTTTTACGACAGTCAAACCATTAATTTTAAAGCAGGTTGAAAATAAAGCAGAATGCGCCTTAGGCGCATTCTGCTTTACTTTCAACCTGCTTTAAGCTACTATCTGCTAGATGTAACAATAGGTTTTTGGTGCATATCCACGGGTGTATCAACTGTATTTTTTTTACTGTATTGGAGGAATAAATAAAAGGCGTTAAAATGCGTATATATGGGGTAATGGGTTAGGAACTCTTTGATCTCGGTCTACAATGTTTGTATTCACAAGTAGACTATTTTAAAGGCCGTATACACACGTCACTAGGAGCCCACTGAGATAATCAACACTGGACTAGTTGTAGTTGAAGTCCTTTTTCATATGGGTAATCTGATGGGCTTTTAGATGGGCTTTCTGTGTGAATCCGCGGTTGCAGAGCGTGCAAACGTGCGGTCTCTCTCCCGTGTGGATCCGCATGTGCATCTCGAGTGCGTAGAAGCTGGGGAAGGACTTTCCACAATATTTACACGAATGTTTTCTTGCTGGTGGTTTGTAAGCTGAAAAATGAAAATATCGAACGTGAGCTAAACAGGCAAAAACATTATCACGGCTGTTGTACATCAGTTAACCTACTACCCCATAGCCTGTTTCTAGTTTTGAAGACAGGTGCCCACTTAACCCTTTGAACCCTAGTCCCGCATATTGGCGTCCTTTGCAAACAGTTAATATGTGAATAGTACACTTGTCCTATGCAAACAGTGAAGACCCAGATCAGAGGGCTCCTGAAGGAGCCCTCTGATCAGTGTCTTCACTGTTTGTCATAATGCCAAACATTGACAAAAACAACCCTTAAAAGTCAGAAATGGACTAGACAAAAATGGAAACTGGAATTGTCCAATTAAGGTTCCAGGGAGGAAAGAGTTAAAGCAGGTTGAAAGAGAAGCAGAACTGTTTTACTTTCCTCTCTGAAACCTCAAATGGACAATTCTAATTTTCAATTTAGTCTAGTCCATTTTCGACTTTTTAGGGGTGATTTTTACACTATATGTCAAAATGACAAACAGTGTAGACCCCGATCAGAGGGCTCCTTAAAGAGCCTTCTGTTCAGGATCTACACTGTTGGCATAGGACAAGTGTACTTCTTACATGTACGCTGTTTGCAAATGACGCATATATGCGTGACTAGGGTTCAAAGAGTTAAGCTACCAACTTCTAGGACATAATGATAATACTTCTCATAGTACATGTTCATGACTATATACATGTGCAGGTAAATTTTCTACAGTTGAAAAATAAACTACATGCCCCAAAAGGCGCTTCTATGTGGTAATTTAAAAGGGTTAAACGGCTATACAATATAACTCAGTATTAACCCATTACCCCATAGCCTGTTTCTAGTTTTGAAGATGGGTGACCACTTAAAGCAGGTTGAAAGTAAAGCAGAATGCGCCGTAAGGCGCATTCTGCTTCACTTTCAGCCAGCTTTAAACTATTATCTGATAAAATATAGAAACTATTTCTTATGATTCTTATCTATAACAGTATACATTGGAACTATTTTCTTCAGTAGAGGAATAGATTAAAGGCGTAAAAAGGCGTACAAGAAGTTTATGGGGTAACGGGTTAAACCAGCCAGAACAAGAACCACAACTCTCAAGACAAGGTTACCGTTTAAGACAGGTCAAGTTTATTACGACCACAAAGTTATTTTAAATATCAGGTATTGAGGCAGGTAATTGCTTAAATCAAGACAGTCAAACAGAAACACCTTGCTTTAAACTGTCACCTGTTTTTTATACAATCAATTAGCCCCAGGTTTAGTGGTAAAAATAGAGAGGTTTTACCGTAGTTGCTTGAAGCTTCATGAGGATTCTGCTGTACCCTCAGTCTGCTTTAAGCAACCATATGTCTTCAATACTGAAACAATCTAGTGATGGAGGGACAAGTTAACGAATTGACCCACTGAAAGATCAAATGGACAATTCCATTTTTTATTTAAGTTGTGTCAATGTGTGACTGTTTATGGTCGTTTTTAAGTAGATTTCAAAATGACAAACAGTTTAGAGGCTGATCAGAAGGATCCTATAGATAAATAGTTTGCACAGGACAAGTGTACTCTTCAAAGGCACACTGTTAGGGCGCATATACACACAAGTCATTTGGGTACAAAAGGGTCTCAAGTATAATATGAACATACACTTCAGTTACGTTTTAATTCTTGATGTTTACACTTTGTTTAACCCTTTCATAGCCAAGTATATCGTGAGGATTTTACCCCTTCACGGCCTTATTGTCGTCTGATTCAATAGTTTTTCTGCACGATCATTTCAAAGTTAGATCTAAGGTAGTATGACTTAAGAATTTTCGAAACGAGTGTCAAACAGTTTGGATCCTGGTCAGACGCTGCGTTACGCGGCGTCTGATCTGGATCCAAAAATATTTGAAAAGTCGACTTTATGCGACTTCCGCGGTGAAAGAATTAATGATTACAATAAATCCAAATCAGCAAAATATTTAGATACTAAATCGGGAAAATATTAGATACTAAAACCGGTAAAGTATTTAGATACTAAATCCGTTAAGTATTTAGACTAAATCGGAAAAAAATTGATACTAAATCGGGAAAATGTTAGATAGTTAATCGGGATTTTTTTAGATACTAAACCTGGAAAATATTTAGATACTAACGTGGAGAAGACGATTTTCTTTCCCACTTTTGTACTTAAATCATGTCAGCTGCATACATTTTGAGCAATATAAGACGCCGTGTAACTCGTTTTCTGACCAGGCTCCAAACTGTTTGCAACTCAGATTATAACAATGATTTTATTAACCTATCTTTTTCTATATTTCTCTTCTTTACGTAAGCGTTTTGTTTCGTTTAAACGGGAAATAATGTTTTCTACACTATATATACAGCGCTCCCTCTCTACAACGACTCCCTCCTTACAACGACCTCTGTTGCAGTTCCCTAAACAGAAAAATTATGTCCAACCTATTCGCGATTGCAATGTCGTCTGCTTAAAAATGTCGATGCTGTTTTTCTAAAAGTCACATAATTGACATTTTGACAGAAGAAACCTAATGACGAGTGACAAACAGCTTAAATCAAGATCAGATGCCGCTTCACGTGGCGTCTGATCTAGATTCAAGCTGTTTGCAAATGTAATCGAAATTCCCTCCATATAATGGCTCCCTCCGAACAACACACACATGTTTTTTCTCCCACTGGGTGTCGTTGTAGAGAGGGAGTGCTGTAGTTCGATAATATTCTTTGTATTCTGTACATATATACACATACATGAAAAGTTTGTTTCTACTATTATAATATGCTACATGCTATTACATTGAAAGTATTTAGAAATCTCGCACAGGCTCTGTCAGGGTCCAAGCGTTTGAGATCATTCTGAGATTAAAAGCTTGAGACTGATGTCAGGGACCATACACGATATATTTTCAAAATATTGATTACAAAAGGTATATAATTTAAGTCTCTTGTTACAGTTTGTTTGAAAATCAATCGTTTCGGTCCCTTTGCTAAGACTCATCTAGAAAGTTTTATAAGCATGGGGCATGATGTTCAATACTATTATCTTAATAAAATATTTGTTTTGACTAAACTGCAAGTTTTAACCAAGCATATACAAGTTTAACGAGCAGAAATATAAATTTAAACTTTTACTCACTTAACCCTGAAACTTCAAATGAAAATTCAAGTTTCCAATTAAGTTTAGTCCATTTTTGATTATTAAGATGTTTGAAAATTTAAGTGCAAAACGACAAACAGTGAAAATCCCGATCAGATAGGGGCTATATAGGAGCCCACCAATTTGGTTCTACATTGTTACATATATATAACATATTATTACAGTGGAGAATACGTTATTCTTTTCCGTTTAAACGCAAATGAAACGCAAACGCAATGCACTAAAATTGAGAAAATGACAACGTTTTGATAATTCTGACTATTAATTTTAATCCGAGTAGCAAACAGTTTGGAGTCTGATCAGACACCGGATTATTCGGTGTGTGATCTGGCGCCAAACTGATTGCAATGGAAATAATAGTTGTAGTGTAAATTGGTTTATTGGGAAACGTCTTCTCCACTGTATTCAAAAATTCATTGTGAAGAAGACCAAGGCTCCAGATAAGAGGGAGTAAACTGAACAAATCCAACATTTTCTCACTTATTTCAGCACCAAATCATATGGTCTTACTACTCATTAGAATCGTCTCTTCGAGACGATTCTAACGAGTAGTGACACCATAGGGTTTAAAGCAGAAATAAAGATTTTAGTTTTTGAAATACTCCCATTATCTGGAGATCTGGAAGACCTGTGTACACGAGTAACTAGAGTACAATCTATTAATCCAAAGACTGCAAATAATAGTTCAAAGGAATGTAAATGTTACTGGTAGATTGAAATCCAAACACAGTTTAACTCAGTATAAACTGTCTTGGTAATTGTCTACCCTATAATAACATGTAATATTTACAAAATGTCAAAAGAATTTCAGAACACAACCAGAGCTCCAGATAAGGAAGGTATTTCAAAAACAAAAATCTTTATTTCTGCATTAAACCATATGGTATTACTACTAATTAGAATCGTCTTTTGGAGACGATTCTAAAGAGTAGTATCACCATAGAATTTGGTGCTGAAATGAGTGAAAAAATGGTGGACTTGTTTAGTTAATCTCTTCATCTGGAGCACTGATGTCATAACTATGTACAAAACATGAACAATAAACCATTTCATGAGAAAACATTTCCTAAATCCTTTCCTTCCTGAATTTTAGAATTTCCAATTTTGTTTAATTCCATTTTTTGGAATTTGGGATGTTTTTGTCAAAGTTTTGCATAACGACAAACAATGCAGACCCTGTGCATAAATCTTTTTAATCTATAGGTTGTCACTCGTATAGGGAAAACATACTCTTAACAGGTATAAACTAAACTGTTTAAACTAACAGGTATATTATTCGGCAATTTGCAAAAGTTTGGCATTCGTTCCAGAACACATATTATACTCTTTTTTAACAGGTACACTACATGTAGTTGCAAAAGTTTCCCGAACACATATAAAAGTGCTAAAACAATGATCTCCATTTCAAAGCAATTTGGAGCCAGATCAGATACGGGATATTCCGACGCCTGATCTGGGTCTTAACTATTTCAATTCAGTTATGTTATCGATCAACGTTTTCTAAAACAAATGGTCGTTTTCAGCATTATTTTTGTTGGTGTTTTTGTTTGCATTTGTAGTTTCGTTAAGTTGGAGCCAATAACGTTTTCCCTACTGACCCGACTCAAACGTTTCCAGACTATATGAAATTATCCATGGACAAATTTGTTTTATCTCTTTCAATACTAAGTAACTCTTGTGGGTTATTATGTTCCCTTTTGAATCATTTTAATTACCGAAACATGAACCAGTCTACATGGAATTCTGAGCATTTTTATATAGTGGTCTAAATTAGCAAACAATGTAGACCCTGATCAGAGGGCTCCTATAGGAGCCCTCTGATCTGGGTCTACACTGGTTGCAAATGCAATGTGTTTCATGTATTTGAAACAGGTCCATGTTGAAAGTGTTGAATAATGACATCTGACTGTACGTCATCTCGTCAAGCCCATATACAAGAACATGCATTTTTTTATGTTTAAAAAGTCGTATCTATTGGGTAATGGGTTAACACACGCCATCCTGCTCTATTTGCCCCTCCTATATGAGCTCGGAGTTCCCGTGCTCTTTGAACATGTGTATTTTCAGCGACCGTTTTTCTGTGAAAGCTCTAGTGCACAGATCACACTTAAAGGGCTTCTCGCCGGTGTGGGTCCTGACATGGCTGTCCAGCTTCGACTTATACATGAACAGCTTGTTGCAATAGGGGCAGCGGTTGCACTTCCCGACGTTGAAGTCCATGCCGACGGATGACCCCGACGCCAATGTTACTGGTACTGGTATCGCCCTGGCATACGGACTGGGTTTAAACCGAGCGGGCGGCACTGAAATACAAATAATTAGAGAAATTAAGATCGTTTAGATAAGTTTTGATTTAGGGCAATGGTTACAAAAATCGAAACTGCTATATATAAATACGGTATTTAATTCATATAAATAGTGTCATTTTCAAGGTAAACGTTTTCTTTCAATCATGTGTGATACTCTATTATTATCTCTAAATATACATTCATGTACAAGTTATTCAACTGTAAACTGCAGAGAAAAAAACAGGGGGGGGGGGGGGGGGGGGGGGGTGATGGATTCTGTGATATGAACAATGTTCGGTTACCTTTGACATGGGCAAAAGCCATGCCTAAAACAGGGACAAGGTACTTCAGCTCACATAATTTCTGTATAAACCTATTTATATATGATCAGAAATGTTTTGTATATTTTCTCTGGCATACATGTATTACATTCTAAGCACAAAACGGTGTAGACAATTGTGTACTTTTTTAATTTGGATTTGTTTGATGTTACGTCGCTTTCAACAGTATTTCAGTCATATCGCGACGTCCAGCTAATTATATGTGGAGGAAGACCCCAGAAGTCCTTTATGCACTGTTTCAGGCACACATTGGCAACTGGGTAGAACCACCGACCTTCCGCAAGCCAGCTGGAAGGCTTCCCCACATGAAAAATCCGAACGACCCTACTGGGATTCGAACTCACAGCGGTGAGGAGCTTAGTGATGTAAGTCACAGTGACTATACCACTAGGCCACGGAGTGTACTTTTTTAATCAATCATGTTAGCTGTCATTTTTCTATAGTGAGAACATTTTTTCCTTAAGGAGCATTCACCTTTAATTTCAGCAAGTCTTGAGCTATAATCTGCTACGATAAAGGAAATACAATGTATCTCTTATAGTGATATTCATGACTGTATAAAGTGGAACTATTCCCTTCAAGGGGAAATTAAAAGCAGGGCTCCAGATAAGAGGTAGTTTTTTCAACAAATCCCACATTTTTTCATTATTTTTAGCACCAAATCCTATGGTGTTACTACTTATTAGAATCGTCTCGAAGAGACGATTCTAATGAGTAGTGACACCATAGGGTTTAATTCAGAAATAAAGATTTTAGTTTTTGAAAAACTACCCTTATCTGGTGCTCTGTAAAAGGTACATTAAATTAAAAAATTAAAGGTGTAAAGTGTATATATGAGGTAATAGCTTGAAAATCCTTTACGCTGTCATTTACATCTGTTACATTTCTTTTCGCAGCGTCTTTAGGAAGTTATTATGAGAAAATTAAATTATAAAATTGCTCTGTTCTAATAGTTCGACCTCTATTGGCCTTTGGTCAAAAAAAGCATGTACAAATACATGTCCATTTCTATTGTTACATGCACTCAGCCATAAAATCTTTGAATATTAAAAATATTAGAATAAAGCAGTTTTATAATTTTACTCTTTATCTTAATTCCCTATCTGCCGGGGCCCGTTTCATAAAAATTGGTACGACAAAAATGTCAATATTGTCGTCAGTCAGATAATAAAAGTCTCAATTATTATTTATTTCTCCACCGAATCATGTCTTGTGACATCTCTTTGGAATCGTCTTGAAAAGACGATTTCGAAGAGATGTCACAAGACAGGATTATATATAGAGAAATCAGAACTTAATGTATTTTAAAGTTTTGACTTACGACCGTTTTTGACGTACGAAGTTTTATGAAACGGAAACCTGGAATATTGTAACAGAGACTCGAGTATCAACAAGTTTGGGTTCAAAACAAAACAAAGAGATACTTGGCGTCTTGTCCGGGGCCAAACCGCTTGCAATGAACACAATCAGGGCTCCATGTAAAGAGAGTATTTTGAAAACTAAAATCCTTATGTCTACACAAAACCCTATGGTGCAAATACTGATTTGTATCGTCTGAAATAGTACAATAAGTAGTTCCAATATCAACATCTTCATATGCTAATGTTAAAATGCATTTGAGTTGAGTCTGAGATCGGTCTCAATCATCTGATTGCTCAGATTTGAGCTTTGCTCAAATCTGACCAATCAAATGCGTGAGAACGATGTCAGGCTCAACTCAATACACTTTATAACATTGGACAATGGGTTTCTGATATGGTGAGTATTTCAAAGGTTAAAGTCCTTATATTTTGCGATGATTCAACAGACTAGACATGCCATATGCTTTTGTGCATACAAATGAGAGAAAATGTTAAAATTTTTGCTCCAAATAAACGCATTAACGCTAAATCTATTATTTCCATTGTAAACAATTTGAAACCAGATCAGACCCAGGGTAACCCGGTGACTGATCAGGCCACATACTGTTTGCCATTAACCCTTAGCCCGCCAAATAAATTGTCGTCTGCTATATTTCTCGTCTGCTTCAAGTTTCAAAGTGCTTCAAAGTTGCTCAAAATTGCTGAAAATGTTGTCCAAGTGTCAAACAGCTTGGATCCGGATGAGACGCCGAGTTACTCGGCGTCTCATCCAGATCCAAGCTGTTTGCATATGGAGCTATAGTCGTGACTGGCAGGCTAAGGGTTAAGATTAAAATGAAAATGCAGCATTGTTAAAAAAAATCCTTTTCTGTATTTTATTGCAATGCGTTTGCAGCTCTTTTGGTTTTAAACGGGAAAGAAAAACGTCTTCTCCACTGACAAGTGGTAAACCTGGGGCACCTTTCATAAAACTTCGTACGCCAAATGTTGTCGTAAGTCAGATTATAAAAGTCTCAATTATTATCTATTTCTCCATCTAACCCTGGCGTGTGACATCTCTTTGGAATATTTTTTTAAGACGATTCCAAAGAGATATTACAAGAAAGGATTAGATTGAGAAATCAAAAATTAAATTTATTTAAAGTTTTGACTTACGATAGTTTTTGTCGTAAGAAATTTTATGAAACGGGCCCCTGGTTGGGAATTATGGCAATCTCATGCTTCCGGCACAACAACTTGATCACGACATGAACAGAGAGGGCGAGACACATAAAGACTTGAAATTGTCACTTTATTGCAAAACTACAATTAAACAATGTTTCAAAAACTTAACAAAAAACTATTTTCCAATTACATGTATCATTCAAAAGTAACAAGACACTAGCCTTAAACATAAAGAAAAAACATACATGTAGATGTAGCAACACAGCGTTACCATTGAAATTCAAGATTTCATTGTTTTTCTACCCCGCCCCCCCCCCTTCCAACCATGCATGACGCAATACGAGCTATAATGAGACATCGCTGCTTAACCCATTACCCCATAGCCTGTTTCTAGTTTTTGAAGAAAGGTGACCACTTAAAGCTCAAAACTGACACTCATAACAAATCGTGCACATTTTCAAATTATCATTATTTTCTACATATAATGGCATTGAATTTGTTTTAAAAGTATAAACGGGAAAGAACACGAATTCCACACAGTTATAATTGGCACGCGCTTACAAACTATACAGTTCAGCCCTTTCACTGCCAATTTTAACAGTATCGTTTAACCCTTTCACATAAAACAAGTTCGGTGTCACAGTAAGTGACAAATGCCCAAGGGTGTTTTGTCACTGAAATGTATTCATTGGCCGTAAAATACAATCATACAGTAGGCATGGTACGCCTTGCTGTTATTGTGATGAAAATGTACAAAGAAACCAGCGTTTTCTAATGTTTAATGGTGAATGAACGCATTTTGACCTCTAAATGGCATTGCCCATTGTTTGACATGACCAGGGGCGTAGCTGGCCAAAATTGAGTTGTAGGCCCGTATGGGGGCGAAGCATCCCAGAAGCTCTAGGATAGCTGAGATTGAAAATAGCGAAACTTCCGCAAATCAACACCTTAATGTTTCTAATGTATAGTCTCTGGTTTACCTACGATTGAACATGTAGATACATTTAAAGCATCAGTCAAATCTAGGAATTCATTAAATTAATTCTGAATTCCTAGATTTGACTGATGCAAATGTATTGAATATCTCATCAACGGTGCGATCCACCGCTGATAGTCGTTCCTCGGACGTGGTGTTGCACACAAGAAGCCGACATGATAAATATTGAAAATGTTTGTGATGAAAGGGTATAATATAGAGACAAAGAGCACAACTGACTTTCAGTTTACTCTCGCCCTACCGAAACAAAACTTGTCATATCGTGAATAATAATTGATGAAACACTTTTGTTGCATTTCTGGCTACTAACATAAAACATTTATAAATTCAACTGTAATCATACAACAGTAGGCCTAACTGCTTCTATCTATGGAAATTGAAGACAGATTTCTGGCGTCAGGACACGGGTGCGTTATTTGCTGATATAGCATTGGCTACTACTGTACGTTTGTAAAGGCGGCAATGTCGAGCATGACAGTCATAAAGTTGTATAGATATACACTTTTGGAATTATCAAATCTACTTTCCTCGCGAATCATTGTAACCTAAACAAGAAATTCACAGGTTTTCATTGACAGAGAAGTTTTTCGTATGGAGGCGGCCATCTATGTAATGTGAGCTCTGAAGTGTGATTGGAGCGATTTAGAAAATAAGGTCTAACCCCCTTTAGCCTTCAATTTTTATGCCTTTTTTGGCGCTTTTAATTTTTTATTTTTTTTCAAAGCCTAAAATTTTTTGTAGGCCCGGGCCTGTTGTGCCTAATAGCAGCTACGCCCCCTGATGACCTAACTTGATATCGATCGCGGACTCAACTCAAACGCTTTATAACCTTCGGTCCTGTCTGTGGTACGATCATCTACATTTTCAATTTCAAATAAACGTAACTTCTACATATTATGGTACAGTAAAATCTCTCTACTACGACCACTAGAAATACGGCTAATTGATTGTAAAAAAGGCAGGTGACAGCTTAAAGCAAGGTGACAGTAAAACAGAAAGCTCCTACAGGAGCTTTCTGTTTTACTGTCACTTTGCTTTAAGCAGTCACCTGTTCTTTACTTTAAATTGATGGCGAATTTTAACTGTTCTTTACTTTAAATTTCTGGTTAACATTCGCTATTGAAAATGCATTGGAATGAGATTTCTGAAAACTTATTTTCATAAAATTCCATATTTTTGGGACCAAATGCCAATTCATGTTGTCTTTGTTTACCAAGAGTATTGTTCATTGATCACTCTATGAATTGCAGAAGAAATCTATTCAGGATATGCACACATTACAGAATTGACCATTCTAAATTAAGACATGTTTAACATTGGAAGTAATGGGAATATCCGGGGTGTTGCGTTGGAAGTTTGGCTAAGTATAGTACGTAATCTATACAGATAAACCCTTTCACTGTATTTTTTAACATACAAACTATTGTTTTAGGTTATTATATAGCAAGGGTTAACAGAACAAAACAGAACAAACTAACTTCTGTGTCACAAGTGACAGACAAGAGAATACACAATCCATGACGTCACAATATTCACTTTATTTACTCTAATGAGCCAGTGCATAGTGTCTCATGAGTTTGCCTTTCTTGGTAAACTTCCTTCGACAAAGTTTGCAGCAAAATGGCTTCTCTCCGGTATGTGCACGCTCGTGTAGTTTCCAAGCAGAGCGGTGGCCGCCGAATCCTTTACCGCAAACCTTACACACATAGATAACAACTTTTCCCTTCAAACCATAGTTATCAGATCTACCTGGAGAAAGAACAAAAAGTAAGCCATGGACATTAGTGTTATGTTAGATATATCTGCAAAACCGCAAGAGAGCTGCGGCGTTCCATACCAGTGCGTTACAGGGCGTTGTGTTAACTCATTCACCCCCCCCCCCCCCCCCAAAAAAAACAACAAGAGCCGTATACGGCCCTAAATCGCTCACCTGGGACCGTTGATGTAAATGTTACATATCTTGGAAAGCTGAGAAATTATGAAAATATGATTGTGCCAATTGCTGATTCGATGATGCTGAGTGCAGAAAAGCTAAGCTTATAGGGTACTGTAGTTTAAGAGAAGATTTTTTAAGCTTTTTATTTAAAAAGATATATTTTTAGCTCCTGTGACCTAGATATGCAACGGACCGGAAACATTTGAACAGTATTGGTAAAGTATACCTCTAGAAGTTACACCATAGCCAAATATCAAAGCTCTAGCTATATTAATTTCAGAGAAGAGAAGGTTTGAAGATTTCACTTTAATACTCTTTGTAAATTTATGACCCCCGGGGCGGGTTCATTTTTGACCCCAGGGACATAATTTGAACAATCTTGATAGAGGACCTGTAGGTGATGCTTTGTGCAAAATATCTAAGCTCAGGGTACTGTGGTTTCAGAGAAGAAGATTTTTTAAGTTTTAATCGAAAAAATCTAGTTTTAGCTCCTGTGACCTAGATATGCAACGGACCGGAAACATTTGAACAATATTGGTAGAGTACCTCTAGAATTTACACCATGCCAAATTTCAAAGCTCTAGCTATATTAGTTTCAGAGAAGAAAATGTTTGAAGATTTCACATAACTCTATGTAAATTTGTGACCCCCGGGGCGGGGCCATTTTTGACCCCAGGGACATAATTTGAACAATCTTGATAGAGGACCTATAGCTGATGCTTTGTGCCAAATATTTAAGCTCAGGGTACTGTGGTTTCAGAGAAGATTTTTTAAGTTTTTATTGAAACGATATATTTTTAGCTCCTGTGACCTAGATATGCAAAAGACCGGAAACATTTGAACAACTTTCAAAGAGGACCATATAAGGATCATTTCTGCCAAGTTTGGTAAAAATTCATCCAGTGGTTTCGGAGGAGATGTCGTTTAAAGAAATTGTTGACGACGAACGGACAAACGAACGACGACGGACATAGCACAATCAGAATAGCTCACCTTGGCATTTTGTGCCAGGTGAGCTATAAATAAAACAATTTAATGGTGAATTCCAATTTCAAAATGAATCTAGTCCATTTGTGACTATTTAGGGTAGATGTTTACAATAAGGAACCCTCAGACCAGGGTCTACACTGTTTGCAAGGGACATAATTAATCTTTATAGGTACACTGTTTGTAAATGACGAATAAACTCGTCGCTAGGGCTACAAGGCGTTGTGTTAAACTCGAGGTGTACTTGCCGGAAACAGCCCCTCTCACGACCATCGTTGAGGTGAATGTGATTGGTTCCGTTCCAACCAAGTATGTCTAGAGCTCAATAACGCACGATTGGCTGTAGCGCACCGGTAACTAGTGCCTTCAACATACACCTACAACAACTCTACAACATGCCAGTTCTATTATATCCATACAATATAGTAAAACCCGATACTTCGAAATCGCTTAAATAGAATTTTACCAGTATTAAACAAGTTTAATTTCGATAACGCAATTTTGCTTCAGACGAACATACCCCTTTTTTCAAAGTTAAAACGTGGCTGAGCCACGTTTTAACTTTGAAATATGGGTATGTTCGAACTAACGCGAGTTCGAAGTATCGAGTTCCGACTGTATTTGAAATCAGTAGAACAATGAACAATGTAACAAAGTGTAACGCCAAAACGTGTCCATGCAAACGAATACAGAACTATATAAACAAACACTGTTGAAACATAAAGCAAAACACTGCCTTTACATCCCTTCTAATGAACATTCAATGAGCATGGTAACCACTGCGGACAAACTAGGTATTATCATCAAATGGTTTGCTACGACAACATACAGTGAATCCCCTCTAAACCGGAACCCTTAAATACCGTTATTCTCCCTTAACGGGACAACATATTGGTCCCGTTTACAACCTTTCTCAATTTTAACCCATTACACCACACATACGCTTTTTTACGCCATCTGTTTTCATCCTTCACTCAAAAAATACATTCATGAACATGTATCATCAGAAATGTTCTATATTCTAGCAGATGGTAGCTTAAAGCAGGTTTGAAATCTGCTTTAAATTCAACCTAATTTAAGTGATCAGCTAACTTTCATACTAGAAACAAACTATGAGTTAAAACCCCTCTAAACCAGAAATTTTTGCATTAAATAAACTTGAAATAAACCCTGAATACATGTATGTCAACTCGCCGTCAGTGTTAAATACCGGAAGTGGAAAGCGTGCTACGTCGTGCGCAGTACAAATTAACGAGAGTGTGGCTCTGTATGGTCTTTATCGATTACTCCATTATGAAATGTGCCTATACTATACTTTATGAAACGTCATTAAAACATAGCTTAAACCAGCTGTAAAGTTTTCTATTTTTGTTAGTATAGTATTTAAATGGGTGACCACTTACAGTATTTTGAACGTAAAGCAGATTTCTTTACTTCCAGTCTGCTTAAAGCTATTTCCTGTTAATATATAGAAAATACTTCTTATGATACAAAAATGACTGTATAAATTTGAATTATATTCTTCAGTGGCGGAAGTAGTTGAAGGTGTATAAATGGTGTAATAAGTTAATTGAACACCAAACAGGCCCATCGCTTAAAAGCGTTTGAGTTGAGTCTTAAATCATTCTCAAGCGTTTGATTGGTCAGAGTTGAGATAAGGCTCAAATCTGCATGACCAATCAAAAGCTTGAGAACACACTCAAGACTCAACCAAAACGCTGTATAAGCACTTGGCCATGTTTTTTGATTGATGATCGTTACTGTCGTGCGTTTAAGGTTTTAAAGAACTTGATTGGTAAGATTTGAGCCCAGGCTCAAAATTGATAACGGTTCAAACACAACTAAAACTCATTATAATCTCGCGGCCTGTTGGCCCATTTATAACAGCAACGTCAAAGGAACAATTCATGTCCTCTTTCCCATAAAGTATACAACATATTTTACTATTTTGGGTTGCCTTTTGGCAATACCATTGTAAAATTGCAAACAGAGCTGCCACTAAGACGCCAATGACAGTAAAACGGTTAAACATAAATATGTCTTGAACCCATTTGTGCCCAGTGGATTCTTCCATTCTTAAATATTGGATTAACCCATTTTTTATCTAAGGGTTGCCTGGTCTAAATTTTAATTTTCTTTTCGTTTTATATTGAAATTACTATCAGCAAACATTGCGGCGTCTGATCAGAGTCTACACTGTTTGACTATGTTCAATATATAGGATCGTAGGCACAAATGGGTTTAGAAACAAATTGTACAAATCCATTACTCTATAGATAGGATGCTAGTTTTTCTCACATAACTATCCGTTTTCTATAGCGAACAACGATCACGAATATCCTTGTCTCCAACATGTGTGAGATCACTTTGATGGCGTCACTCTAGATAACGTCACTATCTATTAAGGCTATATGACGTCATCGGGATTCCAAAAAAAAAAGCCTTTTGCTTAAAAAATACATAAAAATCGCTGGTTATGTGAGAAAAAAGAATCTGTCACTCATCGATGTTTCAGACAAGTTGATATCAAACTCGTCTAGAATAGAAAAGTTATTAAGCTCGCCAAGGGTCGCTTAATAACATTTCAATTCTAGACTCGTTTGAGATCAGCTTGTCTTAAACATCGACTCATGACATATCCTATATTTACGCGTAGAATCTAGAAACAGGTCCTGGAGTAAAGGGTATAACCCTTTCACTTCCACGTTTTATCGTCTGCTTTAACTTTCGTACCGCCAAAATATCGTCTGCATTGGTAGTGTCGTCGGAAACATTTTTCAGGTCAGCTTAAAGGGCTGTTTCGACTGAAGACATGTCGATACGAGTGTCAATTAGTTCGGATCCTGATCAGACACCGCGTTAAGCGGCGTCTGATCAAGATTAAAACTGTTTTGCAAAGTCGTATTTTAGCGCCGTACGGCGTTGGCAATGAAAGGGTTAACAGAACAAAATAGAACAGAACAAGCGACAGCCAGAAGATTACACAATCGATGACGTCACAATTTCACGTTATATTCATATGAACCAGATTGTAGTGTCTGTTGAGATTGCCGCTCTGGCTAAACTCCTTTCCGCAAATGTTGCAGTAAAATGGCTTCTCTCCGGAATGTACACGCGCATGCCGTTTCAAAGCATAGCGTCCGTCAAAATCTTTACCGCAAACCCTGCACACATTCTTGAATTTCTTGCCCATCCTAACATACTTTAAATTCGATCTACCTGGAGAGAGAAAAACAACATACAGTACCCCTCTCTACAACGGTTCCCTCCTTACAACGACTATTTCCGTTGTTCCCTAAACAATGTAATTATGTCCAACCTTTTCACGGCTGCAATATAGTGTACTTAAAATTGCCGTCTGCTGTTTTTCTCAAAATTACTCATACATTTTGACAGAAAACAAGAGCCCCATGGGGCATATTTCCCTCACCTGAGAATAACTGACAAAATGGAGATAATTATTTATGTCCAGGAAGGGGTCATTTTTAACCCAAGGGGCATAATTTGAACAATCTTATTAGAGGACATAAAGATGATGCAAAGATCAGGGTAGTAGGGTTTTAGACAAGAAGATTTTTGTAAGTTTCCATTGACAAAAATCTATTTGTAGCTCCTGTGACCTAGATATGCAATGGACCAGAACCATTTGAACAATATTGGTATAGGGTATCTAGAAGTGTCACCATGCCAAATATCAAAGCTCTGGCCATATTAGTTTCAAAGAAGACGTTTGAAAATTTCACTATATAACTCTATGTAAAATTGTGACCCCCGGGACGTGGCCAATTTTGAACCCAGGGGCACAATTTGAACAAACTCGATAGAGAACATGTAGGCGATTCTATGTGCCACAAATCTAAGCTCTGGCCCTTGTAGTTTCAGACAAGAAGATTTTTTAAGTTTTCATTGAAAAAAATCTATTTTTAGCTCCTAGATATGCAATGGACCAGAACCATTTGAACAATATTGGTATAGGGCATCTAGAAGTGTCGACATGTCGAATATCAAAGCTCTGACCATATTAGTTTCAGAGGAGAAGATGTTTGAAAATTTCATCACTGTGACCCCCGGGGCGGGGCCAATTTTGACCCCAGGGGCATGATTTGAACGAACTTAATAGAGGACCTGTACATGATGCTATGTGCTAAATATCTAAGCTCTGGCCCTTGCCGTTTTTGACGAGAAGATTTTTTAAGATTTTCTTATTTTTTCACTTTGTAGTTCTGCATTGTTTTCAATTCTTTGAACAAATTTGGAAGAGCTTGACCCAAGGAACATTTCTGTAAAGTTTGGTTGAATTCTGTTCAGGGGTATAGGAGGAGATGTCATTTGAAGCAATTGTTAACGACGACGGACGACGCCGCATGCCGGACACAGGGCCATTCCAATAGCTCACCTTGAGCCTTTGGCTCAGGTGAGCTAAAAACATAATGACGATGGGCAAACAACATGAATCCAGATCAGACGCCACGTAACGCGGCGTCTGATCTGGATTTAAGCTGTTTGCAAATGTAAATCAATGTCTCTCCCTACAACGACTCCCTCCGAACAACGCACATAGTTGTTGTCTCCCAGTGGGTGTCGTTGTAGAGAGGGAGCGCTGTACATGTAACTTAGGACATTTGTGTGTTAAGCCAAGGACACTGGTGCAATATCAGATAGGCCTGTATAAGGGCAAGATATTCTATATGTATATAGCTATGCGATAGTGAAACCCCTCTTAACCGGAAATGTGTTGGGACAACATAAATGTCCGGTTTGGAGGGGTTTCCGGTTTAGAGGGGTTTTAACCCATAGTATGGAAGATAGCTGATCACTTAAAACAGGTTGCAAGTAAAACAGAATTTAAAGCGCTTTCTGCTTTACTTTCAACCTGCTTTAAGCTATCATCTGCTAGAATATAGAAACTATTCCTGAATGATGATACATATTCCTGAATGTATTTCGGTCAGTGTATGAATTCATCAAAGGCGTAAAAAGGTATATTTATGGTGTAATGGGTTAAAATAGAGAAGGGTTAGACACCACATTTTTATCCGGTTTAGAGAGAATTTTCGATATTAAGAGGTTCCGGTTTAGAGGGGTTTCACTGTATTTAGCTCGAGACAAACTTGACGGAAACATCTCTTCTCACAACCGCCTTTGGCGTGAAGGTCATTGGCCCTATTTCAATCAAGTACGCCGAGAGCCGAAAAAAGTACTGTAGGACAATGGGTGGTGTGTTTATGATATGTCTTCAACATACACCAATAACAACTCTATATAATAACATATCGATACTAGAAGAACAGTGAATTCTTTAATGTAAAACGGTGCAACACGCATACGTATATACATCAATGTAAACATTAACACAACTGTTGAAAAATAAAGCAAAACACTGCCTTTAAATCCAGTCTATGTAACATTCAATGATCAAGGTAAATACTGTTGACACCCTAACTCATTACTCCATATATGGAGAATGATTCATAATTAGTTTTTGTAGTCGTGGGCAAATACGTACGTGGCCATAGCGACGTGTATACTCGTCAGTTTCAAACAGTGTATCTGTGAGGATTACACTTGCCCTGTGCAAACAGTGTAGACCCTGTTCAGAGGGCTCCTTAAGGAGCCCTCTAATCAGGGTCTTCACTGTTTGATATTTTGAAATATATTACTAAAATCAATCCTAAATAGTCAAAAATGGACTAGACTTATTTTGAAATTGGAAGTATCCATTAAAAGTTCCAGGGGCGAATGAGTTAATTCCGGAAGCAACCGGAAATAGCCGAGTAGTTGTTATTGTTTTACGGGATCAAAGTATCTGAGCTGATGTGACTGAAGGTGTATTTTCTGGTTGAATGACTTGTTGCAGTACGGAAATTTAAAGGGTCGCTCGCCAGTGTGGATCCGCATGTGGCAACAACTTGTGCGAGGCTTAATTCCGAAAGCAGCCGGAGATAGCCGAGTAGCTACTTTTGATTTACGGATCCAAGTGTCTGAGCTGATGAGACTGAAGGTGTATTTTCTGGTTGAATGACTTGGTGCAGTACGGACATTTAAAGGGTCGCTCGCCAGTGTGGATCCGCATGTGTGTCAACAAGGCAGACTTGCTCTGAAACCTCCTTCTGCAGAATGTACAATACTTGTCATCCAGCGGTGTGCCACCTGAAAGTATAACAGGAATTAATGAAGAACACCATATACAGCGCTCCCTTTCTAGTACAGCGACACCCACTGGGAGACAAACAAAAATTGTTGGGAGGGAGTCGTTATAGGGAGGGAAATTAGTTGGGTTTTTTTATAGTGTCTGCAAAATATTGCACTGATTTCTACAAATTGTATAAGAGTCGTTCTCTAACACAATCGGTATTAACCCTTTCAGCCCTAAATGTCTCTTTTGGGTAGTTATAATCCTTTTTGGACTCTTCTGGTACAAGTATTTTGAACCGGTCTACTGTTACATGTTTGGTATTTTTGGGCACGATTAGCTTTTATAGGTGGAGTCGAAATATTAGACAATAGCAATTTAGTAGTTTTATACTACCTGAATAGTCTCTTTGAAGTATATAGGATCTGTAATGAGTCGATGTTTAACATAAGCCGATCTCAAACGAGTCTAGAATTGAAATGTTATTAAGCGAGCCTTGTCGAGCTTAATAACTGTTCTATTCTAGACGAGTTTGAGATCAACTTGCCTTAAACATCGACGAGTGACAGATTATATTTCTCACACAACCAAAGATTTTAAGCTATTTTTTTTTTTAAAGCAATAGGTGATATCCCGGTTACGTTAAAACGCCTTTATAAATAGTGACGTCATCAAATTGATCTCACACATGTTTGAGACAAGGATATCCGTGATCGTTGTTCGCTATAGAAAACAAGGGTAGTTATGTGAGAATTTGTTATCGTCACTGTAGAATTGTTATAGCCAGTTTCTTGTTTTGAAGACAGGTAACACTTAAGTAGGTTGAAAGTAAATAAAAATGCGCATTAGGGCGATACCATCTGCTAGGATACAGAAAATAGTTCTTACGATAGCAATTCATGTCTGTATAAAGTGGACATATTTTCTTCAGTGGAGGAATAGTTTAAATGCGCTAAGTTGTGCTTCTATTGGGGTTAAGGGCTAAGTTGTGGCAACATGAAAATATAAGTACATGTATATGCCTTTTATAGAATGTTGCTAAAAGTATTGCAGCACAACAAAAACGCTCATGTCACTTGACCTTTTTTATTTATTATGAACAATTTTCATGATATAACAGCAATCATATCGAAACATTGAATACAAGCCCCTTAGTTACAAAACGTTTGAGACGGATCTAAGATCGCTCTCAAGCTGTTGATTAGTAAGATTTGTGCATACCCTTCTCAGATGGGTCAGATTTGAGCAGAATGCTCACATCTGACCGATCAAAAGCTTGAGACCGATCTCCGATTCATCTCAAACTCTTTATAAAATGGACCATGAACTGCAAACACTGATAATAACTGTCAATTCCTTTTTTCCGAACACGATATGTTTGTAAAACGTGTATGTCCTCAACGCCACCTTGAAATTAAAATGGCCTTGACCTAAAAACAAAGGGGTCATCTACTCATCATGACTGATTTCCCTGTAGGTTCAAGGAATTGTGAGTTACAACACCATCATTATGTTATATGCTCCTTTTATAAACACTTTTGAACAGTTTGACATCAGGCACTGACCCAGAATGGGACTGTTAGGAAGTCTAGGCCCTAGTGAAACGTTATCGGATTTGTGCATATGTAACACACTGGAACCGGTTATGAACTACCTCATAAGACAAAAGTTGGATCCGCATATGTGACGAACTCAGTCTAGACGCTGTAGTGGCGGATCATGTGCTTCTTCAGGTTGCCTTTCAGCGAAAAGCATTTCTTGCAGACCTGGCATTGAAAAGGCTTGACGCCAGTGTGGATCCGCACGTGATACTCGAGCGCCGCTCTGCCGGGGAACATTTTACCGCACGTGGTACATCTATGGAAACCAGTCATCAGTGCAGGCATGGTTCTCGGATCTACCAGGGCAGCTGGAAAACAAACATGAACAGTCTATTAGTAACTAGGTAAAGACACATGATCAATGTTCACACATACAACATAAGACACCTAAAATAGGTGTCACAACTTAACATCTATTGGTTAGATTGAGTACAGGTGACAGTCTGATGGCTTAAAGAAAGTCTAAAGTAAGGGTTGCTCCATAGGGATCCTTCTCATTGTTAAGACACGCCCTCCAATCAGTTGCTACTTCTCCGAAAAGAGTAACAGAACAACTGAGCGTTTGATACTTCTGATAAGTAGCGCGCATACATAAATATTGACAACAAATGAAAAACGGTGAGTGGTGTTTACCTATTTTCACTATTAAACTAACTTTTACCCCAAAACTAAAAAATGTAAGAAGGTCATGCTTCGGGGAACTCTTTTTACTATTCATCGAACATGGTATTTCCACAAAAAATCTGTTTTTGTAAACTTGAGAGATTTTGTCCCATTGGACAGTGGTCCGAGAAACAAGGGTTCAGGCATGGTTTTGCCTTCTAAGCAATCAAATAGTATAACAAGAGGGCCATGGCCCTAAATTCGCTCACCTGAGGACATTGAAGTTTGTACCTAAGTTGACTGGGCAAGACAACATTTTAATATAACTATAAATGGAGTTATCTTCCAGACAAGAAAACATGACAAAAGTGAATTTTGTTGCCAAGCTTATGACCCTTATCCATGACACATCCTCTTATCAAGCTATTTCCATTTCCAATAAATGATAATTATTTCACTAGCGTCAGCAGAACTGGAATTATTTTCCTGACAATAAAATATGACAAAGGGGAAAAACTAAATATTGCTGCCCTTGTGCATGGCATTTTCTCTCATCAGTTTCTTTCCATACATAAAATTTCATTACAATAGCATCAGTAGAACTGAAGTTGTCTTCTTGACAAGAAAATATCACAAAGGGAAATAACTAAAAAAACAATGATGTCAGAGTTATGGCCTTTGCAAATGGCACTTCCTCTCATCAGGCTCTTTCCAAATAGGCAATTTCATTTTACCCATTACCCCATAGCATATTTCTAATTTTGAAAATAGGTGGCCACCTAAAGCAGGTTGAAAGTAAAGCAGAATGTGTCTTAACCCTTAGCCTGCCACTCACGACTATAGCTTTATATGCAAACAGCTTGGATCCGGACGCCGAGTAACTCGGCGTCTCATCCGGATCCAAGCTGTTTGACACTCGGACAACATTTTCAGCAATTTTGAGCAACTTTGAAGCACTTTGAAACTTGAAGCAGACGAGAAATATAGCAGACGGCGGGCTAAGGGTTAATGCACACTTTGCTTTACTTTTGCATCTTACATTTTCATGACTGTTTAAAGTGGAATTATTGAAAAGACATACAGATAACTCTGACAAAACCAATATTAAACATATGTATAAATATGGCATAAGACATAATTACATAACTGTCAGTGGATCACTTCCAGATCCTGTTTCTCTAAGTATGAATCAGACTGAACCATATCTAAACTTTAGCAGACAACATGTTCAGCTGATCATGACCAGTTCTGTGATACTCACTACCAGTTCAGAGTTGCATAATATTTGACCTCAGTGGCTAGAACTCTTGGGCTTACCCTTACCAGACTGAAATGATGTCTGCTTAAAACCTACTGTATGTGTAAAGTGTACAAAAAAACAATTTAGAAAATGTTAAGTTGGTAAATGAGTGGCAAATAGGTTGGATCCAGATTAGATGTAGCATTATGATTATGTTGCATCTGATCTGGATCCAAAATGTTTGCAAATATTGGCTATTTGCCCATAGTATATTAAGGGTAACTCAGGTAAATACAGTTCTGCCTAAATCAAAAATACTGTAAAACCTGCCTAGAGCAGCACTTAAACTGTGCAGGGTGGTGTCAAATGTGACCCTAGGGATTTCATTTTAACAAACTATAGAGGGATCCACCAGGAGATTCTACTGTACAAATATCAAAGCTTAGGGCCTAGTAGTTTTGGGCAAGAAGATTTTTTAAAGATTTTTGCTTTTTTGCTTTTTCAAGCAGAGTTTGTGCTTTTTTTCATTTTTTTTGAACAACTTCTGTAGAGAAGCATCCAAGGAACATCATGAGCAGTTTGAACTCTCCCTACAATCGGCGGGTTTCAGAGGAGATGTCGTTTGAAGTAAAAGTGAACGGACAGACGGACAGACGTACTACGGACGGTGAGCGGTCACAATAGCTCACCTTGAGCCTTTGGCTCAGGTGAGCTAAAAAGAATATAACATTCGTGATAATAATTTATTGGATTCATCAAACTCGTCGTTTTAGAAAACTATAAAAACTCGGCAAAGCCTCGTTTTTATAGTTTTCTAAAAGACTCGTTTAATAAATCCAATAAATTATGAACACCCATGTTATATCCTATATGTATAATCTTAGCTGCAAAATGTTTTAGCGTTGAATACTTTTTAATAGCACAAAATAGGATCCACACTGTTTTCATAGGTAACCACTGTGGCACACATCCGACACAATAGCATGGTATGAATAAACTGTTAAGATGGAAACTTTGGAAGCAACAAACAAGGAACTATATTCTATATAAATACAAAATTGAAACCTTTATTTAGCAAATACAGGCATTGATGAACCAAAAACTGTACATTACAAAATTCCTACAAAGTATAAGTTATTCTTTCCCTATAAACTTCGGCGCGTTTGTTAAAAATAATGAAACAGTTTAGAACTAGATCAAACGCAGTATAACCCAGCGTCTGATCTAATTCCAAACTGTTTGCCACTCAGACTTTTAAAAATCGTAGACATTTTTAGGATCCTGCAATTTTCAAGACTTAATTCTACTGAGTTCAGATTCGTTTAAGATTGATGATACCAGTAACCTAATGAGCGCCATTCTCGACAACTTTCAACCTGTTCTGAACAATGCTGTTACAAGGTTCGGAACAGATCAGCATTTGACGAGATAAGTCGTGGTCGATCGATCTCCGTAGAAGTCCGATGCTGACCCAATCTCACCAGGGGTTCTCATCCTTACATTGGAAAGAATAACGTTTTCTTCACTTTTAAACTATATGAAAGAAACTACATGAACGAAACAAAGGTTAAATATGTACAAACAAGAGTCCAATTTGGTCACCCAAGTATCATTCAACACCACCACACACTTAACCCTTTGAACCCTAGTCCCTAGTACACTTGTCCTGTGCAAACAGTGAAGACACAGATCAGAGGGCTCCGAAAGGAGCCCTCTGATCAGGGTCTTCACTGTTTATCAGAATGCCAAACATTGACAAAAACAACCCTTAAAAATCAGAAATGGACTAGACTAAAATGGAAACTGGAATTTTCCATTTAAAGTTTCAGGGAGGAAAGAGTTAACTAAGCTCCAGATAATGAGGTATGGGTATAGCTTCGTTACATCTCCACCAAATCTATGCGACATTTCGTTAGAATTGCCTTCAATAGACAATGTAATGTAGTACAGCGCTCCAGCTCTACAACGACACCCAATGAGAGACTAGCATTGTGTTCGTTGTTAGGATGGATTCGTTATAGGGAGGGAAATTGGCATACATTTGCAAACAGCTTGAATCCAGATCAGACGCCGCGTAACGCGGCGTCTGATCTGGATTCAAGCTGTTTATCACTCGTCAATACGTTTTTTTTCTGTCAATATGTCCATTATGTAACTTTGAGAAAAAACAGCAGACGACAATTTTAAACAGACGACATTGCAACCGTGAATAGGTTGGCCAAAATTATCTTGTTTAGGGAACTGCGGCAAGGGTCGTTGTAAGGAGGGAGTCGTTGTTGGGAGGGAGCACTGTATCTCGACCAAATCTATGCGACAATTCGTTAGAATTGTCTTCAAAAGACAACTGTAACAAGTAGACACAACAGAGTAATACAGAAGCAAATAGTATCTGGGGCCCTGGTTAACCCATTACTCCATAGATAATCATAAAATACGAATTCAATTATTCCTCCATTGAAGAAGAAAATCATTTTAATGTATAAAGTCATGAAAAATGTAGGCCCGTCATATGAAACATTTTCTTTATTCTAGCATATGGTATCTTAACCCTTTACCTGATAGCCTATTTCTAGTATTGAAGATATGTGATTACTTAAAGCAGGTTGAAAGTAAAGCAGTATGCGCCTAAGGCGCATTCTGCTTTACTTTCAGCCTGCTTTAAGCTTTCATGTGCTAGAATATAGAAAGTATTGCCTATACTATATATTCATGACTGATTATATTGGAACTACTTTCTTCAGCGGAGGAATAAATCATATGCGCTAAAAGGCGCTTCTATTGAGGAAAGGGTTAAAGCAGAATTCGCTTTATTTTCAAACTGACCTACTTTCGAAACTTGAGACAGAATATAGGGTAATGGGTTAAAGTCTCGGTGTAATTTCAAGCAAAACGGGAGACCCGCAGAGTGAACCCATTAATGAGACGTGTTTTACAAATAAACGACTGCGTGCTAAAACAACTACAGTCGAACTTCGCTATCTCGAACTCGCTTAACTCGAACTATCCGAAAGTTTGACACATGAGCTGTATTATTTCATGCTCGGTTCAGTCGAACATGCCCATATTTCAAAGTTAAAACGTGGCTTAGCAACGTTTTAACTTTGAAATACGAGTATTTTCGACAAAACCGACTTCGAGATATCGAAGTTCGACTAGTCTCGATATCTCGAACTAGTTTAACTCGAACTATCCGATGTTTTGAATATGAATTTGCCTTATTTCAAGTTCGGTTTAGGTGAACATACACATGTTCCAAAGTTAAATATTTATCTTTGAAATACGGGTATGTTCGACTTAACCGAGTTCGAGATATCGAAGTTCGACTGTACGTTAGTCTAGTTACTAAGGTGACCACAAATAGTATTACATAAGTTTAAAATACAAGTATTATAGAACAAAGTGAACAAAAATATTGACATTTTTTTTAAACTGATATGTTTATACATGTAGTAACAACAGGGCTGCCATAAATTGATCATTAAAAATCATAAGATTTCTTAATTTTCTATTTTTCAAGCGCAATTACATAAAGCAGGATGAAAGTAAAGCAGAATGCGCCTTAATGCGCATACTGCTTTACTTTCAGTCTGTTTGACGCTACCATATGCTAAGATAAAATTCAGATAATTTGGGAAAAATCCGGAAAAATGGCCGCCCTGTTTAACAAACATTTTGCGTAAATAATACAAAGATGACGTCATAAATAAAAATAAGGCACCTCTATAATGGATTCAACGGAATAATTACACCCATAACATCATAAATACGACCTTTTACGCCTTTTTTATTCCTCAACTGAAGAAAATAGTTGTATTTTTGTACCATAAGAACTATTTTCTATATCCTAGCAGATAGTAGCTTAAAGCAGGTTGAAAGTAAAGAAGAATGTCCCTTAGGTTGCATTTTGCTTTACTTTCAACCTGCTTTAAGTGGTCACACGTTTTCAAAAACTTGAAACAGGCTATGGAGTAATGGTTTAACTAACTCCAGGTTTAACTAAGTCATGAAAGTATGTGCAGAGAGAAAGGTGTTTCTCTATGCAATAGAATGTAAACAAAGGGGCAATGATGATCCTAAATCGCTCACCTGGTATCCCATGGTTTAGCACCGTTATGATGACATTAAAATTTAGTTTCGGAAAAAGAAGATATATAAGAGAAATTTGTACCACCTATGGGCGGCCATTGTTTAAGCTAGGAACATTATTTAAGGAACTTGAAAGGAGGACACCATTGAATCTTTTGTGTAATGTTATTTTAAATTTGGACCAGTAGTTTCAGAGACGAGTTTTTTAAGTTTTCACTATAAGCCATCAAAGATGTCCCAACCACTGGCGGACTAGGGACAATATTTTAAGAAATCAGAGGGTCATCCATCACCATGGGTCATTTGTTTAACAAGAGCCCCATGGGGCATATTTCGCTCACCTGAGAATAGCTGAAAAAATGGAGATAATAATTTATGTCCAGGACTGACCTAGATATGTAACAGACCGGAACAATTTGAACAGATTATGTAAAGTATATTTAAAAGTGTCACTATACCGAATATAAAAGCTCTGGCCATAAAAGTGTCAGAGAAGAAGACGTTTGAAATTTTCTCTATATAACTCTATGTAAAACTGTGACCCCCGGGGCGGGGCCAATTTTGAACCCAAGGGCATACTTTGAACAAACTTGAAAGAGGACCTGTTGGCGATGCTATGTGCCAAACATCTAAGCTCTGGCCCTTGTAGTTTCAGACTAGAAGGTTTTTTAAGTTTTGATTGAAAAAAATCTATTTTTAGCTCCTGTGACCTAGTTATGCAACCGACCAGAACTATTTTAAATGTTTTAGTAAAGGACATCTAGAAGTGTCACCATGCCAAATATCAAAGCTCTGGCCACATTAGTTTCAGAGAAAAAGACGTTTGAAAATTTCACTATCTAACTCTATGTAAAACTTTGACCCCCGGGGCATAATTTGAACAAACTTTAAAGTGGACCTGTAGGCGATATTATGTGCCAAATATCTAAGCTCTGGCCCTTGTAGTTTCAGACAAGAAGATTTTTTAAGTTTTCAATGAAAAAAATCTATTTTTAGCTCCTGTGACCTAGTTATGCAACCGACCAGAACTATTTTATAAATTTTAGTATAGGACATATAGAAGTGTCACCATGCCAAATAGCAAAGCTCTGGCCATATTAGTTTCAGAGAAAAAGACGTTTGAAAATTTCACTATATAACTCTATGTAAAACTGTGACCCCCGGGGCGGGGCCAATTTTGACCCCAGGGGCATAATTTGAACAAACTATATAGAGGACCTGTAGGCGATGCTATGTGCCAAATATCTAAGCTCTGGCTCTTGTAGTTTCAGACGAGAAGATTTTTTAAGTTTTCAATGAAAAAAATCTATTTTTAGCTCCTGTGACCTAGTTATGCAACCGACCAGAACTATATGAACAATGTTGGTATAGGACAGCCAGAAGTGTCACCATGCCAAATATCAAAGCTCTGACCACATTGGTTTCAGAGAAAAAGACGTTTGAAAATTTCACTATATAACTCTATGTAAATCTGTGACCCCCGGGGCGGGGTCAATTTTAACCCCAGGGGCATAATTTGAACAAACTTGATAAAGGACCTGTAGATGATGCTATGTGCCAAATATCTAAGCTCTGGCCCTTGCAGTTTTTGACAAGAAGATTTTTTAAGATTTCCTTATTTTTTCACTTTGGTTGCCATGGCAACCAGAGTTCTGCATTGTTTTTAATTCTTTGAACAAATTTGAAAGAGCTTGACCCAAGGAACATTTCTGTAAAGTTTGGTTGAATTCTGTCAAGCGGTATAGGAGGAGATGTCATTTGAAGCAATTGTTAACGACGACGGACGACTAACGACGCACGACGGACGCCGGACACAGGGCCATCCCAATAGCTCACCTTGAGCCTTTGGCTCAGGTGAGCTAAAAATGAATTTAAAATTCGGACATTTTTATTGCTTGCCTTGGCAACCAGTTTCAGTTGGATAACCTTGACCTATATTTGAAGAAATCTGAGAGGGTACCCTTTGAGGAACACTCCTATGAAGTTTTGATGAAACTGGACAAGTTGTTTCTAAGAAGTTATTCAAAGATAACATTGATGACATTAGACAGACACAGTGGATCACAATAGCCCAAGTGCCAGGTATGCTAAAACAAGAAGTACTGTCGTTATTATTGGCTGATTTTTCTAAACTGTCAAGAGCTATTTTTAGAACAGAATAGTTAATAATGGCAAATAGGTAAGCAATGTAACATCGAATACCGGGTATGTAATCGTACACTTTCCTACTTGAGATAAGTATGATCCTCGTGCAGCACGAGACCGCTGCGCTAACTTTACTGATATTTTATTTTTTCCCAATAAACGCATTATATACTAATACTATTATTTCCATTGCAACAGGTTGGAGCCAAAACTATAGTTAAAATTTCGTGCATTGCGTTTGCGTTTAAACGGGACAGAATAATGTATCTTCTACTGTACATTACGCACAAAAATTACAGCTATCCGTATCTCTAAGTACTGAATGTAGAGAAAACTCATACCTTTTAAACTTGGACAGGTCAGAAGAAAGCACTAATAACATGTAGCTAAAATGACTACTTGAAAATGTTGACAACCTCATTTCATACCATTACGCCATATATGCCGTTCTACGTCTTTACTTGTTATAGACACACTAAGGAAAGTAGTCCTCGTCTATGACGTAAGTTCCAAATAGCTTTCCTATAATTATGGGTTAACTCTTTCCTCCCTGAAAATTAAAATGGACAATCCCAGTTTCCATTTTAGTCTAGTCCATTTCTGATTTTTAAGGGTTGTTTTGTCAATGTTTTGCATTACGGAGCCCTCTGATCTGGGTATTCACGGTTTGCATAGGACAAATGCACGTTTCACATGTATACTGTTGGACAAGTACGCCTATATGCGGGACTAGGGTTCAAAGGGTTAAAGGAGCATTCTGCTTCACTTTCAATCGCATCAAGAGGTCATATGTCTTTAATACTAGAAACAGGTAATGTGGTAAATCAAATTGCAAACAATTAAAAGTCTGGTCTGCTGCCGATTTACTCAGCACCAGATCTGCCTCCTGTTTGCAATGGACACTTGTTTTAGTATTAAGTTTGGAGAAAATGTGATTTCCACTATGTAAAAGCCCTAAAATTCATAGTCTGCACTGTGAAAACATCGCTCACCTGAGGATATTGAACCTGATAGTTTTACAAGATTTGACCTCGTGACCTAGTTTTTGATCCGACATGACCAACATTCGAAGTTGACATAGGTTTAAATGAGGCAAACATGTTGAACAAAATTATTTAAGATCTAATGCGATCTGTAGCTTATACAGTGTTAGCAAGGATTTTCTGATTTGACCTTGTGACCTAGTTTTTTATTTAACATGACCCACATTCAACATTGACCTATAAATATAATGTTGCAAGCATTTTGACCAAGTTTCATGAATATCTAATGAGATTTGTAGTATCAAGAGTGTTAACAATGTTTTTCTATAATTGACCTAGTTTTTTCCTGCTGGTGACCAATATTCAAACATGACCTTCATTATCTAGTGCAACTAACTTATCAATTTATTGAAATATCAAGTGGAAAATGTTGTCTTTGGGGTATTAACTAGGTTTTTTATTCAAGGATTTTAACTAGAAACCTAGTTTTTGACCCAACATGACCCATATCCACACTTGTTCTAGATTCTTAGATTTTAATGAGGCAAACATTTTGAACAAGTTTCATGAAGATCTATGGAGATGTGTAGCCTCTTGTGTTAACAATGGGTTTTCTTTGACGTGACCTTGTTTTTTAACGACCATGACCCACATTTGACCTTGGCCTAGAGTTTATTGAGGCAAACATTTTGACCAAGTTTCATAAAGATCTAATGAGTTGTAGCCACTTGAGAGGTAACAAGCTACTTTAAGACGACGGATGGACATCTAGACGCTGGACAAAATAATATCATAACAGCTCACATTGAGCTTTTCAAATGAGAGTTAAAAATGGAACAGTTTACATGTACAGTGTTCCCTCTCTACAACGGCCCTCTCAACAACGACTCCCTCCTTACAACGACCCTTGCCGCAGTTCCCTAAAAGGGACAATTTTTGTCAAACGCTTTTACTACTGTAATATCGTTTGCTTAACATTTTCGTCTCCTATTTTTCTAAAAGTTACATAATGGACATTTTGACAGAAAAAAACACTTAATGACGAGTGACAAACAGCTTAAATCCAGATCAGACGCCGCGTAAAGCGGCGTCTGATCTGGATTCAAGCTGTTTGCAATGTCAGCTAATTTCCCTCTCTATAACGGCTCCCTCCGAACAACGCACACAATTGTTGTCTCCCATTGGATGTCGTTGTAGAGAGGGAACGCTGTATTTACAAAATCACTTGTGTAGGGATCAATCACTCATGTGGGTATACATGTGTCTTTTTAAGTTTCCTTTCAGATTGAAGCATTTCTGACACACTGAACACTGAAAGGGTTTTTCTCCGGTGTGTACCCGGAAGTGACAGTCCAGTGCCCACTTGCTGGTGAACTTCTTGCCACACTGCGAGCAGGCATGGAAGACGAGGCCAGTTCCTGTGACCTGAACGGGATTCAAACTGCCTGAAACAAAAAATAACACAGGTCGTATTGAAAACGAATCGTCTCTGTATCTAGATCTGGGTCTACACAATTTGTTGATATGGTATATATACTCGTTTAACAAACAATGTTAACCCATTACCTGATAGCTTTTTTCTAGTTTTGACGACACTGATTACTTTTAAAGCAGGTTGAAAGTAAAGCAGAATGCGGCTTAACCCTTTCCCCAGTAGAAGCGCCTTTTAGCGCATTTATTTCGTTCCTCCGACAAAGCAAATAGTTCCAATTTATACAAACATGAAAATATACTATAAGAAAAAGATTTCAAATTCTAGCAGATAATAGCTTAAAGCAGGCTGGACGTAAAGCAGAAAGCGCCTTACGGCGCATTCTGCTTTACATTCAACCTGCTTTAAGAGGTCACCCGTCTTCAAAACTAGAAACAGGCTATTGGGTAAAGGCGCATTCTGCTTTACTTTCAAATTTGTTTTAGCTACCATCTGCTAGGATACAGTATCAAACCCGTCATAGCCAATACCTGATTTAACCGACATGCTGCTTTATCCGACATTTTAAGGCGGAACCAGTCGATGTCGGTTACGACAGTTTATATTGTACACACAGGTACTTGACACATAGATCTAGATCTATTCCCCCCCCCCCCCCCCAAAAAAAAAAAAAATTAATCTAGATACACTGGTTAGGAACTTGGTTACAGTGGGGCGAGGGTCCTCGCGACAGGTGGCATAGGAGTCATTTCGAAAAATGTTTCAGAGTCATGACTCTTTCTCGCGTGTACAGTAAATACATAACCGTTCAGCGAGTTTACACAGCCTAATGGCAAGGATTCTTAATAAAAAACGTGGTAAGAGCTTTTGGCTTCCTTTTAAGAAGATACTTAACGTCGCCTGAGTAAGAATTCAGGTGAAAAGAGGAAATAAAAGCAAGTGATTCCCACTACCTACATGTAGATGCACATTTTTTTGTTATAAATTGAATTTATGTAAGAAATTGCAGCATTTAACACAATAAGATAATCTATTTGTTCGTGTTTTTCTCATATTGAAGCATTTTTAAAAGATATTTGTCCGACTTTTAAAGTTATCAGAAGTTTGGTGTTACTTATCAATGTGATGTAGAGGTTACAGGTCCCTGACGACTGTTTAATAAGTGGTTCAGGTTCTTCTTTACAGTGTTACAGAGTCTTCGGGAATCTCGAAATGGATGGGATTTTGTTTGAAGCCTCGAGTTTACTCGATATAAGCCTGGATATTGAAGGAGATGACAATAACAATACATGCGACACTTCATGCAGCCGGACTCCCGTGCCTATGTTGCAAACGCAGAAGAAAAAGCAGTTTCTGTGTAAAGAATATCAGTACATGACCAGATGTTCAGACATTCTTAACAGCACAAACATACCCCTGTGAGAAGTTATTGAATTATTCTAGAATTATTCCAGAATGATTTCTTGAATATTAATGAACAGTTCTAGAAGCGGCCATTCATGAATATTCTGCAATAATTCTAGAAAATTGAAGTTTTTAGAACCATTGTTCTAGAATTACAAAAGCTCTACAAAACCTCCTTTTGTTTCTGGGCAAAAGAGTTCCTTCGAGTGTGACACTTGCGGAGCAGAACTCGATTCGAAAGCCTCGCTCATTGAACATGTCAAAGACAAATCTGGCTTTTTTGTGGAAATCATTTACATAGAGGCCGTCGATGCAAGTTTACCTACCCTTGAGAATTGAAATTGCCCTAGTCCTTACATTACTTATTAAACTTTGTGAAATTGATAATATGCACGGGTTTTAGTGCAGTTCGATCCGATTCCTGGTGGAAGATCTATAACGCATTCTGTTTTATACATTTAATAGACTAAACAGTTAAGATCCTGGTGCGGCGCCAACTTTCTCGATGTCTCGTCAGGGTCAAACTCGAAATCTCTCTAAGATAGTCAAACAACTTTGATCCAATTCAGACACAGAATTGTTCAGCTTCTCATTCGAATCTAAAGCCCCGATCTCACTGTCCCGGTGCTGACCCCGGTACGTCCCGGTGGAGATAGTCGGTGAACCGGGTTGCGCCGGGACGTTTTTTATAAAAAATAAATTGCGTTCTCATATTCCCGGCGTATGCTCCGGTGGAGCGCCGGTAATGAAGCCGGGTCTCGCCGGACTATCCCGGTGAGTTCCCGGTTTGGCGCGGCGTAAAAATTACGGTGCAGCGCCGGCCTGTTAATCCCGGTATAACACGGTGTAACCCCCGGTCGTTACGTGCCGGCGTTACCCGGTGTTCGCCGGAAAGGACATAAACCGGGGCGAACGTGAATTAGCATCACTGCTCTTTTGTCTCTGAGGGTAAATGACATGAAATTCAAACGAAATGCAAGTAGAACATAATAATGTTGTAGACTGTTCAAACTTCATTTTGATATGAGTTTCAAACATTTTACACGGCGTCTGATCTGAATACATACTGTTTGTAGTGGATATAAATACTTTAGCCTGAAGCCATTTATTTAGAAAGAATAACTTCGTTTTTATATGTTAGATTTACCCTATACAGTAGAGAAGACGATAGTGTTTCCTATTGAAACGCTGACGAAACGCAAATGCTAAAACAAAATGTAAAAAATTGCATTTTTTAAAAGAAATTTATCAATTTCTATGGTCGCCAACACCCCAGTTGTTCACGGTATAGACCCGGAGCTGCCCCGGATGTGCCGGTTAAGCTCCGGCGTTGCTCCGACGTACCCCGTCGTTGCTCCGGCATTCCCCGGATTAAGCCAGTTCTGGTTATTTGTCCCGGTGACTCCCGGTGACCCCCGGTTGTATTAAACATTTTAAAGCATCCGGGGCTGTTAGCTGTTGGCAGCCGGTGGAAGCCGGTCGATCCCGGATCGTTTCGGTCGTCCAAGGCGCCGCCAAGGTTGTACTCCCGGCGACTGCTGGTGACTGCCAATTTGCTAAACCGGGACTCACCGGGGACCTTAACCGGGACAGTGAGACCGGGGCTTAAGTTGTTTATATGTGCGTGTACGGTCAGGGTAAAGCAGTGAACGGGTTTAGTTTATATTTGATTTATGACGAATTGTTTTGCACATATGATATATTTGTTTGAGAAGTAGTTGACAAGTTTATTAGTTAAACTTCGATACTAACCGAACGCAATAATATGTAATACTTACAGAAAATATAATTTACAACCACTAAAAGGAAGGCTAATTGATTGTATAGAAGACATGTGACAGCCTAAAGCCTTGTGAAGGGTAAAGGGTCCCTTGCAATACATATACTTTAGATCCCTTCTCTCTCAAACAAAACAAAACTGTCGATAAGAACCTGTAACCCTTTATTATCTGTCGTCAGAGAACCTGTAACACTCTCTGCTAGACTCTGTAACCTTATGCATCACATAACAATCTAGTAAATTTCATTGATATATTCTATAATTAATGCTAGTCTCTTGCATAGATGTTATTTAAGTATTAATCTTGCCAGAAACTTTAACGAACATTAAATACAGGCGAATTATACAGTCATTTTACAAGAATTGATCATTGTGTACAAACACCTTAATTTCCACGGCGTTTAATTGACTATTTCAGCCATAAATTCCATAAACGAAACGAAATAAGCATATATACTCTTGGAAAAACATCAGACTATATGGTGACAATTCAGTTTTACAGCGTTTTTGACAGTTTAGCCTTAAAATTACCTCTTTGACGTTCAATTGAACATGACTGATTTAGCTTCACGAAAGCACTCTGAAACATGTATAGTCAGGACTCCGGTACCACCTGTCGCGAGGACCCTCGCCCCACTGTAACCAAGTTCCTAACCAGTGAGATATATGTGTCAAGTAACTGTGTAACTGTGATTGAACAATAGACACTATTTCTCATTGTGCATATTCATGACTGTATGGATCGGAACCATTTTCCTCAGTGAATAAATACATAAAAGGCATAAAAATGTGTATCTATGGAGTATTGAGTTGATACTTTACAAGAGTAACCATGTGCGTTTTTATGTTTCCTTTACAAATTTATAGAGGGCTCGAACACACTTGGCACTGAAACGGCCTTTTCTCCTGTATATATTTGATAACCGTCCAGTGCTCACTTGTTGCTGAGAATCAGTCTAAACAAATTGGGCATTGTTTGAAATGGAACAACGAGTCTATTTGGAGTGTCACTTGTGTATGGGGTTACCAATTCTTGTGGGCACGATCCATGTGTCTTTTTAAGTTTCCTTTTTGACTGAAGCATGTCTGACAAACTGGACATTGGAAGGGTTTTTCTCCGGTATGTACACGGAAGTGACCTTCCAGTGCTCTCTTGCTGGTGCACTTCTTGCCACACTGCGAGCAGACATGGAAAACGAGACCTGTAGCCGTATCCTGAATGGGACCGAAACTGCCTGAAACAAAAATAACACAAGTCGTATTGAAAATGAATCCTGAATCCTTACTGTATCTAGATCTAGGTTTACACTGTTGGTCGATGTTGCATATACATGTGTATTTGTTTCACGCACAGTTAAACCATTATCCCATAGCTTGGTTCTTGTTCTGAAGACGCTGGTCACTTTTAAAAGGGTTGAAAGAAAAGCAGAATAAACCATTAATTAACCCACTACCTCATAAATACGATCTTTTTTGCCTTCACGTATTCCTCCGCTGTAGAAAATAGTTCCCAATTATGTAGTCATGAATATGTACCATGATATTTTTTGTATGTATTCTAGTAGATGGTAGCCTAAAGCAAGCTGAAAGTAAAGCAGAATGCGCAATCTGCTTTACTTTCAGCCTGCTTAAGTGGTCGCCTTTCTTCAAAACAGGTTATGGGGTAATGGGTAAAGGTGCATTTTGCTTTGCTTTCAACCTAGTTTTAGCTATCATCTGCTAGGATACAGGACCATGTAAATAGTTAATATAAATCATTGGATACAGTATAACCTGTCATAGCCGTCACCTGATTTAAACGACACACTGCTTTATCCGACATTTTCACACACAGTGTTACATCTTTACATGGGTAACCATGTGTTTTTTCAAGTTTCCTTTCAAGGTGAAGCATTTCGAACACACTGGGCATTTGAACGGCCGTTCTCCGGTATGGATGCGAACATGGCCGTCCAGCGCCCACTTGCTGTTGAAGTTCTTGCCACAAAGTGTACAAACATGGGTTGGTCGAACTGTATCTATCATCGGAATGGGATCTACACTGCCTGAAAGAAAATAACACAAATTATAATTTAAGTCATTCAACCACAGGTACTTGACACATAGATCTACATCTATCCCCCCCCCCCCCAATAAAAAATAAAATTATCGCAGAAAATTTCACACACACAATTGGAAGAAAAGAATTAAAATATTTCTGTTTTGAGGAGCCATTAATAATATGTAGCAAGATACAAGTACAACAGAGACTTTCACACACACACAATGCATATTTACTGATCCACCATCTGATACAGAACACACTTTACACGAAAACAAGACAGAACAATGGGAGAATATCGCTATATCAATCAGGGCACCAGAGGTAGAAAACTGAACAAATCCAACAATTTCTCACTTATTTTTGCACCAAATCCTATGGTGTTATTACTCATTAAAATCGATTTTAATGATAAAAAAAGTTTTAATGTAGAAATAATGATTTTCTTATTTCTTTTTTAAAATACTACCCTCACCTTCTCTTCCACCGAGAATTACCAACAAATATCATTGCCATGGCGAACATTTTCAACCAACATATTTTCTGTTTGGTGGTGGTGGAGTGTGGGGGGGGGGGGGGGTTGTTAGCAGCTGGGGGTAGTGTCGTAGCCTACGGACCGAATGCCTATGGTTGCAAGTAAAGCAGAATGCTCCTGAATTTCTCAATGACTATCAAAGATATTAAATTGAAACTTGGAATATTACTTGTTATCTAAAGAGTACTTCATTCCCACAAGGCAAGCCACCCTATACAACTTTATGCAGAGTGATTGCCCTTGATTTGACTTATCAAGGTCATTAAATTGAAACTTTAAATACTACTAAGTCAAATTGAAAGAGTCCAAACATAGGAAATAACTTTCGAATGACAAATAGGTAGTGTTGTAGCGATGATCGATTATAATCGATCATCAATCGAAAATGACCATAATCGATCATGATTTGCCGTAATCGATTATTTATGATAAAGTTATGAAGAAGCATAGTGCATATAAAAGACAGGTTGTAGCTTAATGCAGGTTGGAAGTAATGCAGAACGCTTCTATGGGAGTGTTCTGCATTACTTCCAACCCACATTAAACAATAATCTGCCTTTCATGTGTTCACTATACATGTATGTATCCTCAAAGTATGGTAAGCTTTGACTGTAATGTTAATCTGAAATTGTTTTACTTACTTGCACCAAATATATAAATGAAACAGACTTCAGTTGATTCCAAACCAAGAGATTATTCAAACAATTTTTACCCAGATGAACTGCCGCAACAATAGTAATTACAGGTAGAAAAAGAAGTGGTATACAATTAGTACAAAGCAAGCTCAATTTGCAAATAAAAATAGGACATTAATTGAACTGTTTTATCAAATTGCTGCTTTGATTTTTATTTTGCTTCATATGGTTTTATGTAGATATATAACATACAAATGCAAACATGAGTATCACATAAATTAAGCTTTTCAGATATATAATAGTTTATGTTAAAACGATTATATAATCGATCATCGATCGATTATGGTTACCAATAATCGTTTATAATCGATTATGGTTTTCGGACCGATTATACAACTGAAATAGGGTTACCTGGCTTGCCTTAAGTTTCCCTTTAAAAAGTTTAGTATTCCAAGTCTCAATTTAATATATTTGATAGAATTTGGTTTCAATGAAAACAAAGTGAACACATACAGATTTATTTTCTTGTTCTTAAGCCTTTTGTACAATATTGAACTCATTTAACTGTACATAGAGGATCTTGTATGAGTGCTCATTATTTATCATTTTTAATAAACGAGTTGACTAAAATAATATGAAGCGAGCCTTGGCGAGCGTCATATTCATTTTAGTCGACGAGTTTATTAAAAATGATAATTAATGAGCACGAATGTGAGATTCTATTTATCACATAACAATTTGAAGCACTTATTAAATTGATTGAATCCGTAGTTTGTAGACACTCAGATATATAGAATTTCCGCCAAAACGTTTCGTTGTTTACGTTAACGTCATAGTAAATGACGTCATTTGGCGTCCTGCTACATGCAGCGCTTGTGGAGGAACACGTTGGACCGGAGCCCAAAAAACGATATTCCACTAGTGGATTACGATATTTATACAATCGCTTTATGCAACTCCCAGACTGCAAATTATGTGATAAATGTATATATATTAGTGTTTTCTTCTGACCTGTCAAGAGTTATTTTCAGATTGGAACATTCTAAAATTTTAAAAGGGATGAGTTTTCTTTACATCCAGTTAGAGATACGGATAACTGTAATTTGTGTGTAATGTACAGTAGAGGGTACATGATTCTTTCCCGTTTAAACGCAAACGCAATACTCTAAACTGGAAATTTACTTTTAGAAATTTTAACTACATTTTTAATCTGAGAAGCAAACAGGTTGGAGCCCGATCAGACGCCGGGTTAACCGGCGTCTGATCTGGCTCTAACCTGTTTGCAATGGAAATAAAAAATTTAGTATATAAATGGGTTTATTGGGAAAGAATAAGATATCAGTAAAGTTAGCGCAGCGGTCTCGTGCTGCACAAGGATCATACTTATCTGAAGTAGGAAAGTGTACGATTACATAGTCGATGTTACCTTGCTTACCCATTTACCATCATTAACTATTCTGTTCTAAAAATAACTCTGACAGGTCAGAAAAATCGGACAATACCTGTGCATTAATTCCTTGACAATCCACATACATACTTCAAAATACAGACTCAGTCAGGTCGAGAGAATCTTAAGTTTGCTTAACCCATTACCCAATAGCGTTTTTCTAAGTTTGGAAGACAAGTGACAACTTAAAGCAGGTTGAAAGCAAAGCAGAATGCGCCTTTAGGCACATTCTGCCTTACTTTAACCTGCTTTAAGCCACAAGCTCCTAGAATATAGAAAATATTTCTAATGCTCTATATTCATGACTCTGTATTGGAGCTATTTTCTTCAATTGATGTGTTAAAATGTGTATCTATGGAGTAAAGGGTTAACTAAATTCCAACTAACATGTATATATGTGTTATAGAGTCAACAGAGTTTTGATATGTAAGAACTGCTTTAGGCAAGCTTATCGGTATTTCAAAGTCAAACCTTGGGAGAGCAGACATAAGCTTAAAGCAGGATGAAAGTAAAGCAGCTTGCACATTAACTTAAGGATATAAAATATATTTCTTATTATGTATATTCATATATGTATAAATTGGAACTGACTTTTCAATCCTGAAGGTATACATTAAAGGCGTAAAATGCCTATTTATAGACAAATAGGTTTATTTGTCCCAAAATAACCATCCTTTCCCAAGTCATCAGTGCAATTCAGCTATATGAAACTGACTAGCACAAGTATTCACTGTATGTACTTCTATGATTGAGGCAGATTCCAACTTCAAAGTGGGATGAAAGCAAAAGTGAAAGCTCCTGAAAGAGCTTTCTACTTTACTTTCATCTTGCTTAACCCATTAACCCAAACATTTTTATAACTGTATAAATTGGAACTTAGAAATTTCTTCAATGAAGGAATACATTAAAGGTGTACAGAGGCCGGTATATCGGGTAGTGGGTTAAAGCAGTCATCTGCCTTAAGCATACAGTAGAACCCCTCTATTACGACCACTAAAACGAAGGCTAATTGATTGTATAAAAGACAGGTGACAGCTTAAAGCAAGGTGACAGTTGAACAGAAAGCTCCCAAAGGAGCTTTCTGTTTCACTGTCACCTTGCTTTAAGCAGTCACCTGCCTTAAACATCCAATAATCAACAAAATTTAGTGGTCGTAATAGAGAGGTTTAAATGTAGTTGGATATAGGTGAAGAGGAGCCATTAATGATAGCAAGATAATTGTACAGCAGAAAATTTCACACACACAACTGGAAGAAAAGAATTAAAATATTTCTGTTTTTCCATTAATAATACGTAGCAAGATGCAAGTACAACAGAGAATTTCACACACACAATTCATATTTACAGATCCAGTCCATCTGATACAGAACACACTTTACACGAAAACAAGACAGAACAATGGGAGAATATCGCTATATCAATCAGGGCACCAGATAAGCGGTAGAAAACTGAACAAATCCAACAATTTCTCACTTATTTTTGCACCAAATCCTACGGTGTCACTACTCATTAGAATCGTCTTGAAAAGACGATTCTAATGAGTAGTGACACCATACAAGAAGTTTTAATGTAGAAATAATGATTTTCTTATTTCTTTTTTAAAATACTTCCCTCACCTTCTCTTCCACCGAGAATTACCAACAAATATCATTGCAATGGCGAACATTTTCAACCAACATATTTTCTGTACACCGTTTAGATTTATAATACATTCCAGATATGGCAGCATCTCACCAGGTGAGGAACTAATCGAATGGTATTAACCCTTATCCTGCAGTGATGTCGTCTGCTTCGAAATTGTCGTCTGCAACGTTTGTTAAATTTATATTTATACATTTTTTAAGTAAAGAAACCCAAAGAAGAGTGCCAAACGGTTTGGATCCAGATCAGACACCGCGTTACGCGGTGTCTGATCTGGATCTAATCTGTTTGCAAAAATCAATAAAGTCGCGACCAGCAGGCAAAGGGTTAACAGTCTATTTCTAGATTTGAAGAAAGGTGATCACTTAAAGCTGGTTGAAAGAAATGAAGAATACGCCTGAAGGCAGATTATAGGCACATTCTGCTTTACTTTAAGCCTGCTTTAACTCATTATCCCTTGAAACTTCCAATGGAAAATTCCAGTTTACAATGAAGGCTGGTCCATTTGTGACTTTTAGGGTTGTATTTTTATAATATATTGTTACATCACAAACAGTGAAGTACCTGATTAGAGGGCTCCTATAGGAGCCCTCTAATCTGGGACTTCACTGTTTGCATTAGGCCAGTGTACTCTATACAGGTACACTTTTCGATGGATCAATAAATAAAGATAATTGGATAAAAAATTGAAGATATTCGGAGAAACAATTGAAGACATTCGGATCAATAATTGAAGATAATCAGATCAATGATTGAAGATAACCAGATCAATAATTCAAGATAATCGTATCAATAATTGAAGATAATTGGACCAATAATCGAAAATAATTGGATAAAGAATTGAAGATAATCGGATCAATAATTGACGATAATAGGATTGAGAATTGAAGATAATCGGATCAATAGTTGAAGATAATCGGATCAACACTGGAGTTCACTCTTTACGTGGACCGTGTGAATGTGTCTTTTAAGGTTGCCCTTCACATTGAATGTCTTATTGCAGTAGGTGCACTTAAAGGGCTTCTCGCCAGTGTGGATCCGCACATGCATCTCCAGTGAGGTCCTATGGGGGAACGGCTTCTTGCAAATGGGGCATGGGTACATGATCCCCGCTTCTGTAATCACTGACTGGTAATGTCGGGATGTATCTAAAACATAAATATGACTGTGTTAATCATGAAAGCAAAACTGTGATCATCTGTAATGTAGTGTACACCCTTAAAACAGACAAAAACTAAGTAACTATTGTGGGTTATCAGGTTTCCTTGTAGATATTTTTAAATAGCAAAACAAGAACTAGTCTACTTAGTGGGTTTTTTGTAGTTTAATAAATACTGTTCCAAATTTACAAACAGTGCAGTACCAGATCAGAGGGTTCCTATAGGAGCCCTCTGATCTGGGTCTACAATGTTTGCTAATGTAATTGCATGAGAATGCAGTTGGGAATACATACTTCTTGCCTGTGTAACGAAATTAACCCTTAGCCTGCCACTCACGACTATAGCTCCATATGCAAACAGCTTGGATCCGGATGAGACGCCGATTAACTCGGCGTCTCATCCCGATCCAAGCTGTTTGACACTCGGACAACATTTTCAGCAATTTTGAGCAACTTTGAAACTTGAAGCAGACGAGAAATATAGCAGACGACAATTTATTTGGCGGGCTACGGGTTAAATATTGTCGTCTGTTGCTGTTCTAGAAATGGAATTTTCTCAAAATTTCTTTTCAAACGTATAATAGCATATACAAACTAAGATCAAATTTTTCGCCCAGGAGTCCTAGTTTACAAAACATCATGGAGTCATTTCTCCATAAAAACATCCATAGGTAGAAAAAAATGCAGCAGATGTGAAAACAAAAAATACAAAGAAACTCACTCAAATGAACGTATTAACTGTTTATTGGTAGAATGGTAAATAAGGATTTTGTAGAAATCCCTGTCTCGCCACTATGATATATATGAGTGAAAGCGAAACTACAGATACTGCAATGATGCCAATGCACATAGATACATATTTTTTATGAATTTAAATTATTAAAAAACACTGAAGAAAATAATTCCAATTGATACAGTCATGAATATGTACCACGAAATATTTTCCTATATAGAAGCAGATGGTAGCTTAAAGCATTCTGATTTACTTTCAATCTGCTTAAAGTGGTCACCTGTCTTCAAAACTAGAATCAGGCTATAGTTAAACACAAAACTTGATGTTGTTCGGTACCATCATCTTGGATAGAGATTTCGTTTTCTGCACTTTGTTGTAGGCCAGACAAAATCATCATTTCTTACAGTACCAAACTTAAATATACATAAAACAATTACACAATTATTTATGATATATATACACAATGTTCACTATTCACTGTCAGTTTGGATCAAGATCAAACACCTTGTAACTCAATGCCTGGTCAGGATCCAAACTGTTTGACACTCATAAAGATTGTCTGTTAACGTCCGTTTCTGCCATCTTTTGGCTCATAAAGATGTTTCTTTACTACAAATACAATAATTCTAAATATGAGACATATTTTCAATCATATGATAATTTGGCAACTAAAGTGCTATACAAAGTGGCCGACACGACTTATTTCTTTATAAAAGAGATAAATAATTCCGCCGTCCTCGTTTTGTTTAAAACGTCACAAACGCTCCGTCTTTTGTATCTTTTCATTTAAAACATCATTCTTTGCTGTAATTTTGTACAAAAATGTCACTTTTCAATGTTTAAAACAATAATTGGTTCCTTGTACAGTGGAGACTAAATTATTCATTCCCAATAAATATGTTTATGCTAAAACTATTTTTTCCATTGCAAGCAGTTTGGCGCCTGATCAGACGCTGGGTAAACCGGCGTCTGATCAGGCTCCAAACAGCTTGCTAAATGGGAAAGAATAATGTTTTCTCCACTGAAATATTTCTCTTTGTAATGCAATCACCATCTTTTAATCATCTCTGTAACTTCAACGAGACAATTCCATTTCCAATCAAGTCTAGTCATTTCTTTACTATTCACTGTATTCAGGATTCATTATAGCCAAATGACAAACAGTGTAGACCCAGATCAGAGGGCTCCTGTTTGCATAGGACAAGTATACTCTTTACAGGTAATGTTTATAAAGGATGCGTATACTCATTGCAAGGATTCATTAACCCTTAGCCTGCCACTCACGACTATAGCTCCATATGCAAACAGCTTGTATCCGGATGAGACGCCGAGTAACTCGGCTTCTCATCCGGATCCAAGCTGTTTGACACTCGGACAACATTTTCAGCAATTTTGAGCAACTTTGAAGCACTTTGAAACTTGAAGCAGATGAGAAATATAGCAGACGACAATTTATTTGGCGGGCTAAGGGTTAAGTCAAAACATAACGTGTTCCTTGATTTAACTCTTTGAATACTGGGTAATTTTTTTCTTTCGTCTGCAATAATTTTCGTCTACTGATGTTCTAATAATAGAACTTTCAACAGGGCTCCAGATAAGAGGTAGTTTTTTCAACAAATCCCACATTTTCTCACTATTTTTAGCACCAAATCCTATGGTGTTACTACTCATTAGAATCGTCTCGAAGAGACGGTTCTAATGAGTAGTGACACCATAGGGTTTAATTCAGAAATAAAGATTTTAGTTTTTGAAAAACTACCCTTATCTGGTGCTCTGTTTCAAAATTTATTTTTTCAAAACATGGTCAGAGTATCAAACAGTTTGATCCTGATGATATGACGCATAACGAGGAGTCTCATCAGGATCCAAACTGTTTGTAAAGGTTACCATGGTTTCACTGCTAGCATACTAAGAATTAAATGAAACATTATGGGTTCTTTAAAACAATCCCCATCTTCCTGTGTCTTCTCTATTACAAGCTTTTTCTTTGTTTTGCAGGGCTGCCATTTCTCCGGATTTTTCCTAAATCTCCGGATTTTCCCCCAGTTCATGGTAGCTTAAAGCATGCTGAAAGTAAAGCAGAATGAGCCCTAAGGCGCATTCTGCTTTACGTACAGCCTGCTTTAAGTAGTTGCATGTCAACAAAACAAGAAAAAGGCTATGGGGGTAAAGGTACGACTCGTAGAATCGCACTTGAAAAATGGAAATTTGGAAATCTTAGGATTTTTCATGTCAACTTATGGCAGCCCTGGTTTTGTAATTTGTAATAGGAAAAAAAACTTGCATCTGGTTTTGTACACAATGAAATCACTTTTTAAAGTTTTTTTTATAATTTACATTCATTTCTCCATCAGCTTCAGTTTTCAACAAGTTGCACTAAACAATTTGCTCATGAGACACAGTAATTAACACGACAAGATTCTAGCCGGTGCTCGGCCCTTGAAACTGATGTGCCGAATAGTGAGTAACCAGGTGCTTCTTCAGATTTCCTTTAAGACTGAATCGCTTGTGGCAAATTTCACATGCAAACGGTTTTTCACCAGTGTGGATACGCATGTGCATTCCTAGCGCATTCCTGTGCTCGAAAGCTTTTCCACAGACTTCGCAGGGGTAACGATAACGGTGTGGCTTCTCTAGAACCCTAGGGATGTCAGCGCCTGGAAGAAATCAAAGTCTAAATTAGTATGGATATTAAAAAGCCCTTTCGACTGATAGTCCATCATTCTAACACACTTCGCGCACACCACTATACAAACAAAGAAGGGACTTATCTGTGTTTTATTTCTCAATAAAACACTCACACGCTGTAAATAACTTCTTAACGCGACGTCATATGGCTTCGAAATTGCGTACACCAAGAAATGTAGTCCCTTTGCTTCGGTGCAAATTGTGGTTAAATTATGTGTTAGAATCGAAATAATAAATTAATACCAGTGTTTTATCATGAAATAAAACACGGGTAGTCATTGAGATGCTGGTAATTAAATCTATCGGCCTTCGACCTCGTGATTTAATTACTACGCATCTCAACTCCTACCCATGTTTTATTGCCACGATAAAACACTGGTATGAATTTATTATTTCTTAAATAAGCAAGTGTTTGTGTGCAGCATATCCTACATTACTATTTTTCTCACAAATATTCATTATCCCATTACCCCATAGCCTGTTTCTAGTTTTAAGAAAGATGATCACTTGAAGCAGGCTGATAGTAAAGCAGAATGCGCCTTAATGCGTATTCTGTTTTACTATCAGCCTGCTTTAAGCTACCATCTGCTACGATGTAGAAAATGTTTCTTATGATACATTCATGAAGTAGAAGCGAGTCCTATAACAAAACTGCGTTCAATAAACGCTTATGCCCCCGGTGGCATCCTTGACAATATATTCTGAATCTTTTCTAAGTCCAAATTAGGTCAAGGTCAAGGTCAAATTGAGCTTGGGTATTACTGGTGGATTGGTAATGGTCCAAGGCAATAACTGTATAAGTATAGAAGCATTGTAGTAAGTAGTGTTGATGCTAGACGAAACGGTAAAATCTAGTTAACCAAGAAATAGCCCATTCAAAATATTCTAAGTCCAAATTAGGTCAAGGTCAAGGTCAAAATCAAGGTTGGGTGATATTGGTGGATAGTGAATGGTCCAAGGCAACAACTGTATAAGTATCAAAGCATTTGAGTAAGCGGTGTTGATGCTAGACAAAACGGTAAAATCTACTTAACCTGTTACGGACGGATGCACGGACGGACGGACGGACAGGACGATTACTATATGCTCCCGCATCTGTCGATGCCGGGGGCATAAAAAGGGAACTACTTTCTTTAGTGGAGGAGTAAATTATAGGCATTAACCCTTTCACACATAGAAGCGCATTAATTTATTCTTCCACTGAAGAAAATAGTACCAATTTATACAGTCAAGAAAATGTGCCATAAGAATTCTTTTCTAAATCCTAGCAGAAGATAGCTTAAGGCAGGTTGAAAGTAAAGCAGAATGTGCCTACAGGCACATTCTGCTTTACTTTCAACCTGCTTTAAGTGGTCACAAGTTTTCAAAACTAGAAACAGACTATGGGGTAAAGGGTTAAAAGACATATATGTATGGGGGAATGGGTTATACAAACACAGGGCTCCAGAGAAGAGGCAGTAAAACTGAATTAATCCAACATTTTTTCTCTCATCTCAGCATCAAATGCTATGATGTTATCACTCATTAGAGACGATTCTAATGAGTAGCAACACCATGAGGTTTAATCTATATTTTGGATTTTGAAATACTCCCCTCTGCAATAGTTGTTGGGGAACAGCATTAGGCTCACCTTCTTGTCTTAAGCAATCATCTGCTTGAAGCACACCTTAATCTTGATATCAGCAGTCGCTTACTTTAAACACAACTTATCTATACTTATATATATCTTTACTATATCTGCTTTTTCAATTGGTCATAGGTTATTTACATCAGAAACAATGTAAATAGTACTAAATACACAGTAGAGTGTTCTGGTGCCCATCTTACGAAACGACGTTCGACAATTACAATCCGTAAGTCGAAACTTTAAAATTCCTGATTTCTCCATCTAATCCTGTCTTGTGACATCTCTTTGGAATCGTCTTGAAAAGACAATTCCAAAGAGATGTCACAAAACAGGATTAGATGGAGACATAATTAATAATTGAGATTTTTCCAATCTGACTTGCAACAATATTTGTCGTATGACATTTTGTAAGACTGGCGCCTGGTCTACACTGATAGCTATGTTGGAATGGTAAAGTACATTACCAATGGTGTTAGACAAAAGGAGAATATAAAAATATATATGTTGGAATGGTAAAGTACATTACCAATGGTGTTAGACAAAAGGAGAATATGAAAATATATATGTTGGAATGGTAAAGTACATTACCAATGGTGTTAGACAAAAGGAGAATATGAAAATATATATGTTGGAATGGTAAAGTACATTACCAATGGTGTTAGACAAAAGGAGAATATGAAGGAATGGTAAAGTACATTACCAATGGTGTTAGACAAAAGGAGAATATGAAAATATATATGTTGGAATGGTAAAGTACATTACCAATGGTGTTAGACAAAAGGAGAATATGAAGGAATGGTAAAGTACATTACCAATGGTGTTAGACAAAAGGAGAATATGAAAATATATATGTTGGAATGGTAAAGTACATTACCAATGGTGTTAGACAAAAGGAGAATATGAAAATATATATGTTGGAATGGTAAAGTACATTACCAATGGTGTAAGACAAAAGGAGAATATGAAAATATACTCAAAATGCTTTAATGAACTGGTACTTACAAATGGTAATAAGTAAAACCTCTTTATTATGACAACTAAATTGTGTTAATTATTAGGCGTTTTAAGACACATTACTGCTTAAAGCAATGTGAAAATTTACTGCTTATAGCTAGGTGATTTTAAAACAGAAAGCTCCTTTAAGAGCTTTCTGTTTTACTTTCACCTTGTTTTAAGCTCTCATCTGACTGTCTAGAATCATTTAGCCTTCTTTTTATTGTTCGTAATAGGCTTTACAACTATACTGATAACTGACTAGACTAAGTGTGTATATTTGTAATGTTAACTCTTTCAACAAGTAACTCTTGTGCGTTATTAGGTTCCATTGTGGATCATTTAAGTTACCAAAACATGAACCAGTCTATTTGGAATTCTGGGTAGTTTAATAAATAATGTTCTAAATTAGCAAAGTGTACACCCTGATCAGAAGGCTGATATAGGAGCCCTCTGATCTGGGTCTACACTGTTTGCAAATGTCATTAGTATACATGTACTTTAAACAGGATCATGGTGTTGAACAAGTTAAGGATACATTCATAACATAAAAAGTAATCAAAGTATGCAACAAATATGTCTTCAACACCAGAAAAAACTTTTTTTTTCTTTCCCTCTTAACTCATTACTCAATAAATATGCCTTTTCTGCCTCAAATTTATTTCTTCACTGATTAAAATAGTTCCATTTTATAAAGCCTGAAATATGAACAATAAGAGATTTTTTTCTATATCCCAGCATATGGCAGCTTAAAATAGGCACATTCTGCTTTACTTTCAACCTGCCAACCTGCTTTTAAGTCGTCACCTATCTTCAACACTATAAACAGGCTATTGGGTAATGGGTTAATGATCATTCTTTGAATCAAAACACTGAACCAAATGACTTTGTTTCCCATGTTCCATATCATGATAGTTACAAGTTGTCAATCAGGTTTCAATTTAAGACCATCTAGTGACAAAAATCCAACCAGATGATACCTATTTACAATCAAACCCTGTCAACAAATAAGCATTACTCCAAAAATATGCCTTTTTACACCTTCAATTCATTCCTTCACTTGAGAAAATATTAATCGATTAGCCTTAGTAAATGAATACACATTAACCCATTACTCCATAGCCTGTTTATGCATTTGGAAGACAAGTGACAAGTGACCACCTAAAGTAGGTTGAAAGTAAAGCAGAATGTGCCTTAACATGTATTCTGCTTTACCTTTAGTCTGTTTATAGTTACCATGTGCTAGGATATAGAAATATTTCTTCTTGTGCATATTCATGACAGTATAAATTGGAAATATTTTCTTCAGAAGAGGAATGAACTAGAGGGACATGAAGGCATAGTTATTGAGCAATTGGTTAAAACTAGAGTTTAATATACATGCTTGACTCGAGAAAAGGGTTAAACCTCGAACTGTGTATTCTCAACATGTATTGTCTATCAAAATACAAAAGTCATGGTCTTTCGATTACAAAAGATAGTCACAAAAACACCGAACAAATGCATCATTTCAGATGAACAACAAGATGGCGTTTGTAAGTTCCTTTCTGTCTGAACCTGGCGCCACACACTTCACACTCAAATGGTTTCTCTCCAGTGTGGATCCTCATATGCTGGGCCAGGGCATTCTTGTAGGGAAACATCTTTCCACACACAATACATTCATGGATCTGTCTCAGCTTGATAGTGCTCTGGTCCGATTCTGAAAATGCAAAATTCACAAACTAGCTGTTATTAACAATAACATTCTTGAAGGTATTCTCGAAGTCTCTACAAGTGAAGCATTACTTAAGAGTTAAGCAGCTCTCATATGTTAGTCACTCACAGTGGTGACCCATTTAATTAAGAAATAATAAATTTATACCAGTGTTTTATTGTGGCAATAAAACACAGGTAGGAGTTGAGATGCGTAGCCGAGGGCGGAATGATTTAATTACCAGCATCTCAACGACTACCCGTGTTTTATTGCACGATAAAACACAGGTATTAATTTATCATTTTGATTCTAACACTTTAATTTGACCAGGTTAACCACAATTTGCACCCACGCAATGGCGCTACATAACTTAGTGTACGCATTTTTGAAGTCATATGACCTCTCTTTAAAACGTTACACCGTGTGTGAGTTTTATTGAGAATTTAATCACAGATACTTTCCATCTTTGTTTATATAGAGAGATGTGCGCCAAGTGTGTGAGAATGAAGGATAAAAGCAATGCAGAAAATAGATGTAGGATTTTTTTTCTAATTTCTTTAGCCACACATGAACTACTTGTAATCAAAGACCTCCTTTCTTTCTTAATGTGTAGTTGCCCAAAGAGAATAATCAAGAACAACATGATTATGATCACTGTTTTATCTTCAATTCTAGAACAACATTCATAATTATTAATAAATGTAACATACTGTAATGACCGTAAGTATTGGGACATACAGGGCTGAGCAAACAGTTTAGACCCTGATCAGACTGCTCCTGAGGGAGCAGTCTGATCAGGGTCTAAACTGTTTGCCATTCAGTTTGCACCTTTTGGACAAGTCATTGGGATAAAAGCAATTTGTTCAAATTTTATGATAATTAGCAGTTACATAGGTGGTCCCAATTTAATAGTAAGATTTTCTCCGCATAAGCTCTTTAGGATACCTTGCTCTATCCCTTCTTCCACAAACCTTTTTTTGATATTTGCATTCAAATTACCATTTACTGATGGTCGTTAGCCCATGCCTTCATAAATACATCTTTGATTTATTCTTCCACTGAAGAAATAAGTTTCACCCTTTAGTCTTGAATATGCATCTTAAGAAATATTTTCTATATGCTAGCAGATGGTAGCTTAAAACCGGCTGATAGTAAAATAGAATAAGCAGTAAGGGGTATTTTGCTTTACTTTCAACATGCTTTAAGTGGCATATCTGATAGGATTTCAAAAGTATTTCTCATGGTGAATATTTATTACTGCATAATAGTTTCGTTAGTGGAGGAATAAATTAAAAGTGTCAAAATGGGTATCTATAAGTGAAGGCCATTTTACAATATTAATAAAGATTAATCTCAACAAAACAGTAACAATCAACGGCTATCATATACAGTATTAAGGTGAGGTGATAGCTTGAAGCAGAAAGACTAAACAAGAAAGCTTCCTGTAAAATGATTATTCGCAAAATCAACATGATGTGTCTGGTGTTTTTTTTTAAAAATATAACTGATTGTTTTATGATGAACTATAATCGTACAATTCACTAATTCACATTGTCTAAAGAAAATCTGTGACTTGTACATTTTGAAAACAGTACTCCTCTTTGTTAGTCACATGTTGGTCACATAATTGCCTCCCTTTGTTTGCCACATAGTAATAAAGGAAATTTGAATTTTCCTTTGTTAGTCACATAGTTGCCTCCCTTTGTCACATAGTTCCCTCCCTTTCTATTCAGTTATTCGTAATAGCTGTAGTGTTTTCACTATTGACCGAGATCATTCCTAATATGACGGAACTTGTGTCTTTCGTAGTTGCCTTTCTGTGCAAACCGTGCACTACACAAGTCACAGGCATACGGTCTCTCTCCTGTGTGGGTCCTCATGTGGAGAACAAGGGCATTCGGGTAGGCGAAGTTTTTACCACACACTTTACAGATATTGCCTTGTAGAATCCTTCCAGATAATGTTAGTACATCAGTTTCTGCAATATAGAAATGAATGATTGTACAGTTAAAACTCTCTATTCCACTGAAAATGAGTCCAGAAAACAGCATTCAACCCATTCCCCTCACTTTTTACGCCCCTGAATATCTATTAATTTCTAGCAGATAGTAGCTTAAAGCATGTTGAAAGTAAACAGATTGTGTTGTAAGGTGCATTCTGCTTTACTTTCAACCTGCTTCAAAGGGTCACCTACCTTTAAACTAGAAACCTGCTATGGGATAAAGGGTTTAGCTGCCATTGACCCTTAAAGCTCTCAATTTGATGTCTTCAGTTTTAGTTGAACCAGCAGAACAAAATGTTTTGTGCCTAAGAAATATATTCTTTTTATAACCCCCCCCCCCCCCCCAAATAAAAAACCAACAAAAAACAGACACACACACACTCCAGATTACCATAATCCAACCATATGTAAAGCAGGTGACAGTTGAAAATAAGGCAAAAGTAAAGCAGAAAGCTGTCAGCTTACTTCAAACTGCCACCTTTATTCAACACCATTAATGACTTGCACAGATGCGGTCTTTACCAAATATCTTGGTAAATCTTGCTGGTGTTGGGCTACATCAACTTCCAACTGAGATTTAATGTAGTCTCGTCTATCTTCAGAAAGTGGAAGAGTTGATCCATTTCAAAATTCAGCAAGATTTGAGATTTCTTTATTTCAGTAAAGTAAACATAAGATATTTCTGAGTACATAAACATAATCATGATAACAGTCATAGTCACATTTAAAGAGAAAACAACAATATTTGGGCTACAGTAAAACCTCTATATTACGACCACCAAAATGAAGGTTAATTGACTGTATAAAAGACTGGTGACAGCTGTTTTAAAGTCACCTTGCTTGAACTCATGATAACCCCATAACCAGTTTATAGTAATTAGGATAGGTGTCCACTTAAAGCAGGCTGAAAGTAAAGCAGAATGTGCATTAAGGCACATTTTGTTTTACTTCCAGCCTGCTTTAAGCTACCATCTGCTTCAATATAGAAAATAGTTTTTCTGATACATGTACATATTCATGACTGTATAAATTGAAACTACTTTCGAGTGGATGAATAAATTAAGAAGCGTCAAAAAAGTGTATTTATGGGGTAATGGGTAAAAGCAAGGTGACACAAATACAGAAAGCTCCTAAAGGACCTTACTGTTTTACTGTCACCTTGCTTTAAGTTGGTACCTGTCATGTAATAAACACCTAATAATTAATTCAATTTGTGGTCGTAACAGAGAAGGCTTACTGTACATCTACTAGTTTCATTATCCCTCCATTTACTAATAGTAACCTTAGTAGCGTTTACTCCTCATTGATGGCAAAACATTGAAATAAAATGACAGATGACAACTTAATGCTGGACAATAGTAATTTGTTACTGCATTAAGCAGTCACCTGTTTTTGAACATCACCATGTTTTCTTCATTCCATAATCATAACGAAGTTCTCTTCATTCCATAATCATAACCAACGGTTCTCTTCATTCTATAATTATAACCAACGGTTCTCTTCATTCAATAATCAGAACCAAGTTCTCTTCATTCCATAATCATAACCAAGTTCTCTTCATTCCATAATCATAACGAAGTTATCTTCATTCCATAATCAGAAAGTTCTCTTCATTCCATAATCAGAACTTAGTTCTCTTCATTCCATAATCAGAACCAAGTTCTCTTCATTCCATAATCATAACCAAGTTATCTTCATTCCATAATCAATTTATCTTCATTCCATAATCATAACCAAGTTATCTTTATTCCATAATCATAACCAAGTTCTCTTCATTCCATAATCAGAACAAAGTTCTCTTCATTCCATAATGAGAACTTAGTTCTCTTCATTCCATAATGAGAACCAAGTTCTCTTCATTCCATAATCATAACCAAGTTATCTTCATTCCATAATCATAACCAAGTTCTCTTCATTCCATAATCATAACCAAGTTATCTTCATTCCAGAATCATAACCAAGTTCTCTTCATTCCATAATCATAACCAAGTTATCTTCATTCCAGAATCATAACCAAGATCCCTTCATTCCATAATCATTTAATACCCAGTTCATTTTAAATACGCAGTTTGTTTTATTTCCTCTTGATTAACCCATTACTCCGCAAAAACACCTTTTACGTCTTTAATTATTCAGGCACTTAGAAAAGAAGTCCCCAGTTACATGTACAATATTATGAACATAAGTATTAAAGACATTTCCAGGAATTTTCCTTCAGGAGCCTAAAGCAGGCTGTAAGTAAGACACAATGCTCCTGATGTTTTACTTTCAATCTGCTTCAAGCAGTAAATTTACCTGTTTTCAAAACTATAAACAAGATATGGGGTAATGGATTAACATCATTTTGTAAGGAAATTTACCCAATGAGTACAAATAACACATGAATTTTCTACTCTGTTTGGCTGATAATTAATACCGTTTCCATGAACAAGGAGGTTTGAACACAACAGATCTGCTATTTCAGTGTCCATCAATGTCGTTGGGATCTAGAGTGCAATATAACATTTAGTCAACTTATAGATTTAAGATACCTGATCAGGGGGCATAACTCAATATGATAGTCAAAATGTCTCAATTTTCTCATCTAAATGAAGCATCTTAGCTACCAAGTACAATGTATAGTAAAACCTCTAAGGACTGATAAGTAACTAGTGTTAATTATTAGGTGTTTATGGCAGTTGACTGCTTAACTCTTTGAACCCTAGTCATGCATTTAAAGGTCCTTTGCAAACAGTGTACCTGTGGGCAATACACTTGTCCTATGCAAACAGTGTAGACCCTGATCGGAGGGCTCCTTTGTACATTGTAAAAATCAACCCTAAAAAGTCAAAAATTGACTGAACTAAATTGAAAACTTGAATTGTCCATTTGAGGTTTCAGGGAGGAAAGGATTGAAGCAAGGTGAAAGGGGCTTTCTGTTTTAATCGCTTTAAGCAGTCACCTGCCTTAACTCTTTCCTCCCTAAAACTTTAAAAGGACAATTCCAATTTCTATTTTAGTCTAGTCCATTTCTGGCTTTTAATGGTTGTTTTTGTCAATGTTTGGCATTGTGACAAACAGTGAAGACCCTGATCAGAGGGCTCCTTTCTGAGCCCTCTGATCCGGGTCTTCACTGTTTGCACAGCAAGTGTATACTTTTCATATGTACACTGTTTGAAAAGGACGCCTATATGCGGGACTAGGGTTCAAAGAGTTAAACATCTAATAATCAACAGAATTTAGTGGTCTTAATAAAGAGGTTTAACCCTTTACCCCACAGCCTGTTTCTAATTTTTAGGTTAGGTGATCACTTAAAGCAGGTTGAAAGTAAAGCAGAATGTGCCTTAAGGCACATTCTGCTTTACTTTCAGCCTGCTTTAAGCTATCCTCTGCTAGGATTTAGAAAATATTTCTTTTGGTAAATTTTCATGACTGTATAAATTGGAACTATTTTCTTCAGTGGAGGAATAAATTTAATGAGCTAAAACGCGCTTCTATGGGGGAATGGGTTAACTTTTTATTTAGATGTAAGCAATGTCTCAAAGTTGCCTTTCTTTGTGAAAGCATTCCTACAGTTCTAGATATCTATATGGATATGCAGCATGTGGTGTCTCTCAAAAGTTGCCTTTCTGCAGTTCTAGATATTTATATTTAGATGCAGTGGCTCTCAAAAAGTTTGGTTGCCGCAGTTCTAGATATTTATGTTTAGATGCAGGATGCGGTGTCTCTCAAAGTTGCCTTTCTGTGTGAAGGTCTTGCCACAGATGTAACAGCTGTAGGGTCTCTCTCCTGTGTGTACTCTCATGTGAACATTGAGCTTCCAGTTACTGGCACAAATCTTCCCACATGTCTTACACTTGTGAACCACAACCCCGCCCATGGTGGTGTCAACTGCAAACACAAATACAAACACATAAAGTACTATCATTCAAATTACATTGAAACTTCTCTATAAAGGCCACCATATTATGTTGATTATGTTGTGCTGTGCACAGATGGCTGCTTAACCCTTTACCCCATAAATATGCCTTTTTACGCCTCTGATTTATTCCTCCTATGCAGAAAATAGTTCCAATTTATAGAATTATGAATACTTATCATAAAATATATATTATATTTTGTAGTAGATGGTAGCTTAAAGCAGAATGTGCCTTAAGGCACATTCTGCTTTACTTTGAACCTGCTTTAAGTGGTCATCAAATTTCAAAACTAGAAACAGGCTATGGGGTAATGGGTTAAACAGAAAGTAAAACACAAAGTTCCTTTAGGAGTTTTTTTATTCATGTTCACCTTTGCTTTAAGCTGTTACCTCTGTCATTTATACCATCAACAAGCTTTCTTTTTAGTGGTCATATTACAATAAGTCTTCTTTTTAGTGGTCATAATATAGAGGTTTTACAGCATTTGTCAATTTAATATCAGAAAGTCAACTGATATCTAAATTGAATGACATTTGAGGTATAGGGCCACCAAATAGATTGACCGGAAGTGCTTCATCCTGTAGCCAAAGAAGGCCTTCGAGAAAGAGTCCTATTTCTTGGGTGAATTCTTTCGACTACACCAAATATACATGTATAACAAAACAACAAACATTTCTTGACAAAAAGTTTAATTCTGAGGCAGTCAATCTTTTTTTTTACCTCAGAATCAAGCTTTTTGTCGAGCAATATGTGTTGTTTTGTGCTTTTTATGTTATACATGGATGCTAGAGAATAGGTACAAAGCCTTTCTGTAATGACAGATAGGGTTTAGGAGAAATTATGTGAGCTGAAGTGACATGTCAATGTCTTAGCACCACTTATTTATCCATTGAAGAAAACAGTTCCAATTTATAGTCATGAATATGCAGCCTTAGAAATATTTGCTATATCCTAGCAGATGGCGGCTTAACCCTTTACCCTATTTCTTCGTTTTGAAGACAAGTGACCACTTTTACAGCAGGTTGAAAGTAGAGCTGAATGTGCCTTAAGTTAGCATATAGAAAATATGGAGAAGTAAGTTAAAGGTGTGAAAAGGCGTATTTATAGTTAAAGCAGACTTAAAGTAAAGCAGAATGAGCTCTCATAAAATGGCACATTCTGCTTTACTTTCAACCTGCTTTAAGAGACCAACAGTCTTCAAAACTATAGGCTATACGGTAATGAGTTACATGGAAAAGCAATATACCTTTGTTTTGCTTTGTTTTTTAGTCACAGGTGTAAAAAGGTGTTTTTATGGGGTAATGGGTTAAGATACCTCATAAGGGGGCATAACTCCATATTTGATAGTCAAATTGTCTCAATTTACTAACTCTTCTCTATGAAGAAGCCTAGCTACCAAGTACAGAAAAACCTCTCTATAAGGACGGCTTAGTTGTGTTAATAATTAGGTGTTTACGGCAGGTGACTGCTGAAAGCAAGGCGAAAGTAAAACAGAAAGCTCCTTTAGGAGCTTTCTGTTTTAGGTTCACCTTCTTTAAAGCCGTTACCCCTCTTTTATACAATAAATTAGCCTTCTGTTTAGTGGTTGTAATTGAGAGATTTACTACACAATTAAACGTTGGGAAACAATTGTAATGCATAAACAAAACCTTAGTTGTTTTTTTTTCTTCTTTTAATCACATTTAAACCATATTTTAGTCATACATCAGTCCGAACAACCTTCGATCTTTTTTTTAACAAGAAAGCTGAGTTTCTATAGTCTATATTATGGGGTTTATGAATAGCAGTTTTAGATATCTATATCTAAGAAAGTTCTTTTTACACTGCTAAAAGTTGGATATTTACCCAGACAGTTTCGCCGACTGTCAGTCAGCTTGGTCACTGGTGAACTGTGAGATGTGCTGAGAGGGTTACTGACAGTCGGCGAAACTGTCTGGGTAAATATCCAACTTTTAGCAGTGTAAAAAGAACTTTCTTAGATATGCATCATTCCTGCTAAATGAACCTATTCTCTAATAGTTTTAGATATCTATATCTATATGCAGGGTGCGGTGTCTCTGAAAGCTGCCTTTCTGTGTGAAGGTCTTGCCACATATAGGACAGCTGTAGGGTCTCTCTCCTGTATGTGTTCTCATGTGAACTTCGAGCTTCCAGTTACTGGTACAAATCCTTCCACATGTCCTACACTTGTACTTGTGAACCACAACCCCGCCCATGGTGGTGTCCACTGCAAACACAAAAACAATCACAAGTGAGCACCAGCCTCATGCTAAATGATTTATCCTCTCGCAGAATAAACACCTCCTATCTCATGCAATGTCATATTCTCTAAAAGGGTCATAATATAAAACAAGAATACCATGGAATTTTATTAATAAAGAAGCTACAGTGAGATTAACTATTTGAACCCTAGTCCCGCATATAGGCGTGTTTTTCAAACAGTGTACATGTGAATAGTACACTTGTCCTATGCAAACAGTGAAGACCCTGATCAGAGGGCTCCTTTCGGAGCCCTCTGATCTGGGTCTTCACTGTTTGTCACAATACCAAACATTGACAAAAACAACCCTTAGAAGTCAGAAATGGACTAGACTAAAATCGAAACTGGAATTGTTCATTTAAAGTTTCAGGGAGGAAAGAGTTAAGGTAGGGCAATTAGAAATTAGTATTAAAGCAAACGTTGGAGCTAAATGTTCGATGCTGTCACTTTAACCCATTACTCCATAATCTTTTTACGCCTCAAACGTATTCCTCCAAGGAAGAAAACAGATCACATTGATACAGTCATGAATGTGCAGCCCAAGAAATATTTATAATATCCTAGCAGATAGTAGCTTAACCCTTTACCCCATTTTTTCATTTTGAAGATAGATGACCACTTAAAACAGTTTGAAAGTAAAGCAGAATGTGCCTAAAGGCCATTTCCTGACCTACTTTCGGTGATAATCCCTATACCAGCAGTTTGCTGGCAAACTCATGCTTTTCATGCATACCTGTATTACAGTGAATCATTGAAGCATGTGCGGCCCCCGCCTTATATTTGATAGTTTGGTTAGTAAAACCCATTGAAACAAGAGCACCGCAGTGCGGCAAAATACGCCCGCCATGGCCGGCGGGTGTCAAAGTAAAAAAAATTCTGTGAAGGGGCATAACTCTGAAAATACGGAGTCAAACTAAAAACCCGTAATATATGTTAAGTCACTTCATTCATTGTATCACCATATCAAATTTGAAATCAATTGAATAATAATAAAAAATAAAGTCCATTCAAGGACTAAGAAAATATCCTTAAGGTGCTTTCATTCAGCCTGCTTAAACCTACAACCTACTTTAGGTGTAAAAAGGCCTATTTTTGGAGTTATTCAAAACTTGAAACTTGGTCTTCAAAACTAGAAATAGGCTATCGAGTTAAATGGAAAAGCAAATGCAATGGAAAAGCAAAACAGTCAATCTTCGATATCTTGAACTCGCTTAACTCGAACTATCCAATAGTTTGATACATGAACTGCATTATTTTATTCTTGGTTTAGTCGAACGTACCCATATTTCAAAGTTAAAACGTGGCTCAGCCACTTTTAACTTCGAAATACGAGCATGTTCGATTTAACCAAGTTCAAGATATCGAAGTTCAACTGTACCTTTATTTCGCTTTTTGTTCTTTACTCACAGCAAGGCAATAAGGTATTAATTTAATGGCAAAAACCAAAACAAAAGGCACAAAAAACTTTTAAATCAAGGTTTTATTTACATCAACATTTAGCACCACATTGCATATCATAGCTTCACATACATCTAAACATCTCATAGCTTCATGAACTTCTATACATCTCATAGCATCATGAACTTCTATATTTCTCATAACTTTAAACTTCTAAACATATAGCTTGACATACTTCTATACACCTCATAACTTCACAAACCTCAAACAATCATATTACTGACATCTCATAACTTCACAAATTTCTAAACATCTCATAACTTCACAAACATCTAAACATCTCATAGCTTCACAAACTTCTAAACATCTCATAGCTTCACAAACTTCTAAACACCTCATAACTTCACAAACCTCAAACATATCATAGTTTCACATACTACTGACATCTCATAACTTCACAAGTGTCTAAACATCTCATAACTTCACAAACCTCAAACATCTCATAGCCTCATAAACATCTCATAACTTTACAAACCTCAAACATATCCTAGCTTTACATACATCTCAACATATAGGGTCATGAACTTCAAAAATCTCATAACTTCAAACTTCTAAGCATATTATAACATCACATACTACTGACATGTCATAACTTCACAAATGTCTAAAAATCTCATTAACTTCACAAACATCTAAACATCTCATAGCTTCACAAACTTCTAAACACCTGATAACTTCACAAACCTCAAACATATCATAGTTTCACATACTTCTATACATCTCATAGCTTCATTAAATTCTTAACATCTCATAGCTTCATGAACTTCTAAAAATCTCATAACTTCAAACTTCTCAGCATATCAAAACATCACAAACTTCTAAACATATCATAGCTTCACACACATCTTAACATAATTATCATAGCTTCTCAAACTTCTAAACATCCCGTAACTTCACCTTCTTCTTAACCCAGTGTCCCATAAACTATTTGTGTTGAAGATATGTGACCACTTAAAGCAGGCTCAGGGTAAAGCAGAATGTGCCCTATGGCACATTCTGCTTTATTTTCAGCCTGCTTTAAGCCACAATCAACTAGAAAATGTAAAAAAATATTGTGAAAAATATTCACGACTGTACAAATTATACTCAACTATACTCAATTCCAAAAGAAACTGTGCACTTTTTATTTTCAAATATTTTAATATCTAGAAGACGTATCGATTTAAAATTTCGCACACAACATCTTATATATATTTGCCATCAACCAATAATAAAATCTATAACTTAGTATTAAGAGATTTTAGTATATTGGGAAATACGTCATTTTGCATGTTTTGCACGTGCAGCTTAAGGAAAATGCACATGCCACCGAAAACGGGCATTGGTGTAATTTGTATGCCTTAAACAAAGAAAAAAACACATTTTACTTCACATCGGTACTCAACGAACTTGCTGAGATTGAATCAAAATAGGCTAATTAGAGTCTTTGCAATGCTTATTTATAACTACAACGTCACGAACGTGAGTAGGACGTTAGAATATCAAAGAAACACACTCATTCGATTGCTCAAACGTTTTCAACATACAAGTAGAGTGGTAGATCGCCGCACATAGTGTGCAGATACATAGGACAGCCGTTCAACAAACGAATGTGTTACGTTGACGTTACTTCGACGTCAGTTTCAAACGGCGTCTTATTCTGCAAGACAGTACGGTATCAGCTGACAAACGGTATTGTGTTGTCTCCGGCAAAATCGGACACCCATCCGGGCTAGGGGACCCTTTGTTGAACATATCTTGACCGCACGTCATTGGGCCGATCGTTCGCAGCGAGCATGACGTCATTTCCGTTTTGGGCGACAGAGGTGGACTCGTTCGTTTTCTCTGATAGGTCTCATAATATTCTTAGTAACGTGATGCACGCACGCGGGGCTTTAGGAGAAAAATTCTTATGGACCTTGCAAATATACTAACTTAGGTATAGGACAACGTTTCATTCCCGACGTCGTTATTAGACGTCACGTATGGTCTACGCGAGGTCTCATTGCCGACTGCATCATGAGAAAAGATGGGCACATACGATGCTGACAAAAAATATCAAAATATTACAACTAAACAGACTCAAAATTCCAAACCAAACAGTCTGATTCTCAGTGTTTCTTTGCAACTTTGATTTTTTACACTTCGTCTTTTCTCGTTTAAAACATCATTTTTAAACGACCCCATCTCAAAATCGGAAATAACTGTCATTATATAATTGTTCGTGAACTGATCTACATTTTGGTACCAAATACATAGGCTTTCAAGATAACAGTCAATGAATAATTACAGTAAACAAAGTGCTCAGTTTCTTTTGGAATTGAGTATATATACTTGAGTGGAGGAATAAATTATAGCCTAGGCGTAAAAAGGTGTATTTATGAAGAAATGGGTTAACATCTCATAACTGCACAAACTTCTAAACATCACAGCTTCACAAACTACATCTCACTTTACAACAGTCTAAACATCCGAGTCGCATAGCTTCACAAACTTCTAAACATCTCATATGATATCTTCTAAACACCTCAGGCACATTCTGCTTTACTTTCAACCTGCTTTAAGTAGTCACCTTTCTTCAAATCTAGAAACAGGCTATGGGGTAATGGGTTAAAGCTGCATTTCTGCAGGATATGGTGTCTCTCAAAGTTGCATTGCTGCAGTTTTAGGTATTCATGTTTAGATGCTTGATGCCATGTCTCTTAAAGCTGCCTTTCTGTGTGAAGGTCTTGCCACAGATGGAACAGCTGTAGGGTCTCTCTCCGGTGTGTACTCTCATGTGAACATTGAGCTTCCAGTTACTGGGAAACGTCTTCCCACACGTCTTACACTTGTAAACTACCATTCCTCCCAAAGTGGTGTCAACTGTAAACACAAAAACAATCAGAATAAGTACTATTAACCAATTACCCATTATACGCCTTTTTACACCTCTAATTAATTCCTCCACTTAAGAAAATTATCCATTTTATTTGGCATCAAACTTGGAACTTCATTTGAAATTCCGATATTGAAAGTCAATTAGGCATCTAAACTGTAAGCCAGTTGACAACAAAATTGAAAGTCTGCATCTTAATTGCAAACCATGTCGACCTTTCTGCCTTTTAACCCACTACCCCATAGTTTTGAAAATAGGTGACTGCTTAAAGTAGGTTGCAAGTAAAGCAGAATGTGCCTTAACCCATTACCCCATAGCCTGTTACTAGTTTTGAAGATATGTGACCTATTAATGAAGGTTAAAGGTAAAGCAGAATGCGCCCTACAGCACATTCTGCTTTACTTTCAGCCTGCTTTAACCTATCATCTACTAGAATATAGACAAGATTTCTTATAATACATAATCATGACTGTATAAATTGGAACTATTTTCTTCAGTGGTGGAATAAATTAAAGGCGTAAAAATGCGTATTTATAGGGTAAAGGGTTAAGGCACATTCTGCTTGACTTTAAGCCTGCTTTAATCTTCCATCCGTTAGGGTAACTGTATAAATTGGAACTACAGCGTTCCCTCTCTACAACGACATCCAATGGGAGACAAAGATTGTGTACTTTGTTCGGAGGGAGTTGTTACAGGGAGGGAAAATGGCTTACATCTGAAAACAGCTTGAATCCAGATCAGACGCCGCGTCTGATCTGGATTCAAGCTGTTTGTCACCCGTCATTATATTTATTCCATCAAAATGTAATTTTGAGAAAAAACAGCAGACGACAATTTGAAGCAGACGATATTGTAACAGTAAAAGTGTTAAACAGTTTGTCTTGTTTGGGGAACAGCGGCAATGGTCGTTGTAAGGAGGGAGTCGTTGTTGGGGCCGTTATAAGGAGGGAGCACTGTATTTGCCTCAGTGGAGAATTAAATCAAAGGCGTATTAATGGGGTAATGGGCAGTACCTTGCCTTATATATGGCTAGCTATAAGGTGATTTGCACTTCTGGCTGTAGAGGATAGCACAAACCCTTTACTTCATAGATACACATTGAAAAAATATCTTTGTCAGAGGAAAGGTAAGGTGAATCAAAGGACTGAGGAAATGTCCTTAAGGTTCTTTCTTTCAGCCTGCTTAAACCTACAATCTGAAAATATATCTTATGGTACATATTCATGACTGTATGAAGAGGAACTATTTTCATCAGGAGGGGTAAATTAAAGGTGTAAAAAGGCCTAGTTATAGAGAAATGAGTTAAAGCAGGCTGAAAAGTAAAGCAGAAAGTGCCTTATGGCACATTCTGCTTTACTTTCAGCCTGCTTTAACAAACTACTTGTCTTCAAAACTAGAAATAGGCTACGGGGTAAAGAGTTAAATTATTTTATTCTTGGTTTAGTCGAACATACCCATATTTCACAGCCACGTTCTAACTTTGAAATACGATTATGTTCGAGATATTGAAGTTCAACTGTACCTATATTTTGCTATTTGTTCTTTATTTACAGCAAGACAATAAGGCATTAATTTAATGGCAAAAACCAAAACAAAAGGCACAATAAAACAGTTATATCAAGGTTTATTTACATCAATACAGAGTTTTAGCACCACATAGCATCTCATAACTTCACAAACTTCCAAACCTCATACATGTCATAGCTTCACATACTTCTATACATTTCATAGCTTCACAAACTTCTAAACACCTCATAACTTCACAAACCTCAAACATATCATAGATTCACATACTTCTATACATCTCATAGCTTCACAAACCTCAAGCATATCATAGTTTCACATACGTCTAAACATCTCATAACTTCACAAACCTCAATTATGTAATAGTTTTTCACATACTTTTATACATAGCATAGCTTCACATACATCGCAACATATCATAGCTTCTAAGCATATTATAACATCACAAACTTCTAAACATACCATAGCTTCACATACACCTATCATATCATAGTTTCTCAAACTTCTAAACAACACGTAACTTCACATACTTCTTACCATCACATAGCTTTACAAAATAACATCTAATAACTATACAACCTTCTAAACATCCGAGTCGCATAGTTTCATAAACTTCTACATCTCATAACTTCAAACATCTAAATTTTCAAATTAGTAGTCACTAATCATCAAATATAAAGAGATACAGGTATGGCATTTCAAACACAATAAAACCTCTTGATACAACCACAGAAATGTGACTTATGAATAGTATTTAAGACAGGTGGCAGCTTAAAGCAAGATGAGGGTAAAGCATCTTGCTTTAAGCAGCCACATGCCTAAAACTTGGAATGTTTTTAACTCATCTAGTGGTAGAGTTTTACTGTTAGAATCCAGCTTTCTTATCCAATCCCTATAAAGTGACTACTCAGATTGTAGTCACGTCATAGGGTTGGTTGGTGGTGAGACACTATTTGAAAATCTCATTGCAAAAATATCTGAACATGACCAAAACATTCAAACTGAAATGTGTAAGCAGATGACAACAAGAACACTTAATTGAATTAACCCATTACTCCATAGATATACTTTTTACATCTTGAAGTTATTCCTCCATTGAAGTAAATAGTCCCAATTTCTACTCATGAATATGTAACACAAACATAATTTTTATTATTTTCTATATTTTATTTTCGCAGTTGTTCTTAATTTTGTAGACAGGTGACAACTTAAAACAGGTTGAAAGTAAAGCAGAATGCTCCTTAAGGAGCATTCTGCTTTACTTTCCACCTGCAATAAGCTTCCATGTGGAACGGTACTGAAATGGCCTTCCGTTTTAATGTTTAGAACTTTCTGGCTGTCGACAATTTATCTCAGTGTAAGAATAACTTAAAGCGTAAAAAGGCTTATTTATGGGGTAAAAGGTTAAACTAGGAAGAATAAGATTTTTCTGGTTCTCAAGATTGTTCTTCAATACAGAAAGAATACATCAATTTCACATGAATATAGAAAACGGTTTTTTCAAAAAAAGAAAAAAACCAGAACTATATTAACAGAGAAACAGAACTAATTTCTTTTTCAAAAAGACAACTTGTTAACTCATTTGTGCCTGAAACATCAAATTTACAATCCCAGTTTCCTAAAAAGCCCATTCCATTTTTGACTTTTTACGATGTCATTTTTTTATATCGCAAAATGACAAACAGGACAGAACCCTGATCAAAGGACCTCTTTAGAAGCCCTCTAATCTGTGTCTACACTGTTTGCATAGGACAAGTTTACTCCTCACAGGTATATTGTTTGTAAAAGATGAGTATTGTTTGGTTTTATTGACCTGTCAAAATTTGAATATTCATACGTCACAGAAAGTATATATTTAGCTTCGGTATAAAGTCGATTCTTTCCGTATTGATTTACGTAAGAAATATAAGGATATTATGCAGTCTGTGTCGAATGTAAATCAATAATCGAATTAGTGTAATTGGTAGCGTGTAAGGGTATTTGTAAAAAGATAAAACGTTGTGGGTTCGATCCCCGTTACGTTTTATTTCTTTTTTTATTACAATTTTCCAAACAGTTAGTTTACTTGAATTGTTCAACATATCTATATTTATAATACAAAATGTGCCATAGATAACCTAACCGTTACACTTTGTTAACTATTGAAAGTTAATGTATGTAAAGTGTTAGTAACTTACCCGATGTGGACTCTCAGTGCTAGATAAAATTTATCACTGAAACTTTTAATGGACTATTCCAGTTTCCAATTAATTCTAGTCAATATATGACATCTAAATAATTGCAAACAGTGTAAACACCAAATATTGAAAATAATATTAAAAAATAATAGTAATAAAGCCTCCGCTGGGTATCGAACTCGTGACCATGCATGTACTTAGTAAAACACTACTGTACTGTCTCGACCACGACGACATAAAGGTATCAAAATCTTATTTTTAATATGAACTTCATTACATGTTTCAACCCTGACCTACCCGTAAAACGTAGCGGAAACAATCGATAGTGACCGAATCTATATATAGCGTTTTCAGCCAGCGTATAATTATTTAAATTTTGACAGGTTAATAAAACACAACAATATATTCGTTACTCTAAAGATGCAATGCTTTAACAGTTAACTATCTTTTCAAAAACTAAAACTTGTCAACATCGAAATAAACAGTAAAAACCTCTATATTACGACCACTAAATTATGTTAATTATTAGGGTGTTTACTGTAGGTGACTGCTTAAAGCAAGGTAACAGTGAAACAGAAAGCTCCTTTAGGAGCTTTCTGCTTCACTGTCACCTTGTTTTCAGCTGTCACCTCTTTATTATACAATCAATTAGCTGTCACCTCTCTATTATACAATCAATTAGTCTTTTTTTTAATGATCGTTATAGCGAGGTTTTACTGTATTTAAAAAACTGAAAATGAAACTTGTTCAGCAAGAAAACTGAAACTGAAATTTGTTCAGTAAGGATCAAAGTTTGTTTTGTTTGTTAACGTCCGTTTTTGCCATCTATGGGCTAATTTGATGCCCCAGAGCAAGGATCAAAGCCGTTTCTGGTGGATTTTAGAGCAGTGCCTCTTGTAATTGTTTTTCTGGTTGAACCGTGACCCACACAGCTCACAGTGGTACGGCTTCTCGCCTGTGTGGACTCGCATGTGTATACGAAGTGCCGAATGCGAATGACACCACTTTCCACAGATTCCGCATATCTTCACAAGCTCATACTGTTGGGACTGTGCGTCTATAAAGGACAAGAATCTCACAGGATTAGATCTCATGCTCATATGTTAGCTCTGAATAAACCCTTTTCTCCACGTTAGCACCACATATTAACCCTTTTAACCCTTTCCCCCATGGAAAGCGCATTTTAGCGCATCTAATTCATTCTTCCCCTGGTGAAAATAGTTCCAATTTATACAGTCATGAATATGTATCATAAGAAATATTTTCTATATTGTAGCAGATGATAGCTTAAAGCAGGCTGAAAGTAAAGCAGAATGCGCCTTAAGGCGCATTCTGCTTTACTTTCAACCTGCTTTAACTGAACATCTATATTCAATACCAGAAATATGCTATGGGGGAAAGGGTTAAAACCTATTACCCCATGGCATCAATACTCATGAATATGTGTCATAAAAAATATATTCTCTACTCTAGCCGTTGATCTTAGTTTTGTAGACAGGTGACAACTTAAAGCAGGTTGAAAGTAAAACTTACATGTGGAAAAGATACTGCAAATGCCTTCTATTTTTAATGTCCAGGAATTCCTAGCTGTGGACTATTTTTCTTAGTGTATGAAAAACTAAAATCGTAAAAAGGCTAATTTATGGGGTATATTGTTAAACTAGAAACATTTGTTTCTCAGATTGAGCTTCAATATAGTAAGAAAAATCAATGTTAGATGTCTTATTTTTCTGTTTTTATATAATACTATACAACTTGTTAACAGAGAAACAGGAAACTAATTGTTTTTCAAAAAGACAACTTGTAACTCATTCATCCCTGAAACTTCGAATATTTATTGTATTCATGGAGGTATAATTTAATATTGTTTGTTTTCATTACATTTGGTTAGCTGTGATTGGCTGTAATTTTGTTTCATAACTCCATGAAAATAATAAAATTCAGGCCACGCCTTGTCAGGACTACTTTCCCTTAGTCCAACTGCTCTTCACAAGCGCTGCATGAAGCAGGATGCCAAATGACGTCATTGACGTCGACGTTACTACATAACAACGACGCGTTTTGGCGGAAAATATATATGGCGGAGGGACTACAACCTACGTTTTAAAAGCGTTAAAAATGAACAGTCGCGTCAGATTCTCTATTTAACTCTTTTCTTAAATTTAGTAGTGATATTAATTTATAAGGAATAATTCGGAATATTTATTGTATTCATGGAGGTATGAAAAAAAATCATGAAACAATTTTATATTTTTATTTTCAGCCACAAAATAATCTTTGTTTACTATGTTTGGTTGCAAACAGGTCACATTTGACAGAAATTAAATACAATATTACAATAGTTCGGTATGATCTTTGTGTACATTTTGCATGTGTCTGTTGTAAGAGAACTTTAATTCAAAAGACTTTCCACACTTCTCGCACATGAACTTCAGTGGCTGCACGTGCTTCACTTTGACGTGCCAATCGAGATTTCTTTTATGTTTAAACATCTTACTGCACTGATCGCATTGATATTGTTCCTGTGATAAGTTCATGCATGTTTTTACATGGAGTGACCAATTTCCTTTCTTTACAAACTCTCTGTGGCAATTTTCACATTCATACTTTGGATCTGAATGCGCACTGCGCATGTGCTCTAGTAAGTCTTGGTTTCTATAAAATCCTTTTGGACACTCAGTACACATTTCTCGAACAATCTGTTGGTGTACCCTTTTTTGGTGTGACTTTAATGTTGCCGGGCATGCAAATCGTCGATCGCAAATTCCACATACTGTGCCGAGATCATCCTCTTGTCCATGAATGTTTTTTTCATGAAAATTTCGGCGATGCTGCTTAACAAATTTTTGCCCACAAACTCGACATGCATACTTTTTCCTATGGTCCCCCTCAGCTGCAACAGAAAATTAAATAAACATAAAATATCATTGAGTTTTCAAGGAGTTTTTTAGTTCAATATCGGGATTGTACTTGTTTGTTTTTGTATTTCCTTTGAATTTCAATCGACATATGACTAAGGGAAACAACTATTGGCTCTGCAAATCTATATCTAAACATAAGCTATGTCTTAACAGCTTACTTATCCGAATAATAGATATACACTTTCAGTCACCCAGTATTTCAATGATTCCAAAGTACCAATAACTCTCCAATAAAAGCTCTCTAATATTCTACAATTTTTTCACTTTCCAGACTAATTTTGGATAACAATGATCACACATTGTATTTTATTGAACTTAAAGTTATTGTAGAGAGTTTTGCCTTAAATGCGCTTAAGTATGTGTAACAGAGTAATTTAAATGCGCAGAATGCATTTAAATTACTCTGTTACACTTGCGCATTTAAATTATTGCATAATATTTCCTAATGAAAATTAAGTTTTAATGGTAAATTCTATTTTCAATAATTTCAGAATATTTTAAGTTAGTCATTTCTTGGTTTCTGATGATTATAAAGCACAGTTGCCTAGATATGCATCTTATCAATAATCAGCTTAGATTGTAAACCTGTTGCTAAGGACTACGGCTTTCAGTCGTCTGATAGGAACCCAGCATTAATTGGCTTACCTGTCACATGTTTATTTTAGTGATGATAATAATCAAACTGGACAACTGTCATGAGCTAAACAAGAGGGCCTGAATGCCCTGATATCGCTCACCATTTGTAATGAAGCCTGATAGCTTTACCTTTGAATTTCACCCGTTTTATTCTAAATCCATTCAAGTTTGTCGACCTACTGTAGTATAGTAGAGTACATCAAAGGCAGATAACTAGAGCCTAAACTATACTGAAATGAAGACTTTTTCTAGCATTTCAAAGGCAGGTAACTATTGCCACAATGATTACATTTCAACAATAAGTGCACTCCTTCCAGAACATATAGCTACATCCTTTGAGTACAAGTATAATCAAAATCCATTGAAAACTGTAGTTGCAAGAATGTAAACGCTGTAAAATATGGCATTTTCAGCAATTCAAAGGTAGATATCTCTTGATCTATTTGTCCGATTCCAACCATAATCACCCTTTTTCGATCTCTTATGGTCATATACAATCTGGACTAGTTTGAGAGAGCTTGGATAAATATTGTGGCCTCTAGAGCGTAAACATTGTTAAATATATCATTTTCAGCAATTCAAAGGTAGATAACTTTTGACCTATTGATCTGATTACAACCATAATTGAACTCATTCGAAGTCTTACGGTAATATACAATTTGAGTAAGTTTTAGAAAGATTGGATAAAATTTGTGACCTCTAGAGTGTAAACATCGTTAAATATGGCATTTTCAGCAATTGAAAGGTAGATAACTCTCGACCTATAAGTCTGATTTCAACCATAATCAAACTCAGTTGAACTCTTATAGTCATTTACAATCTGAGCAGGTTTGAGATAGATTGGATAAAAATTGTAGCCTCGAGAGTGTAAACACTGTTAAATATGGCATTTTCAGCAATTCAAAGGTAAATAACTCTCGATCTATTTGTCCGATTTCATCCAAAATCGAACTCATCCGAACTCTTATGGTCATATACAATCTGGGCAAGTTTTAGAAAGATTGGATAAATACTGTGGGCTCTAGAGTGTAAACACCGTTAAATATGGCATTTTCAGCAATTCAAAGGTAGATAACTCATGACCTATTTTTCCGATTTCAACCAAAATCGAACTCTCTCGAACTCTTATGGTCAATTACAATCTCGGCAAGTTTTTAGAAAAGATTGGATAAATACTGTGGCATCTAGAGTGTAAACACTGTTAACTATGGCATTTTCAGCAGTTCAAAGGTAGATAACTCATGACCTATTTGTCTGATTTCAACCATAACTTATCCGAACTCTTATGGCAATATACCATCTGAGCAAGTTTGAGAAAGATTGGATAAATATTGTGGCCTCTAGAGCGTAAACACTAAAATTGTTGACGACGGACATTCAAGGATTGCAAAAGCTCACCCTGAGCTAGCTTAGGTGAGCAAAAAAACAACAAAACAATATTAATTTTTTTTCAAAAAGACAAGTTTTTTTATTATACATGTATCTATTATTACAGTGAAACAGGAAACCATTCTTTTTTATTAAAAAATACAACTTATTAACTTCAAATGGACCCAATCCATTTTCCAATAAAGCCTGTTCCATTTTTGACTTATATTTGAGATTTTTTAGAAAAAATTATTGCAAAATGACAAACAGTGCAGAATACAGATCAAAGAGCTCCTTTAGAAACCCTCTAATTTGGGTATACACCATTTGAAATAGGACAAATGTTTTGTAAATGATGAGTATCCACATCACCAGGGTTGAATGGTGAATGTGAAAACAGAACTACAGAACCTCTCTATTACTAGCACTAAATTGTGTCAAAATATTAGTCATTTAACCCATAACCCCATAAATACATTTTTTTACGCCTTTGATTTATTCCTCAACTGAAGAAAATAGTTCCATGTTATACAGTCAAGAATAGGTGCCATAAGAAATATTTTCTGTATCCTAGCAGATAGTAGCTTAAAGCAGGCTGAAAGTTAAAAGCAGAATGTGCCTTATGGCACATTCTACTTTACTTTCAACCTGCTTTAAGTGATCGCCTATTTTCAAAACTAGAAACATGCTATGGGGTAATGGGTTAAAACAGGCGACTGCTTAAAGCAATGTGAAAGTGAAACAGAAAGCTCCTACAGGAGTTTTCTGTCTTACTTTCACATGGCTTTAAGCTGTCACCTGTCTTTTATACAGACAATTAGCCAATCATTTTAGTGGTCGTAATAGAGAGATTCTACTGTATCTTTTCAAACAAGAGGGCCTGAAGGCCATGATATCGCTCACCTGTTATAATGAAGCTTGATAGCTTTACCTTTGAATTTCACCCATTTTATTCTAAATCCATTCAAATTTGTAGTATAGCATGCAAACAACATTGGAATATGATCTACTCTAGTATAGTAGAGTACATCAAGGGCAGATAACTACAGAGCCTAAATAATACTTAAATTAAGCCTTTTCTAGCATTTCCAAGTATATCAAGGGCAGATAACTCTTTTGCCACAATAGTCAGATTTCAACAATATATGTGACCTACACTCCCTATAGCTATATACATTGTGTGCAAGTATAATTAAAATCCATGGGAAACTGTAGTTGCAAGAGTGTAAACACTGTTATAGATAGGACATTTTCAGCAATTCAAGGGTAGAAAACTCTTGACCTATTTCAACCATAATCGAACTCGTCTGAACTCTTATAGTCATACAATCTGAGCAAGTTTAAGAAAGATTGGATAACAATTGTGGCCTCTAGAGTGTAAACCAGGGCTGCCAGATCTCCGGATTTTTCCTAAGTCTTCGGATTTTTATCCTAGCATATGGTAGCTTAAAACAGGCTGAAAGTAAAGCAGAATGCGCCTTAACCCTTTGTACCCTAGTCCCCCATATATGCGTCCTTTTCGAACAGTGTGCACATGAATAGTACACTTGTCCTATGCAAACAGTGAAGACCCAGATCAGAGGGCTCTGAAAGGAACCCTCTGATCAGGGTCTTCACTGTTTGCATAATGCCAAACATTGACAAAAACAACCCTTAAAAGTCAGAAATGGACTAGACAAAAATGGAAACTGAAATTGTCCATTTAAAGTTTCAGGGAGCAAAGAGTTAAGTCATGTGTCTTCAAAACAAGAAACAGACTATGGGGTAAAGGTACGACTAGTAAAATTGCGGCTGAAACATTGAAATCTTAGTATTTTTATGATCAACTTATAGCAGCCCTGTCAAACTCATCCAAACTCTTATGGTAATATACAATCTGAGCAAGTTTAAGAAAGATTGGATAAAAAATGTGGCCTCTAGAGTGTAAACATTGTTAAATATGGCATTTTCAGCAGTTCAAAGGTAAATAACTCTTGATCAATTTGTCCGATTTCAAACATAATCGAACTTATATGAACTATTATAGTAATATACCATCTCAGCAAAATTGAGAAAGATTGGATTAAAATTGTGGCCTTTAGAGTGTAAACACTGTTAAATATTGCATTTTCAGCAATTCAAAGGTAGATAACTCTTGACCTATTGATTCGATTTCAACCATAATCGAACTCATTCGAACTTCACTGGTTTTATACAATCTGAAAAAGTTTGAGAAAGATTGGATAAAACTTATGGCCTCTAGAGTGTAAACACTGTTAAATATGGCATTTTCAGCAATCCAAAGGTTGATAACTCTTGACCTATCGGTCCAATTTCAACCATAATCAAACTCATCCGATATCTTATCAAACTCATCCGAACTCTTATGGCAATATACAATCTGAGCAGGACATTCAAGGATTGCAAAAGCTCACCCTGAGCTAGCTCAGGTGAGTTAATAAAAATGACTTGTTTACAGAGAATGATATTGTGATATTGGGAATGATCCAAGGCAACAATTGCACTATAAGTATCTAAGCATTTGAGTAAGCGGTGTTGACGCTAAATGAAATGGTAAAATCTAGTTAACCTTGCTACAGACTGACAGGACGATATGTACTACTCAAAGTTTGCTAAGCACCCTATCAGTTCTCATCACATAGCTTTAACATTTTTGTTCGATTTCTTTCAAATTTGGAAATATTTTGGCCAATGGTTTACTTAACATATTCTGTGAACTGTTACCCTTAGTCAGGTCCTGTAGGTGAAACCCAAAAAATTTATCAAAATGTTAAATTTTCTGAGATTTCACAGAAACTTTCAAATTAATTGAATGCTACATTTTAATGTTCTTAGAGATGTTATAATGGGTACAATTGAACAGTGAAAGGTAAAACATTGTTTTACCAACAAATGACATCTCTAAGAACATTACAATGTTCAATTCAATGGTTTTGAAAAGTTGGGGGAATTCTCAGAAATTTCACATGTTTGCCTACAGGACTTGAACAATTGTAACATTTCTAAAATCTGTAAAGTAAACCTTTGGCCAAAGCATCTCCAGATTTGAAAGTTATGTGATGAGAAGTGATATGGTCAATGTATTGGTACCTATGGTGATATTACCCTTGGTGCTTAGCAAACCTCGAGTAGTATATGGGGGCATAAAACATGAAACTTTCTCAGCAAGAAAAGGAGTCAATGTCATGTCTGGTGGAATTTAGAGAAGTGCCTCTTGTAGCTGCTTTTCTGGTTGAACCTAAACCCACACAGCTCACAGTGATACGGCTTCTCGCCAGTGTGAACTCGCATGTGTCTGAAAAGAGCTGATGGTGCATTAAATCGCTTTCCGCAGACTACGCAACTTTTCACAGGTGCAGACTGCATCCAGAACTGGGGGTCTATAAAGGACAAGAATCACGCAGAATTAGATCTCTTGCTTCACTTTTACTCCAGATCACAGAAAGTAAACTAAACAAATGAAACATTTTCTTACTTATTTTAGCATCAAATCCTATGGTGTCACTACTCATTAAAAGTGTCTCGAAGAGACAATTTTAATGAGTATTACACCATAGGATTTAATGCAAAAATAAAGATTTTTGTTTTTTGAAATACTCCCCTTATCTTGAGCCCTGATAAACCCTTTCCTCCACAAAAGCGCCACAAATTAAGCAATTAAGTCTAGTGTCTACTAAATTGGAAATCAGCAGACGGTGTAGACCCTGATATGTGGCGTCTCATCAGGATCTGCACTGTTTACTGTATCATATGAAATATTTTGCAGTTATGTACAAAAACTGCAGTGGATAGACAGACAGACAGACGGGATGATTCTTATATACTCATTTGCAGGGGATATATATAAAATATTGTAAAATGACAAACAGTGCAGACTCTGATCAATGGGATCCTTTAGGAACCCACTGATCTGGGTATAGCCCGTTTGCATTGGTTTCTATTCTTTACAGGTAAACCATTTGTAAATGACGAGTATACTCATCACTTAGGTGGAATGTGTATCAAAAATGACAACTTGTTAACAGAGAACTATCTTTTTCAAAAATGAAAACTTATCAACAGAGAACTAACTTTTTCAAAAATGACAACTTGTTAACAAAAAAAAATCTTTTTCAAAAATGAAACTTGATAACAGAGAACTATCTTGTCAAAAATACAACTTGTCGACAGAGAAGTATCTTTCCGATAAAAATGAAAAATTGTTAACAAAGAACAATCTTTTTAGAAAACTGAAAACTTGTTAACAGAGAAGTATCTTTTCAAAAATGACAACATGGAAACAGAAAACTAACTATCTTTTAAACAATGAAAACTTCTTCACAGAGAACTATCTTTTTCAATAATGACAACTTGTTCAAAATGAAAAGGAGTGACTGCCGTGTTTGTTAGAGCAGTGCCTCTTGTAGCTGCCTTTCTGGGTGAACTTCAACCCACACAGGTCACACTGGTACGGTTTCTCGCCCGTGTGAACACGCATGTGCCTGTCGAGTGCTGCCTGGGATGGGAACAGTTTTTCACAGACACTGCAGCTTTTCACGTGCACAGACTGCAGCAAGGACTCTGTATCTATAAAGGGACAAGAATTCAGTGTACAGTCGAAATTCGGAATATCAAGGGCAGATAACTCTTGCCACAATGATCAAAGTTCATCAATAATTGCACTCTCTCGAGAACTTTTAGCTATATACAAGTACATGTATAATTAAAATCCATTGAAAACTGAAGTTGCAAGAGTGTAAACAAAGTGCTAGCTTTAGTTGGAACATACCCATATTCAAAGTCTAAACGTGGCTTAGCCACGTTTTAACTTTGAAATATGGTTATGTTTGATTTAAGCGAGATCAATTTATTGAAATTTAATATATAAAGTTGAAATAATTAGGAAATAGATATTACAACACAGTTTAACTTTTACCAGAATATGAAATATCGCCGATTCGGCATGGTTGATTTAAGCGAGTTCGAAGTATCAAGTTTCGATTGTAACTAGATGTCTACCTCCTATTCTACATCCTTATTTAACCCTTTCCTCCATAGAAGCACCTTTTAGCCCATTCGATTTATTCCTACACTGAAGAAAATAGTTCCAATTTATAGTCTTAAACATGTACCATCCGAAATATTTTCTATATCCTAGCAGATGGTAGCTTTAATCAGGTTGAAAGTAAAGCAGAATACACATCAAGGTGCATTCTGAATTACTTTCAACCTGCTTTGAGAGATCACCTATTGGGTAAATTTAAGGGCCAACCCTCTCCCCATAGAAGCCTTTTAGCACATTTATTCCTGCACTGAAGAAAGTAGTTCCAACTTATAGTCATGAATATTATATGTAACATATGACATATTTTTCTACATGTATAGCCTAGCAGACAGTAGCTAAAAGCAGGCTGAAAGTAAGGCAGAATGCAACTTATGGCCCAAGAGCTCAAAACTAGAAACAGGCTATGGGGTAATCACCTCATGGGAATCAATGTGCAAAATGATGATGTCAAAATCCAAAGTATTTAATCAATTTTTCAGTGTTTAAGCCAATAACTCCTTTATACATCTTAACCCATTAATATGCCTTTTTATGCCATTAATTTATTCATCCACTGAAGAAAATAGTTCCATTTGATAAAGTCATAATATGTACATTTTTTTATTTTTTAGAAGATGTTAGCTTAAAGCAGGCTGAAAGTAAAGCAGGATGCGCCATAAGGCTCATTCTGCTTTACTTTTAACCTGCTTTAAGTGGCCACCTATCTTCAATACTAGAAACAAGCTATGGAATAATGAGTTAAATCTATTCCTAAACTTAAGAAAATAGTTCAACTTTAGACAGGTATGAATATGAAACATAAGAAATGTTTTCCTTTATCTTGGCAGTGTATGGCTTAAACCTGGCTGAGGGTAAAGCAGAATGCTCCTTTTATTTAGTCTGCTTTAACTCTTTCCTCCCTGATACTTTAAATGGACAATTCCAGTTTAGATTTAGTCTAGTCCATTTCTGGCTTTTAAGGGTTGTTTTTGTCCATTTTTGGCATTATGACAAACAGTGAAGACCCTGATCAGAGGGCTCCTTTCGGAGCGCTCTGATCTGGGTCTTCACTGTTTGTATAGGACATGTGTACTATTCACATGTACACTGTTTGAAAAGCATGCCTATATGCGGGACTAGGGTTCAAAGAGTTAAGCAACAAATCCATCAATACTTAAGGGTTTAACCAATTACCCCGTAAATACGTCTTTAATTTATTCCTCCACTAAACAAAATAGTTCCAATTTATTCAGTCATTAATAAGTATCATACAAAATATTTTCTTTAATCTAGCAGATGGAAGCTTAAGCAGGCTTTAAGGCACATTCTGCTTTACTTTCAATCTGCTTTAAGTGGCCACCTAACCTTCAAAACTAGAAACAGGCTATGGGGTAATGGGTTAGAGTGCTAGTCATATGGACGGTATTCACTGCACTAAACTATTATCAAACACAGATTTACAGAATTTTGAATTAATACAATAGTTGTCTTTTCCCTCTGTTTATACACCTATTTTTTCCACAAGTTGCTCATATGGATCACTGAATGGGCCCTCAGATTTCCTTTCTTGTTAAATCGCTTGCCACAAACTTCACAGCCAAACGGTTTTTCCCCCGTGTGAATCAGTAAGTGCATTTTCATTGCAGCGTTACTCTGAAGTACTTTTTGGCACACTGGGCATTGGGTGCCTTCAACCAACATGGCACCTGCAAGAAAGTGTGTATACCAGTCAAAACGAAGACAACCGTGTAAACCTCATACTCCTATAACCAATCATACCATAGCATGTTTCTAGTTTGGGAGACAGGTGACCATTTGAACCATAACTTCATAAATACACCTTTAATGTATCCTTCAATTCAAGAAAAAAAAGAGTTCCATTTTAAATACATGTAGTTATGAATATGCACAATAAGAAATATTTTCTATATCCTAGCTGATATTAGCTAAAAGCAGTTTTTCAAAAAAGCAGAATGCGCCTTAAGGCGCATTCAGTGATTCTGCTTTACTTTCAATATGTTTTAAGCCGTCACCTATGTACAAAATTAGAAACAGGCTATGGGGTAATGGGTTAAAGTCTAAGATTGAAAGTAAAACAGAATGTGCCTTAAGGTGCTGCATTCTGCTTAGCCTGCTTTATGCTACCATCTGCTAGGAAAACGAAAATATTTCTTATGGTACATATTCATGATTGTATAAATTGGTACTATTTTTGTATAAATTGGTACTATTTTCTTCAGTGGAGGAATAAAATAAAAGACACATTTATGCAGAAATGGGTTAATGTAAATTTAGCGTTTTCCCCTCTAGCGTTTTCCCCTCAGCTTGTACACCAATTGTTTTACAAGATTATGTTCATATGAACCACTGAATTTTTTACAAGTTTATGTTCATATGAACCACTGAATTTTTTACAAGTTTATGTTCATATGAACCACTGAATGTGACTTCAGATTTCCTTTCTGGGTGAATCGTTTGCCACACACGTCACAGCCAAACGGTTTTTCCCCGGTATGAATCAGCATGTGCATTTTCATTGCAGCATTGCTCTTAAACACTTTGTGGCACACTGGGCATTGGGTGCCTTCAACCAACATGGCACCTGTAAGAAAGCATATATACCGGTCAATATATAGACAATAGTGTAAGCCATACTCCCTTATCAAAGGACTAAACTAATAATCCCATAGCCCATTTCTAGCTTTGAAGACAGGTGACCACTTGAAGCAAAGCAGAATGTGCCTTTGGCATATTCTGCTTTACTTTCAGCCTGCTTAAAGCTACAATCTGCAAGGATATAGAATATATTTCTTATGGTACCTATTCATGACTATAAATTTGAACTATTTTCTTCAGGGGAGGAATACATTTAACCCATTACCCCATTGCCTGTTTCTAGTTTTGAAAATAGGTGACTACTTAAAGCAGGTTGAAAGTAAAGCAGAATGTGCCTTAAGGCACATTCTGCTTTACTTTCAGTCTGCTTTAAGCTACCACCTGCTAGGAATGATAAAATATTTCTTATCCTACATGTTCATGACTGAACAAATTGGAACTATTTTCTTCAGCGGAGGAATAAATAAAATGCGCTTAAAGTCGCTCCTATTGGGGAAAGGGTTAAAGGTATAAAATGTGAATCTATGTAGAAAAGGGTTAAACCAATTAGCCAGGGCATGCACACTGCACAAACTTGCAACATCTCAACGTCACCTCAGTCGATCAAACTTCCATATCTCAACGTCACTTCAGTCGATCAAACTTCCATATCTTAAATTCACTTCAGTTGATCAAACATTCATACCACAAAGTTACTTCAGTTGATAAAACTTTGATATCTCAAAGTCACCTCAGTTGATCAAACTTCCATATCTCAGTCATTTCAGTCAACCAAACTTCCACATTTCAAAGTCATTTTAGTTGACAAAACTTCCACACCACAAAGTCATTTCAGATGGTAAAACGTCAATATCTCAAAGTGACCTCATTCGATCAAACTTCTTTATCTCAAAGTCACCTCAGTCAATCAAAATTCGATATCTCAAAGTCACTTAAACCTGTACATATTTCAGCAGTAAAAGGTTGAAGGCATGTTAAACTTTCAAATAATTTAGGGGTACATTGAACTTACCCTTTCACCACCTGTGGGTTATTTGGATCCCTTGTGGATATTTTTAAATATCAAAATATGAAACAGTCTACTTCTTGTACAATTGTGGACAGTAAAGAAATACAGAACTAAATTGGAAAACAGTGCAGACCCTGATCAGAAGGCTCCTATAGGAGCCCTCTGATCTGGGTCTTCACTGTTTTCAAATGTATTGTGGATATTTTAAACAGGTCCATGGTGTTGAAAGAGTGACACCAGTTTGAAATGATGAAGTGTAACTGTGAAAATATGGGTATGATCAACTTAAGCGAGTTTGAAATATCGTGTTTGAAATGTATATAAACTTTCATTAATTGGTCCATACAATCCTTTGGTGGTTCTCTTTAACCCTATGGCGCTTTCTCTTAGGTTCATACACGGATTGTTTTAAAATTTCATATGAACCAATGCATGAGCTTTCAGACTGCCTTTCTGGTTGAATCTTTTTCCGCACACGTCACAGCCAAACGGTTTTTCCCCGGTATGAATCAGTAAATGCATTTTCATTGCAGAATTCCACTGAAACACTTTGTGGCACACTGGGCATTGGGTGCCTTTAACCAACATGGCACCTGCAAGAGAGTGCATATACCAGTCAACATGAAAACAATAGTGTAAACTTGTGTAAACTATACTCCTTTAACAAATTTCCGGTATCCCTTAGCCCATAACTAGATTTGAAGACAGGTGACCGCTTAAAGCAAAGCAGAATGCGCCTTTGGCATATTCTGCTTTACTTTCAGCCTGCTTAAAGCTACCATCTGCAAGGATATAGAATATATTTCTTATGGTACCTATTCAGAACTATAAATTTGAACTATTTTCTTCAGGGGAGGAATAAATTTAAAGGTATAAAATGTGAATCTGTAGAAAAGGGTTAAACCAATATCCAATTAGCGATCCAAACTAGCAATATCTCAAAGTCACTTCAGTTGATGGAACTTCCATATCTCAAAGTCACTATAGTCAATCAATCTTCCATATCTCGAAGTCACTTCAGTCGATGGAACTTCCATATCTCAAAGTCACTATAGTCGATCAATCTTCCATATCTCGAAGTCATTTCAGTCGATCAAACTTCCATATCTCAAGTCATTTCAGTTGATCAAACTTCCATGTCTCATACTTCAGTTGATCAAACATCAATATCTCAAAGTCACTAAAGTCAATTAAACCTGTACGTATTTCAACAGTAAAAGGTTGAAGCTATGTTTAACTTTCAAATATGGGTATATTGAACTTACCCTTTCAACAGGAAGTTGATAGGTACCCATGTGAATATTTTTAAATACATGTACCAAAATATGAACCAGTCTACTTCGAATTACGGACAGTAAAGAAATACTAGTATAAATTTGAAAACAGAACAGACCCTTATCAGAAGGCTCCTATAGGAGCCCTCTGATCTGGATCTCAACTGTTTTCAGATGTATTGAGAATATTTTAAACAGGTCCATGGTGTGAAAGAGTGACCCCAGTTTGAAATGATGAAGTGCGACTGTTAAAAAATATGGGTATGACCTACTTAAGCGAGTTTGAGGTATCGTGTTTATTTACATTTCACACTTTCATTAATTGGTCCATACAGTCCTTTTCTTTAGCCCTATGGTATTTTTCCTTGGCCCTATGGCGCTTTTTCTTAGTTCATACACGGATTGTTTTAAAATTTCATATGAACCAATGCATGAGACTTCAGACTGCCTTTCTGGTTGAATCGCTTTCCACACACGTCGCAGCCAAACGGTTTTTCCCCGGTGTGAATCAGTAGATGCATTTTCATTGCAGCATTCCTCTGAAACACTTTGTGGCACACTGGGCATTGCATGCCTTCAACCGACATGGCACCTGCAAGAAAGCCAATATACCAATCAACATGAAAAATTTGGTGTAAACCTATATGTAAACTATACTCCTTTAACAAATTACCGGTATCCCTTAGCCCGTAACTAGCTTTGAAGACAGGTGACCGCTTAAAGCAAAACAGAATGCGCCTTTGGCAAAATGATTTATACATTGGAACTAATTTCTTCAGTGGAATAATAATGTTACAAGAGCCCCATGGGGCATTATCGCTCACCTGAGAATAACTGACAAAATGGAGATAATTATTTATGTCCAGGAAGGGGTCAATTTGATCAATCTTGTAAAAGAACCTGTAGATGATGCTATGTGCCAAATATCTAAGATCAGGGTAGTAGGGTTTTAGACAAGAAGATTTTGTAAGTTTCCATTGGAAAAAAATCTATTTTTAGCTACTGTGACCTACATATGCAACAGACTGAAACCAGTTGAACAAAATAGGTAAAGGATATCCAGAAGTGTCACCATGCTGAATATCAAAGCTCTGGCCATATTAGTTTCAGAGAAGAAGACGTTTGAAAATTTCACTATATAACTCTATGTAAAACTGTGACCCCCGGCACGGGGCCTATTTTGACCCCAAGGGCATAATTTGAAGTAACTTGATAGAGGACCTGTAGGCAATGCTATGTGTAAAATATCTAAGCTATGGCCCTTGTAGTTTCAGAAGATGATTTTTAAAGTTTTCATTGAAAAAATCTATTTTTAGCTCCAGTGACCTAGTTATGCAACCTACCAGAACCATTTGAACATTTTTGGTATAGGACATCTAGAAATGTCACCATGCCAAATATCAAAGCTCTGGCCATATTAGTTTCAGAGAAGAAGAGGTTTGAAAATTTCACTATAGAACTCAATGTAAAACTGTGACCCCCAGGGCGGGGCCAATTTTGACCCCAGGGGCATAATTTGAACAAACTTGATAGAGGACCTGTAGGTGATGCTATGTGTAAAATATCTAAGCTCTGGCCTTTGTAGTTTCAGAGAAGAAGATTTTTTAAGTTTTCATTGAAAAAATCTATTTTTAGCTCCTGTGACCTAGTTATGCAAACGACCACAACCATTTGAATAATTTTGGTATAGGACATCTAGAAGTGTCACCATGCTAAATATCAAAGCTCTGGCCATATTAGTTTCAGAAAAGACGACGTTTGAAAATTCACTATATAACTCTATGTAAAACTGTGACCCCGGGGTGGGGCCAATTTTGACTCCAGGGGCATAATTTGAACAAACTTGATAGAGGACCTGTAGATGATGCTATGTGCCAAATAGTTAAGCTCTGACCATTGCAGTTTTTGACAAGAAGATTTTTTAAGATTTCCTTATTTTTTCCCAGAGTTCTGCATTGTTTTTAATTCTTAGAACAAATTTGAAAGAGCTTGACCCAAGGAACATTTCTGTAAAGTTTGGTTGAATTCTGTCAAGCGGTATAGGAGAAGATGTCATTTAAAGCAATTGTTAAAGACGACGCACAACGCACGACGACGGACACAGGGCCATCCCAATAGCTCACCTTGAGCCTTTGGCTCAGGTGAGCTAAAAATGTGAATCTATGGAGAAAAGGGTTAAACCAATATCCAATTAGCACTCAACTAGAAAGGGCCTGTCAACTGAACAAATTTGATGTCTCAAAGTCACTTCAGTCAATCAAACTTCAATATCTTAGTCACTTCGGTCGATCAATCTTCGATATCTTAGTCACTTGGGTTGATCAAACTTTGATATCTCTAATTCACTTAAGAAAAACTGAACATACTCAACAGCAAAAGGTTGAAACTATTTCATCACTAAGTAACTCTTGTGGTTTAAAAGGTTTCCTTGTGGTTATTTTGAATTACCAAATTGAAAATATGAACCAATCTTCTTCAAATTGTTGGCAGTAAAGAAATACTGGACTAAATTGGAAAAGAGTGCAAACGCTGATCAGAGGGATCCTATAGGTCTAGGTCTACACTGTTTTCAAATGTATTGAGGATATTTTAAATACAAATGTAGGTCCATGGTGTTGAAAGAGTGACCACAGTTTGAAATGATGAAGTGCAACTGTAAAAATATGGGCATGATCATCTTAAGCGAGTTTGAAATATCGTGTTTGAAATGTATTAAACTTTCATTTTGTCCATACAGTCCTTTGGTGCTTTTCTTTAGCCATATGGTGCTTTTTCTTAGTCCATTCACGGATTGTTTTAAAATTTCATATGAACCAATGCATGAGCTTTCAGACTGCCTTTCTGGTTGAATCGCTTTCCACACACGTCGCAGTCAAACGGTTTTTCCCCGGTGTGAATCAGTAGATGCATTTTCATTGCAGCGTTACACGGGAACATTTTGCGGCACACTGGGCATTGGCTACCTTTAACCAACATGGCACCTGCAAGAAAGTGTGTATACCAGTCAATATAAAAGTTTATAACATAACTTGCAGTCTGGGAGTGGAATAAAGCCATTATATAAATATCGTAATCCACTAGTGGATTTGTTTTTTGGGCTCCAGCCTAACCTTTTCGTCCACACGTGCTGCATGTAGCGACCACCAAATGATGTCATTTGCGATGACGTTACCGTAAACAATGTCAAGTTTTGGGGGAAATCTATATAGCAGAAATACTACAAACTACGGTTTCGATTGATTTAATAGGTGTTTAATAGTTATGTGATAAGAATCTCACATTCGTGCTCATAATTATCATTTTTAATAAACTTGTTGACTAAAATTAATATGACGCTCGCCAAGGCTCGCGTCATGTTATTTTAGTCAACTGGTTTATTAAAAACAATAAATAATGATCACTCATGTAAGATCCTCTATGTAAACTACACTCCTTTAAGGTTTGTGTTATGCAATATAAAAAATATCACACATGACACTCAGCTTGTACGGGCCCTTCCGCTGTACAGTCAAATTTTTAATATCTCAAAGTCCTTCAAATATGCATTTTTATACCGTTTGTTGTTTCTTGTTGAAATAGGGCTTTAAGTCGCTTTAAGAGGATTTCAGTCATATTGCAACTCCAGCGGACAAGTTTCCAGATCAACCCCTCATGTACATCGATCTAAAAATATGAAGTATTGATCTAGAAATCTGAACCCTAACGAGAATACCAGAGTTACAAAATATTCTGGATTTAAACCTTTTTGGTACTTAGACTGAGGTACAAATACATTATTTTATGATGGATTTATCCATTAATCCAAATTGCTTAGTCATGGATAATACAGTGGACAATGTGTTATTCTTTCCCAATAAACGCGTTTACGCTAAAACGTTTATTTCCACTGCAAACAGTTTGGAGCCAGATCAGACGCCGGGTAACCCGGCGTCTGATCAGGCTTCAAACTGTTTGCCACTCATATAACAAGAGGCCCATGCGGGCCTAAATATCGCTCACCTGGAAATCCAACACAAGGGTCACAGAACCCCTGGTATGGGATCACTTTTCACCCCAGAGACATAATTTTCATTGAAAAAATCTATTTTTAACTCCTGTGACCTAGATATACAACGGACCGGAACCATATTTACTATATTGGTTAAGGGCTTCCAGAAGTGTCATCATGCCAAATATCAAAGCTCTGGTCATATTGGTTTCAGAGATAAAGATGTTTGAAGATTTCACTATATAACTCTATGTAAAATTCCGACCCCCGGGGCGGGGTCATTTTTCACCCAAGGGACATAATTTGAACAATCTTGATAGAAGACCTGAAGACAATGCTTTGTGCCAAATATCTAAGCTCAGGGTACTGTGGTTTCAGACAAGAAGATTTTTTAAGTTTTCATTGAAAAAATCTATTTTTAGCTCGTGTGACCTAGATATGCAACGGACCCAAACCATATTTACAATATTGGTTAAGGGCTTCCAGAAGTGTCATCATGCTAAATATCAAAGCTCCGGTCATATTGGTTTCAGAGATAAAGATGTTTGAAGATTTCACAATACAACTCTATGTAAAATTACGACCCCCGGGGCAGGGTCATTTTTCACCCAAGGGACATAATTTGAACAATCTTGATAGAAGACCTGAAGACAATGCTTTGTGCCAAATATCTAAGCTCAGGGTACTGTGGTTTCAGTCAAGAAGATTTTTTAAGTTTTCATTTGAAAAAATCTATTTTTAGTTTGTGTGACCTAGATATGCAACGGACCCAAACCATATTTATAATATTGGTTAAGGGCTTCTAGAAGTGTCATCATGCCAAATTTCAAAGCTCTGGCCATATTGGTTCCGGAGATAAAGATGTTGAAGATTTCACCATATAACACTATGTAAAATTACGACCCCCGGGGCGGTGTCATTTTTCACCCAAGGGACATAATTTGAACAATCTTGATAGAGGACCTGAAGACAATGCTTTGTGCCAAATATCTAAGCTCAGGGTACTATGGTTTTAGACAAGAAGATTTTCTGAGATTTCATTGAAAAAAATCTATTTTTAGCTCGTGTGACCTAGATATGCAACGGACCAGAAATGTTTGAACAACTTTGAAAGAGGACCATATAAGGATCATACAGGTAAAGTTTGGTAAAAATCCATCCAGTAGTTTCGGAGATGTCGTTTAAAGAAATTGTTGACGACGAACGAACGAACGGACGGACGAACGACGACGGACAGAGGTGAGCTAAAAATGAATTGTAAGAAATATCTAAAAATTGACATTTCTACATTTTAGTGTTTTGCGTTTGCGTTTAAACGGGAAAGAATAACAGATTCTCCACTGTATGTACCTTAAGAAATACTTTCTATATCCTAGTAGATAGCAAGTTAAAGCAGAATGAAAGTAAAGTAGAATGCCCTGTATTTAAAACTAGATCTAGGCTAAGGGGTAAAAACTCAAACATACCCATATTTCAATGTTACAAGAAAGCAAGTTTGAAATGATAAAGTGCTTCTGTAACAAGAGCTGTCGGAGAACAGCAAAGCTCACCTAATTAAACCTTTCTTAAATAGGTAACTATCAAAAGAAAAGTGTATCAGTACATTGATATTCAAGCCACAGGGAACCTCCATTCAAAATATCAACTTCCTAATGCAAATATGTTATGTAGTATAAGTGCATTCCAACACTTACTCCTTAACTAACTTTGAAATTTCAGCCCCAAAACTCTAAGTCCACAAAAGGTGTAATTTTGACTAAATTTAAACTTTTTAAAAATAAATAAATACGCAACTTCAATGTTCAACCCAAGGGCACCTCCATTCCAAATACAAATATTTCATGTAGTATTAATACTCTTACCCCAAAACTTTAACCATGAGAAATCAGCCGAAAAACTTAAGTCCTAAACAGGTGAAATTTTGACTAAATTTAAACTTTTTTTTAAATTTTAACTATGTAACATCAATGTTCAACCCACAGAGCACATTGATTCCCAATATCAGCTTCTTAATACAATTATTTCAAGTAGTATTAGAGCATCACAACACTTACCCCAAAACTTTAACCATGAGAAATCAGCCGAAAAACCTAAGTCCACAAAAGGTGAAATTTTGACTAAATTTAAACTTTTTTTTAAATTCAAACTACGAAACATCAATGTTCAACCCACAGGGCACCTCCAATCCAAATATCAGCTTTCTAATACAAATATTTCATGTAGTATTAGTGCATAACAACACTTACCCCAAAACTTTAACCATGAGAAATCAGCCGAAAAACCTAAGTCCACAAAAGGTGAAATTTTGACTAAATTTAAACTTTTTTTTTAATTCTAACTACACAACATCATGTTCAACCCACAGGGCACCTTCATTCCAAATATCAGCTTCCTAATACAAATATTTCATGTAGTATTAGTGCATAACAACACTTACCCCAAAACTTTAACCATGAGAAATCAGCCGAAAAACCTAAGTCCACAAAAGGTGAAATTTTGACTAAATTTAAACTTTTTTTTTAATTTTAACTACACAACATCAATGTCCAACCCACAGGGCACCTCCAATCCAAATATCAGCTTCCTAATGCAAATATTTCATGATGTATTAGTGCATAACAACACTTACCCCAAAACTTTAACCATGAAAAACCAACGCCGACGCCGGGGTGATTCCATAAGCCCCCCCATTCTCCGAATAGGCGAGCTAAAAATATAGGTACATGTATAATCAACTTATACAAGTTTGAAAATTTGAGTTTAGACTATATAACTTTCATTAACTAGTCCATATAGCCCCAATTACAGTTTTTCTTAGCCTTATGACATTTTCCTGTAGCCCTATGGTGTTTTCCTTAGCTCTATGATATTTTTTTTAGCCTTAAGGGGCCAGTTACAACAAAAACGATTGTAAGTAAAGGTAATATGGGTTTATCAAGTCTGAAATTTATATGTCATATTCTACAGACTTTTACAATTACCTCCCTGTTCATCGAGTCACAAGTCAGCCATTTACATACGGCGCTACTAACAGTCATGACACATTGACTTATTTCCCTCTCAGGTACCCATTTAAATCACCTGGATGAAGTGGAGCAATGTAGGGTTAATTTTTTGCTCAGAAAAATTTCAGTGATCCTGACAGGGCTCGAACCAGGAACCTAGTCGAGCCTCTTACCACTGGACCACCGACACCTACATCAACAGTTACAAGAGGGCCTGAAGTCCCTGATATCGCTCACCTGTTGTACTGAAGCTTGATAGCTTTATCTTACTGTTTCATCAGTTTTAATTTAAATCCATTCAAATTTGTAGTATAGCATGTTACTGTTAACAATTTTGGAATACAACCTCATAATTCTAGTATGGTAGAGTACATCAAGGGCAGATAACTAGAGCCTAAACAATACTGAAATGAAGCCTTTTCTAGCATTTCAAATTATATCAAGGGCAGATATAACTATTGCTACAATGATTAGATTTCAACAATAATTGCACTCCTTTGAGAACTTATAGGTATATACTTTGTGTGCAAGTAAAATCAAAATCCATTGAAAACTGTAGTTGCAAAAGTGTAAACGGTATTCGATATGGCATTTTCAGCAATTCAAGGGCAGACAACTCTTGACCTATAGGTCCGATTTCAACCATATTCACACTTATTTGAACTCTAATGGTCATATACAATCTGATCAAGTTTGAAAAAGACCAGATAAAAATTGTGGCCTCTAGAGTGTAAACACCCTTAAATATGACATTTTCAGCAATTCAAAGGTAGATAACTCTCAACCTATTAGACCGAATTCAATCATAATCGAACACCATCGAACTCTTATGGTCATATACAATCTGAGCAAGTTTGAGATAGATTGGATAAAAATTACAATATTACAATTTCAGCATTTCAAAGGTAGATAACTCTCAACCTATTAGTCTGATTTCAACCAAAATCGAACTAATCTGAACTCTTATGGTTTTATACAATCTGAGCATGTTTGAGATAGATTGGATAAAAATTGTGGCCTCTAGAGTGTAAACACCGTTAAATATGGCATTTTCAGCAATTCAAAGGTAGATAACTCTCAACCTATTGATCAGATTTCAACCATAATCAAACTCATCCGAACTCTTATGGTCATATACAATCTGAGAAGGTTTGAGAAAGATTGGATAAATATTGTGGCCTCTAGAGTGTAAACACTAAAATTGTTGACGACGAACGACGAACGACAAACGACGAACGACGCACGACGGACATTCAAGTATTGCAAAAGCTCACCCTGAGCTAGCTCAGGTGAGCTAAAAACTTGAAATACATTATTTCTCCATCTAATCCTGTCTTGTGGCATCTCTTTGGGATCCTCTTGAAAAGACGATTCCAAAGAGATGTCACAAGACAGGATTAGATGGATTAATGAACAATAATTGAGACGTCAATGCGGTTTCAGCTGTGAACGAACACCTGTCCCGTTTTCCAAAAGTCGTTGATTTCTGTGAGTAAATGCAATTACTTTTGAAAGTGCATGCTTGCAGTTGGTTTTATGTTATGTTTTTATGGAAGGGTATTATATAAGCTAGACAGAAGTGCAAAAAGGGTGTCGTTTCATCAATTATTATTTATGATATGCCCGGTTTTGTCGAGATACGATGAGAATGTACTAGCAATCAGTTGTACCCCTTGTCTCCATATATACCTTTTGAAAACATTTCTCTCAAAAATCAATCGTGCCGGGTCCCTGTGCCTTAAGGCACATTCTGCTTTACTTTCAGCCTGCTTTAAGCTTAAATCTGCTAGGCTATGTAAAATTTTTGTAATGGTAATTGTTCATGAGGGTATAAACTAGAACTATTTTCTTCAGCAGAGGAATAAATTAAACACGCTAAAAGTCGCTACTATAGGGGAAAGGGTTGACTGTATTTCAGTCTTATCTCAACTCCAGGATACAAGTTGCTAGATCAACACCTCATTGAAATCGAGCTAAAAATATGAGGTATTGATCTTGAATAGAGAATAGGATAATGAAAATATTTCTTAAGGTACCTATTCATGAATGTATAAATTTGAACTATTTTCTTTAGTGGAGGAATAAATTTAAGGTGTTAACATGTGAATTTATAGAATAAATGGTTAAAACAATATCCCATGAAGTACTCAGCCTGCCCACTGCACAAACTTTGATATCTAAAATCACTTCAGTCAAACTTTGATATCTCAAAGTCACTTCAATCAAACTTTGATATCTCAAGTCACTTCAATCAATCAAACGTTTGATATCTCAAAGTCACTTCAGTCCATCAAACTTTAATATCTCAGTCACTTCAGTCAATCAAACTTTTGATATCTCAAAGTCACTTCAGTCAATCAAACTTTTGATATCTCAAAGTCACTTCAGTCAATCAAACTTTGATATCTCAAATCACTTCAATCAATCAAACTTTGATATCTCAAAGTCACTTCAGTCAATCAAACTTTTGATATCTCAAGTCACTTCAGTCAATCAAACTTTTGATATCTCAAGTCACTTCAGTCAATCAAACTTTGATATCTCAAGTCACTTCAGTCAATCAAACTTTGATATCTCAAGTCACTTCAGTCAATCAAACTTTGATATCTCAAGTCACTTCAATCAATCAAACTTTTGATATTTTCAAAGTCACTTCACTCTACATATTTCAACAGTAAATGGTAGGTACTAAGCTATGTTTTAACTTTTAAATATGGGTATATTGAACTTGACACATTACCTAAAAGTCTGTTTCTAGTTTTGAAACAGGTGAGCACTTAAAGCAGGTTAAAAGTAAAGCATAATGCGCCTTGGGGCGCATTCTGCTTTACTTTCAGCCTGCTTTAAGCTATTATCTACAAAAATATAGTAACTATTTCTTAGGTGGGTTTTTTGTGACAGTATAAATTCGAACTTTTGTCTCCAGTAGGGGAATATTTATTAAAGGCAGATTTATGGGGTGATGGGTTAACTTTCGTTAAGACAATACAGCCCTATGATGCTTTTCCCTTAGCCCTATTTGTGTTTTTTCCCTTGACCTATGGTACTTTTTCTAAGCCCTAAGGCATTCGTCCTTAGCCCTATAGTGCTTTTTCTAAGTCCTATGGCATTTTCCCTCAGCCCTATAGCACCTTTTCTTAATCTTATGGCATTTTTCCTTAGCCGTTTAGGGTTTTCCCTTAGTTCATACACTGATTGTTTTAAAATTTCTTGCTTAAATGGACCACTGAATGTCTTTTGTGTTGAATCGCTTGCCACACACGTCACAGCCAAATGGTTTTTCTCCAGTGTGAATCCGCACATGCATTTTATACTATCATAAATTTGCATCATAAGAAATAATTTCTCTATATTAGTAGATGGTTACTTAAAGTAGGCTGAAAGTAAAGCAGAATGCACCTTAAGGTGCATTCTGCTTTACTTTCAACCTGCTTTAAAAGATGTCATCAGTCTTCAAAACTAGAAACAAGCTATCGAGGAATGGGTTAAGCAAGTTTGAGATAGCGAGGTTTGACTGTGTCCATCCTTTTAAGAGTCTATTTACCCATTAAGCCACACTGACTCACAATGACGCATTTTGACACACTTTAATCCACTAGCTTGTATTGAGATAAGCACTGATAATTGTTTCTCCCTTATGAATTTATGGGTTAAATGGTTCTGTACACATCTCTCCATGGCGTTTAATTTCTCAGTTTATACTTGGATTGTTTTAAAATTTCTTGCTCAAATGGACCACTGAATGTGACTTGAGATTGCCTTTTGTGTTGAATCGCTTGCCACACACGTCACAGCCAAATGGTTTTTCGCCAGTGTGAATCCGCACATGTCTTTCCATAGCAGCATTACCCGGGAACACTTTCTGGCACACTGGGCATCGGGTGAATTTAACCAACATGGCCTCTGCAAGAAAGCATATACACCAGTCAATAGAATATTGTTGACCTCTGTAAACCACTCTCCTTATAATTGCAATATCCAATATAACAGTAATCAATATAGTCAAACTTCCATGTATCAAAGTCACTTAACCCGTTACCACATAGTATGTTTCTAGTTTTTAAAACAGGTGACTAATTAAAGCTGGTTAACCCTTTACCCCATAGAAGCGACTTTTAGCGGATATGATTTATACCTCCGCTGAAGAAAATAGTTCCAATTTAATCAGTCATTAATATATATTATAGGGAATTTTTTCTATATATTCTAGAACAAGATAGCTTAAAGCAGGCTGAAAGTAAAGCAGAATGCGCCTTAAGCGCATTCTGCTTTACTTTCAACCTGCTTTAAGTAGTAACCTATTTTCAATTCTAGAAATAGGCTATCAGGTAAAGGGTTAAGGGTAAAGTGAAATTACTCTGCTTTTCTTTCAGCCAGCTTCAAGCTACAGTCTGCTAGGATATAGAATATATTTCTTATGGTGCCTATTCATGACTGTAATCATGTGAAGCCATATAGTCTTCAGTGGAGGAATATCTGGAGCCCTGGGCTCAGTTTCATAAAACATCTTACGACAAATGTTGTCGTAAGCCAAAACTTTAAAATACATTTAATCTCTGATTTCTCTATCTAATCCTGTCTTGTGACATCTTTTTGGAATCGTCTTTTCAAGACGATTCCAAAAATATGTCACAAGACAGGATTAGATGGAAAATTAATTTTATAATCTGACTTACGACAACATTTGTCTTACGAAGTTTTATGAAACGGGCCCCAGGATATGTTCATCTAGAGTCCAATACATCTGTATTTCAAAGTTAAAATGTGGCTATGTCAAGATCTAACTTTGAAGTATGAGCATGTTCATCATAAGTTACTTCATTAATAATTCAACCTTAGAAATACAGCTCCCCCCCTCCCCTCCCCCACACCCTGTTGGTTTACTGGGAAATAATAGTAGATTATCACTTGATTATATCACTGTTTCAAACAGGGGGATTATTACCTGGGGCCCGTTTCATAAAACTTCGTACGACAAAAACGATCATAAGTCGAAACTTTAAAATACGTTTAATTTCTGATTTCTCTATCCAATCCTGTCTTGTGACATCTCTGTGGAATCGTCTACAAAAGACGATTCCACAGAGGTGTCACAAGACACGATTAGATAGAGAAATAAATAATAATTGAGACAATAATTGAGACTTTTATAATCTGACAGTGACTTACGACAATATTTGTCGTACAATGTTTTATGAAACGGGCCCCAGGCGATTAATCAACTGTTGCTTCTATAACAAGTTTTCCTGTAGTCAAGTGGTAGTCATAAAATTCCTTCAGCCCAATTTATCCAGAACCATTAACCAATTACCCCATAAATAAGCCTTTTTACGCCTGTGATTTATTCCTCCACTGAAGAAAATAGTTCCAATTTATACAGTCATGAATATGCATTACAAGACATATTTTCTGTATCCTAGCAGATTGTAGCTTAAAGCAGGCTGAAAGGAAAGCAGAATGCGCCCAAAGGCGCATTCTGCTTTACTTTCAACCTGCTTTAAGTAGTAACCTATTTTCAAAACTAGAAACAGGCTATGGGGTAAAGGGTTAAATGGAAGAAAACGAATCCTAGATTCGAAGTAAAAACGAAATACAGATGAGGTCAAATCAATGCATCACTGATGTCATGGTACAACATAATGTCACGAAAAGGTGTTTGATATAAATGTCGGGCTCCACACAGGGTTAAATTTGTACTTTGCTTTTAATTGACAAACAATATAGTTCAAAAAGCATGAAATAAATAGAATTAACTGTATTTTTTCTGTGAAAGATGGAAATTTAATTTATTCTTGAACATCAGATTGTTATAAATATAACGTCTGATGCTTACTCAATGAATTGAATTTCGAGCTTACATTGAAATACAGTTATCCTCTATTTACGCCTTTAATTTATTCCTCCACTGAAGAAAATAGTTCCACTTTATACTATAATCATAAATATGCACCATAAGAAATATTTTCTATATCCTAGTAGAGTAAATGGTTGCTTAAAGAAGGCTGAAAGTAAAGCAGAATGCACCTTAACCCATTACCCCAAAAATATGCCTTAAATTTGTTCCTCCACTCAAGAAAATAGTTTCAATTTATACAGTCATGAATATGTATCGTTGGAAATATTTCCTGTATTCTAGCAGAAAATAGCTTATAACAGGCTGAAAGTAAAACAGTAAGCACCTTAAGGCGCATTCTGCTTTACTTTCAACCTGCATTTAGTGATCACCTATCTTCAAAACTAGAAACAGGCTATGGGGTAATGGGTTAAGAGGTGCATTCTGCTTTACTTTCAAACTGCTTTAAGAAGTCATCCGTCTTCAAAACTAGAAACAAGCTATTTGGGAATGGGTTAACCCATTACCTCTTAGCCTATTTCTAGCTTTAAAAACTGGTGACCACTTAAAGCAGGTTGAAAGTAAAGCAGAATGTGCCTTAACACACATTCTGCTTTACTTTCAGCCTGCTTTAAGCTACCATCTTCTAGGATATGGAAAATATTTCTTCTTGTACATATTCTTGGCTGTAAAAACTGGAACTTTTTTCTTCAGTGGAGGAATAAATGAGAGGCGTAAAAAGACGTTTTTAAGGCGTAATGGGTTAAGCCAATTCAAGATATAGAGGTTTGACTATATGCATCCTTTCATGTATATTAAATGTTTCTTTACACATCTCCATGGCATTTTATCCTCAGTTTATACTTGGGATTGTTTTAACGTTTCTTGCTCAAATGGATCCCTGAATGTGACTTCAGGTTGCCCTTTGTGTTGAATCGCCTGCCACACACGTCACATCTATACGGTTTTTCCCCGGTGTGAATCCTCAGGTGCAATTTCATTGCTGCATTACAATGGGACACTTTCTGGCACACTGGACATTGGCTGCCTTTAACCAACCTTGTATCTGCAAGAAAGCATATACAGGGCTCCAGATAAGGGGAGTATTTCAAAAACTAAAATCTTTATTTCTACTTTAAACCCTATGGTGTCACTACTCATTAGAATTGTCTCGAAGAGACAATTCTAATGAGTAGTAACACCATAGGATTTGATGCTAAAATAAGTGAGAAAATGTTGGTTTTCTGCAGTTTACTCCCTCTTATCTGGAGCCCTGTATACATGTACACAAGTCAATAGAAAATTGTTGACCTCTGTAAGCACACTTCCTATATGCAACTTGAACAATATCCCATATAACAGTATAGTTAAACTTCAAAGTTTCGAAATCGCTCAATCCATTATCCCATGCTCCATTTCTAGTCTTGAAAACAGGTGACCAAGGTGTAAAATTCTAACACAACTCGCACACATCCCTGTATAAAACAAGAGCCCCATGGGGTAGGGCTGTAACAATACACTCGAATATTCGAATATATTGGAATATTGATTTTGGTGAATATGCATCGTATTCGCCTGGTCAAGAACCGAATATTCGCCAGTACAAAAAAGAAAACTGTAAAACAACTAAAAGGGTGAATACTGCAGCTTACAAACAATCATTAGTACCATATTTGTCCTGAAAATCCACATAGGACCCTACACATGTTTTAGCTGATTGCTGTATTTTGTATAACAAAGCTTTTACAACATCTCATAGCGCGAGAGAATACTTTTACAGAATAATCAGTAGTAATAAAGTATTAGAAGAAGTTTCACATAAAGATCTACAAAGAAACTATTGCATTCATATTCGTGAATAATTATTCGTATTTGTCACCCTATATTGTGATGTGTATTCGTATTCGCTACATGGTGTATTCGTTACAGCCCTACCATGGGGCATATTTCGCTCACCTGAGAATAAAAGTGTCACCATACCAAATATCAAAGCTCTGGCCATATTAGTGTCAGAGAAGAAGACCTTTGAAATTTTCTCTATACATGTATATCTCTATGTAAAACTGTGACCCCCGGGGCTGGGCCAATTTTGACCACAGAAGCATAATTTGAACAAACTTGATAGAGGACCTGTAGGCTATGCTAGGTGCCAAATATCTAAGCTCTGGCCCTTGTAGTTTCAGACAAGAAGATTTTTTAAGTTTTCATTGAAAAAAATCTTTTTTTAGCTCCTGTGACCTATTTATAAACCGACCAGAACCATTTGAACAATTTTTGTATAGGACATCTAGAAGTGTCACCATGTCAAATATCAAAGCTCAGGCCATATTAGTTTCAGAGAAGAAGAGACGTTTGAAAATTTCACTATACAACTCTATGTAAAACTGTGACCTCTGGGGCAGGGCCAATTTTGACCCCAGGGGCATAATTTGAACAAACTTGATAGAGGACCTGTTGACGATGCTATGTGCCAAATATCTAAGCTCTGGCCCTTGCAGTTTATGACAAAAAGACTTTTTAAGATTTCCTTAATTTTTCACTGCATTGTTTTTAATTCTTTGAACAAATTTGAAAGAGCTTGACCCAAGGAACATTCTGGTAAAGTTTGGTTGAAATCTGTCAAGCGGTATAGGAGGAGATGTCATTTGAAGCAATTGTTAACGACGACGGACAACGCACGACGGACACAGGGCCATCACAATAGCTCGCCTTGAGCCTTTGGCTCGGGTGAGCTAAAAAGAAGGTCGCAACAGTGTTTGAATTCTCAATAAAACATGCACGCACTGTATACGGCTAAAATGTGACCCTTCTGACATTATATGGCTTCAAAAATGCATATGCCAAGAAATGAAGCGCCGTTGTGTTGGTGCAAATTGTGATTAAATTGAAGTGTTAGAATGGAAATAAAAAATTTATACCAGTGTTTTATCAGGCAATCAAACATGGGTAGTCATTGAGATGCTTGTAATTAAATCACTCGGCCTACGGCCTCATGATTAAATTACTACGCATCTTAAATCCTACCCGTGTTCGAATACACAAGAAAACACTGATATGAATTTTTTATTTCTTAAGCATTTTACTTACTTTCAGCCTGTTTTAAGCTAGCTACCATCTGCTAGGATATAGAATATATTTCTTATGGTGCCTATTCATGACTTTCATTATAAGTGACTTCATAGAAATATGGGTTTTTAGTTTTGATGACAAGTGTTCACTTAAAGCATGTTGAACGTAAACCAGAATGCGCCTTTGGGTGCATTCTGCTTTACCTTCAACCTTCTTTAAGCCACCTTCTGCTAAGATATAGAAAATATTTCTTGTGACACATGTTCATGGCTGTATAAATTGAAACTATTTTCTTCAGTGGAGTAATAACCTGAATGCGCTAAAAGCCACTTCTATGTGGGGAAAGGGTTAAGCGAGTTTTAGATATTGAAGTGTGACTGTATGATTGTGTCCTTATAAGTTTATGAACCCATACCGACTCATATTGACGCATTGCACAATATTCTCATACTGACTCATTTTGACACACTTTAATCCACTAGCTTGTATTGAGGTAAGCATTTATAATTGTTTATCGCTTATGAGTTAATGGGTTAACTAATTGGTCCTTTACACTTCTCTATCGTGCTTTTCCGTTGTTCATACACAAACTGTTTTATAAGATTTTGCCCATATGAGTCATTGTGTGGGCCGTCATGTTCCCTTTCGTGGTGAATCGCCTGCCACACACGTCACAGCTATACGGTTTTTCCCCAGTGTGGATCCGCAGGTGCATTTTCATTGCTGCATTACAATGGAACACTTTTTGGCACACTGGACATTGGGTGCCTTTAACCAACTTTGTATCTGCAAGAAAGCATATACCTCTGTAAACAACTCTCCTTATATATGCAACTTAAACAACACAGTCAAACTTCGAACTCGCTCAACTTGAACTATCCGATAGTTCGACACATGAACTGTATTATTCCATGCTTGGTTAGGTCGAACTTACCAATATTTCAAAGTTAAAACGTGGCTAAGCCAGATTTTAACTTTGAAATACGGGTATGTTCGATTTAACCGAGTTCGAGATATGGACATTCGACTGTATAGTCAAACTTTGATGTTTCTAAGTCACTTAACCCATCACCCCATAGTTTGTTTCTAGTTTTGAAAACAGGTGACCAATTAAAACTGGTTGAAGGTAAATTGAACCTAGCCTGCTTAACTCTTTCCTCCCTAAAACTTTAAATGGACAATTCCAGTTTCTATTTTAGTCTAGTCCATTTCTGACTTTTAAGGGTTGTTTTTGTCAATGTTTAGCATTATGACAAACAGTGAAGACCCTGATCAGAGGGCTCCTAGGAGCCCTCTGATCTGGGTCTTCACTGTTTGCATAGGACAAGTATACTATTCACATGTACACTGTTTGCAAAGGACGCCAATATGCGGGACTAGGGCTCAAAGGGTTAAAGCTATATATACCATCTGCAAGGATATAGGATATATTTCTTACGGTGCCTATTCATGACTGTATCAAGTGAAGCCATAGTCTTCAGTGGAGGAATATTTGGAGCCTTAGGTATGTTCATCCTAAGTCCAACATATCTGTATTTCAAAGTTAAAATGTGGCTATGTCAAGATCTGACTTTGAAATATGGGTATGTTAGTCATAAGAGACTTAACTTTCAGCCTGCTTTAAGCTATCATCTGCTAGAATACAGAAAATATTTATAATACATATCCATGACTGTATAAATAGAGGATATTGTATGAGTGTTCATTATTTATCATTTTTAATAAACGAGTTGACTAAAATAATATGACGCAAGCCTTGGCGAGCGTCATATTCATTTTAGTCAACGAGTTTATTAAAAATGATAAATAATGAACACGAATGTGATATTCTATTTATCACATTACAAGTTCAGGCACCTATTAAAAATTGATTTGAAGCCGTAGTTTGTAGACCCTATGCTATACAGATTTTCCGCCAAACGTTACGTTGTTTACGTTAACGTTATAGTAAATGACGTCATTTGGCACCCCGCTACATGCAGCGCTTATGGACGAACAAGTTAGGCCGGAGCCCAAAAAACGATATTCCACTAGTGGATTACGATATTTATACAATCGCTTTATGCAACTCCCAGACCGCAAATTATGTGATAAATTGGAAATATTTTCTTCAATGGACTGGAAGAATAAATCAAGAGGCGTAAAAAGGTGTATTTATGTTGTAATGTAATGGGTTATATGAGCTTGAGATATCAAGGTTTAATTGTATGTTAGTAACACTTCTATACATTTCTCTCTGGTGCTTTTTCGTAGTTCATACACAAATTGTTTTACAAGTTCTTGCTCAAATGAACCACAGTGTGTGCCTTCAGATTGCCTTTCTTGTTGAATCGTTTGCCACACACGTCACAACCGAACGGTTTCTCCCCAGTATGAATCAGCATGTGCATTTTCAATGCATAATTGCTCTGGAACACTTTCTGGCACAACTGGCATTGATTACCTTCAACCAACATGGAACCTGCAAGAAAGCATATTATATACCAGTCAAGAGACAATACAGTAAAATCTCTCTATTACGACCACTAAAACGAAGGCTAATTGATGGTCTAAATGACAGGTGAAAACTTAACCCATTAACTCTTTCCTCCCTAAAGCTTTAAATGGGCAATTCCAGTTTCCATTTTAGTCTAGTCCATTTCGGAATTTTCAGGGTTGTTTTTGTCAATGTTTGGCATTATGACAGACAGTGAAGACCCTGATCAGAGGGCTCCTAGGAGCCCTCTGATCTGGGTCTTCACTGTTTGCATAGGACAAGTGTACTATTCACATGTACACTGTTTGTAAAGGGCGCCTATATGCGGGACTAGGGTTCAAAGAGTTAAACCATATTGAGGCATTGCGCAATATTCTCATACTTACTCATTTTGACACACTTTAATCCACTAGCTTGTATTGAGATAAGCATTGCTAATTGTTTATCGCTTATGAGTTAAAGCATGGTTACAGCAAAACAGAAAGCTCCTATAGGAGCTTTCTGTTTTAACTGTAACCTTGCTCTAAGCAGTCACCTGTCTTAAATACACAATAATTGACGCAATTAAGTGGTTGTATTAGAGAGGCTTTACTGTAGTGTAAACCACTAGATAGGTCTAGGTGCTTGATCGTTGATAACTTCGGGTGTCAACGGGATGATGCATCTTCAGCACTTAGGAGGGGTGTTAAACCTTAGCAGAAACAAGAAACAACAACTAGTGTGAAACACTCTGTGCTAAAACTAGGATGTGTTCAGTTTTATGGCACTGCGACTATTCATTAGAATGGTATCAAAAAGATTATTCTAATAAGAAGTCACATAATAGGGTTTAGTGCAAACAAAGATGTAACTTTTTGAAATACTTTCTAACCTCCAGATTTCACGATACATTCTATTTTTAGATCCATTATCCAAAAGATAAAAACCACCAAATATCACGTGACTAGAAACACCCAAAAATGCATACTTCAGTATTGTTTTGTTTGATTGTAATATCCCTGAAGAAGTCCTATTGTATAGAAGAAATTTCGGGATAAAATATACAGTTTACAGCAACCTGCTTTGATCGTTCGTTCTTCGCCTTTTTGATTTTCTGCTACTTCTTAAATGGTGAAGTCCGTCTGAAGTCCAAAATATCTGTATGTGGCTAAGCCATGATTTAACTTTGAAATATGAGTATGTTCATCTTAACTCTTTCCTCCCTAAAACTTTAAATGGACAATTCCAGTTTTCATTTTAGTCTAGTCCATTTCTGACTTTTAAGGGTTGTTTTTGTCAATGTTTGACATTATGACAAACAGTGAAGACCCTGATCAGAGGGCTCCTTTTGGAGCCCTCTGATCAGGGTCTTTACTGTTTGCATAGGACAAGTGTACTATTCACATGTACACTGTTTGAAAAGCACACCTATATGCGGGACTAGGGTTCAAAGAGTTAAGTGACTTCATATTAATTAAACTTTAAAAATACGGGTTTGTTCAACTTATTTTACCCATTACCCCATAGCCTATAAAGTTCTAGTTTTGAAAGACTGTTAGACAGATGACAACTGCAAGCAGGTTGAAAGTAAAGCAAAATGCTACCATCTTCTAGGATATAGGAACTATTTCTAATGATACATATTCATGGCTGTATAATGTGAAGTTTTTTTCTTCAGTGGAGGAATAAAGTAAAGGCCTGCATTCTTTATTAACTGGTTTTATACACATCTCTGTAGTGTTTTTCCTTATACCTTTACCCCAAAGTCTTGTTCAAGTTTTGAAGACAGGTAATCACTAAAAGCAGATTGAAAGTAAAGCAGAATGTGCCTTTATTAAAGGCACATTCTGTTTTACATTCAGTCTGCTCTAAGCAATCTGCTAGGGGGAAAAAAATCTTATGATGCATAATCATGACTGTATATAAGAAACCATTTTCTCAGGCGGAATTAGCTAAAGGCATAAAAATGAGCATTAATGGAGTAATGGGTTAAGTTCAAAATAGAAATATTTCAAAGTTAAAAGGTGCTTTAGCCTTTCAAATATGGGTATGTTTATCTAAAAATATGGGTATGTTGATCTAAAGTGACTTCATGTTATTTAATGAATTCAACTTTAGAAATATGGGTTTGTTCAAACAAGCGAATTGGAAATTTAACTGTATATATTCTTTATTAACTGGTACATTATATACAGCTCTATAATACCCATTACTCCATAGCCTGTTCTAGTATTGAAGATGGGTGACCGCTTAAAGCAGGCTGAAAGTGAAGCAGATTGTGCCTTACGGCACATTCTGCTTTACTTTCAGCCTGCTTTAACCCCTTAACTCATAAGCCATAAACAATTATCAATGCTTATCTCAATACAAGCTAGTGGATTAAAGTATGTCAAAATGAGTCAGTATGAGGCTATTGTGCAATGAGTCAATATGAGTCAGTATGGCTTAATGGGTTAAGTGTTTATCTGCTAGGATATAGAAAATATTTCTTAAGATACATTTTCATAACTTTATAATTTGGAACTATTTTCTTCAGTGAAGGAATATTTTAATGGCATAAAAAAAGGTGTATTTATGAGGTAATGGATTAAATCATTCATCAACTGTTTTTACAAGTTCATGTTCATATGAACCACTGAATGAGTCTTTAAATTGCTTTTCTGGTTGAATCGCTTTCCACAAACGTCACAAGCGAACGGTTTTTCTCCGGTGTGAATCAACATGTGCCTTTTCAATCCGGTTCTGAACACTTTATGGCATATTGGGCAGTGGCTGCCTTCAACAAATGTGGCACCTGCAAGAAAGCATGTACACCAGTCAATAGATACCATTAGGTTTAAACTTCCGCAACCTATACTACTTATAATTATGCAACTCAAACACTATCCAACAAAATTTCTATGTCTCGAATTGTTTCGACATCGAAGGTGCTGAAGTTCAATAAAATCCGTATTTCAAAGTCAAAATGTGGCTACACCAGGTTTAATCTTTGAAATACCAGTATATTCCATCTAAGACCTTTGAACCGTAGTCACTAATCTATGCATCCTAAATGCAAACAGTGTATCTGTAAAGAGAACCCTTGTCCTATGCAAACAGTAAATACCCAGATCAGAGGGCTCTTAACCCTTTCCCCAATAGAAGCGCCTTTTAGCGCTTTCAGTATATTCCTCCGCTGAAGAAAATAGTTCCAATTTATACAGTTATGAATATGTATCATACGGAATATTTTTTAATTCTAGCAGGTGGTAGCTTAAAGCAGGCTGAAAGTAAAGCAGAATGCGCCTGTTTTAAGTAGTCACATATCTTCAAAACTAGAAACAGGCTATGAGGTAATGGGTTAAAGGAGCCTTCTGATCAGGGTCTGCACAGTTTGTCATTTTGTAATACATTGTAAACTAATAACAGGGCTCCAGATAAGAGGTAGTTATTTCAACAAATCAAACATTTTCTCACTCATTTCAGCACCAAATCCTATGGTGTTACTACTCATTAGAATCGTCTCGAAGAGACGATTCTAATGAGTAGTGACACCATAGGGTTTAATTCAGAAACAATGGCCACTATGGCCCTAAATCGCTCACCTGGTAACCATGTACACCGTGTGACCTAGTTTTTGACCGGGCATGACCCTCATTCTAACTTGACCTCGATTTCAATGAGACAAACATTTTGTTCAAGTTTCATGAAGATTCAATGAATTTTGTAGTCTCTAGAGTGTTAACGAGGTTTTTCGATGATTTGACCTAGTGACCTAGTTTTTGACAAGACATAAGCCACATTTGAACTTGGCCTATATTTCATTGAGGCAAACCTTTTCATCAAGTTTTATGAAGATCAAATGAAATTTGCAGTCTCTAGAGTGTTAATAAGGTTTTTCGATGATTCGACCTAGTGACCTAGTTTTTGACAAGACATAACCCACATTCGAACTTGACCTAGATTTCATTGAGGCAAACATTTAGATGAAGTTTCATGAAGATCAAATGAAATTTGTAGTCTCTAAAGTGTTAACAAGGTTTTTCGAAGATTTGACCTAGTGACCTAGTTTTTGAGCGGACATGACCCACATTCGAACTTGGCCTAGATTTCATTGAGGCAATCATATTGATGAAGTGTCATGAAGATCCAATGAAATTTGTAGCCTCTAGAGTGTTAACAAGGTTTTTCGATAATTTGACCTAGTGACCTAGTTTTTGACCGGACATGACCCACATTCGAACTTGACCTAGATTTGATTGAGGCAAACATTGTGACCAAGTTTCATCAAGATCCAATGAGATTTGAACCTGCTAGAGTGTTAACGAACAATTGTGGACGGACGACGGACAACGTACGACGGACATCCAGCGATCCTAAAAGCTCACAAGCTAATAAAGATTTTAGTTTTTGAAAAACTACCCTTATCTGGTGCTCTGTAATAACACCAGTGAGAACTGGATTAGACTATACTGGAAATGTCAATTTGAATTTCCAGGGAGAAAAGGATAAAAAAAACTTCAAATAATGAATGTTCAACTAAAGCAAATTCAAAATATCTTTTTTTTGACTGCATACAACTTTAATTAACTAGTCCATACAGCCCTACTATGGTGTATTCCTATTTATTGTTTTTTACAAATTCTTGTTCAAATGAACCACTGAATGAGTCTTCAGATTGCTTTTCTGGTTGAATCTCTTTCCGCACACGGCACAGCCAAACGGTTTTTCTCCTGTGTGAATCCGCATGTGCATTTTCACTGCAGCGTAACATGGGAATACTTTGTTGCACACTCGGCATTGGCTGCCTTTAACCACCATGTCATCTGCAAGAAGTCAAGAGATAATAGTATAAACTTCTCTAAACTGCACTCCATCTCAACCACACTCCTTATATATGCAACACAGACTATAATATTCCACTCAATTATATGTATAAATATATATAGTCAAACTTCAATATCTCAATCTCAAAGTTGATATGTCACTAAGTCAGGTTGAAACTTTGAAAATATGAGTATGTTCTATTTAACCCATTACTCCACAGATACCCATTTTAACACTTTTCAAATTCATTCCTCCACTGAAGAAAATGCATTTGTAGTTCCAATTTATGCAGTCATTGATATATATACTGCAAGAAATATTTTCTGTAAACTAGCAGATGGTACTAGCTTAAAGCAGGCTGAAAGTAAAACAGAATGTGCCCTAACCCATTACCCCATAGCTTGATTTTAGTTTTGAAAATAGATGACCACTTAAAGCAGGTTTAAAGTAAAGCAGAATGTGCCTTAAGGCACATTCTGCTTTACTTTCAGCCTGCGTTAAGCTACCATCTGCTAGAATATATAATATAGTTCTTATCATACATATTCATAACTGTATAAAAGGGAATTATTTTCTTCAGTGGAGGAATAAATTTTACGAGTAAAAAGGCGTATTGATGGGGCAATGGGTTAAGGCACATTCTGCTTTACGTGATCACCTGTCTTTAAAACTTGAAACAGACTATGGAGTAAAGGGTTAATAGAATTCAGAAATATCCAATTTCAACTGTGTATATCTTTAATTAACTGGTCAATATAACAAGGCACCCTATGGTGTTTTTCCTTAATTCATACACTGACTATTTTCTACAAGTTTATGTTCATATGAACCACTGAATTTTTTACAAGTTTATGTTCATATGAACCACTGAATGGGCCTTCAGATTGCCTTTCTGGCTGAACCGCTTTCCACAAACTTTACATCCAAACGGTTTTTCCCCCGTGTGAATTAGCATATGAACTTTCATCGCGTATTTACTCTGGAGCAGTTTGTGGCACACTTGGCATCGGTTACCATCAACTGACATGGTACCTGCAAGAAAGCATATATGCCAGTCAATAGACATTAAGTTTAAAGACATTACTTGACCTAGCTTGGGTCACAGTTAACACCTAACCCCTTAGAAAGTTTAAATCAAAACATGGAGAGCATGCACTTACTTGGCTAGCGTCTAGGCAAAGAATCAGTCAGGCGTCTCATGTGAGGCACCATATATTTGATAGTTTGGTTAGTAAAACCCATTGAAACCCCCTTGAGATATATGTCAGGGCCTCTTTACAAAACTTCAGAGGGCTGAGCCGTTGCTTGCACAATTTTCTCATGCTTTTCAGTTACTTTCACGCCTAGTGAGAACAATGGGTGGGGAATCAATGAATGGACATGGGTAATGTCTTGAACCAATTTCTCCATACTTTTTCACCTTCAATTTATTTGTCCACTGAAGAAAATTGTATGTGCTAAAAGGTGCTTCAAGGGGGAAAGGCTGAGAGTAAAACAGAAGAAGCAAGCTTTGGGTAATATGTTATTGTAAACCATGCTCCAAAACATGCAACTCAAACAACATTCCACAAAGCTGTCCAGAAATACTTCAAATGACTCAAAGTCCCTTAAATCCAACAAAACATGTATTTCAAAATTAAAACTTTTCTAGCCATACAACTTTGAAATATTAATATGTAAGACTCTTGAAAGCCAGTTTGAAATCTTGAAAATCAACCGTCTTAAATATTGGCATGTTCAACTTAAGGGAGATTAATAGAATCAAGCAAGGGTTTTGTTAAAGACAGGGGTGGGGATGGTTACCAGTCGGAAACCAGCTTAAAAATAGCGAGTTTCCAACAGGAACAGGACAACCGAGGGTATAGCAGCCCCTACCTTTAACAAAACTTGGACTTGATTATTATTCTCGCTTAAAAACACCCTAAAAGCAAGTTAATAAACGTTATTGTAAAGTACTACTTTTTATTGCATGAGTGCCCATTCCATATCAACAAACTGTTTTAAAGTTCACAGGTACTACAGTAAAACCTCTCTTAACCCATTACCCAATAAATACGCCTTTCATTTATTCCTCAACTAAAGAATATAGTTCAAATTTACAGTAATTGGTATGTATCATAAGATATATTTTCTTCTTTCTAGAAGATGGTAGCTTAAAGCAGGCTGAAAGTAAAGCAGAATGCGCCATAAGGCGCAATCTGCTTTACTTTCAACCTGCTTTAAAAGATCACCCATCTTCAATACTAGAAACAGGCTATGTGGTAATGGGTTAATTATGACCATTAATTTTTTTTAATTATTAGGTGTTTACGACAGGAGACTGCTTAAAGCTGCTTTAGTAGCTTTCTGTTCTACTGTTACCCTGCTTTAAGCCGACACATGTCTTTTATACACTCTGAATTCGACCTCCTTTAGTGGTTGTAATAGAGAGGTTTTAACGTGTTTTAAACTCGCTTTGACATTTACGTGTACACACATTTTAAGAAGAAACCATGGAGCGATTTAGAACACAACTAATAACTAGAAACTGGTTTTATTGAATACAATCCCTTAGAAAATAATCAAAATTTCACAAACCAACAGTTTTCATATGGATAATTTCCACCTTTGTGTACTTTATAAACATCCAAATCACAACAATGGACGTCATTTAATGGACGTCAATGACGTCAAGCCAGAAATGCTTTTTTTTTAACGAAAACTTGATCAGCAACAAAATAAAGCATAGTTCAAACTGCGTGTTTAACCCTTATACCCATAGAAGCCTCTCTTAATGCATTCAGTTTATTCCTCTGCTGAAGGAAATAGTTCTAATATATAGTCATGAATATGAATCATAAGGAACATTTTCTTTATTCAACAAGACGGCAGATTAAAGCAGGCTGAAAGTAAAGCATGGCACATTCTGCTCTTCTTTTCTCCTGCTTGAAGTTGTCACTTATTTTCAGAACTGGTTGTGGGGTGAAGGGTTTAATAATTGTTTGGAGTCAATGGATAAAACAAAATAAAATGCAATTTAATCATAACATTGTCGAAGTCAAACACAAGCGTAAAATCTCCAATTCAATTCTCAATATAATATTCTTCCAGTGGTCGCTTAGCAGGCAGTCCATCTGAATTTGAGGATTACTTCCCATGCTTTTGATCTATTTATAGATATATCTATACTTTTTTGCCTATCCCACAGATAACTACAGTTCCACGTAAGGTTTGCTTACACTTTTTTTTTTAGTAACACCTGTAAAGTGAAGAGATATCGTTGTTTGAATGTACAGTCGAACTTCTGTTATTTCAACTCGCAATTCCAACTAAGCGGTATTTCTACAAATAGAGTTTCATTATTTCAAGCTTGGTGAAATTCAAAAAAAAACTTATTTCCAAATTAAAACGTGGCTTAGCCAGGTTTTAACTTTAAAATACGAGTAAATTTGACTTAACTGAATTATAGAGATAATGAAGTTTGAGTGTATGTATCTTTACTTAAACCCTTTGAACTTTTAGTGGACAGATCCAATGTCCAATTAAGTCAAAACCATTTTTGAATATTTAGGGTTGATTTTTAACAATATATTTCAAAATGACAAACAGTATAGATCCTGATCAGAGGGCTCCTTAAGGAGCCCTCTGATCAGGGTCTACACTGTTTGCATGGGACAAGTGCAATCCTCACACTGTTTGTAAATGACGAGTATACCCGTCGCTAGGGTCGAATGTGCTAACTAGTCACTCCTGCCCTATGATGTTTACCAATAATTTGTTCACCAATTGTTTTACTAGTTCTATTCTAAATGAATCACGTAATGGGTCTTCCAATTGGCTTTCTGGTTGAAGCTCTTTCCACACACGTCACATAGGTACGGTTTTTCTCCGGTGTGAATCAGCATATGAATCCTCAATGCATATTTACTCTGATACCATTTGTTGCATATTTGGCATAGCTGTGGGTTACGGGTACATGTAGTTTTTTTAATCAACTTGGCAGCTGCAAGAAAGCATAAATATGAGTTATAATACTTATTATTATATACCTATTGATGATTTATAGAGATTTCTAAGTTAGATAAATTTCATATCGTCACAGTTGGTATCGTCACTACATGTAGTGATGATATCACTTTTGTGACGTCACGTCATAATTAGTTTAAAGACGTCGGGATAATCAATTTTGTGTTGTTTTTAATGTAAAAACGTCGTTAAAATATATATAAATAAATAGAATAATCAATTTCTTTGAATATATATGAAAACTACATCACAAGAATGGGTTGTTGTCTGGTTAAAAAACAAGTTTTTTAACCAGACATCAACCCGTTCTCGTGATATATTTTTCATATCAATCCAAAGAAATTGATTATCCTCTTTATATTAACCCTCTGTAAATCACACACATTACGTGTATCTCATATAGGATCTGTCACGAGTCAACATTTGAGACAAGCTGATCTCAAACGAGTCTAGAATTGAAAAGTATGTTATTAAGCAAGCCTTGGCGAGCTTAATAATTTTTCTATTTTAGACTCGGTTGAGATCAGCTTGTCTTAAAGATTGATGAGCGACAGATTAGTAGTTATTTAATTATGCGAGAAAAATAACACTCGAAACAAGATACTTTCAACTTTTGTTAGTTGGATCATACCCATATTTATATTTCAAAGCTTTGAAATATGGGTATGTTCAACTTAAGCAAGATCTACTTTTCCAAATATAACTTCATGAAATATGTTTGGGTAGCTTTAGATCTTTACCCATTCATCTGTTTCTAGTTTTGAAGACAGGTGATCACTTAAAGCAGATTGAAAGCAGGGGTAAAAAATTCCACTTGTCCTGCATGCCTTTTTCCCTTCTTTGTTTAATGTGCAGAGCAAGTGTGTACGTTTTTTGGTTTGCCTTCATTGTCTTTTATGCAGGATCATGGATGCGTGATAGATATCGGAACATTTTAAACCATGGAAAGTAAATCAGAATAAAGCATATTCTTCTTTAAATTCGGCCTGTTTTAACCCTTTACCCCATAGCATGTTTCTAGATTTGAAAATAGGTGACTTCTTAAAGCAGGTTGAAAGTAAAGCAGAATGTGCCTTAAGGCACATTCTGCTTTACTTTCAGCCCGTTTTAAGCTACAACTTGCTAGAACAAAGAAAATATTCCGTATTGTACATATTCATGACTGTATAAATTGGAACTATTTTCTTCAGGGGAGGAATAAACTGAATGCGCTTAACGGTGCTTCTATGGGGGGAAAGAGTTAAGCTACAGACTGGTAAGCAAAGATATCTCATATGATGCACTTTCAGGTCTGTATAAAGTGACACTATTTTCTTCAATGGACAAATGCATTATTGGGTTAAAAAGGGCAAAATAATGGAGTAATGTGTAAAACATATTTTTTTAGTCAGGGGAAAAGGAAGACATTCCAGAATACTATTTCTTGTCAGTTTAATGGCTCACTCAGCTTACAATGTCTCACTAAGCTTACAATGTCTCACTAAGATTACAATGTCACACTAAGCTTACAATGTCTATTAAGGCTTTATAATATACAGTTAGCAGAGCGCTCCAGATAAGGTGAGCATGTCAAATATTTACTTTATTATACAGTCGAACTTCGTTATTTCAAACTTGCATTAATTCGAAATAACCAGTATTTCTACAAACGAATTTCATTATTTCAAGCTTTGTTAAGTCGATCATAACCATATTTCAAGGTTAAAACATGGGTTAGCAAGGTTTTAAATTTGAATATGAGTATGCTTAACTTAAACTTAGTTCGAGATAATGAAAACTGTATGTATCTTTGATTAACTGGGGCCAGTCTTACGAAACATTGTACCACAAAAACGGTCATACGTGAGATTCTAAAATTATAAATACATGTATATTTAATCCATCTAATCCTTTCTTGTGACATCTCTTTGGAATCCTCTTGAGACTTGAAAAGACGGTTCCAAAGAAATGTCACAAGACAGTATTAGATACAGAAATCAGATATTAGATGTATTTTAAAGTTTTGACTTACAACCACTTTTGTCATACTACCTTCGGTAAGACGTCCCCCAGGTCCATACAGCCCGATGGTGTTTTTTTCTTAATTTAGTCACCTATTGTTTAACTAGTTCTTGTTCATATGAACTACATAATGGGTCCTCAAATTGCTTTTCTGGTTGAATCTCTTTCCGCACACGTCACAGCCAAACGGTTTTTCTCCAGTGTGAATCAGCATGTGAATTTTCAATGCGTATTTACTCTGGACCACTTTGTTGCACACTTGGCATTGTGGGTTAGTGGTACCTTCAACCAACTTGGCATCTGCAAGAAACCATTAGATACACCAGCAGAGCACCAGATAAGGGTAGTTTTTCAAAAACTAAAATCTTTATTTCTGAATTAAACCCTATGGTGTCACTACTCATTAGAATCGTCTCGAAGTATGGTGTCACTACTCATTAGAATCGTCTCTTCGAGACGATTCTAATGAGTAGTAACACCATAAGATTTGGTGCTGAAATGAGTGATAAAATGTTTGATTTGTTGAAATAACTACCTCTTATCTGGAGCCCTGACACCAGTCAACAGTTAATCTCTGTACAGTCGAACTTCGATATCTCGAACTCGGTTAAGTCGACATACCCGTATTTCAAAGTTAAAACGTGGCTAAGCCACGTTTTAACTTTGAAATATGGGTATGTTCCACCTAACCAAGCATGAAATAATGCCGTTCATGTGTTGAACTATCCGATAGTTCGAGTTAAGTGAGTTTGAGATATTGAAGTTTGACTGTATCTAAATCCCTCTCGTTACATGCATCTCATATAGGATCTGTCATGAGGAGATATTTGATACCAGATGATCTCAACAGGGTCTATAATGGAAAGTATATTGGCGAGCTCAATAACTTTTCTATTCTAGAATGGGTTGAGATCAGCTTGTTTCAAAGATCAATGAGTGACAGATTTTTCAATTGCAAACGTGGTTAACCTTTTACTCCATAGTATGTTTCTAGTATTGTAGAAATTTGATCAAGATAAGAGCTTTACCCCCACAGGCATAGTCTGTTTCTAGTTTTGAAGACAGGTGATCACTTAAAGCAGGTGACAAAATTCCATCTGTCCTGAATGTTTTTCTCCCTGTGCAGGGCAAGTGCATTTTTTGGTTTGCCTTAATTGTCTTTTTTGCTGGGGTTGTCAAATTTCAGAAATGTTTACCCCTGGAAAGTACTTTCAGTCTATTTCAAGCTACCATTCAAGAGAATATATTTCTTATGATACATATTCATGTCTGCAATAAGTTGAATTACATTTGTCAATGGACAAACGCGTTAAAGGCTTTAAGAGGCAAATCTATTGAGTAATGGGTAAAATTGTTTTTTTCTAGGCAGGGCAAAAGACAGATAATCAAGAATACTGTTTCTTGTTGATTTAATGGCAGTCTAATGTCTCACTAAGCTTACAATGTCACAAAAGCTTACAATGAGCTTACAATGTCTCACTAAGCTTACAATATCTCACTACTAAAGCTATACAATATACAGTTACTCAAGAAGAGCTAGTATTTCAAATACTTTCTTATTGAAACACCAACCCCTATGCTGTGACCGCTCATTAGAATCGTCTCTTCGATTAGGAGAAAGTCTGGAAATGTTCAATTTACCAACTAAAGACTTATAATAAGAAGCCCTGAATTAAATCCATAACAACTGTGTATTTTATACAATAAAAGATCATAATGACCAAACGACACTATCTGCACCATTGAAAATGATTTCTTTTTGTCTAGGTTGTCTAAACTTGTTTTATAATTGGTGTAAAATAAATAATATAAAGTTTAAAACATACAATAAAAGCCAAATAAACAATGCACAACCATATCCTTTATGATTTATATTGTATGCTCTTAACCCATTACCTCATAGCCTTTTTCTAGTATTGAAGATAGGTGACCACTTAAAGCAGGTTGAAAGTAAAGGAGAATGCGCCTTAAGGCGCATTCTGCTGTACTGTCAGCCTGTTTTAAGCTAAAATCTGCTCAAATAGAGAAAATATTTCTTATGATACATATTCATGACTGTATAAAGTGAAACTATTTTCTTCATTGAAGGAATAAATTACAGGCGTATAAAAGCATATTTATGGGGTAATGGATTAACAGAACAAAAGAGTTATGTTATTAAAATGAAGGGTAATAGCTAGTTAAAAAGTTCCTGTTTCTTGTTGATTTAATGGCACAAATAATATGAAGTTTAAAACATACAATAAAAGACAAGTAAACAATGCACAAACCATATCTTTTATGATTTAATGTATTGTAAGCTCTTAAACAGAACTTAGTTATTAAAATGAAGCTCAACAGCTACTGAATGTAAAATATTCCTTTTTTATGCAGAAAAGTTTGTAATCATGTTTATTTTTATTGCAAATTACATCCTCAGCAAGAGCCCTAAATCGCTCAACTGAAGAAGAAAAAAAACCTCTACTTGGTCATTTTTCACTAAAGGGGAATAATTTTGTTGTGGATTTTGCGAAGTGTCACCATGCTCAATATAATAGCTCTGGCCATATTAGTTTCAGAGAAGAAGATATTTGAAGATTTCACTATATAAAACTTAGTGTTAAACCATGAACCATTGAGCAAACAGCGTAGACCCTGATTAGACAAAGAAGCAGTCTGGTCAGTCAACATTATTGTGTGATTAAAGGCAATTAGTACAAATTTTAAAATATTAACTTAAAAAAAGACTTCTAAAAACCTCACTTTTATAGAGAATAATGGAGAAAATTTTAATCGCTTTTCTTATTCTTAACTTGAAATACATTTACCAGTGCATATTTTTCCCTTTTTTTTTTTATTTCTATTTTAAATTGGAATTCATAATTACATCACAGTTACTAAGGATGCTGAGACTGCTGCCAAATTTGATTTGTTTTGTTTTTACGTCGCTTCATCAGTATTTCGGTCATATTGCGCGTCCAGCTAATTACAGGTGGAGGAAGACCCCGGAAGTCCTTTATGCACTATTTCAGGCACAACTGGGTAGAACCGAGCTGGAAGGCTTCCCCACATGAAAAATCTGAACGACCCTACTGGGATTCGAATTCACAGCGGTGAGGAGCTTAGTGATGCAAGTCAGTGTCCCATACCACTAAGCCATGGAGGCCCCAGACTGCTACCAAAAGTCATGTGACAAAATCCTATGGTGTTACTCTTTAAGACGATTCCAATGAGTAGTGACACCATGGGGTTTAATGCAGAAAGCACCTTACCTTTCCTCTTAAAAAATTTCTTTAAAAAGTAACAGCGGATAAAACAGGGTGTACAAATTTTTAAGATTTTTAGCGTAAACAATTAAGTTAAATGAACTTAAATTTGTTTATTTACAAGAAATCAATTATTAATCATGAATTCATTTCAAGTAACAATCAGTTAAATGAAACTTAAATTCACTCATTACAAGAGGAAATCAATTATTAAATTATAAATCAAGTAACCAATTATCCACAAGGATCTGAATTGACTTCTGTAATCTTTTATACACATGCGTTTACACACAATTAACCCTTAGCCCGCCAAATAAATTGTTGCTGCTATATTTCTCGTCTGCTTCAAGTTTCTAAGTGCTTCAAAGTTGCTGAAAATTGCTGAAAATGTTGTCAGAGTGTCAAACAGCTTGGATCCGGATGAGACGCCGAGTTACTCGGCGTCTCATCCGGATCCAAGCTGTTTGCATATGGAGCTATAGTCGTGAGTGGCAGGCTAAGGGTTATGTTAAATGAACCTAAATTCGTTCATTACAAGAAGAAATCAATTATTAAATTATCAATTCATTTCATGACGTACACAGATTATCCACAAGAAGCTGAATTTCCTTCTGTAATCGTTTAAACATACACTTACTGCTACCTTTCTGCTGCCTAGTAACAGAAATAGATAGCAACAGAAAGATGGCCACCTCAATATGTACATGAAAGTACAAAATATTAACCTATAAAAAAAAATTGCTACAGAAATCCAAATAAGGGGAGTATTAATATGATTTAGTAGCTTTTTTTAGTATTAAAAACAATGTTGCATTTTTTCAGTTTAATTCCTCTTATCTGGAGCCCTGTGCTTTAAGAACTATGAACTGCTTTAACATCAAGATTAATTCAAATAAACTGTCAAGAGTTTCCATACGAAAGCACAACATTACTGTTCAAATATACAAGTCTATCACTGAATGCAGTGATGAGTTCAGTAAAGAAATCGATGGCCATCGATTGCGAGTTGGTTACCAGTCTGAAATACAGTGGAGAAAACATAATTCTTTCATTAAAACGCGAACGCATTGCAATGACATATAGAAAATGACAAGCTTTTGACAATTCAGATGACCAGTTGCGAACAGTTTGGAGCCTGATCAGACTCCAAACTGTTTGCAATGAAAATAATAGTTTAAGCGTATCAGGTTTATTTGGAAAGAAAATGTGTTCTCTACTGTACTCTGCACACGGGACACAAACTGCTTACCTAAACAGTAAACAGTGGTAACTGAACACGCTACAGGTCATCACGAAACAACACCACGTAAAGAAAATCTAACAACTCTGTTCAAAACAGGCCAATACCCATACTTCAAATTTAAAATGTTTGGCCACGTTTAACTCATTCAACACTGAAACTATTAACCCTTTCCCACATAGCCTGTTTCTAGTATTAAATATAGGTGTCCTCTTAAAGCAGGTTGAAAGTAAAGCAGAATGCGCCTTAAGCGCATTCTGCTTTACTTTCAGCCTGCTTTAAGCTATCATCTGCTTGAATATAGAAAATATTTTGTATGATACATATTTATGGCTGTATAAATTGGAACTATTTTCATCAGTGAAGGAATAAAATTTATGCGCTAAAAGGCGCTTCTATGGGGGAAAGGGTTAACAGACATTTCCAGTTCCCTATTAAACCTGGTCCTTTTAAAGGCTTATGGGTTTTTCTGAAATACAGTAAAACCTATCTTTTATGACCACTAAAATGAAGGCTAATTGATTGATTGAAAGGCTGGCGACAGCTTAAAACAAGGTGATAATAAAACAGAAAGCTCCTAAAGGAGCTTTCTGTTTTACTGTCACCATGTTGAAAGCAGTCAACAGTCATGAATACCTAATATCTTAACACAATTTAGTGGTCGTAAGAGGTTTTACAGTATATTGCAACTTGACAAACAGTGAAGACCCTGATCAGAGGGAGCCTGAAGGAGCCTCCTGATCTGGGTCTTCACTGCTGACATAAGACAAATGTACTCTTTACAGAAACAATTTGTACTCGTGACAAGGGTTGTAAGAGCTAAAACCGAGACACATGGGTATGGCAAGTTCAATATTTGGCTGTATTTAGCTTATACTCGCTGATCCGTACAGCAGTATGGGAATTTTGTTTTATTCCCGTCAGTTCCTACGTCGTCTTTTTCTATACGCCACGCTCATTCTCATATGAACGTTTTTATAATGAGTCTTCATATTGCCCTTCTGGTTGAAGCCCTTTCCGCACGCTGAACAGCTGAACGGTTTCTCCCCCGTGTGAACGAGCATGTGCATGTTCAGGGCCGAGTTACCACGGAACTGTTTGCTACACACTGGGCAAACACTGCCTACAGCGACCACGATACCTGAAAAGAGCATATACCAATCAATTAGGGCTCCAAAAATGAGGGAGTAAACTGAACAAATTTGACATTTTCTCACTTACACAGTACCAAATCCTATGGTATTAATACTATTCGAGACGATTCTAATGAGTAGTGACACCATAGGGTTTAATGCAGAAATAAAGATTTTAGTTTTTGGAATACTTCCCTTATCTGGAACTCTGATCAATAAGCTATACAGTGTAATATAGCCCATTTTTTGTTTTTAAGACAGGTGGCCACTTAAAGCAGGTTGAAGTTAACCCATAGCTTGTTTCTAGTTTTAAAGACAGGTGGCTACTTACAGCAGGTTAAAAGTAATCCATAGCCTGTTTCAAGTTTTTAAGACATGTGGACATCTAAAGGTTCCCATTTTTTAAAGACAGGTGACCCCTCATCCCTGTCCCCAATAGAAGTGTCTTTAAGGGCATTTAACTTATTCCTACAGTGAAGAAAATAGTTCCACCTTACAAGTACTAAATATGCATCAAAGAAACACATTTTATATCTTAGCAAAGTAACTTTCTACTACCTTCTTTAAGACATTAGTGATCACAGCCTTCAACACTAAAAACATCATGCAGTGAGGTACTTTAACCTATTGTATGCTGGGTAATATTTGGCTGCCATTTAAAATGTCGTCTGCAGCGGGTACAACTCGAATATTTGCAAAAGATTTTAGCAGTTTCTGATAGAATATTGACCTTGCTGCAAACAGTTTGATCTCAGATCATGCCCCCACAATGTGGGGCCTGATCTGAGATCAAAACTGTTTGCCTAGAGGTACACCTAAAAGTGTATCCCGCATAAAATGGGTTAAGTGGTAAACAAGTCAGTTCATGGTAGTTCATATTTCAACTACTTTTGAATCACGAACTTGTCCAAATCTTGAAGTTTTCTGATGGAATAAGAGTTCATTTTCCCGAGAGTTGACGATACAATTTGAAGGCACTATTTTAGTATACAGTAAAATCTCTCCAACACGACCCCAAAATGGAGTTAATTACCCGGTGTTTAAGACAGGTGACTGCTTAAAGCAAGATGAATGTAAAACAGAAAGCTCCTATAGGAGCTTTCTGTTTTACTTTCACCATGCCTTAAGCTGTCACCTGTATATTTCCGACATGAATTAGCCCTCTTATAGTGGTTGCTATAGAGAGGTTTAACTGAACTTAAGAATAGTCCACTATAGTGTATACTAATCAGGGTTGTTGTTTACAATACAGGTAAATTACAAAATGGCAAACAGAGTGAAGACTGATCAGAGGGTTCCTGTTAGATTAGGACATGTGTATTTTTCACCTGAACACTGCTTGTAAATGATGCATATATATACAGTACTAGGAATTAATGAGTTATACCAGATTCATTTTATTAAACTTTTAATGTTTACCCATCACCCTATAGCCTATTTCTAGTTTAGAAGATGGTAGACCACTTAAAGCTGGTTGAAAGAAATGCAGAATGCTTATTGAAGCATTCTGCTTTTACTTCAGCCTGCTTTAATCTATTATCTGTTAGGATATAGAAAATGATGCATATTTATGACAGCATGAAAATGATACATATTTATGACAGCATAATGTGGAACTATTTTCTTCTGTGGAGGAAGAAAGGAAAGGTGTACTTATGGAGCAATAGATTTAAAATGCAAAACCAGTAAAGGGCACAAAAACTGACTAACAGCAATAATACTTTAAATGTTTATAAACAGATTCCAAGTAAAAAAGAACAAAATATAGGTAAAAGATATTAACAGTTAAAAGTTAAATACAAATTACAAATTACAAATACCATTTTAGAGCCAAACTAGAAGTACAAAATGAATTATAGGCCAATCATTAACGTATTACCCCATATCATGTTTCTAGTATTGAAGATAGGTGACCACTTAAAGCAGGTTGAAAGTATAGCAGAATGTGCCTTAACTCTTTCCTCCCTGAAACTTTAAAAGGACAATTCCAGTTTCCATTTTAGTCTAGTCCATTTCTGGCTTTTAAGTGTTGTTTTTGTCAATGTTTGGCATTATAACAAACAGTGAAGACCCTGATCAGAGGGCTCCTTTTGGAGCCCTCTGATCTGGATCTTCACTGTTTGCACAGGACAAGTGTACCAATCACATGTACACTGTTTGAAAAGGACGCCTATTTGCGGGACTAGGGTTCAAAGGGTTAAGGTGCATTCTGCTTTACTTTCAGTCTGCTTTAAGCTACAATCTGCTACGTTATGGGTTAAAAAACCGCGACCGTCGTAATTCTTTTTAATTTGTGGCGTAAAAAGAGTTCACTGTTATAACAAATTTGTACAACTTTGTGTTAAGCGACCAATCATCAGATAAGCATGAAGTTCTCTTAAAATAGATTAATCCCAGCAATGGACTAAATTGGCATAAAAAGTTGTTTTTATGTAGTAATGGTTTATTGTAACCGAATCATTAGAATAGTAATGCTACTAGTTTTGTTCCCACTCGTTTCAAGTCAGGGGCCTTTTTCATAAAACTTTGTACGACAAATGTTGTAGTAAATCAGATTATAAAAGTCTCAATTATTATTTATTTCTCCATCTAATCCTGTCTTGTGACATCTTTTTGGAATCGTCTTGAAAAGACGATTCCAAAGAGATGTCACAAGATAGGATTAGATAGAGAAATCAGAAATTATATCAGAAATTATATATATTTCAAAGTCTTGACTTGCAACCGTTTTTGTTGGTCGAAATTTTATGAAACGGGCCCCAGATGATTAAACCAGATGGCTGCTTTTGCACATGCTGAAAATTCCATTATATTGTCAGAGTCAGTTATATATAAAGAGTCCAGACTGTTCTCCTTCTATAGGAAAAGTGTACTCAAATACAAATACACTGTAAATTATGCTTGAATGTGTCACTCAAGGTTTTATGAGTTATATTATTAAAAATGTTGAAACATAAAATGCTTGTTTTTACTCTTCTCCTGAAGTAACCACAATATACACGAAAATAATGAGTTAAAAAAAATATCCAACAGTTATTATGTAAATTTATAAAAGCAAAACATTTTAATAATAACATTGTTTTTCATTTATGACAAGAGAGATTCTACTACTGTTCTTAAATTAAAATTGTCAGCGTATCAAGCACTGATTGGCGTCTCATCTGACTCCCATTTACATTTAGGAAATCCCCCAGTTTTAACATAATATACAGGGCTCCAGATAACGGAAGTATTTCAAAAACTAAAATCTTTATTTGTACTTTAAACCCTATGGTGTCACTACTCATTAGAATCGTCTCGAAGAGACGATTCTAATGAGTAGTACCACCATAGCATTTGGTGCTAAAATAAGCGAGAAAATGTTGGATTTGTTCAGTTTACTCCCTCTTATCTCGAGCACTGGTTATACTACATGCAAAGAGTTAATAATCCAGACATTTTTCATCCACAACGCTAAGTCATATCCGATTCGGTCCAATGTGAAGAACAGAGTGAGCTTTCAAGTTACACTTTCGGTTGAATCGTTTACCGCACACCTCGCAGCTGAATGGTTTTTCTCCCGTGTGAATAAGCATGTGTCTTTCCACTTCACAGTTTGACTTAAACACTTTGTCACATAGGGGACAACATTTATAACCTCTTCTAAAAGGATCTACAACAAAATAGAAATAGTAATGTAATGCAATAAACAGTCTTTCAAACATCCTTAACTGTCAAACCGTTTACTAAACCTCACTTGACCCATTTTCCCATAAATACATTTTTTATGCATTAAATTTATTCCTCCACTGAAGAAAATAAGTTTCATTTTATACAGCCATAGATATTTCTATAGCTTAACCCATTACCCCCTAAATACGCCTTTTGACACCTTCAATTTATAACTCCTCTGAAGAAAACAGTTCCACTTTATACAGTTATGAATAAATATTATAAGAAATATTTCCTAAATCCTAAAAGATGATAGGCTAAAGCAGGTTGAAAGTAAAGAAGAATCTGCCTTGAGGCACATTCTGCTTTACTTTCAGCCTGCTTTAAGTAGACACCCGTCTTCAAAACTAGAAACAGGCTATGGAGTAATGGGTTAAAGCCGGCTGAAAGTAAAGCAGAGTGAACTCTACTGTCAACCTGCTTTAAACCCTATGGTGTTAGTACTCATTAGAATCGTCTCAAAAAGTAGTAACACCATAGGATTTGGTGCTGAAATAAGTGAGAAAATGTTGGATTTCTGCAGTTTACTCCCTCTTATCTTGAGCCCAACATTTGGTAACAACATATTCATCAGTTTCACTGTACATTTGGCAGTGAAAGTAAAGCAAAAAGCTCCTATAGCCAAACTTACATCTTGCTTTAAGCAGTCACCTGCCTTAACCCATTACCCCATTAATACACCTTTTTAGGCGTTTCATTTATTCTTCCTCTGAAGAAAAGAGGTCTGAATTATACAGTTATGAATATGTATTTTAAAAATATGTTCTATATTCTAGCAGATGAAAGCTTAGAGCAGGCTGAAAGTAAAGCAGAATGCGCCTCAAGGCGCATTCTGCTTTACTTTCGACCTGCTTTAAGTGGACATGTATCTTCAATACTAGTAACAGGCTATGGAGTAATCTGTTAATCACAAAATAAAGGAAATGCTATAATTTATATCAGTTTAGTATTGGTGATTTGTTATATCTCTTATGAAGGAAAGGTTTAACCCATTACCCAATAGCCTGTTCCTAGTTTTAAACACGAGTGACAACTTAAAACAGATTGAAAGTAAAGCAGAATGTACCTTAAGGTAAATTCTCCTTTAGCCTTTTTTAAAACCTGCTTTAAGCTACCATCTGCTAGGATATAGACAATATTTCTTATGCTTCACATTCATGACTACTATGTAAATTGGAACGATTTTCTTCAGTGGAGGAATAAATCAAAGCTTTATAATGTGCATCTATGGAGTAATCGGTTAAAGTACATCAAAAGTTATACATTGCTATAAATTAGAGCTAGCTCTGGGGTCCCGTTTTATGAAACGTCGTACAATAAAAATGTCCGTAAGTCAGATTCTAAAATTATCAATAATTATTTATTTCTCCATCTAATCCTGTCTAGTGACAATCCTTTGGAATCGTTTTGAAAAGACAATTTAAAAGAGATGTCACGAGACAGGATTAGATGGAGAAATCAGAAATTAGATGTATTTTAAAGTTTTGACTTACGACCACTTTTGTCGTACGACTTTTCCTAAAACAGGCTCCAGCTTTGCTTTAATGCTGCTTTAAGATGCCACCTGTATTTAACATCATCAACCAGTTTTCATTATCAGTACACTAGGGTCGATGTTGTTAACTCTTTCCTCCCTGAAACTTTAAATGGACAATTCCAGTTTCTATTTTAGTCTAGTCCATTTCTGACTTAAGGGTTGTTTTTGTCAATGTTTGGCATTATGACAAACAGTGAAGACCTTGATCGGAGGGCTCCTTTCGGAGCCCTCTTATCTGGGCCTTCATTGTTTGCACAGGACAAGTGTACTATTCACATTTACACTGTTTGAAAAGGACGCCTATATGCAGGACTAGGGCTCAAAGGGTTAAACAGTGTCCTTTGACCAGAGCTGATGAGCATAGGGTTAATCTATTTACCTCATTGCCGCACCAGTTTCCTGTTTCCAAGACAGACAATTTAAAGCAAGTTGAAAGTAAAGCAGAATTTAGAATTAATTTCTTATGGTGCAAATTCATGAATGTATAAATTAGACCTATTTTCTTCAGTGGACGAATAAAGTAACATGCGTAAAAATGCGTATTTATGGGCGACTGGGTTATATAAAGTTTTACCACTTTTGCCTCATATGCTCAAATTGCTCATATGTGTTACGGCATGTGTCTTTAAGTTGTCCTTCCTGCTGAACCGTTTCCCACAAACTTTGCAGCTGTACATTTTTGCTCCTGTGTGGACATTCATGTGTCTATTCAAATTGCTTTTTAAGTTGAACGTTCTATGACAGAGGAAACATTCAAACCCTTCACCATTGAATGAACCGTGACCTGAAACATCAAGTCCTCAGAATTAGACCTCTCATCAGTAGGAACATGGCATGCTGGGTATTTTTTTGTCTCTTCAACACTTTAGTTGGGGTTTTTTAATTCTATTTTTAGAACAATAGCAGAGTAGAAGTCTTGTACTGCTAAATTCTATTTTTAGAACAATAGCAGAGTAGAAGTCTTGTACTGCTAAATTCTATTTTTAGAACAATAGCAGAGTGGAAATCTTGTACTGCTAAATTCTGTTTTTAGAACAATAGCAGAGTAGAAGTCTTGTACTCTGCTATTGTTCTAAAAATAGAATTTAAAAAATAAATCTTTTCAGAACTGAGGATCTGAGTGCATGAAACAGTTTGATTTCTAATGAGAATTAGTGTTATGTGGCATCTCTTCAGGATCTAATTAAACTGTTGGCAATAGGTTACCATGCTTAAAGAAGATGATGAAGTACTAAATATTAAATGGTTTCTACCACAAATATAGTACATGCACTTCTTTCAGCTTAATCCTTTCCTCCACATAAGAATTACAGGACACAGTAACTCATTACCCATAGCCTATTTCTTGTTTTGACAGGTGACCACTTAAAGCAGGTTGAAAGTGAAGCAGAATGCACCTTACGACAGGTTAGAATACAGAAAAAGTTTCTCATTACATATTTACATATTCAATCATGACTTTATTAATTTGAACTATTTTTTTCAGAGGAGGAATAAATTAAAAGGTGTAAAAAGGCATATTTATATTGACCTACTTCTTCCTGAAAGTCAAAAAAATGAAAATAATTCATTGATGATGTGAACGCTTTCCTCCAGAGAAGTGCCTTAGAGCTTCAAAAATAAATATTCAGTTATGATTTTGAAAACAGATACCTGCTTAACCCTTTGAACCCTAGTCCCGCATATAGGAATTCTTTTCAAACAGTGTACATATGAAAAGTGCACTTGTCCTATGCAAACAGTGAATACCCAGATTAGAGGGCTCCGTTAGGAGCCCTCTGATCTGGGTCTTCACTGTTTGTCATAATGCAAAACATTGACAAAAACAACCCTTAAAAGTCAGAAATCGACTAGACTAAAATGGAAACTGGGATTGTCCATTTGAAGTTTCAGGGAGGAAAGAGTGAACCAATTAGCTCAAAAGATACACATTTTTACAACTTTTAATTTATTTCTCCTCATAAGAAAATAGTTCTACTTTATACAGTCATGAATATACACCAGAAGAAATATTTCTATATCTTTACAGATAGTAGCTTAAAGCAGGGTATATCTTAAAGCAGGCTGAAAATAAAGCATAATGTGCCTTACTTCAGCTTTACATTTATCCTGCTTTAAGTGGTCACCTGACTTAGCAAGATTCTGCTTTATGCTAATCTTATTTTAAGCATTAACATGCTGTTGACAACACAAGAAGGGAACAGAATGCACCTATAGGAATATCAACAGGCCACAATGACAACCCAAGTTGATGGTAAAACAAGTTTTATTCGGAAAGTAAAATACACATATTGTACCATAACATAAACAACCCACTAATAACAATTTAAGCCGATTCAAAATTGGGGAATAGCCAATATGAGCAATAGAGCACAACTATGGTAAACCCATTACCCCATAGCCTGTTTCTAGCATTGAAGATAGGTGACCACTTAAAGCAGGTTGGAAGTAAAGCAGAATGTGCCTTAGCACATTCTGCTTTACTTTCAGCCTGCTTTAAGCTAATATCTGCTAGAATTAAACAAATACTTATGATACATAATTATGACAGTAGTATAAATTGGAACTAATTTCTTCAGTGAAGAAATAAAGGCGTAAAAAGGCGTATTTATGGGGTAATAGGATAATACTAAAAGATGACAATAGTGTGGCTTTACATAAGCCTATTTGCATACACTCAGAGTAACAGATAAGTGTAGTTTTTCAAAACTTAAAATCTTTATTTCTGAATTAAACCCTATAGTGTTACTACTCATTAGAATCGTCTCGAAGAGACGATTCTAATGAGTAGTGACACTATAGGATTTGGTGCTAAAATGGGTGATAAAATGTTGAATTTGTTGAAATAACTACCTCTTATCTGGAGCCCTTCTTCTTCCAAGCATGGCATTTCAGCAGAGAATTTATTCCCATAGAGACACAGTTCAAATCTCATTGACCATAAATCTGGACAATTCCAATTTCTAATAAAATATACCTATTTGGTTTTGTTGGTTTTAAATTGCCAAATGATCAACAATGCCGCCTCCGAGCAGAGTTCCTCTTGGAGCCCTATGATTCGTGTCTACTGTAAACCCTTTACTTAATACTTTAAGCACATTTAATTTATTCTTCCATTGAAGAAAATAGCTGTGACTTTGGCTCACATGTTCATATGCACAATTGCGTGCGTCTTTCAAGTTGTTCACTTTGGCTCACATGTTCATATGCATTGTAAGTTGTCTACTTTTTTATTTCACATGTTCATTGCACATGTCAATAAATCAGTGCTCTAGATAAGGAGTAAATTGCACAAATCCAACATTTTCTCACTCATTTCAGCACCAAATCCTATGGTGTTACTTTTCATTCTATCGAGTAGTGACACCATAGGGTTTAATGTAGAAACAAGGGCCACCATGGCCCTAAATCGCTCACCTGGTACACCATGTAAAACATCACCTATAATGACCTAGATTACGACTGGACATGACCCACAATCAACCTTTAGAGTTTTAAAAAGATTTTTCTATGATTTGACCTAGTTTCAGACCAGACACAATCCACATTTGATTTTGACCTAGATTTGATGTATGCAAACATTCTGGCAATATTTTATTCAGATCTAATGAGATTTGTAGCCTCTAGAGGGTTAACAATGTTTTTCTTTGATTTGACCTAGTGACCTAAATGTTGATCGACATGACCCATATTCGAACTTGACCTAGATATCAATTAGGCAAACATTCTGTCCAAGTTTCATTAAAATCCTGTGAGATTTGAAGCCTCTAGACAGACTTCCCGAAAGTTGAAAATTGGTGCCAGTCCGAATTTGAAAAATATGCCAGTCAGATACAAATTTTACCGGTCAGTGTAATTCTTTGCAAAAATTGAAAAAAATTACCAGTCATTCGGACAGGCAAGTTTAAATATTTGCCAGTCCAACACAATTTTTGCCTGTCAGGACTGACGGACTGGCAGGTTTCGGGAAGACTGTCTAGAGTGTTAACAAGGTGTTTCTATGATTTGACCTAGTGACCTAGTTTTTGACCAGACATGACCCATATTCAAACTTGACCTAGATATGAATGAGGCAAACATTTTGACAAAGTTTCATGAAGATAAGGTGCGATTTGAAGCCTATAGAGTGTAAACAAGGTTTTCCTATGATTTGACCTAGTGACCTAGTTTTTTACCCAACATCACCCATACTCAGACTTGACATAGATATCGATTAGGCGAACATTCTGACAAGGATGCATTATATTCCAATGAGATTTGTAGCCTCTAGAGGGTTAAAAAGGTTTTTCTATGATTTGACCTAGTGACCTAGTTTTTGACTGAGCATGACCTATATTCAAACTTGACCTAGATATCAATGAGGCAAACATTTTGACTTAGTTTCATTAAGACCCACTAAAATTTGTAGCCTCTAGAGTGTTAACAAGATTTTTCTATGATTTGACCTAGTGACCTAGTTTTTGACCTGACATGAAACACATTCAAACTTGGCCTAGATTTCATCAAGACAAACATTGTCTTCAAGTGCCAGGTGAGCTAAAAATTTCACTTTTGAAATACTCCCCTTAACTGGAATTCTGTTTAGGTTGTCCCATTTCGTTCCACATGCTCATATGCGTTAATGCATGTGTCCTTAAATTATCTCCGCGGCTGAATCTTTTCCCACACAACTTGCAGTGGTACGGTTTTTCTCCAGTGTGGATATTCATGTGTCTACTCAAATTGCCCTTCACTTTGAACCGTTTATGACAGACTTTACATTCAAATGTTTCATCACCTGAAACAAGAAATTCGCCGAATAAGATGTCTGTAAACTAAGCAGTTTTGATTTAGTCATGAATGTGCACCATAAATATTTTCTATATCCTTGCAGACAGTAGCTTAACCCATTACCCCATAAATACGCCTTTTTACGCCTATAACATATCCCTCTTCTGAAGAAAATAGTTCCAATTTATACAGTTGTGAATATTTAACATTAGAAATAATTTCCTTATTCTAGCAGCTGGTAGCTTAAAGCAGGCTAAAAGTGAAGCAGAATGCGCCCTAAGGCGCATTCTGCTTAACTTTCAGCCTGCTTTTAGTAGCCACCTGTTTTCAAAACTAGAAATATGATATGGGGTAATGGGTTAAAGCAGCCTGAAAGTAAAACAGCTAGCTATTGGGGAACACGTTAATCCTTTGCTCTGCATTTATAATAATAATCATAGGACACATATCTAATTCATGCGTCACGGCTTGTTTCAGTCACTGCTCTAATTGTACAAAACATCAGTATTTGGGTTCTTTGGGAGGACAAAAGATAATTGCAAAACATCATATTGAAGATGTGTACTTATAGTTTAGTTGCAATATCAACAAGGTGTTACCGGAATGTCCACCAAGTCTACAATGCCAAATACACAAATATTGCAAAATACCAATAAATCTAACAAATAACAATACAGTGTTCCCCTTCTACAACGGCCCTCCCAACAACGACTCCCTCTTTACAACGACCCTAGTCGCAATTCCCTAAACAGAACAGTTATGCCTAGCGTTTTTACTGCTGCAATATCGTCGGCTTAAAACTGTCGTCTGCTGTTTTTCTCAAAGTTGCATAATGGACTTTTTGAAAGAAAAAACTTAATTACGAGTGACAAACAGCTTGAATCCAGATCAGACGCCGCATAACGCGGCGTCTGATCTGGATTCAAGCTGTTTGCAAATATAAGCCAATTCCCCTCCCTATAACGACCCCCTCTGATCAACGAACACAATTTTGTGTCTCCCATTGGGTGTCGTTGTAGAGAGGGAGCGCTGTACTATCATTAATCCACAAAACATATACAGAGCTCCAGATAAGGGGAGTACAGTCAAACCTGTCTGAACGGTCACCTCCGAACAACGGTCACCTGTCAACAACGGCCAGTCTGAATTCCTCCCGGCCGATTTCCTTCTTAATTGACCTCTGAATAACGGTCTCCTGTCGACCGTGGCCAACGGTCACTTAAACTGGCTCTTTTTGACACCTTTTACCCCAAACAGCGGCCAGGCTGAGACAAAGAGGTGTCACCTGCAGATCGTGGCCGGCGGTCACTAAATCGGCTGTTTTTGACACCTCTTACAGCAGCCAAATCACACCAATGTTGGCCGCCATCTTTGTTATGGATGCGCTTGGTTATATAATTGGAAGCAAATTCTATGGTGCTAATGACAGTTTGCAACCGACTTTTGTGTTTGAAATAAGCCACATTATGATTAAAGAGTGTTTATACCGTCCATTTCCTACAGGATAACTGTGGAAGCCGCATTTTATAGCCAGATTGTCTAGGCGTTAACTTTGCCTCGGTTGCGAAGTTAAGCAACGTTCTACGCGGTTAGTAACTGGATGGGTGACCGGCAGGGTTTACCGTTGGCCCGGTACACATTACAAAGTCAAAGATAAATTGGAAAATTAACAATGCCGTCTACTCTAGTCGATGAAGTTTCCGAGTTACTGTCGATGAGCAGGTAAAGGTGCTAAAACCAACAGACTGTGCTATAGATTCTAATATTCAACAACTGCCGTCACATTACGTCAACATTTATGTTCGGCAATGTCCGTGTTTTAGTCATAATCTCATTATCATAAATGGCGTCCTTTCCAAATAAACTTTACACCAACAATAAATTCACGGTGTATTGTGAGTGTTTCCATTGAAATGAAGAAAACCCCAGTACATTGTACATTCAACAAGGGCCACCATGGCCCTAAATCGCTCACCTGGTACATGATGTAAAACATGACCTATAGTGACCTAGATTACGACTGGACATGACCCACAATCAACCTTTAGAATGTTAACAAGATTTTTCTATGATTTGACCTAGTTTCTGAACAGACACAATCCACATTTGATTTTGACCTAGATTTGATGTAGGCAAACATTCTGGCAATATTTCATTCAGATGTAATGAGATTTGTAGCCTCTAGAGGGTTAACAACGGTTTTTCTTTGATTTGACCTAGTGACCTATATTTTGATCCGACATGACCCATATTCGAACTTGACCTAGATATCAATTAGGCAAACATTTTGACCAAGTTTCATTGAAATCCAATAAGATTTAAAGCCTCTAGAGTGTTAACAAGGTTTTTCTATGATTTGACCTAGTGACCTATAGTTTTTGACCAAGTATGACCTATATTCGAACTCGACCTAGATATCAATGAGGCAAACATTTTGACTTAGTTTCATCAAGATCCAATAAGATTTGTAGCCTCTAGAGTGTTAACAAGATTTTCTATGATTTGACCTAGTGACCTAGTTTTTGACCCGACATGACCCACATTCGAACTTGACCTAGATTTTATCAAGACAAACATTGTCATGAAGATCGGATGAAATTTGTAGCCGCTAGAGTGTTAACGAACCATTTGTGAAGGAACAGACGGACGACGGACATCCAGCGATCCTAAAAGCTCACCTTGGCACTTCGTGCCAGGTGAGCTAAAAATCAGAGCAACAAATTAATTATTCAGACAAGCAAATAATGAAAATATCAGCTTTTGAACAGTCCTTCGTTTGAATTAAACGAGATGATTTGGAAGCTGTTCGTCCTTTGAGTTACCCGCCCTTTTCTGTATTTTCTCGAAAGCGGCGATGAAACATTATTCAAATATCCATATCTACATGTACCAATCAAAATGAGAAAATGTGATCACGTGACCAAAACCCGTCAGAGTTTGCTATCTACCGAGACATTTAATTTTAACATGGATATCCATTCAAAAGAAAGATGATGATCGTGATATTTATTGAAACTTCAAAGACTCTGAATTCTTAAGCAAATAAATATTTTTAATATTTAAATAGATAAATAACTTATAGTTTAAAGGTATCAAATGCATCTCTTTCCTTACTTGCGTACTTGTACTATCCCTTGTAAATATAAAATACAGAACATGTAGTTGAAAACTTAGCCATTTTGCACACCTGGGAACAACGGCCAGTTTTGCTAGTTCCCACAGGTGGCCGTTGTTCACAGGTTTGACTGTATTTCAAAAACTAAAATCTTTATTTGTGCATCGTCTAGACATTCATGTGTCTATTCAAATTGCTTTTTAAGTTGAACGTTCTATGACAGAGGAAACATTCAAACACTTCACCATTGAATGCACCTGAAAACACCTTCACCATTGAATGCACCTGAAAACACGAAGTCCTCAGAATTAGACCTCTTATCACGACTGAACATGGCATGCTGGGTAATTTTTTTGTCTTCAACACTAAAGAATTTTTTAAAATTCTATTTTTAGAACAACAGCAGAGTAAAAGTCTTGTATTCTGTTATTTTTCAAAAAATAAAATTAAAAATTTCTCTTCAAAACAGGGACAGAACTATCTTGATTTTGGATTTTGAGGATTAAGCGGCGTCTTATCAAGATCCAACTGTTGACAAAGGTTATTATGCTAAGATCTGTTTCTACCGCAAATATACTACATGCACTTCTGTGTATAAGGTCAGTGGCTGCTTAATCCTTTCCTCCATATAAGAATCATGGGATACTTTAACCCATTACCCCATAGACCAATTTCTACTCTAGAAGACGGGACTCTTCGAGACGATTCTAATGAGTAGCGACACCATAGGTTTTAAAGCAGAAATAACGATTTTAGTTTTTTAAATACTCCACGTATCTGAAGCCCTGATGATATAAACCCTTTCCTCCACAGAAGCGCCAAGTAAGAGAACCTCTACCTAACTCCTCCATATATTTGATTTGACACCAATTACTCCATAAATATGCCTTCATTTTATTCCTCCACGGAAGAAATAGTTCCACTTAGTCTTTAAACAATCAAGACTATGAACCATAAGCGAAATTTTTTGTTTTTAAGCCAAATATACTTACAGCAGGCTTAAAGTAAAGCAGTGAATTCATGCATATTAGGGAGCAGAAAACTCTTTTAGGAATACCAACAGGCCACATGATTAACAACTCAAGTTGATAGTAAAACAAGTTTTATTTGGAATGTAAAATACACAGATTGTATCATACCATAAACAGCCCACTAATAACATAGTTTATACAAGTTGATTCAAAATTAGGGAATATATAGCCAATATGAGCAAAATACAGCATAAATATGGTAAACCCATTACCCCATAGCCTGTTTCTAGCATTGAAGATAGGTGAACACTTAAAGCAGGTGGAAAGTAAAGCAGAATGTGCCTTAGCACATTCTGCTTTACTTTCAGCCTGCTTTAAGCTACTATCTGCTAGAATTAAACAAATACTTATGATACATATTTATGACTATAAATTGGAATGATTTTCTTCAGTGAAGGAATAAATTAAAGGCGTATTTATGAGGTAATGGGTTAATACTAAAATCACAGCTTGTTTAGAGAGATGATAATAGTGTGGCTTTACACAAGTCTATTTGCATACACTTCTGTTGCTCTTCTTCCAAGCATGGCATTTCAGCAGAGAATTTATTCCCATAGAGACAAGTTCAAATCTCATTGACCATAACTTTAATGGTCAATTCCATTTTCTAATAAAACATACCCTATATTTGGTTTTGGGATTTTTTACAAAATGACTAACAACACAAGACTCTGAGCAGAGAGTTTCTCTTAGAGTCCTATAATGCAGAGCACCAGATAAGGGTAGTTTTTCAAAAACTAAAATCTTTATTTCTGAATTAAACCCTATGGTGTCACTACTCATTAGAATCGTCTCGAAGAGACGATTCTAATGAGTAGTAACACCATAGTATTTGGTGCTGAAATGAGTGAGAAAATGTTTGATTGAAATAACTACCTCTTATCTGGAGCCCTGCCTATGATTCGTGTCTACTGTTAACCCTTTACTTTATACTTTAAGCACATTTAATTTATTCTTCCATTGAAGAAAATAGCTGTCCACAGTGACTTTTGGCTCACATGTTCAACTGTATAATTGTGTGCGTCTTTCAAGTTGTTCACTTTGGCTCACATGTTCATATCCATTGTAAGTTGTCTACTTTTTTATTTCACATGTTCATTCAGAGCTCCAGATAAGGGGGGTATTTCAAAAATTAAAATCTTTGGTTTCTGCTTTAACCCCTATGGTGTCACTACTCATTAGAATCGTCTCGAAGAGACGATTCTAATGAGTAGTAACACCATAGGATTTTATGATAACTTAAGTGAGAAAATGATGGATTTGTAAAGCTTACTCCCTCTTATCTGGAGCCCTGTTCATTGCACATGTCAAAAATTCAGTGCTCTTAGATAAGGAGTAAACTGCACAAATCCAACATTTTCTCACACATTCCAGCACCAAATCCTATGGTGTTACTTTTCATTCTATCGAGTAGTGACACCATAGGGTTTAATGTAGAAATAAAAAATTTCACTTTTGAAATACTCCCCTTAACTGGAACTCTGGTTAGATTGTCCCATTTCGCCCCACATGTTCATATGCGTTAGTGCATGTGTCCTTAAATTATCTCCCCGGCTGAATCTTTTCCCACACAACTTGCAGTCGAACGATTTTTCTCCAGTATGGATATTCATGTGTCTACTCAAACTGCCCTTCACTTTGAAACGTTTATGACAGACTTGACACTCAAACTTTTCATCACCTGGAACGAGAAATCCGCCCAATTAATTTTTTGTCTGTAACATTAATTAGTCTGTCATCTGCTACTGTTCTTAAAATAGAATTTTCAAAACAAACAAAAATCAAAACTGGATCAGTGTCAAACAGGTTGGATCTTGATAAGCATACTAGGAGTTATTATGGGGATTTTAAACTATCTAACGGTTTCTACCACGGCCATCACACCAAATATAGTACCTCTTTTTAACCCTTAGCCCGCTGAATAAATTGTAATCGGCTATATTTCTCGTCTGCTTCAAGTTTCAAAGTGCTTCAAAGTTGCTCAAAATTGCTGAAAATGTTGTCCGAGTGTCAAACAGCTTGGATCCGATGAGACGCCGAGTTACTCGGCGTCTCATCCGGATCCAAGCTGTTTGCATATGGAGCTATAGTTGTGAGTGGCAGGCTAAGGGTTAAGGCAGTGGGTGCTTGATCAATTACTCCATAGATATGCATTTAACCCTTTCCCCCATAGAAGCGACTTTTAGCGTATTTAATTTATTCCTCCGCTGAAGAAAATAGTTCCAGTTTATACCCTCATGAACAATAACCATTACAAATATTTTATATAGCCTAGCAGAGTTTAGCTTAAAGCAGGCTGAAAGTAAAGCAGAATGTGCCTTAAGGCACATTCTGCTTTACTTTCAACCTGCTTTAAGTGGTCTGGACACCTGCTTTTCAAAACTAGAAACAGGCTATGAGGTAAAGGGTTAAAACTTTGAATTTATTCATCCACTGAAGGAAAGAGTTCTATTTGATACATTAATGAATGTGCAACATAAACATTTCATTATGTGTCACGGCTTGTTTGAGCTAGCGCTCTAATTGTATATACATGTACAGCCATCCCTCCCAACAAAGACATCCTCCTTACGACGACCATTGTCACAGTTCCCTAAACCAGACAACTATATCTTAACGCTTTTACTGCTGCAATATCGTTTCCTTAAAATTGTTGACTGCTATTTTTCTCAAAGTTATAAATAAGTGGACATTTTGATAGAATAAATATAATGACGAGTGACAAACAGCTTGAATCCAGATCAGATGCCGCTTTACGCGGCGTCTGATCTGGATTCAAGCTGTTTGCAAATGTAAGCCAGGTGTTATTATACCCTCCCTATAACGACTCCCTGTGAACAACACACATATAGTGTGTCTCCCATTGGGTGTCGTTATAGAGAGGGAGCACTGTACATGATAATTGATTTGATTTGTTATGATTTTACGTTGCTTTTAAAAGTATTTCAGTCATATAGTGACATCCAGCTAATTACAGTACTGGTGGATGAAGACCCCTGAAGTCCTTTATGCACCGTTTCGGGCACAGATCAGTAACTGGGTATATATATGCGATAGCAATATTTAGGTTCTTTCTGAGCAGGAAAAAAGATAACTGTAGAACATGTCTCCAAGATATAAACTTATAGTTTAGTTGCATTATCAACAAGGTGTTACCCGAGTGGCTACTGACTGGACACTGCCAAATACATTAATATCAATAAATACAAAATTCAATACCAATAAATGTATTCTAACAAATTACAAAACTATAATCATTAACCCGCAAAACATATCGAAGATTATATGTTAGTTGCAATAACAATGTGTTGCTGGAACAGCTACCGAATGAACAATGCAATAAAATAATTAAATTATTCATTTGATTTTAGCTCCAAACAATCAAGTGAAATTCAAAAGTAAACGGTTAGCGAGTTGTTAGTGAACAATTAGTGAGCGATAAGACAGTGGAAAATGGGTATTTGCAAATAATTATACCATGGGATAATAGCCAACACTGAAGACTAAGCCCAAATTTAATAACCAACATCAAGCGGATATCCGAAATGTACAAACGACATAATGGGTAGTTTGACGTATAAGACGAGATTTCAACCATTATGACATATCATATGCAAGTCCAAAATTGAATATTCATTTAACCCTTTACCTCATAGCCTGTCTCTAGTGTTTAAGACATGTGACCACTTAAAGCAGCTTGAAAGTAAAGCAGAATGTGCCTTAAGGCACATTCTGCTTTACTTTCAACCTGCTTTAAGCTAAAATCTGCTAGGTTATATAAAATATTTGTAATGGTTATTGTTCATGAGGGTAAAACTGGAACTATTTTCTTCAGGGGAGGAATAAATTTAATAAGCTAAAAGTCGCTTCTATGGGGGGAAAGGGTTAAGGGTCTAAATACAGGCGACAGCTTAACCCTTTACCCAATAAATATACATTTTTATCCCTTAAATTTCTTTACTTTTTACTTTCAACTTGCATTAGCTGGTCACCTGTCTTCAAAACTTGAAACAGGCTATGGAGTAAAGGGTTTAACTCATTATCCCCTGCAATGGACAATGGACAACTCCAATTTACAATAAAGGCTGGTCCATTTTAGACTATTTAGGTTTGTTTCTTATAATAAATTGCAAAATGACAAACAGTGAAATCACTGATTAGATGGCTCCTGCAGGAGCCCTCTAATCAGGGACTTCACTGTTTGCATAAGACAAGTGTACTCTTCACAGGAACACTTTTGGTAAAGGATGCATATATGCATCACTATGGCTCAATGAGTTAAAAGAGTATTACCACATTTGTCTCATATCGTTACGTTCATATGCGTTATTTCATGTGCCTTTAAGTTATCGGCCCGGCTGAATCTTTTCCCACACAACTTGCAGTCGTATATTCGTTCTCCTGTGTGGATATTCATGTGTCTATTCAAACTGCTTTTTGCTTTGAACTGTTTAGGACAGAATCCACATTTGAACCCCTCACCACCTGAAACAAAGGAACTCTCGGAATTACAGTAAAGCCTCTCTATAACAGCCACCAGGGCTCCAGATAAGGGGAGTATTTCAAAAACTAAAATCTTTAATTCTGTATAAAACCCTATGGTGTCACTACTCATTAGAATCGTCTCAAAGAGACAATTCTAATGAGTAGTTACACCATAGGGTTTGGTGCTTAAATGAATGAGAAAACGTTAAAAATTTGTTCATTTTACCCCCCTGAACCACTAAATTATGTTAACCCTTTCCTCCCTGAAACTTAAAATGGACAATTCTAGTTTTCAAGTTTGTCTAGTCCATTTCTGACTGTTTAGGGTTGTTTTTTGTAATATATGTCAAATTACAAACAGTGTAGACCCTGATCAAATCAGACTCTGATCAGGGTCTACACTGTTTGTATAGTACAAGTGTTTTCCTCACAGGTACACTGTTTGCAAATAACGGATATATGCGCGACTAGAGGGCTCAAAGAGTTATGTATCAGGTGTTTTAGACAGGTGACTGCTTTAAGCAAGGTGACGGTTAAAACTTTTCTACCCTTTACCTCATTTCTTGAGTTTTGAAGATAGGTGACCATTTCAAGCAGATAAAAGTAAAGTAGAATGTGCCTTAACCCTTTCCCCCATAGAAGCGACGTTTAGCATGTTTAATTTATTCCTCCGCTAAAGAAAATAGTTCCAGTTTATAACCTCATGAACAATTACAATAACAAATATCTTGATATAGCCCAGCAGATAGTAGTTTAAAGCAGGCTGAAAGTAAAGCAGAATGTGCCTTAAGGCACATTCTGCTTTACTTTCAACCTGCTTTAAGTGATCATCTGTATTTAATGTTGTAAACTGATTATTGGGTAAAGGGTTAGGGCATCATTCTACAGTACTATACTTTCAGCCTGATTTAAGCTACCATCTACTTGGGTATATGATATATTTTCTGATGCTGCACATCCATTACTGTATAACCCTTTACCACATAGCCTGTTTCTAGTCTTGAAAATGTGTGACTACTTAAAGCAGGTTGAAAGTAAAGCAGAATGCGCCTTCTGCTTTACTGTCAGCCTGATTTAAGCTACAACATGCTAGGGTATAGTAAGTAATTCTTATGCTACATTTTTATTACTGTATAATCCGGAATTATTTTCTTAAATTATTTTTAAATCAAGGGCGTAAAAAGGCGTATCTAATGGGTAATGGGATAAAGTGGAACAGTTTTACTTTAGTTCAAGACTACATTAGATATTTATGGGGTAATGGGTTAACCTTTTGAACCCTAGTCCCGCATATAGGCGTCCTTTTCAAACAGTGTACATGTAAATAGTACACATGTCCTATGCAAAAAGTGAAGACCCAGATCAGAGGGCTCCGAAAGGAGCCCTCTGATCAGGGTCTTCACTGTTTGTCATAATGCCAAACATTAAAAAAAACAACCCTTAAAAGTCAGAAATGGACTAGACTAAAATGGAAACTGGAAGTGTCCATTTAAAGTTTCAGGGAGGAAAGAGTTAAAGATACAGTAAACCTTCTCTATTACGACCACTAAATTGTGTTTATAATCATGTGTTTAAGAAAGGCGACTGTAAAACAGAAAGCTCCTTCAAGTGATTTGTTTTACATTCACCTTGCTTTAAACTGTTTCCTGTTTTTTATGCTGTCAATAATTAGCCTTCTATTTAGTGGTAGTAATAGAGAGGTTGTACTGTATTTAGATAAAAAAATTCCCTAAGCGTAAACGGAAGATGGACGCAGAACGCTCCTGCACTAGTGCTCCCTCTCCACAGAGTCACCCAATGGGAGACAAAAAATATGTTCGTTGTTCGGGAGTCGTTATAGGGAAGGAAATTGGCTTACATTTGCAAACAGCTTGAATCCAGATCAGACGCCGCGTAACGCCTCTGATCTGGATTCAAGCTGTTTATCAAGCTGTTTATCACTCGTAATTAAGTGTTTTACTCTGAAATGGTCAAATATGGAACTTTAAGAAAAACAGCAGATGATATTGCAGCAATAAAAGCGTTAGACATAATTGTCCAGTTTGGGGAACAGCGGTGAGCTTCGTTGTAAGGAGGGAGTAGTCGTTCGGAGGGCCGTTGAAGGGAGGGAGCACTGTATATACCAACAGGAGACTTGGGGCCATATGGACAACTCAAACTATGGTGGAACAATTTTTATTTGGAATTATAAATATAGAAATACAGACATTTAAAACTATATTACACTGATTGTAACATACAAATGCAAGTTACTTACATATTTTAAAAACTTAAATTCAAAATGGACATGCATACACAGCGGGGGAATACTTTGTTATTTCTCAATAGTTTAACCCATTACCCTGTTTCTAAAATCAAAGACATGTGACCACTTAACCCATTACCCCATAAATTTGCCTTTTTACGACTTTAATTTATTCCTCCAATGAAGAAAATAGTTCCAATGTATACAGTAATGAATATGTTTCAAAAGAAATAGTTTCTATATTCTAGAAGATGGTAGCTTAAAGCAGGCTGAAAGTAAAGCAGAATGTGCCTCAAGGCGCATTCTGCTTTATTTTCAACCTGCTTTAAGTGATCTTCTGTTTTCAAAACTAGAAATAGGCTATGGGGTAATGGGTTAAAGAAGGTTGAAAGTAAAGCAGAATGCGCCTTAAGGCGCATTCTTCTTTACTTTCAGCCTGCTTTAAGCTAACATTGTCTAACATACAGATTTTTTTTCATCATACATATTTATGACTGTATAAAGTGGAACTATTATCTTCAGTGGAGGAATCATTTAAAGGCATAAACAAGTGTTTTTATGGGGGGAATGAGTTAAGTAGATACCTGTCTTTTGTGGTCTACTTCTTTTCTAAAGAGTTACAAATTAGGGAAGCTTTACAGTACAATAAGAAATATTAGTTTTATATCCTAGCAGATTGCAGCTTAAAACAGGTTGAAAGTAAAACAGAATGTTTCTGAAGGCGCATTCTGTTTCACTTTTGATCTATCTTTAAAACTATATACGGCATGTTCTGCTTTACTTTCAGCCTGCTTTAAGCTTCCATCTGCAAGTATATAGAAAATGTTTCTTATGTTACAGAATTCATGACTGCTTAACAACGTCAAGGAACTATTTTCTTGTGGAAGAATAAATAAGATGTGTAAAAATGTGTATCTATGGAGTAAATGAACTAAGACTTAATTGGGAACTGCCTCCTGGAAATGTAAATAAACTCATTCACCCCTGAAACTTGAAATGGACAATTTCAATATAAGTCTAGTCCATTTTTGACAATTTAGGGTGGATTTAAACAATGTTTTACAAAATGACAAGCAGTGTAGACCCTGATCAGAGGGCTCTTTAAGGAGCCCTCTGATCAGGGTCTATACTGTTTGCATAGGAAAATGTACTATTGACAGGTATATGACTTTTTAATGAGGAGTATAGTCGTTGCTAGGGTTCAGCATGTTAAATGTTGCAGGGGTGAATGAGTTACCGTAATCTCAATGTTTGCCAACTGAATCTTACACTTTTGTCACATATCACTTCAAGACTCTTCCCAACTGTCACACATACAAAATTCAATAGTCCAGACTAGTGCTAAAACGATTACCCGGGTAACCGTTAACGGTTATGAACTGCCGATTAACCGGTTACAAAGTCGGTAACCGGTTACTCGGAAGCCATTTTGTTTAACAATAATGAAGCCCCATATGACGGGAGCTACAACCTTTAGATATGTTTACCGTTCACTTGAAGTTGAAATATTTTACTCTATGATATACATGATATTTAAGTTTTAAAATACAGTAGCATGTTGATTGATAAGGGTAGGGCGTTTCCTGATTTTTGTTAACATGTACACGGAGCTCAATACACAAAACGATGCCGTTAACAAAGTATTTTATGTAAGGAATTCAATATACTTTTATATATCTCAACACTGAATACTCGCTGCATCATGTCATTTTATTTGAAGATGAGTTAAAGAACCCTTATTTCACATGTCTTTACAATAAATGACGATTGAACAGTTTTATTTACAACAAACTTGTCTTCGATATATTGTTTCCTTCGCTATTTTGACAGTTGAACTTGACACGCTTACTAACCTTCTGACCTCGAAATATTCGGTTTGCTATATGACGTTCGCGTAGGGAAAACGTAAACAAGGGTTTCCAGGAATATCCGCATGTCAAATATATTTTTAGACCACCCAATCAAAAACGATAAAATAATAAAACCCGGTTAGCTGAATCTACACTTCAACCGGTTTGGAAAGGTTTAAAATAAGACAAGAATGGGACCAATTAATATCTATAACACAATGCGGGATTAGTCTTCATATTCGGCCGCGCATAATTATTCCGTGTGTTGGAGTTATTATTATTTTACAAATGCAACTTATTTAGAGAAGACATCAAATGGCCGCTTTTTAAACGATTTATTGATCAACATAATCATGCAGTATACATGTAAGTTCATTTTATAAGATCAATAGATCTACTTCTCTTCTCTTTGCAATTTATGAAGGACCTACGTCGGCATGCATGGTAAAATAGTTCGAAGAAAGTATAACATTCATAAACAGTTTTTTGGCACCAATATTATTATTTTATTATCGTTTACACACGCATGCAAACGGTCTCCAAATTTGTAAATGTGTATAGGTAAAACAGTTGAACGGTCTTCCGTGTACATGTGTAACGTCCAACTCTTACTGACTAATGATGTGTCAGTCGGCATATTTAAGTTACGATTAACCGGTTAACCCCGGTTACGAGCAACGATTAACCGGTTACAAAATTCTGGTAACCGTTTCAGCACTAGTCCAGACAATGTGAGTATTTTAACAAGGGCCACTATGGCCCTAAATCGCTCACCTGGTACACCATGGCAAACTTGACCTATAGTGACCTAGATTATGACTGGACATGACCAACAATCAACCTTTAGAGTGAAAACAAGATTTTCCTATGATTTGACCTAGTGACCTACTTTTTGACCGGACATGACCCACATTCGTACTTGACCTAGATATTATTGAGGCAAACATTCTGACCAAGTTCCATTAAGATCCATTGAGATTTGTAGCCTCTAGAGTGTTAACGAGGTTTTTCTATGATTTGACCTAGTGACCTAGTTTTTGACCGGACATGACCCACATTCGAACTTGACCTAAATATCAATGAGGCAAACATTCTGACCAAGTTTCATTAAGATCCATTGAGATTTGTAGCTTCTAGTGTGTTAACAAGGTTTTTCTATCTAGTGACCTAGTTTTTGACCTGACATGACTCACATTCGAACTTGACCTAGATATCAATGAGGCAAACATTCTGACCAAGTTTCATTAAGATCCAATCAGATTTGTAGCCTCTAGAGTGTTAACAATGTTTTTCTATGATTTGACCTAGTGACCTAGTTTTTGACCGGACATGACCCACATTCAAACTTGACCTAGATATCAATGAGGCAAACATTCTGAACAAGTTTCATTAAGATCCATTGAGATTTGTAGCCTCCAGAGTGTTAACAAGGTTTTTCTATGATTTGACCTAGTGACCTAGTTTTTGACCGGACATGTCCCACATTCGAACTTGACCTAGATATCAATAAGGCAAACATTCTGACCAAGTTTCATTAAGATCCATTGAGATTTGTAGCTTCTAGAGTGTTAACAAGGTTTTTCTATGATTTGACCTAGTTTTTGACCGGACATGACCCACATTCGAACTTGACCTAGATATCAATGAGGCAAACATTCTGACCAAGTTTCATTAAGATCCATTGAGATTTGTAGCCTCTAGAGTGTTAACAAGGTTTTTCTATGATTTGACCTAGTGACCTAGTTTTTGACCGGACATGACCCACATTCGAACTTAACCTAGATTTCATCAAGACAAACATTGTCATGAAGTTTCTTGAAGATCGGATGAAATTTGTAGGCGCTAGAGTGTTAACGAACAATTGTGAACGGACGGACGGACGACGGACATTCAGCGATCCTAAAAGCTCACCTTTAGCCAGGTGAGCTAAAAACTAAAATCTTTATTGTGTATTAAAGGGAGGTAATAAAATAACTACTATGTATGCAGTAAACCACTCTTATACAGTCCACTGCCCCGATCGTATCAGAAGTGGTCTGTATAAGAGTGGTTCACTGCATACATAGGGGTTATCTGATTAAAATATTTATTTCTGCATTAAACCCTAAGGTGTCACTACTCAGAGTCTTCGAGGAGATTCTAATGAGTAGTAACAAAATAGGATTTGGTGCTGAAAATGAGAAAATGTTGTATTTGTTCAGTTTACTCCCTCTTATCTCGGGCCATATGCAAATTACGTTTTCTTTGATAAATGAACCACTGAATGCACTCTCAAGTTCCCCTTTCTGTTAAATCGTTTACCGCACACCTCGCAGCTGAACGGCTTTTCTCCCGTGTGAATAAGCATGTGTCTATTCAGATCGCAATTAGACTTGAACACTTTGTTGCACAGAAAACACGACTTGTTTCCTCGACTCAAAGAACCTGCAACAAAAAAGATACTTCAACTTAATCAATTGACTATACAGTTGCCAGAGCTCCAGATAAGGAGAGTATTTCAAAAACTAAAATCTTTATTTCTGTTTTAAATCCTATGGTGTCACTACTCATTAGAATCGTCTCGAAGAGACGATTCAAATGAGTAGTAACACCATAGGATTTGATGCTGAAATAAGTGAGAAAATATTGGATTTGAGCAGTTTACTCCCTCTTATCTGGAGCCCTGAGTTGCACTTCGATTACTCAAACTTAACTATAACCCATTCCTCCATAGATACACTTTTTTATGCCTTTAGTTTATTCCTCCACTGAAGAAAAATAGTTCAATATCAATGTCTTCAAATTTGAATCATACACCTTTGTCACAAAAATGTCACTGGTAAAGTCTTCCAACGAATTTCTTTCAAATTGACACACATGTATTGAGGGCTGCAGATAAGGGGAGTATTTCAAAAACTAAAATCTTTATTTCTGCATTAAACCCTATGGTGTCACTACTCATTAGAATCGTCTCTTTGAGACGATTCTAATGAGTATTAACACCATATTTATTTATTTGTTTTGATTTTACATCGCTTTCAACCGTATTTCAGTCATATCGCGACGTCCAGCTATTTATAGGTGGAGGAAGACCCAAGAAACTCAGGCACAAATCGGCAACTGGGTAGAACCACCGACCTTCCGCAAGCCAGCAGGAAGGCTTCCCCACAAGAAAAGTCTGAACGACCCTACTGGGATTCGAACTTATTAACACAATAGGATTTGGTGCCAAAATGAGGCGGAAAATGTTGGGATTTGTTCACTTTACTCCCTCTTATCGAGAGCCCTGTGTATGTCTACATAGCCAAATGAACCACTGAATGTGCTTTCAAGTTTCCCTTTCTGTTGAAACTTTTACCGCACACGTCACAGCGAAACGGCTTTTCTCCCGTGTGAATAAGCATATGTCTATCCAAATCACATCTAGACCTGAACACTTTGTGGCATAAAAAACAAGGCTTGTTTCCCGGACTAAAAGAACCTGCAACGAAAAATATAATTCAAAATACAGTAAAACCTCGCTATTGCGACCACTAAAACAAGGCTAATTGATTGTATAATAGACAGGTGACAGCTTAAAGCAAGGTGACAGTGAAACAGAAAGCTCCTAAAGGAATAGCGGTCACCTATCGTATACACCCTAATAATAACAACAATTAAGTGGTCGTAGTAGAGAGGTTTTACTGTAAAATATAGTTTTTACTTCAATAACTTAAAACTAGCTTCAATCAAAATATTTGATTTCTCGATCTCGCTTAGCCATATACCTGCTATAGCGTTTTTCTAGTTTTGAAAGCAGATGACCCCCTAAAGCAGAATGCACCTTAAGAGGTTGGAGGTTGTATGATACTTTGTTTCATGATTGACCAGGTCATCAAAGCAGTCAGTTCTGCTCTCAGCATAGTAATTCCAGTCCTGAAAACCCCTACTACAATGCCTGATATTTGACATGTCATATTCCTTAACACTTTCCTCCACAGAAACACCTTAGAGCATAATTATCTAAAAGCTGTATGTTGAGAACAGATTTTTGTCAGATCTCATTAGGGGTCCTCAACCTTAAATGGCTGAAATTTTCACGTTTCTTTGTACCATTCATTGATAAAAGTATTACCGAGTGATCTCACAAGTTCATATGGGTAAATTCATGCTGCTTCAAGTTGCCTTTTCTGTTGAATCGTTTGCCACACACCTCACAGCCGTATGGTCTTTCCCCGGTGTGGATAAGCATGTGTCTATTCAAGTCACCTCTTAATTTGAACGGTCTGTGACAGACAAAACAGTTCAATCCTTCACCACTGAATGTCACTGAAAGAAGACACGGTTAACTCAGGCATTGTGAGGTTGGTTTGTATCTGCATGTGCAAATCCAGCAATTTTTTCCTCGACTCTGTACACCCTCCGAGTCCACACATGATATGGTTAATGGTTTCACTTAACCCATTACCCCATAGCCAGTTTTAGTATTGAAGATATGTGACAGCTTAAAGCAGGTTGAAAGTAAAGGTGCATTCTGTTTTACTTTAAACCTGCTTTGAGCTGCCATCTGTTAGAATATAGAAAATGTTTCTTATGCTATGTACAGATATATGCTTGTATAAATTGGAACTATATTCTTCAGTGGAGGAATGAATTAATGGCATAAAGTAGCTTAGGATGCCCTCTCATCTATGTCTATGCTATTTGCAAATCAGTATATTCTAAACAGGTACATGGTGTCGAAAGAGTTAAATATTTATGCTGAGAGAGAATACTTCAGGGCGATTATACAAGAGAAATTCTTAAATATGATATATAATTTTATAACTCAAACATGTTTATACAGTATAGCTCAAACAATTCTAAACATTATGGAAGGAGGCAGCTTAACCCATTACTCCACAAATACGTCTTTTAACATCTCTAATATATTATTCCACTGAAGAAAATAGTTCCAATTTATACAGTCATGAATATGCACCAGACAAAATATTCCCTAGCAGATTGTAGCTTAAAGCAGAAGAAATGTAAAGCAGAATGCTCCAGAAGGGGGTCTCTGATTCCTATCTGTCCTGCATTAACCCATTACCCCATAAATACGCCTTTAATTAATTCCTCTACGGAAGAAATTATTCTAGTTTATACTATCACAAAATGAAATAAAAATCATAAGAAATATTTTCTATATTCTAGCAGATAATAGCTTAAAGCAGGTTGAAAGTAAAGCAGAATGCGCCTTACGGCGCATTCTGCTGTACTTTCAGCCTACTTTAAGTGGTCACATATCTTCAAAACTAGAAACAGGCTGTGGGGTAATGGGTTAAGCAGTCACAGTTCTCGGTAACCTCTCCTATCACTACTAGAGAATTGAAATATTTATTGGAAGGGTGCACATTAATGCAGAAAGCTCCTTTAGCTTGCTGCATTTATTTCAAACTGCATTAACTGTCTCAAAAACCAATGAAGAATAGTTTTGATCTAATGTATAGCCCTAAGCCAGTTTCTAGTTTTGAAGACAAAATGCCCATCTAAAGTAGGTTGAATGGAAAGCAGAATGCCCCTAAAGGCGCATTCTGCTTTACTTTCAGTCTGCTTTAAGCCAATATCTACAAGAATATAGATGACATTCATGGTACATATTTAATGACTGTATAATGATGCACATTCATGACTGCATAAAGCAGATTTAATTTCTTCAGTAGAGGACTAAATTAAAGGTGGTTAAATGTGTATTTATGGAGTAATGGGCTAAGTCTAATTTAGTTAGGTGGGTTTTTTTTAAATAATTTTAAAATGGCTCATAAGGGGATGAGAGATATAAGAAGGGGGCATTTAAATTGGGGTATATTGTAATACTGCTTTAAACAAAACTACAAAACACATTCGTCATAGATCCATGTAAGGGGAACATTTCAATTACTAAATTCCATAATTGTCTCCATCAATCAACAATATAACGTGACCACGAAACAGTCAATCTACAACAGTTTCTTTCCACGTTTCCAGCAGAGCTCCAGATAAGGGGAGTACAATGCATTTCAAAAACTAAAAATCTTTATTTCTGCTTTAAGCCCTATGGTGTCACTACTCAGAATCGTCTCGAATAGACGATTCTAATGAGTAGTAACACCATAGGATTTGGTGCCAAAATTGGTGAGAAAATGTTGAATTTGTTCCCTTTTATTCCCTCTTATCTGGAGCCCTGTTCCAGTGACAATATCTTGCACTATTCCAAAGGCATCTTGGCGTTTTCTATTTCAACATTAAAATGTGTTATCCCATGTGTCTTCAGGTTTCCTTTCCTATTAAATCTCTTCCCGCAGACGTTACACACATAAGGCTTTTCTCCGGTGTGTACAATCATGTGTGTTTTCAGCGAGGACTTGCATGTGAACACCTTCATACACATCGGACACTGTCTGTCGCCCGTGTCATCATCTGCAAACACACATACAGCATCTTCAATATTTGATTTGATTTGTTATGATTTTACGTCGCTTTCAACAGTATTTCACTTTATATAGCGACATTCAGCTTATTAATATATCTTCAATATTTATCTCAGCTTTGTTTTGCAAGATGCCAGTAAAACAGCAAGCTCCTATAGGAATTTTCTGCTTTAGTTTCTTTACCTTGTTTAAACCACCTGGATTTAACATTTTTCCCCCAATAGAAGGGCCTTTTAGTACATTCTATTTATTCATCCACTGAAGAAAATAGTTCCAATTTATATCTATAATCGTGTACCATAAGAAATATTTTTTATAATTATAATAGCAGAATGATAGTAGCTTAAAGTAGGCTGAAAGTAAACCTTAAGGTGCATTCTTCTTTACTTTCAACCTGCTTTAAGTGGTCACCCGTCTTCAAAACTAGAAACAGGCTATAATAAATATTATGGGGTAAAGGGTTAAAATAACCATTGCATCTGTAAGTAAAGGGTTAAGAACTTAAGGTGTCCTAAGGTACTTATGTTCAGGAAGAGGTTAAGGCTTGAAGCTAAGCTGTCTTATGTAGAGTTTAAAGGGGTTAACTTAATCATAACCCTTTTCATCTGTGGAGGAATAAATTAAAGGCATAAAAAGGCATGTTCACTTGGTTAAAAGGTTAAGGCATGCTTCTGCATTTTGGCTAGATTCATATTATAGTAAAGATACAAACACATTTGGTAGCAGTTTTCTTATTTATTGAAACATAATTATCTATTTTCAAACTGTTCCACCACCATCTTTTTACAACTTGTTGGTATTTCTACTGTCATCATTTTTTTCCACCAATCAAGGCTCCAGGTAAGAGTGGGTAAACTGAATTTTTTTCACGGTTATCAATTTCCGCAAATTTCTATTTTCAACTGTTACTTTTAAGTTAGTGTCAATTTCTGACCAATATCAATTTCCAACTGCTTATTATTTCCAAATTGTTATCAATATTCCACAAATATTCTATTGTCAACACTGTTATTTCCACATTAGTACCAATTTATTTTCCACCACAATCTCTTTTTAACTGTTATTTTCAAGTTATTATCAATTTTCCACCAACATCATTCTATTTTAAACTATTATTTCCAAGTTATTATCAATTTTCCACCACCAACTATTTTCAACAGTACCACTAAAATTTATTTACAAAGTCTGGTTTTTCTGCTGTTACCATTTTTTCCGGCAAATATCCATTTTTCCCTTTTTATCTCTATTTCTTCCACACCCATATCTATCTATTTTATATTCACCAAAACTGTACTTCTTTTCTATGCAAAATGAATCCAAAAATAGTCCAAGTCAATAGTCAACACTATGTAACTTTTGTGGGTTTTTATGTTCCAATGTGGATATTTTCATTAACAAAAACATGAACCAGTCTACTTGGAATTCTGTGTAGTTCAATAAATACTGGTCTGAATTCACAAACAGTGTAGACCCAGATCAGAGGGCTCCTATAGGAGCCCTCTGATCTGGGTCTACACTGTTTGGAAAAGTAATGAGTATATTTTAAACAGTCTCCATGGTGTTGAAAGAGTTTTTCTATCTCCTATAGGAGCCCTCTGATCTGGGTCTACACTGTTTGGAAAAGTAATGAGTATATTTTAAACAGTCTCCATGGTGTTGAAAGAGTTTTTCTATCTCCATGTAGTAAGACCTGTCACCAACAGCGTTTTTTTTCCTCCTTTGGACGGTACCCGGGAAAGGGCCCGTTCCCAATTGGAACAGGACCCGTTCCCAATTCAAAGAAGGGACTTGGCAATATGGTAAAAATAGTATTTTCAGTGAAAAAATTAGAATTTCTGTTACTAGTGTTAGCATTGCCTGTTGATATGAACTGCATAATTGCTACTTGATAAGTTAGATCAATATAGGCCTACATATATTATAAAATAAACTTCCCAATTTCTTTTTTGTCATCATTTCACGACTCGTTTTTTTCCCAATATGAAGTTTTCGCGACAAGAAAAATTCCCAATCTGACAAGAAAAAATCCCAATCTGAGGGGTACCGGACCTGTTCCCAATTGGGTGGGGAAAAAACCGCTGACCAAGTTCTTGATTTCTAAACAGTTTGTACTTCAGTGCCCTGGCATGTGTGTTATTTGGTGGGACTTCAAGGTGTATCTTCTATTGAACCTTTTCCCACAGATATTACAAGCGAACGGCTTTTCTCCCGTATGTATGGTCATGTGTGTTTTCAAGGAACCTTTGATCGATAACACTTTCAAACACACCGGACACTGTCTGTCACTGTAGGACTTGGCATCTGCAAGAATACAGAGAGCAGTTTTCATATTCATACCATGTTTGATACAGCAGGGCTCCAGATAAAAAGAAGTTTACTTCACAAATTCAATATTTTCTCACTCATTTCAGCACCAATCCTATGGTGTTACTACTCATTAGAATTGTTTCTTCAAACAATTCTAGTGAGTAGTTACACCTATAGGGTTTAATGCAGAAATAAAACTACTCTTATCTGGAGCCCTGATACGGTATCAATAGGGTAGCTTCATGACAATAGGGAGCTCGAGAGGACAACATTGGCCGTGTCATGAGGAAATGCGACTTATTGTATTGCAAACAGTATACATCAAGGCTAGCCACGGCGGCTGGTCTTGATCTACTCAGTTTGACACCCACAAGCATCTAAAGCATTGTATTTAGAAGTATTTTATATGGTATTTGACTATTTGGCAATTTAGACCAAACTCATACACAGAGCCTGCGATGACAACAGTGCTTGGTGAATATGCTGCAATGCAATAAGGCAGGTTTTGACATGGCACGGCTTTTATGTAAATAGGGATAGACTTTAACCCTTTCCTCCCTGATATCACAAAATGAACCCTTCTTGACAATGTTCTTCCACTAATTATTCATATATAAAGTTCAGCCCATAATGGACATCTATTACTTGAACTATTACTTTGGCTGATGAAATAAGAAAATGTTCCATAGGAACAAATAAAGTCTTGTGCAGACAGGTATGAGCTGTCTGATCTGGACCAACACTGTGTTAAAACCGTCAATATAATTTATACTCATTAGCAGTTGGCAGTGCGCTACAGGGCGATGTATTCAGCTTGAGATGTTTTGGCCTGAAACAGCCGATCTGACAAAACCCTTTGGTGCGAGTCTGTTTGGCCGTTTCCGCCAAAAACTTAGAGAGCTGTATACAATACCTTGTAGTGCACTGCCAACTGGTAATGTGTCTATTATATGACTTCAATACATGTGACCAACAACAAATAGACAGTTTTCATTTTATAACCAGAAATATTTGATATTTGAAGCAGAACAAGAATTATTTTATGCCACAAAGAATAACGCGGAGCTTGAACATGTACATGTTTCCAGGATACATGACGTCACACTTATAGAAAGTAACGTCCGAGTAAAATACAAGTAAAATATAGACTCTTGTATCTTACAGTACAGGGGATCGTTTCATAAAGATTCGTACAAAAACGGTTGTAAGTAAGATTATACAAGTCTCAATTATTATTTATTTCTCCATCAAATTCTGCCTAGTGACAGCTCTTTGGAATCGTCTTGAAAAGACACACAAAGACGATACAAGAGTTGACCTTTTCAAATTCTTTTATTTTTTAGATAACCAAGAACATTTGTTTCTGAACAAGAACACAAAGATAACCAAGAACATTTGTTTATGAGCGAAACACAAAGATAACCAAGAACATTTGTTTCTGAACAAGAACACAAAGATAACCAAGAACATTTGTCTCTGAACAAGAACACAAGAAGAACAAACTATAATGTATTTTGTTAAATTTTATCCATTGACTCAGAAAAATTATTTAACTTACTTTGGATATTTCTACTGTATTGCACAGACTTGTGTTATACAGTCGAAATATCCATAGTAAGTAAACTAATTGTTCGGAGTCAATGGATAAAACTAAACAAAATGTCAAATCCAGAACAAGAGATCTATCTACATTATTACTGTTGTATTACTGTATTAGGTAAAGAAACAAAGCACATTAGGTAGCATACAGTAAAACCTCTCTATTACAACCACTAAACTACGTTAATTATTAGGTGTTTACGACAGGTGAAGGCTTAGAGAAAGGTGACCGTAACAGCAGAAAGCTTTCTGTTTTACTGTCACCTTGCTTTAAGCTATCACCTGTCTTTCATACAATCAATAAGCCTTCTTTTTAGTGGTCATAATAGAGAGGTTTTACTGTACTTTGTCTAACTTATACTTTATACAGTAATTAATATACACCCGTACAAATATTTCCATATCGCTGCAGATAGCTTAAAAACTAGAAATAGGTGATTGGGTAACGGGTTTAATAAGAAAAGAAATTTGTTAGAACTGTGTCCTGACAGGTGAATGCTTTTGCAGACTGAAATTCAAGCAGAATACGCGTTAAGGCGAAGTCTGCTTTACTTTCAACCAGCTTTAACCCTTTACCTGATAGCCTATTTCTAGAATTGAAAATAGGTTACTACTTAAAGCAGGTTGAAAGTAAAGCAGAATGCGCTTAAGGCGCATTCTGCTTTACTTTCAGCCTGCTTTAAGCTATCCTGTGCTAGAATATATTGAAAATGTTCCCTATATATTTATTCATGACTGATTGAATAGGAACTATTTTCTTCAGCGGGGGAATAAATCAGATTCGCTAAAAGTTGCTTCTATGGGGTAAAGGGTTAAGTGATCACCTACAAATAGGCTGTGGGATAAAGGGGTTCAACATTTATTTCCCAATGTGTAAAGACCAAGTAATTGATTTCATAAATGCTTGTACGTCACAGAGCTCAAGATAGGGGGAGCATTTCAAAAATTAAAATCTTTATTATCTCTGCATTAAACCCTATGGTGTCACTACTCATTAGAATCGTCTCGAAGAGACGATTCTAATGAGTAGTAACAGCATAGAATTTGGTCCTGATATGAGTGAGAAAATTTTGGATTTGTTCAGTTTACTCCCTGATATCTGGAGACCTGACTTCACATTTGCATGTGTGTTATTTGGTGGCGTTGCATGGTGCTTTTCCTATTAAATCTCTTTCCACAGATTCCACAAGCGAACGGCTTTTCTCCGGTATGTATGATCATGTGTGTTTTCAAGGAAGCTTTGCACGTGAACACTTTCATACACACTGAACACTGTCGGTCACTGTAGGGATTGGCATCTGCAAGAATACAAGGTTCCAAATAAAAGGGAGTACCCTTAACAAGTTCCAACATTTTCTCACTTGTTTCAGCACCAAATCCTATGGTGTGACTATTCATTAGAATCGTCTCACAGACCTTTTTAATGAATAATAACACCATAGGGTTTAATGCAAAAATAAAGATTTAAGTCAACGCACCAGATGAGGAGTAAACTCCAGTTTTCCAACATTTTCTCACTGAATTCAGCATCAAATCCTGTTTTGTGACTACTCATTAGAATCGTCTCTTCACTGTAGGGTTTAATGCAGAAATATGAAAGATTTTGTTTTTGAAATACTCCCCTTATCTGGTGCTTTGTTTAGTTTTTGAAATACTCTTATCTGGAGCCCTGTTTTGATTGCACTTTTTGTCGTTTTACAATAAATTTCAAATTTACAACAACACAGACGTTAGAAATTGACTTCATTGTCAACTGGATTTGTTCAATTGATATTTCAGAATTTTAAGAAATAAATCTGCCAGGGTAGTCAACACTATTGAACAATCGTTGAGCTAATGTGACATGACTAGAACAGTCTAAGGTACATCTGAGAGGGTTTTGTCATGAAAACTAATACAGTGTTCCCTCCCTACACCAACCCTTCCAACAACGACTCCCTCCTTACAACGACCCTTGCATGTATATAATGACGAGTCCCAAAAAGCTAGAATCTAGATCAGACACCACGTTACGCAGCGTCTGACCAGATTCAAGCTGTTTGCAAATGTAAGCCAAGTCTTAATTTTCCCGCCCTATAAGGACTACCTCCAAACACACACAACCTGTGTCCCCGATCGAGTTTCATTGTAGAGAGGGAGCACTGTAGAAACAAAATGTAATCAGGGCTCCAGATAAGAGGGAGTAATGCGAACAAATCCCAAATTTTCTCACTCATTTCAGCACCAAATCATATGGTGTTACTACTCATTAGAATCGTCTCGAAGAGACGATTCTAATGAGTAGTGACACCATAGGGTTTTATGCAGAAATAAAGATTTTAGTTTTTGAAATACTCCCCTTATCTGGAGCTCTGTGTAAGGCTACAATTATCTTCCTAATGGATTCCAGCAAAAAAGGACAACGCAAGAGTTGACTTTATTTTAAAAGTTCTCATTTATTTTTTTCTTTAGATAACCAAGAACTGAAAATAACATGTTTCTGAACAAGAAAACAACCGGTTCTAGTAAAGAAAAAAAGACATAACTGGCTGTCCATTTTGACAAGTTGGCCACTAATCCAATACTCCAGGATCCAAGGTTTCAAAGAGCTTGAGCCGAGTCTGAGATCCCTCTCAAGCATTTGTTCAGATTTAAACTTTTTACCTATTTTACACCAATATCTATTTCAGCTCCAGATAAGGGGGGTATTTCAAAAACTAAAATCAGGGCTCCAGATAAGAGGTAGTTTTTTCAACAAATCCAACATTTTCTCACTCTTTTTAGCACCAAATCCTATGGTGTTACTACTCATTAGAATCGTCTCGAAGAGACGATTCTAATGAGTAGTGACACCATAGGGTTTAATTCAGAAATAAAGATTTTAGGTTTTGAAAAACTAAGCTTATCTGGTGCTCTGTAAAATCTTTATTTCTGCATTTAACCCTATAGTGTCACTACTCATAAGAATTGTCTCTTCAAGATTCTAACGAGTAGCAACACCATAGGATTTGGTGGTGAAATGAGTGAGATAATGTTGGATTTGTTGACTTTACTCCCTCCTATCTGGAGCCCTGCTATTTTCCACCATTATTCGTACTTCTTCCATCAAAATCCGTCAACAGTTATGGATAAGAACCATACTATTAACAATGAACTCAATCATAGAAAAAAAAACCAACAACCTTTAGAATCAAGATTAACTCATTCATCCCTGAAACTTTTAATGGATAATTCCAATTTCAATATAAGTCTAATCCATTTTTGACTATTTAGGGTTGATTTTTATATATTTCAAAATGACAAACAGTGTGGACCCTGATCAGAGGGCTCCTTAAGGAGCCCTCTGATCAGGGACTACACTGTTTGCACATATAATCCTCAAAGGCACACTATTTGTAAATGACAAATATACTCGTCGCTAGGGTTGAATGCGTTATGAGCAAGGTATTCCATCTCTGCACGCATTCCTTCTAACTGTGATAGGGAGTAGTTGTGGTCATCTTCGATTATGAAGGACGAACATTATTCTATCTCGATTAAAAATCTCTCTTTTCAGACCGCTATACTTTATACTTCTTCAATCAGGTCACTCAAAGCATGTTAGACCGAGTCGCTGTTCTTTTTTTCTGTGCAAAATGTTTTCTATAATACATTTACATATTCAGGGCTGCCATTTCACCCGATTTTTCTGAAATCTTTGAATTTTAATCCTACCAGATGGTAGCTTAAAGCAGGTTGAAAGTAAAGCAGAATGCACCTTAGGGCTTTACTTTCAACCTGCTTTTAGTAATCACGCTTTAAAAATAGAAAATTTGGAAATCTTGCAATTTTTCAAGATCTACTTATGGCAGCCCTGCACATTTATAATGAATGAATGAATGGTGTTTTTCGGCCCATCGACACAAAATGGTCATTTAGAGCCGAACCCTGTACATTTATTACTCCATATTGAAAGACCAAGCTTGTAAATACTGTCCAGTTTGTACTTCATCTTTGCATGTGTACTATTTGGTGGCGCTTCAACGTGCTTTTCCTATTAAATCTATATCCACAGATTCCGCAAGCGAACGGCCTTTCTCTCGTATGTATCATCATGTGTGATTTCAAGTTAGCTTTGCACGTGAACACTCTCATACACAACGAACACTGTCTGTCACTGTAGGAGATGGGATCTGCAAGTACAGAGAGCAGTTTTGAACAAGGTTTCAGATAAAAGGGAGTAAACAGAAAAAATTCAACAATTTCTCCACCGAATCCTATGGTGCGACTACTCATTAGAATCGTCTCGAAGAGACAATTCTTATGAGTAGTGACACCATAGGGTTTAATGCAAAAATAAAGATATAAGTTTTTGAAAATTATTAATACTCCCCTTATCTGGAGCTCTGAAAATTTTAATAATTTCTCACTTATTTCTGCACCAAATCCTATGGTGCGACTCATTTGAATCGTCTTACAGAGACAAATCAATTGATTTAATTTGTTATAATTTTATGATATTAACAGTATTTCAGTCATATCACGACGTCAAGCTAATTACAGGTGGAGGAAGACCCCAAAAAGCCTTACGTGCTGTTTCAGGCATAAATCCCCACATGAAAAATCCGAATGACCTAACTGGGATTCGAACTCACAACGGAGACGATTCGAATGAATAGTAACACCATAGGGTTTAATGCAGAAATATAGATTTTAGTTTTTGAAATACTCCCCTTATCTGGAGCTCTGTTTTAGTTTTTGAAATACTCCTCTTATCTGGAGTTCTATTTTAGTTTTTGAAATACTCCTCTTATCTGGAGCTCTATTTTAGTTTTTGAAAAACTCCTCTTATCTGGAGCCCTGTTTTTAGTTTTTGAAATACCCCTCTTATCTGGAGCTCTATTTTAGTTTTTGAAATACTCCTCTTATCTGGAGCTCTATTTTAGTTTTTGAAATACTCCTCTCATCTGGAGCCCTGTATCGATATTCACGCCATATTGATACAGTCTCAATGGAGTCACTTCATGGCGAATATGGGGCTCAAGGACAATATGCATAAAAGGTTAGACTGTAACTTTTTCCTCCAAAAACATCAATCAAGTATACTAATAACAATGAACTCAATCATAGGAAAATGGAACCTTAGAACAAATGATGTTAGACTGTACTTCTTTTCTATAGACCCAATATATTTCCTATAATAGTTCAACATTTATTACTCCATAAGCGCAGGGCTCCAGAAAAGGGGAGTATTTTGAAAACTTAAATCTTTATGTCTGCTCCATACCCCATGATGTGACTACTCATTAGAATTGTCACAAAGAGACGATTCTAATGAGTGGTCACATCATAGAGTTTGGTTTGAATATAAAAAAGAACATGTTAAATATGTCTTGTTTATTCCCCCTATCTGGCACCTTGCAATTCTCGGGGCTCCAGATAAGGCGAGAAATTCAAAAACTTAAATTTTTGTTTCTGCAATAAACCCTTTGGTGTCACTACTCATTAGAATCGTCTCGAAGAGTCAATTCTAATGAGTAGTAACACCATAGGATTTGGTGCTGAAATAAGTGAGAAAATGTAAGTTTTGTTCAGATTACCCCCCTCTTATCTGAAGCCCTGTATTCTGTTCCTTCCCTTACATTTGCATATGTGTTATTTGGTGGGATTGCATGGCGCTTTTCCTATTAAACCTTTTCCCGCAGACATCACAAGCAAATGGCCTTTCTCCGGTATGTATGATCATGTGTGTTTTCAAGTTAGCTTTGTATGCAAACACTTTCATACACACGGGACACTGTCTGTCACTGTAGGGCTTGGCATCTGCAAGAAGACAGAGTAGTTTTTAACAAGGCTCCAGATAAATGGGAGTAAATTAAACCAAATCCTACGGTGTGACTACTCATTAGAATGGTCTTAAAGAGACGATTCTAATGAGTAGTAACACCATAGGATTTGGTGCTGAAATAAGTGAGAAAATGTTAGATTTGTTCAGACCCGCCCCCCCCCCCCCCCCCCTTTATTTTGTTTGTTTCCTTACATTTGCATGTGTGTTAGTTGGTGGCATTGCATGGTGCTTTTCCTATTAAACCTTTTCCCACATACATCACAAGCGTACGGCCTTTCTCCTGTATGTATAATCATGTGTGTTTTCAAGTTATATTTGCACGAAAACACTTTCATACACACTGGACACTGTCTGTCACTGTAGGGCTTGGCATCTGCAAGAAGACAGAGTAGTTTTTAACAAGGCTCCAGATAAATGGGAGTAGATTGAATCAAATCCTTAAGTGTGACTACTTATTAGAATTTTCTTACACAGACGATTCTAATGAATAGTAACACAATTGGGTTTAATGCAGAAATAAAGATTTAAGTTTATGAAATACTCCTATACCTGGAGCTGTTTCAGTTTTTGAAATACTCCTCTTATCTGGAGCTCTGTTTTAGTTTTTGAAATACTCCTCTTATCTGGAGCTCTATTTTAGTTTTTGAAATACGCTCTTATCTGGAGCTCTGTTTTAGTTTTTGAAATACTTCTCTTATCTGGAGCTCTGTTTTAGCTTTTGAAATACTGCTCTTATCTGGAGCTCTGTTTTAGTTTTTGAAATACTCATCTTATTTGGAGCTCTATTTTAGTTTTTGAAATACTCACTTATCTGGAGCTCTGTTTCAGTTTTTGAAATATACTCTTATCTGGAACTCTATTTTAGTTTTTGAAATACTCCTCTTATCTGGAGCTCTGTTTTAGTTTTTGAAATACTCATCTTATCTGGAGCTCTATTTTAGTTTTTGAAATACTCCCTTATCTGGAGCTCTGTTTTAGTTTTTGAAATACACTCATTTCTGGAGCCCTGTATTGATATTCACACCATGTTTGATATGTACAGTATCAATGGAGTCAATTGATGATGAATATGCGGCTCAAGGACAATATGCATATAGGGATAGAATTTAACCCCTTCCTCCCTAAAACTTCAAATGGACCATTCTGATTTATTATCCTATCTAGTACATTCTTTGACTATTTTTCATTTTTGACTGCTTTTTTGCAAATTTTTTATCCCTTTTTTGGGTCATTTTTGACTATTTATTGTCATTTAATTTTTTTGCAAAATGACAATCCAGAGTGCTCCTATAAGAGCCCTTTAATCTGGGTATACACTGTTTGCAAAGGACAAATTTAATGTACTAGAGCTTAAAGAGACATAAATTTCACCCTTTATCCTGATAGGTGGATATTACACCATAGCCTGATTCAAGTTTTGAATACAGTTGAACACTTGAAGCAGGTTCAGAGTAAAGCAGAATGCTTAATGCGCAGTCAGCTTTACTTTCATCCTGCTTTATGCTAAGACTTTCTAAAATATAGAAATTGTTTTGTATCATACATATTTATGACTATAAATTGGAACTATTTTCTTCAGTGGGGGGATAAATTAACGGCGTGAAAGTGGGGTAATGGGTCAAAGCAGGCTGAATTTAAACCAGAAAGCCTGTGCAAATAATGTAGACTAAGTTCAGAGGGTTTCTATAGAAGTTCTCTGATCAGGCCTGTTTGCATTTTTTGTAGTTTTACAATGTACTACAAATTTACAACAACACTTGTCAGATATGGACAAGACTTTAATTGGAAACTGAATTTGTTAATTTGATGTTCCAGAAGCAAAAGACAAGAAATAAATCTGCCACCGGTATTTATCACTAATGAACATTCAGATGTGGGAGGATAAGTAGACAGCCTAAGGTGCATCTGTGGGAGGAAATGGTTTCATCATGAAAACTTATGCAGAGCACCAGATAAGCGTAATTTTTCAAAAACTAAAATCTTTATTTCTCAATTAAACCCTATGGTGTCACTACTCATTAGAATCGTCTCGAAGAGACGATTCTAATGAGTAGTAACACCATGGGATTTGGTGCTGAAATGAGTGAGAAAATGTTTGATTTATTGAAATAACTACCTCTTATCTGGAGCCCTGCTTATGTACGAAACAAAATGTAATGCCAAAACTGACTTGCTATAATTGGATTCAAACATAAAAGACAACACAGAGTTTGTGTCAAATTACTGGTTTCTTTATTCTAACTTTTTTAAGATAACCAAGATAAGAAAATAACATGTAAACAGAACTGTATTTGGTAAGACATGGTGAGTCATGAGTTTTCTTTAAATTTTCAAACAAACAAGATTTTTTAACTTCAAAAACTGTGAACAAACTACCATTGATTTTGGTGAGTGTCCCACTGTGTAGACCCTGACCAAACCGATGCTTACCGGACGACTTCATTAACCCTTTACTCCAAAGACCTTTTCTAGTTTTGTGACTACTAAAAGCAGGCTTAAAGTAAAGCAAAATGCACTTTACTTTCAACCCATATTAAGCTACCATCTTCTAGAACATTGAATTTAGAATGTTATTTGTACAAATTCAAACTATTTTGTTCAGTGGAGGAATAAATTAAAAGGGTAAAAATGTGTATCTATTGAGTAAAGGGTTACTCCATAAATACCCTTTTTACGCCTCTGGTTTATTCTTCCACTGAGTGATATAGTTTCACTTTGTCAAGTCATAAATATGTACCATAAGAAATATTTTCTTATCCTTTTAGATAAAAGTTTAAAGCAAGCTGAAAGTAAAGCAGAATGTGCCTTTAAGGCACATTCTGCTTTACTTTCAACATGCTTTAAGTGATCACCTATATTCAATACTAGAAACAGGCTATGGGGTTAATGGGTTAAACAAGTCCTCAGTGCCTCACCACCCACTCAAACCTCAACCATTCACATGAACAAATTGTCAGTACATAACCACCCACCCCAGGACACAACCTCAGGGCGGTAGCTGGTCTTAATGTCCCATTGCATGAATGTACCATTGCCTCAATGTACCATTTTCAGTCTGAACGTACCATTTTTAAAAAATCCTATATTACAACCATGATTGACCATTATTAGTTGATGAAAAATGTAAAATAGTACTTTATATGTTACTTGGATGATTTAAATGATTTGTTTAAAATACAATGTTCCTATGTGAGTATTATCCACTTTTTGTAGAAGTTCAATGAGTTTATACAATTCAACATGTATGTATCTGCATTCTTTTTTCCTACAATCAGGTGTGGATTTTTTAACAACAAATATCATAAATAAATCGGGGATAATTATAAACCATTTCTTCATTAAAAAAATAGTATAATAAAATTGTTTTCTATCAATTTTATATAGTGGTACGTTCAGTCTAGGAAAATGGTACATTGAGACTGGTACATTGAGGCATTGGTACGTTAAGACCATAAACCCTCAGGGCTCCAGATAAGGGGAGTATTTCAAAAATTAAAATCTTTATTTCTGAATTAAACCCTATGGTGTCACTACTCATTAGAATCGTCTCTTCAAGACGATTCTAATGAGTAGTAACACCATAGGATTTGGTGCTGAAATGAGTGAAAAAACGTTGAATTTGTTCATTTTACTCCTTCTTATCTGGAGCCCTGATTACCTCAACAATTCACATGAACCTTAATATGTCTTTCTAGATTGCCCTTCACATTAAACCTGGCCCCACAAACACTACACCAAAACGGTTTTTCACCGGTATGTGTCCGTATGTGCGTCTCTAATCCAGCGCGTCTTAAAAATGATTTTCCACAAACCGTGCACGGGAACTTTCTCATACTCATATATTTTCTCCGCAGCTCGTCTTCATTGAATATAACCTGCGACATTGCTGCATCTGCAAAGCAGGAAAATATGGTCAGAAAGTTTCACTCCTTTAAAATCTTAACCCACAATAGGGCCTGCCTAATTTCTCCACAGTCAAACAAACAAATTACCAATATCTAACAGAACTTAACCCTTTCCTCCATAGCAAAAGTACAAATTATATCGAACGGTTTTATTACCCATTACCCAATGGTCTTTTTCTAGTTTTGAAGACAGGTTACCACTTAACCCTTTCCCTTATAGAAGCGACTTTTAGCACATGCATTTTATTCATCCGCTGAAGAAAATAGTTCCATTATAAACCGTAATGAATATGTGTCATATTTAATACTTTCTTTATTCTAGCTGGTAAACGCTTAAAGCAGGCTGAAAGTAAAGCAGAATGCCCCATATGGCGCATTCTGCTTTACTTTAAACCTGCTTTAAGTAGTCAGCTATTTTCAAAACTATAAAGAGGCTATGGGGTAATGGGTTTAAGGGAAATATTTCAAAAACTAAAATCTTTATCTTCATTAAATCCTATGGTGTTACTACTCATTAGAATTGTCTCTTCGAGGCGATTCTAATGAATAGTAACACCATAGGATTTGCTGCTGAAATGAATGAGAAAATATTGGATAGCCTGTTTCTAATTTTGAAGACAGGTGATCACTTAAAGCCTGTTTTAAGCACTAGGAAACAGAAAATATGCCTTTCAGTAAATATTCATTGCTGTAAAAATTCTTCAGTGGAGGAATAGATTAAAGATGTTTTAATGGGGTAATGGGTTAAGGGCCAGGCTGAAAGTAAAGCAGAATGTGTCATAATGTGCATACTGCTTTACTTTCAACCTGCTTCAAATGGTCACCTGCCTTCAAAACAAGACACAACAAACAGGCTACGGGATCCCTTCCCTTAAGGGTCCCTTCAACACGTCAATATGAGCAGCCATGTGGGCGCGGAGATTGCTTTTCACACTGTATGCCCTGCCGCACACGCTGCAGGTATATGGCTTCTCTCCTGTGTGCATACGCATGTGTATGTCCAAATGAGATTTCCAACGGAAACTTTTCCCGCAAACATTACAAGTCTTCGTGCCATTGTTGAGGACGTAGCGGGGGTCATCTGGTAAAAACAAAAATAATCAAGCTGAAGTTTGATTGTTATAAACAAGGGGAGTAACTCTGGTAGGTAAAATAGGACTGATTGGAGTAACACAAGATTGCATAATGTTCCAGATATGTGAATAGTTTCAACCCTTTCCTCCATAACCCAGTGCAAATCACCAATATCCAATCGTGTTTAACCCATTACTCCATAGACACAAATTGTTCACACAATAGTTCCAATTCATACATTCATGAATATGCATTATGCACCATAAAAGTTTTCTTCAAAACTAGTAAGAGGCTATAGAGTAAAGTGTTAAACAACAATTAAAGAAAAGAACTAGGTTTTTCTCCATAGTTTGTTTTCCAAGTGTTTTCAACACCTTTCTGTCACACTTTCAACCTGCTTTAAGCTAATATGAGCTAGGATAAAAGAAATACTTCTGATGCTGTATATTCATTTAACTATCAAAAGTGGAACTATTTTCTTCTTCAAGGAATAAATCAAAGGTGCAAAAAGGCATACTTAGGGGGGAGGAGTGTTAAAGCATAAAGGACTACAACAGAAACCTCTTTTCATCCTGCCTTCACCCTTTCCTCAAAAAGAAAATGATTCCTTTTTACACAGTAATGACTGCAACATGAGAAATATTTCCCATATCTTTGCAGATGTTGGCTTAAAGCAGGCTGAAAGTAAAGCAGTGTGCCTTAACCCTTTCCCCTATAGAAGCGCCTTTTAGCACATTTAATTTATTCCTCCACTGCAGAAAATAGTTCCAATTTATACAGTCATGAATATGATTGTATGATAAGAAATAGTTTCTATATTCTTGAAGATGGTAACTTGAAGCAGGCTTGAGTGGTCACTTGTCTTCAATACAAGAAACAGGTTACCAGGTACAGGGTTAAGGCGCATTCTGCTTTACTTTCATCTTGCTCTAAGTGGGCAAAATTGAAACAAACTATGGCAAATCATTTATCAGTTGAACAGGGATATTCTATTATCAATGTTTATTTTGTGTTACGACTCCCGACATGTAGTGGGTAGTCATATGCCTCTTGTAGTTTCCCTTCTGGTTGAATTTCTTGCCACAGATGGTGCATTCAAATGCCTTTTCGCCCGTATGAACTGGCATATGCCGAGCCAGGGAAGACTTATTCGGAAACAGTTTCCGACACACTGGGCAATTAACAAAACAGTCTGAAATTAAAGAAAATCCACTTTCAGTTTTCACTTCAAAAACTATTTATAAAGCATAAGGCCTCACAAAATATAGTCTAACATGAATATTCACATATTAAGGCTCCCCCCGCTATAAATTTCTAATGTGTTAAGCACCTATTCAAAACATACATTTTATTCCTTTTCCTGCTGAATATTCACATATTAGACTCCGCCTATCTATCATTAATTTGATCTTTTACATAACTAATGAACAAGTATTTATGACTAAAATGTTCCCGATAAGGGGCCCGTTTCATAAAACTTCGTAAGACAGATAAAAGTCTCAATTATTATTCATTTCTTCCATCTAATCCTGTCTTGTGATATCTCTTTGGAATCGTCTTCACAAGACAGGATTAGAAAGAGAAATCAGAAATTAAATGTGTTTTAAAATTTTGACTTTTTTGAGTTTTATGAAAACCCGGGTGGCTTGTTCAGGAGCTCTCTGATCCTAATATACATTGTTACCAAAACATTGCGATATATGCTTTTTACAAGAGAAAGGTTTAATGGTAGTTTGTAAAACTGGTTGCTGCTTAATGCTGGAATAAAAGTTACACTTTTAAGGAGCTACAATAGGATGATACATGTCTTTAGTGATATGTCTCTTACCCCTTCTCTTGCAAAGAGCATAATGATACACCGACACTTTTTGAAAACAGTGTAGAACCAGATCAGAGAACTCCCTACTTGTCAGACCTGGGTCTGCACTATTTACTTAACCCATTACCCCATAAATATGCCTTTGTAGGTCTCAAATTTATTCCTCTACTGAAAGAAATAGTTCTGATTTATAAAGAAATGAATATGCCTTGTAAGAATTATATTCATTATTCTGACAGAGTGGAGCTTAAAGCAGGCTGAAAGTAAAGCAGAAAGCGCCTTAAGGCGCATTCTGCTTTACTTTCAACATGCCTTAAGTGGTCATCTGTCTTCAAAACTTACTTTACTTGGAACAGTTCAGAACAAAGAGATATCCATAGTGGGCGGAGTTTTATATATGAATATTACCTGAGTGAAGAGTTAATTGAAAAGCCAATTAACACAGGTTTTATTGCACAGTAAAATCTCTATTGCGACCACTAAATTATATTAACCATCAGGTGTTTGAGGCAGGTGACTGCTTAACCCATTGTATGCTGGGTAATATTTGGCGGCCATTTTAAAATGTCGTCTGAAGCGGGTATAACTCAATTATTTCCAAAAGGATTTTAGCAGTTTCTGATAGAAAATTGACATTGCTGCAAATAGTTCAGGCCCCACAATGTGTTTGCCTAGAGGTACACCTAAAAGTGTATCCCGAAAATGGGTTAGGATTCTGTATATCTTTTCTCTTTTATTTTCAACTTGCTTTACACTGTCACCTGTCCTTAATGCAATCAAATTCTTTATAGTTGTTGTAATAGAGAGGTTTAACAGTACATTGTTTCCAACTTTCATGTCTACATGTCCGGTATTTGGGATAAAATTAGGGTCTTGCAATGTCTCTTAATTGTCACGTGATTTAAGAAATAATAAATTCATACCAGTGTTTTATCCTGTAATCCAACACGGGTAGAAGTTAAGATGCTTAGTAATTCAATCACCAGGCGGTATCTCAACCACTATCCATGTTCAATTGCACGATAAAACACTGGTATTAATTTATTATTTTGATTCTAACACTTCAATTGAACCACAATTTGCACCCACACAATGATGCTTGATTTCTTGGTGTATGCATTTTTGAAGCCATATTACTTCAGTAACGCCACATTTTAGCCGTTCCAGTGCGTGCTAGTTTTATTGATAATTCAAACATCCTTCTTTGTTTATATAGGGGTGTGTGGGAGTTCAATTTCCTTCAGTTTCGCTCCATGCATGACACCTGACATGATTTTTGAGGTTGTGTTTCATGCTGAAGGTCTTTGAACAAATGCTACACTTGTAGGGTCGTTCTCCAGTGTGGCACCGAATGTGGCGATCATAAGTCGACTTGTACATCATCACTTTGTTGCAGATCGGACAAACAAGCGTTTTAAAGCCAGCTATCGTCTTCTGGCCTGAAAGAATAAACAACCCAGGCTTAAATCTTTCCTCCCTCGAAACTTCAAATGGTCAATTCCAGTTCCCCATTTGGTCAAGTCCATCTTTTTACTTTTACTTCTCTCTATTACAATCACTAAATCGAAGGCTTATTGATTGAATGAAAGACAGGTGACAGCTTAAAGCAAGGAGCTTTCTGTTTTACTGTCACCTTGCTTTAAGCAGTCACCCTGTTGTAAACACTTATTAACCAACACAATTTAGTAGTCGTAATAGGTTTACCAGAGCACCAGATAAGGGTAATTTTTCAAAAACTAAAATCTTTATTTCTGAATTAAACCCTATGGTGTCACTACTCATTAGAATCGTCTCGAAGAGACGATTCTAATGAGTAGTATCACCATAGGATTTGGTGCTAAAATGAGTGAGAAAATGTTTGATTTGTTGAAATAACTATCTCTTATCTGGAGCCCTGTAAACGGTTAAACCTTTACTATGCATAAGCACCTTCCAATGATTTTCCTCCGCATTAGCGCCATAACACCTCTGACTTATAAATCAGCAGAACTCAAATAATAATTCAGTAATTTGAACCATAGTTTATGAGACAGGTGGCACCTTAAATGCAACATGGCAGTAAAGCAGAAAGCTTCTTGTCATAAATGGACTAGACCTAAATGGAAACTGAAAGTGTCCATTTAAAGTTTCAGGGGTGAAAGAATCAACAGTTCATTCCATCCCTGTGACCTCAAATTACAAATTCCAGTTTTCAATTAAGTCTAGTCCAATTAGACAATATTTAAGGTTGATTTTAACAATATATTGCCAAATGGCAAACAGTGCAGACGTTGATCATTATAGACTCCTGTTGGAACCCTCTGATCACCATCTGTAACTTTTTGCATAGGACAAACTTACATTAAATTTTGTAAGTTTGTGAAGGATATGTATAATTGTTGCTAGTGTTCAATGTGATAATAGCATACACATAAACGCCAATCAAGCATTTACAAAGAATGAAAAACACACTTCAACCATAATGAACATATTTATTCAACTGTTGTAACAAAACTGTAAAATTACAAACAGTACACTGATATTGGGAATCAGAGCTCCAGATAAGGGGAGTATTTTAAAATCTAAAATTTCTGCTTTAAACCTTATGGTGTCACTACTCATTAGAATCGTCTCGAAGAGACGATTCTAATGAGTAGTGACACCATAGGATTTGGTGCCAAAATAAGTTAGAAAATGTTGGATTTGTTCAGTTAACTCCCTTTTATCTAGAGCCCTGGGAATGTCTATGAATAAGTAAACACATGAAGACAGTTATAACTGTCATTCTCCTTCAGCACCAATCACATGATGGGGCCTAAGTGAGAGCGTATGATAAGCAGATAACTGACCATTGTATGCCAGTAGGTTAACTGAACCAGGTGTATTTCTGCTACACGGATTGTTTACTTGTGGATTATAGTTGCTAATTGACTGTGACTCAGAAGTGTTGTCTGCTATTTTTTGGACATCGCATAGATAAAGATTAACAGTTTGGATTTTATGTTTTTTGTGAAATAGTATATACATAGTGATTCAGTAACAGGATTTATAATGGCCGATGACAATTTATTAGCCAATCTGTCCAAAACTTTTTCTCCGACTGCTGAATCTGAGCCCCGCAATCGGGATGGCAGTCAGGAGGTGTCAAAACGGGACAATTCCCGGACACAAGCACAAGAAAACCCGGGGGTGTCAAAACGGGACAATTCCTTGACACAAATACAAGAAAACCCGGAGGTGTCGAAACGGGACAATTCCCGGACACTAGACAGTGATCTGGCCACAAACAGTGAGGGTGGCATTACCAGACAAGACTTTCTTGAGTTAAGGAAGGATCAAAAGGAACAAATGGCTATTGTGCAAGAGCTGATGGCACGATTTGGTGACATGAAGTCAGATGTTGAGAAACTCAACTCATATGTGCCACACTCAGACGACGAATCTATTGATGACGAGGATTCTGTTTTGGCTGGGTCTTCAGCGACACCTAAACCAAGTGACCAAAAAGGTGACATTTTCCAGGATCTTGCAGAGATCTGGTCTCTCGGAGATAAAAAAGGCTCCAATGTGTCTGAGAACTTGTCAAACTTGACACAGAAACTGCTAGGCTCGACAATCGAGGAAAAACGACGAGCTGATCTGATGGACAAATACTGTGTCCCTGAAAACACAGACCGCCTTTTCCCACCAAAGGTTAATCAAGAAATTTGGAGGGCCTTAGAAACGCCATCCAGATCCAAGGACATCAAGCTGCAGAGGGTGCAACAGTATACGTTACGCGCGGCAGTTCCGGTGTTACGGGTGATTGACGCCTTGATTGAAGCTAAGAACAGCCCCGATAATTTAGATATCAACCACATCATAACCTCTCTTGTTGATTCGGTAGCTTTAACTTCAATTGGAAATGCTGAGATCAACTCCAGCAGGCGTGACACCATAAAACGCACTTTAAACGAGGAATACCAAGCAATATGCTCTAATTCTAACCCCATAACAACCATGCTGTTTGGTGACAATATCAGCGACCAGCTTAAATCAATCTCAGAATCAAACAAGGTGGGACAGAAAATTCGAAACGTGCACCATAGAAAGCACCCATACAACAAAGACCGTAATTTCCGCAGAAATGGTCCTTTTTTAGGCCATCGACACATGCAGGGTCGCTTCCAACAAGGGAGGGGGAAGGGAAGGAGACATCCCTATGCACGGTTCCCACAAGCGAGACCCCAGTATTCGGGACACGCCAGCATGGCTCCCAAATCGTCGCCAGCCAAATACTAAGTACTGATAAAAATTGTCAGAAGGTGAGTCGATCAGACGACGTCCCTGTAGCTGGCCGCTTGCAACATTTCAAAAAAGAATGGAGTCAACTGACCTCTGATCATAGTATTCTAGACACTGTTCAGGGTTGTACTATAGATTTTTCTCAGCCTCCAACTCAAATTCATGCCAGAGAAACTTTCTTAAATTCTTCAGAATCTGTAATTTTAGACCGTGAAGTTTCAAAATATTTAGACAAAGGCGTAATTGAAAAGGCAGAGCACTGCGACGGCGAATTTATATCTACAGTTTTTCTCATCCCAAAATCTAATGATTGTTATAGGATGATTTTGAATTTAAAACAATTGAATGACTCAATAGAATATGTACATTTTAAAATGGAAAGCCTTCTAGAGGCTATTAGGCTTATAACACCAGGTTGCTTTATGGCTTCAATAGATTTGAAAGATGCTTATTATACAGTAAATGTTTCAAAACAGTTTAGAAAATATCTTCGATTTGTTTGGAGAGGTCAGCTTTTTCAGTTCACTTGCTTGCCAAATGGCTTAAGTTGTGCCCCAAGGATATTTACAAAGTTGTTAAAACCTGTATTTTCCTTTTTGAGATCAAAAGGTTTGTTATCAGTTATATATCTAGATGATTCCTTTCTTCAAGGGAATACATATATCGACTGTTTGACGAACATTATTGAAACACAAAACATTTTCAAAACGGTAGGGTTTATTCTCAATCAAGACAAATCCATTTTAATTCCAACGCAAGAACTTGTGTTCCTTGGGTTTCTACTAAATTCAATAACCATGACAATTTCACTAACTGAAGACAAGATTCAAAAACTCTCCAATGTTATATCCAGCATACAGCATGCCAACTGTTACACTATCCGACAGGTAGCTGAATTAGCTGGGTTATTAAATTCGTACAGTATTGCTGTACCATATGGTCTCTTATACACAAAAGTCTTAGAACGAGAAAAAGCTGATGCTCTAAAGCAAAATAAGGGCAACTTTGATGCATATATACAATTAAGTAAGGATGTTCTTGAGGATCTTCACTGGTGGCTAAACGCTATAACACACAGTGGAGCGCCGCTATATCGAGGCTCACCTGTTGTTACATTGACTACAGATGCGTCTGCAAAAGGGTGGGGGGCAGTTAGCTCAGATATCAGTACAGGTGGGCAGTGGTCAGCTGTAGAAGCAAGTTTCAAAAACAATATAAATTATTTGGAACTTAAGGCAACCTTACTTGGTTTACATGTGTTTAAAGACAAATTTAAAAACAAACATGTGAAATTAAGAATTGACAATTCAACCGCAGTAGCCTATATAAACCATATGGGGGGAACCCACTCAGTTGTTTGTAATGATATAACCAGAAAAATTTGGACTTTTGCTGCAAAATTTGATATGTGGCTTACAGCCGAACATTTACCAGGCAAGGAAAATTATCTTGCTGATAGGGAAAGTCGCATATTTCATGACAATACAGAGTGGATGTTATCAGTTGCAATATTCAATCAAATCACAGAACAATTTTTTAAGCCAGATATAGATTTGTTTGCTTCTAGATTGAATCATCAAGTTGAGCCCTACATATCTTGGAGACCAGACCCTGGTGCATTAAGTGTCGACTGCTTTAACATAGACTGGTCAGGCTATAAATTTTATGCATTTCCACCTTTCAGTCTGATAGGCCGGGTTCTGCAGAAGATCAAATTCGACAAAGCTCAAGGGTTAATTGTCGTACCACAATGGGAAACTCAACTTTGGTACCCAGTGTTAATGAAGCTGTGTGTGCAGGAACCCAGACACATTCCTCGCCGAAAACAGACACTAATATTGCCGTATGCACCGGACAAATTACACCCACTTCATCAAAACCTGAGAATGATAGTATGTCATGTATCAGGGAAAATTACAAACTCAAAGGATTTTCCCATAGTGCCGTTGATATAATTATGCATTCATGGCGGTCAAGAACTAAGAAACAATATCAGACTTATCTTACTAAGTGGCAGTTATTTTGTAGTAAGAATAATATCCAGAGTGAAAACCCAAATTTACATGATGTTGTCAACTTTTTAGAGCAGCTCCATTCCAGCGGATTATCTTACAGTGCCATTAATACCGCTCGGAGTTCATTATCATCCTTTGTGGTACTAAAGGATAACAAATATTCTGTTGGGACTCATCCCGTTATCTCGAGATTTATGCGTGGAGCTTTCAATTTGAGACCAGCGTTGCCCCGTTATATCAACACATGGTCAGTCTCAGATGTACTTAAGTACCTTAAAACCCTGACACCTGCAGAGAAATTATCTCTCAAGCAATTAACTATGAAAGTCGTGATGCTAATTGCCTTGCTTTCGGGTCAAAGGGCTCAAACACTCCAGTTGATAGATATTTGCAATATAAAGATCTCTGCTGAGAAAGTTGTTATAGTTATAGATAAGATGGTTAAACAAACACGACCAGGGTTTCACATTCAGCCTTTAACATTTGAACCTTATTTACATGATGCTGACCTCTGTGTAGTTAAGACTCTAGATGTATATTTAGATAAGACTAGTAGTTGTAGAGGAAATGTAACCAGTTTGTTTATTAGTTATCAAAAACCACATAAATCTGTAGCCACAGAAACCATCTCACGATGGCTAAAGACAGTATTAGCAAGTGCAGGGATTGACACTTCTCAATTTAAAGGACATAGTACCAGATCAGCTGCCACTAGTGCTGCTTACAAGAGTGGTACCACTGTACAAACTATTATGAATGCAGCTGGCTGGTCTTCTCAATGTACATTTAATAAGTTTTACAATAAGAAAACAAACAGCAAGCAATTTGCTGAAGGTGTGTTAACTATTTCAGAGCAAAAATGAAACTTAGTAACTATTTTAGATTGCAATGTGACTTTTATAAATGCCTTATCCTTCAATCCTTATTGATTCAGTTAGTATTGCATATATAACAAATATATTCTCATAATCGAATTTGAATTATGTCATTGGTTAAATACCTATGTTTATTATTGCCACGCTTGAACACGCTTTGAAGTCTCACTTAGGCCCCATCATGTGATTGGTGCTGAAGGAGAATTGAAAGATTAAACGAGACTTACCTAAGTTGAAGTTTGATCGAAATTCTCCGAAGCACACAATCACGATGATGGGGATTAAGTGCCCACCCTAAAATACCCTCCCTTAATTTATTTACCATGGGTGTTTTTATCATACATACATGTATCCAAATGCAAGATATTTATCTTTACAAAAACTCCAACTATATGGATACATGATTGTGTTCAAACGCGGCAGCTGTAAAGAATGGTCAGTTATCTGCTTATCATACGCTCTCACTTAATCCCCATCATCGTGATTGTGTGCTTCGGAGAATTTCGATCAAACTTCAACTTAGGTAAGTCTCGTTTAATCTTTCAATTATCCAAGAGAGTCAATATCACCACGTCTAGACTGCATGCCTCAATAAAATCATAGATTTGAGACTCGAAGAAAAATCTCTGAACATTTTGTTTGGCTCCCAAATTCTGCTAAAAGTGATTCCATACAATAGCTGAAGGATGTTAGCTTTCTGGTAGAACTGGGAGCCAAACCAAAGGTTTAGAGGTTATTCTGTTGTCTGAAACAGGAGAATTTCTCAATTCATTATACCCTGGAACTTCCAATGGACTGGTCCATTCTAGACTATTTAGGGATGTTTTTCTATTTGCACTGTAATCTCAGTAACTTTTAAACTGTAAACAAGACACATTTTCCACTTGCCAGTCCCTAAGATTAGAAACCTTTTGAGATCAGTCTGAGATCTTTCTCACGCATTTGATTGGTCAGATTTGAGCTTTTGCTCAGCAAAAACTTGAATATGACCAATCAAATGCTTGAGAACAATCTCAGACTTAACTGAAACTCTTTATAACTTTTGACTTGCAGCTTCAGATAAGAGGGAAAAATCAAACATTTTCTCTTTTATGTCTGTACCAAACCCTATGGTGTGACTACTCATTAGAATCGTCTGGAAGAGACGATTCTAATGAGTAGTCGCACCACAGGGTTTGGTTCATACATAAAAAATTTTTTTTGGAAATACTCCTCTTATCTGGGAGGCATTGTCTCGTTCAAAATCAAAAACAGCTACAGCCTTTCTCCAGTTTTGATATGAGCTTCTAATGCCAGCATTTTATGGTAGCCAAGGTGCTTGTTATAATTGCTTTTGTCCGAATACGCCCTTCCGCACTGTTCACATTTCCATGGTTTTTCGCCAGTATGAGTCCTTATGTGTGTCGTCAGGGCGTATCGTTTCGAGAAAACTTTCCCACAGAAGGTACAGGGAAACCATTTCACCTCCGCGTCTCCAACTGTACCCTGCATAATCTCGGTACCAAACACACCTGAAGTGAATAAATTAAACCCATTACTCCATAGATACACATTTAATTTATTCCTCCACTGAAGAAGATACGATTCCTTTTTATCCCATTAAGCCATACTGACTCATTTTGACTCATTGCGCAATAGCCTCATACTAACTCATTTTGACACACTTTAATCAACTAGGATATATTGAGATGAGCACTGATAATTATTAATCGCTTATGAGTTAATGGGTTATAGTCACAAATATGTACCATAAGAAATATTTTCTATATTATAGCAGAAGGTACTTAAAGCAGGCTGAAAATAAAGCAGAATGTGAGTTAAGATATATTCTGCTTTACGTTCAACCTGCTTTAAGTAGTCATCTATCTTCAAAACCAGAAACAGGCTATAGGGTAATAGGTTAAGTAGCATTCTGCTTTATGTTCAACCTGCTTTACGCTGTACTATATGGAAATGCGCTCTGGGTTTCATAGACCGGACTTCTAAAGCTTTGCACTACTTTCCTTATCTTAACCCATTATCCCATAAATACGCCTTTTTACGCCTCTAGCTTATGCATCCATGGAGGAAAATCGTTCCAATTTACACAATAATGAATATGTATCATAAGAAATATTTACTATATTCTAGCAGATTTTCGCTTAAAGCAGGCTAAAAGTAAAGCAGAATGTGCCATAAGGCACATTCTGCTTTACTTTCAACCTGCTTTAAGTAGTACTTTGTTTTCAAAACTAGAAACAGGCTATGGAGTAATGGGTTAATGTATGAATAATAAATCAGAAGTGTGAAATGGTATATTTGTGGGGTTAGAAGTTTATCTACCTAAAGGTGCATTGTGTTTTACTTTCAGCCTGCTTTAAGCTTTAATCTACTAGGAAAAAGAAACATAAAATAATAATGATAATAATTATTTTGTTCAGTGGAGGAATAAAATAAAGGCGTTAGGTGTATTTATTGGGTTTTGGGTTAAAGAGCATTCTGCTTTATGTTCAAACTGCTTTAAAAGCTCACTCGTTTTCATAATAGCTACAAACTGCCTGTCGGTCTTTCCAACCAAAAGCTCCATTTCACATTTTTCAAAAACACTCAACCTTTCAATAATTTTGAACACTTTTAATCCATCACTAGTTTTGAAGTGCATTTTTTTTTTTTTTTCAAGATTCTGCTGAAATTCAATGTTTTCCAAGGCATGTATCAAATTTAAGGGTTTTTCAAGACTGAGCAAACCCTCTACTTTTTAAAGCTACCTTTCAGTTTTAATACTTCTCAGCGTCCCTGAAGGCGTGTAGCCTTTCATGTTTCAAAAGATTGCTATTTTCACTAAATTTCCTTCCACAAATCCGACATTTGAACGGTCTTTCCCCTGTGTGGGTCCGGTAGTGTCTTCCAAAGTCAGATCGATACCTAAAAAGCTTCCCACAAAAATCACATTTGAAGTTCACACCAGTTGCTTGCCCGTCCGCGACTGACACACCTGCGAAAATTAAAATACAACATTTAACCTTTTATTCCTAAGCCTGTTTCTAGTCAAGACAGGTGACCAGCACTTAAAGCAGGTTAAAAGTAAAGCTGGATGCACCTTAATGCATCACCCAAAGCATGTTTCTAGTTTTGAAGACCAGTGACCACTTAAAGCAGGTTGAGAGTAAGCATATTGTTCCTCAAATAGCTTAAAAGTAAAGAAAAATTCACCTTTTAAAATTAAAGCAGAATGCACCTTAAGGTGTATTCTGCTTTACTTTCAGCCTGTTTAAGCAAACATCTAGAATAGATTCATACCTGTGTTAATTGGAACTATTTCCTTCAGCGCAGTAATATATTAAATGCGTAAAAATGTGGTTCTATGATGTCAAGTGTTTAAAATACAAATTTCAAGGTACTTAACCACACTTACCCCTAACTCTAAGTGCCTTTACCCAATTTTTTTACTTTCAATATTTTTAACAATTCCTCACATAATATAGACTCTTGCAATATAATATGGCAATCAATGTTTTCCAATGCATGCATTTTTCAAGACCAAGCAAACCCTCTACTTTTTTAATCTACCTTTCAGTTTTGACTGTTCACATGGTCCCTAAAGGCATGAAGCCTTTCATGTCTCAAAAGAGAGCCATTTTCACTAAACTTCTTTCCACATATACGACATTTGAACGGTTTCTCTCCCGTGTGTGTCCGGTAGTGTCTTTCAAAGTCAGATCGATACCTAAAAAGCTTCCCACAATAATCACATTTGAAGTTCACGCCAGTTGCATGCCCACCCGCGACCGACACACCTGCGAAAATTAAAATACAACATTTAACCCTTTACCTGCCATCAGTTCAGTTAGGAAATCGATGGCCATTGATTGCGAGTTGGCTAGCGGTCTGAAATACAGTGGAGAAAACGTTATTCTTCCGTTCAAACGCAAACGCGTTGTAATGAAAAATAGAAAATATCAACTTTTTGAAAATTCTGAGTGGCAAGCAATTTGGAGCCTGATCAGACGCTGGGTTACCCAACGTCTGATTTGGCTCCAAACTGTTTGCAATGAAAGTAATAGTTAAACGTAACCATGGTTATTTGGACAGAAAACATTTTCTCTACTGTACTCTGAACATGGGGCACAAACTGCCAACTTAAACAGAAAACAGTGGTAACCGAACACGCTACAGGGCTTCATGGTTCAAGGGATTAAAATAAATATTATAAGGCTCCAGATATGAGAGTGTAAACTGAACAAATCAAACATTTTCTCCTTCGAGTCAGCACTAAATCCTAAGGTGCGACTACACATTTGAATAATCTATTAGAGACGATTCTATTGAGGTCACACCATAGGATTTAGACAAAAAAATTATCAATTTATAAAACTGATCTTTTCTAAATTTTCGACATCTAAGGGCCTTTTTTAAAGACCCTTAGAGGTCGAAATATTAGAAAAGAGCAGCTTTATAAATCAATATTATTTAAATTCCTGTTTGGAATATTGTAACATTTTATAAAGATTTTATTGTTTTGAAATACGCCCCTTATTTCGAACCCTGAAATATCACTCAGAGAGACTATAATTATGCAATATCAACAACTATGTAGGTTCCAATCTATTACTTTATTTCTTTACAATGTAGACAACAGAGAAACCATTTCTATAACTCAAATGTACACAGTAAATTCAAGCTACATAAACCACCATGCTTCAACTTTTACTTTCGATCGAATGCCTTCCAAATTGATGACAAACAATGGTGAAAGTAGGAAAGTAAATCCAGCATGTTCATGCAAAATCATCCTAGCTAATGGTACACATCCGCAACACACGTTGAAGTTTTATTACGAAACTATTTTCCCCTATTCACCGTCTACCGGTATATAATATTGTTTATAATTGGCAATTTGCCAGTTTCGATCGTAATTAGGATCCTAAATGTTTCACACTTAATTTGCCAATTGAGTCAATTTAACTAAATTCTAAATTTGAGAAATAAACCAAGACTAAAATTTAATGCAGGGCTCAAGACAAGAGGGAGTAACCTGAACAGATCAAACATTTTCTCACTCAGTTCAGCACCAAATCCTACGGTGTAACTACTCATTAGAATTGTCTCTTCGAGATGATTCTAATGAGTAGTAACACCATATGATTTAATGCAGAAATTAAGATTTAAGTTTTTGAAATACTCCCCTTATCTGGAGCTCTGCCAAAATGTTTAAAGCTGTTGATGTATTGGCAATGAAGGGGTTTCTTAACTCAACACTAAATTACTTTTAACCCATTACTCCAAAGATACATGTTTTGAGGCATCTAGTTTATTCCTCCTTTAAAAAAATAGTTCCAGTTTATACAGTCTTGAATATGCTATAATGCACAATAAAAACATTCTATATCTTAGCAGATGGTAGCTTAAAGCAGGCTGAAAGTAAAGCAGAATGCACCTTAAGGCGCATTCTGCTTTACTATCAACCTGCTTTAGGTGGTTAACTTTCTTCAAATCTAAAAACAGGCTATGAAGCAAAGGATTAATTAACAAAAAAACTTTTTTTCACACAAACTCAACTTTCAACTTTCCATCAACTTTGACTCAAACTTTGATTCAAATGAACGATGCCGTGTTTCAACAGGTTACTTTTATCAGCGAAACCCCGGTTACAGATATCACATTTGTATGGTTTTCGGCCCGTGTGAATGTTCATGTGCCGTTGTAGATGTGACTGCCACTGAAAGCTTTTCCCACAAATGTGACAAACATGTTTTCCGAGATCCCCTTCGCTTAAGGTCCTCATAAAGCGTTTGCCAGAGCCTGAAATGAGTAAAGCATGGGTGAAAGTTCTTAAACCTCAAACTATCGAGACCTAATCTATCCAGGGCTCCAGATAAGAGGGTGTAAACTACATTTTCTCACTCATTTCAGCACCAAATCCTATGGCGTTACCACTCGTTAGAATCGTCTCGAAGAGACAATTCTAATGAGTAGTAACACCATAGGGTTTCATGCAGAAATAAAGATTTTAGTTTTGAAATATTCACATTATCTGGAGCTCTGTTTATTTACTACTGAAACTCGAATAAATATTTAACCCATTGCATGCTGGGTAATATTAGGCAGCCATTTTAAAATGTCGTCTGCAGCGGGTATAACCCAAATATTTGCCAAATATTTTAGCAGTTTCGGATAGAATATTGACTAAGCTGCAAATGGTTTTGATCAAAACTGTTTGCCTAGAGGTACAACTTAAAGTGTATCCCGCATGAAATGGGTTAATAGAACAAAATATTTCAAAGGCTAAGAACAGAACAAAAACTTTCACCCATGGTTAACCCATTTTAGGAACGGGTCCAGCACCAAGCACTATTTTGTGTTGCAGTGCCGTAAAATCCAAACTCATCCATCTATTCCAAACATAAATATGAAGAAAAATTTCATTTCTTTCACTTTTATCCCTTTCTTTTATGGCCGTCTATATTACAAAGTTATATGTAGACAGGCAGTTCCCTTCCTCACATGCTCGATGGATTCTGATTTGCCACCTTAACACTTTCCCCATTATAAGCGACTTTTAGCGTATTTAATTTATTCCTCCGCTGAAGAAAATAGTTCCAGTTTATACCCTCATGAACAATTACCAGTACAAATATTTTATATAGCCTAGCAGATTTTAGCTTAAAGCAGGCTGAAAGTAAAGCAGAATGTGCCTTAAGGCACATTCTGCTTTACTTTAAACCTGCTTTAAGTGGTCACCTGTCTTCAAAACTATAAACAGGCTATGGGGTAAAGGGTTAAAACCTTTAACCCATATCCTGTCCATAGTTTTGAAGACATGTGACCACATAAAGCAGGTTAAAAGTAAAGCAGAATGTACCTTAAGACACCTTCTGCTATTCGTTCTCCCTGCTTTAAGCTACCTTCTGCTAGGATAAAGGACATGTTTGTTCTGGTTCATATTTATGATTGTATGAAGTGGAACTATTTTCTTCAGCCGAAAAATAAAATTGAAGGCAAAAAAAGGATGTATTTATGGGGTAATGGGTTACAGCTAGATCATGCCATAACCCATTACCCCATAGCTTGTTTCTAGTATTGAAGATAGGTGACCACTTAAATCAGGTTGAAAGTAAAGCAGAATGTGCCTTAAGGCACATTCTGCTTTACTTGCAGCCCGCTTTAAGCTACCAGCTACTAGAATAATAGAAAATGATTTCTAATTTTGATTATTCAGAACTGCTTAAATTGGAACTATTTTCTTCCTTGGAGTAATAAATTAGAGGCGTCAAAAGGCGTATTTATGGGGGAATGGGTTAAACACAGTAAGCTAGAGGTGATTTGCACCAAAGGCTATGGAGGAACGGGTTAACTGCCACAATTTAAATCTATCCATGTTTCTTGTGTTTTGTAGTCCAATTTTACTTCACTGATCAGCAAATCTTGATAAATTCCAATCAAAACCATCAACGGCAGATTTCAGGCTCAAGATTAAAGGGAGTTAACTGAATAAATTTTCTAACTCATTTCGGCATAATCCAATGGTGTCACTACTGATTAGAATCGTCGTCTCGAAGGGACGATTCTAATGAGTAGTGACACCATAGGGTTTAAAGAAGATTTTTTTTTTTTTTTTTAATCTCTCCTTTAGTCCTTATATGGAGCCCTGCGATAATCTATATCTTTAGTTTATGCTGGAGCCACTCGTGATTCTTGATTGCACCCTTCCTGTTCGACCTAAAACCGCAGACGCTACACTTGAACGGCTTTTCTCCCGTGTGCACCATTATATGTTTATCAAGGCGAGATTTAAACAGGAAGTCCCTTCCACATATGGGACATACGGTAGACTTAGGTTCAATGGCCGAGGAAGCCAGGGGTTGATCCAGAGGCAAGGTAACGTCTGTAATAAAGAGTAGTCATGTTAACCCATTGCTCCATAAACATGCCTTTTTACACCTTATTATTATTCTTACACAAAAGAAAATAGTTCAGTTCAGTTTAGTAGTCCTAGGAAGGCCTGAACATAAAGCACAAGGGTATTCCAATATCATTCCAGATGGTAGCTTAACCATTTACCCCATAAATACACCTTTTTTACAGTTCATACACCAAGAAAACTAGTTCCCACCGTGAAAGTCATGGACATACAACTCCAGGTTTTTCAAATATCTTTCCAGATGGAAGCTTAAATTAGGCTGAAAGTAAAGCAGATTGTTCCTTCAGCTTTATTTTCAACCTACTTTAAGTGCTCACCTTTTTTCAAATTAGAAACAGGCCATTTGGAAATCGGTTAGACCTGGCTCATTCTATCTAACCACTTTAATAAAACCACATGAATAACCCATATGATCTTAGTAGACAGGTGACCACTGAAAGCAGGTTGGAAGTAAAGCAGGACACAAAATAGATTTCTTATTGAGCATATTAATTTTATGACAGTGTTAACAGGGAAAAACTTTCTATAGTGGCGGAATGAATTAGAAGCGCAGCAAAGCGTATATAAGTGTAGAGTAATGGGTTAACCCACTCCTCCGTATACAGTTTCACCCTATAAAAGCCGAAAAAGCTATGCAAGAAGTTCAGACAACAGCTTTCTGATTCACTTTCCACCTTCTTTAACCCATTACACAATAAATACACATTTTTACGCCATTAATTCATTTCTCTACTGAGGAAAAAAGTTCCACTTTATAGTCATCAACATGTACCAAAGGAACTGTTTTCCATGTTCTAGCAGATGGTAGCTTAAAGCAGGTTGTAAGTAAAGCAGAATGCGCCTTAAGGCACATTCTGCTTTACCTTCAACCTGCTTTAAATGATCACCTTTCATCAAAACTATAAACAGGCTATGCCATATAGTATAGGGTAATGGGTTAAGCAATCACATCTCAAAAACTATGAAAGAACTAGAACTTTCTCTATCACTTTCAGCCTGCTTAAAAGAATTGGAACTGTATCACTTTCAGTTAAAGCAATCACCTATATTACACACAACAAGAGAATTGTCAGCAATTAGAATTTTCAATTTTATTTCTTCCGTAGCTCATGCTGAAGCCACTCATGGTTTTTCACCGTATCCTTCCTGTTCGACCTAAAATCGCACTTTCTACACTTGAACGGCTTTTCTCCCGTGTGCACCAGCACGTGTTTATCGAGACGGGATTTATACTGAAAGTCTTTCCCACACACGGAACATACTCCTGAAGAAGACTTTTTTTCGGCGTTGAAAGCAGATTCGTCAATATGTTCGGGAGGGTGGACCACAATGAATTCTGCAATAAAGAGTACTCTGTCAAACACGACTCGTTCTCTCTTACATAACTTCCACCACCTCAGGTGTTAAAACAACAGGCTAGATAAGAGGGAGTAAATTCAACAAATTCAACATTTTTTCACTCATTTCAGCACCAAATCCTATTGTGTGACTACTTATTAGAATCGTCTTGAAGTGACACCATAGGGTTTAATTCAGAAATAAAGATTTTAGTTTTTGAAAAACTCCCCTTATCTGGAGCCCTGATGTCATATCTTATTCAGTCAAACTGGGGAACCAAATATAGTACAATGTTTTCGTGTTTTTATAAAACGGCGAAAAAGCACTGTTTTGGTTATTGAGATCGCTCCAAAATTGGAACTTTACTCCACAGCAAATTCTAGTTTTGATGTACGAGGACTACCTAAAGCAGGTAAAGAGTAAAGCAGAATGTGCCTTCAGGCTTTAAGCTCCCATTTATTATGGCATATATTCATAACTGCATAACAAGATTTTCTTCAATGGAGAAATAAATTAAAGACGTAAAAAGTATTTACGAAGTGCTGGGTTAAGATGATCATGTGGCCTGTGCTATTGTCTGGCATTTTGTCTGCTTTTGGTTTGATACGTGTTACAAATCACTTTTCAACATGGAAACTAAGACAAAACAAACTTTGCCAACAGCAGCTCCAAAGGAGGCATTTACCAGGGCTCCAGATAAGGGGAGTAGTTCAAAAATTAAAATCCTTATTTCTGCATAAAACCCTATGGTGTCACTACTCATTAGAATTGTCTCGAAGACAATTCTCGAAGAGACAATTCTAATGAGTAGTAACACCATAGGAGTTTGTGCATAAATGAGTGAGAAAATGTTAGATTTGTTCAGTTTATTCCCTCTTATCTGGAGCCCTGATTAACCATTACTCCATTTGTGCCTAGTGGATTCTTTAATTCTTATATACTGGATTAGTCCATTTTCAATTTTGTCTAAATTTTCATTTTCACAATTTGTTTTAAATTGAAATTCCTATCAACAAACAGTGTAGACTGATCAGGCGCAGCATTATGAGGCGTCTGATCAGAATCTACACTGTTTCCCTATGTCTCTTTTATGGGATGCTAGGCACAAATTGGGTTAATTATTACTCCACGGAAGAAATCAGAAAACTTTCAGCAATATGTAAATCTTGGATTTTATTTCTTTCGTTGCTGATGCCGACGGTATTCATGGACTTTCACTGCATCCATCCTGTTTGATCTAAACACACAAAAAGTACACTTAAATGGCTTTTCCCCCGTATGCACCAACACGTGTTTATCGAGGCGAGATTTATGGCGAAAGTCTTTCCCACATACGGCACAAACTGTACACTCTTTTTTGGGGGTGATGAGAGCTGATTCGTCAATATGTTCGGGAGGGTGAACCAGGACAACTGTAATAAAGACAGTATTCTGTCAGACAAAGTGCATTCTATCTCAACCCCAATTTGTTCATTTTATTCCCTCTAATCTGGAGCCCTTAGGGCCATTTTATGAAACATAGTTTGACGAAAATGGTTGTAAGTCAGATTCTAAAATTCTCAATAATTATTTTTTTCTCCATCAAATCCTGTCTAGTGACATATCTTTGGAAAAGACGATTCCAAAGAGATGTCACACGACAAGATTAGATGGAGAAATTATATGTATTTTAAAGATTTGACTTACGACCGTTTTTGTCGTACAATGTTTTATAAAACGGGCCCCTGGACCTTTTGAAAATAGTGTACACCCAGATCATTATTTCAAACTAGCTTTAGATGAACAAAAACTCTTATTTCAAAGTTGAAACGTTGCTTAGCCACGTTTTAAATCTGAAATATAGGGATTGTTCTAGATATCTACATTCAACTGTATTCAAATCTCCATGAAACTTCACTGAATGGCCCATAGTTCAACAACAAACCAATTGTCAAACTATAGCAATTCTCTAATCATAATACCAGTTTAATCACCAAATGCTTCAATTTGGAATGTATAATAAAGAAACAATAAATTCATACAAGTGTTTTATTGTGCAATATAACACAGGTAGGAGTTGAGATGCGTAGTGATTTAATTACCAGCATCTCAACGACTACCCATGTTCTATTGCACGATAAAACACTGGTATTAGTTTATATTTCGATTCTGACACATCAATTTAACCACAAGTTGCGCCGACACAACAGCGCTACATTTCTAGGTGTACTCAACAGCACTTCATTTCTTGGCATATGCATTTTCGAAGCCATATTATTTCAGTAATGTCATATTTTAGCCATTACAGCGTGTGATTGTTTAACCCTTTCCCCCATAGAAGCGACATTTAGCGTATTTAATCTATTCCTCCGCTGAAGAAAATAGTTCCAGTTAATACCCTCATGAACAATTACTATTACAACTATTTTATATAGCCTAGCAGATTTTTGCTTAAAGCAGGCTGAAAGTAAAGCAGAATGTGCCTTAAGGCACATTCTGCTTTACTTTCAACCTGCTTTAAGTGGTCACCTGTCTTCAAAACTAGAAATAGGATATGGGGTAATGGGTTAATTGTGAATTGAGTCCTTCTTTTTTATACAGGAGTGTGCGTGAGGTGTGCTAGAATAAACAATAACTGGGTTTACAAGATCCAATTCTTTTATAAACTCTTATTATTTTATATAATGTAATTGTGGCTCCTTGTGCACCTCTATTAATATCAAGCTTCCCAGAAATATACTCCACAGCTCCAAACAACACAGTTAAGCCATTACACCATAAATACACTTTTCTGTGCCTTATGTTAATTCCTCCACTGAAGAATATATGAGCTCTTCGCCATGTGAATCTTGGATTTTATTTCTTCTTTAGTTCATGTTGTAGCCACTCATGATTTTTCACCGTATCCTTCCTGTTCGACCTAAATGCGCAGAAACTACACTTGAACGGCTTTTCCCCTGTGTGCACCAGCACGTGTTTATCGAGTTGAGATTTAAAGTGACAGTCTTTCCCACATACAGGACATATTGCTGAAGACTTTTTTTTTACGATGAGAGCAGACTTGTCAATATGTTCGGAAGGGTTAGCCAGGAAAACTTCTGCAATAAAGAGTATTCTATCAGAAAAGGTTCACTGTATTCTACACTTCTCAGGGCTTCAGATAAAAGGGAGGTAACCAAACAAATCCAGTACTTCAGGGCTCAAGAAAAGGGATTATTTCAAAAGCTAAAATCTATGTCTGCATTAAACCCTATGGTGTCACTACTCATTAGAATAGTCTCGAAGAGACGATACTAATGAGTTGTAACACCAAAGGATTTGGTGCTAAAATGAGTGAGAAAATGTTCGATTTGTTCAATTTACTCCCTCTTATCTGGAGCTCTGGTATTTTCTCAATTATTTCAGCACCAAATCCTATGGTGTTACTATTCATGAGAATCGTCTCAAGACAATTCCAATGAGTAGTAACACCATAGAGTTAAATGCTGTAAGGACATTCTGACTGTTTTTTTTTAACAGTGTAGACCCAGATCAAACAGCTCCTTCAGAAGCTGTCTAATCCAGGTATACACGGCTCTGTTTGACACGAGTTTGCACTCTTTGTTTGGGAAAAAAATCCTTATTTTATTAGCTTACGTAAATTTAGATGAGAGATATTCCAAGTGGGTGGAGTTTTATATATGAATATTCAGACTCCGAGAAACCTCCAGTCTCAAAGTTATTTTTTAACATTCTCAATTTATCCTCCTATTTCAGTGAACAATCAACAAAAGAAACACAAGTCACAAAGAATTTAATGCTAGTATTAACCCTTTCCTCCTCAGTAGTGCCTCCACTTAACCCATTACTCAATCAATATGCCTTTTATGCCTATAATTTATTCCTCCACTGAAGAAAATAGGCCCTTTTAAAGTCATGAATATGTATCATAAGAAATATTTTCTTTAATTATCCTAGCAGATAACAGCTTAAAGCAGGTTGAGAGTAAAACAGAATGTGCCTTAAGGCACATTCTGCTTTACTTTCAATCTGCTTTATGTGATCATCTTTTTTTAAAACGAGAAACAGGCTATGGGGTAATGGGTTATGTGTCACAAATGATGAAATGAAACATTCATTAATAAGGCTTTGGGGCTTTCTGCTTTCCTTTTGGTATTTTCATACAGCAGTATTTTGTCTACTTTTGAGTTGACACAATCTGACAAAAAAAATCAAGGAAACTACAACAAAACAAACCTTGACAATAGTTTTCTTCTGCTTTACTGATACTTTACAGAGATTTATAAAGAAGAAACATTTAATATGCGCCATAAAAATCCAGACTTATTGCACTGCAAAACTATGTAAACCAAGCACCATCGTTATCTCAGGCCCTGAATGTGAGTTTGGTCTAAACTACCAACAATTCTATATATCCAGTAATACTGACAAATATGAAATTAAATGTCACACAATATATAGATCCTAACCAGTAGTAATGACTCTTTGATACTGAAGCTGGTCTTGATCTACAAATCAGAGTTCCCGATAAGGGGAGTACATGTATTTCTAAAATCTAAATCTGTTTCTGATTCAAACCCTATGGTGTCACAACTCATTAGAATTGCCTCGAGGAGACAATTCTAATGAGTAGTAACACCATGGGATTTGGTGCTAAAAATGAGTGAGAAATTGTTGGATTTCTTCAATTCACTTCCTCTTATATGGATCCCTGTATAGAGCCTAGCGGCTAGCTGGTCTTGATCTACACTGATCCCAACCCAACAAGTCTGGATTTCTCACGGCATGACTGGTTTACTATAACAAGGTAACAACATTATCACATCCAAGTAATACTGTAATGTGGATTGAACAACATAGTGTCCAGGAAACAGGACTCAAGATAAGGGAACAGTGAACAGGACCCAAGTCTGCACCAAATCTTATGGAGCGACTCCTCATTGGAATCGTCTCTTAGAGACGATTCTAATGAGTAGTCACGCCATACGGTTTAGTGCGGACATGAAGGAGATGATGGAAATGTTGATTTTAGTCCCTTATCTGAGGTGCTGCTGTGAATCCTGTGTTAAGTGGCCATCCAATAAACATGCAAAGAGAAGAGAACACCAAGGTGGAAGTTAAATACAAGAGGAATAATACAGTATATAACTGTTCAACCTCTTGAAAGGTGGATACGTAAAGCAGGTTGAAAGTAAACCAGAAAACTCCTTCTAGAGCTTTCTGCTTTACTTCTATCTTACTTTAAGCAAACCTCTGTCTTCAACATTGCAAGCAATCTATGAGGGGAAAGGATTTTAACAAATACTCCATCAAGACACCTTTACTCCACTAAAGAATCAGAAAACTCGGCATTGTGAATCTTGAAACTTATTTCTTCCATATGTTATGACGACACAACTCATGATCTTTCACTGTATCCTTCCTGTTCGACCTAAAAGTGCAGACACTACACTTGAACGGCTTTTCCCCAGTGTGCACCAGCACATGTTTATCGAGACGAGATTTATTCTTAAAGTCTTTCCCACATATGGAACAAACTGTACATGGTTTTTGGGTGATGGGAGCGGATTCGTCAATATGTTCGGAAGGGTGAACTACAATGGATTCTGCAATAAAGAGTACGCGGTCAGACATAGTGCATTCAACCATAACCCTTTCCCAAATGGAAGTGCCTTTAAGCACATCCGATTTATTCCTCCACTGAAGAAAATAGTTCTAATTTTCACATTTATAAAGATGTACCAAAAGAAATAACTTTTATAAGATAGCACATGGTAACTTAACCCATTAAGCCATACCGACTCATATTGACTCATTGAGCAATAGCCTCATACTGACTCATTTTGACACACTTTTAATCTACTAGCTTGTATTGAGATAAGCATTGGTAATTGTTTATCGCTTATGAGTAAGTGGGAGCAGGCTGAAATTAAAGCAGAATAAGGTGCATTCTGCTTTACTTTCAGCCTGCATAAAGCTACCATCTGCTTGACTATGTAAAAAAAAAATTATGTCGAATTGGAATTATTTTGTTTAGTAGAGGAATAAATTAAATGTGTTAAAATGTATGTGTTGAGTAATGGGTTAAAACTGCACTATTCCTAAACAGGTACATAGCTAAGGTCTACTAGAACAACATTTTCATCTTGGTTTACGAAGTCATCAGCCTCAAACACTTAGACAGGCCTATTTCAACCCTTTTCCCCATAGAAGCCCCTTTCAGCTCATTCAATTTATTCCTCCACTAAAGAAAATAGTCCCAATTTATATAGCCATGATGAATATGTACCATTAGAAATAATTTCTATATCCTAGCAGATAGTAGCTTAAAGCAGGTTGAAAGTAAAGCAGAATGCGCCCTAAGGCGCATTCTGCTTTACTGTCAACCTGCTTTAAGTTGTCACCAGTTTTCAAAACCAGAGACAGGCTATGGGTAATGGGTTAACTTAACTGAATGAAAATATAGGGACAATATTGTAGATTCCATGAAGAGTTTAACCCTTTCCTCCATAGAAACACCTTTTAGCGCACTCAATTTATTCATCCACTAAAGAAAAGGTCTCAATTTATATAGCCATGAATATGTACCATTAGAAATATTTTCTATATCCTAGCAGATGGTAGCTTAAAGCAGGCTGAAGTAAAGCAAACTGCACTTTAAGGCGCATTCTGTTTTAATTTCAACCTGCTCTAAGTAGTCACCAGTCTCAAAACTAGAAACAGGCTATGGACAATGGGTTAACTGACTGAAATTCAGGGACAATACTGAAGATTCAATGAAGTTTTTAAATCCAACTCAACTCCAAAATCAACTCTGAAACTGATCATAATTCACATTTGCGCACAACTTTTTACAACAAAATCGCCTATGCGTGTTTAGATTACACTTCACTGCGAAAGTTTTCTGACATATTTCGCACTGGTACGGTTTTTCGCCCGTGTGCGTTCTGTAATGTCGCTTGAGCTCCCAATTGGCAGGAAACTGCTTCAAGCAGATATCGCACTGATACATTTTCAGCCCCATCCCCGCTCTGTTCTGTACCAAAGTATGCTGTAGGTATCTTCTTTCTGTAACAAGATAAAAGTGTTCACCTTAGTAGCTGTAACAGCCCTTTAACCCTTTGCCCCATAAATGCGCTTTTTTACCCCTTTAAGATATTCCTACACTGGAGAAAATAGTTCCAATTTGTGCAGTTATGAATATGTATCATAGGTATATTTTCATATGTATATTTCCTGTATCCTAGCATATGGCAAGCTTAACCCATTTCCCAATAAATATGCCTTTTTATGCTTCATTCCTCCACTGAAGACAGTAATTCAACCTTATACAGTGATGAATATGTTCCATAAGAAATATTTTCTTTTTCATAGCATATATTATAGCTTAAAGCAGGCTGAAAGTAAAGTAGAATGTGCCTTCAGGAACATTCTGCTTTACTAAGTAACTTTCAGCCTGGTTTATGTGGTAACCCATCTTCAAAACTAGAAACAGGCAATGGGGTAATGAATTGAAACAGACTGAAAGGAAATCATTTTGCTCCTTAATTCTCTACCCCTCAGTCTTTTTCTAGGATAAATGACCACTTAAAAGTAGGGTGAAAATTAAGCAGAATGCTGTTAAATAGTTCGAAATAAAGCAGAATGCTCCTTACTTTCAGCTTGCTTTAAGCAACCATCTGTCTTTAATGGAAGTCAAGGTCACAAAGTACAAATATACTTTTAACTTTCTAAATTTCCTTTAATTTAGACCAACAAAACAAAATATTACAAACCATACAACAGTACATTTATGTAAACAGTGACTGGAATAAATTATGCTATGATTACTGTAAAACCGGTTTTATTCGCGAGAATATAATTTACGTGTTAATTCGCGAATGTCTCTAGTTTTGAAAATTGGTGACTTCTTAAAGCAGGTTGAAAGTAAAGCAGAATGTGCCTTAAGGCACATTCTGCTTTACTTTCAGCCTGCTTTAAGCTACTACATGCTAGAAATATTGCATGATGTCACAAATTAATACAAAATTGCATTACCCTAAATATTCATGACGCGAAAAATACCTGTTTTACAGTATTAAATATTATCGTTTAACTGTAACCCTTTCCTGAACAGAAGTTTTTAGGACTGACTGACCAACCCATCTAACTTGTAACCTACTCATCCACACAAGAAGTTAAAGAACCACAAATGAATATTGCTTTACTTTCATGGATGCCTTTACAATGAAGAATATATTTCCACTTAAAACAGTAATGAATATGTAAAGTAAGAAATATCTTTTTATATCCTAGCAGAAGGTAGCTTAAAGCAGGCTGAACGTAAAGTAGAAAGCTCCTATAGGAGATTTCTGCTTTGCTTTTATCTTGCTTAAAGCTGTAACTGGTTTTCAGTACCACAACCCTAGTCTTCCTTTCAGTGTAACTGTTTGTAATAAAGAGAGGCTTTGCTGTTGATAAGTTTGGTCTTCTTTTGGAACATTGCTGGAGAAGCTTTATCCGATTTAATATTAAGAACCCCTAATGAGAAATGGCCAAGATTTGTCAATATCAGTGCTCTATGGAAAGTGATTGGCAATTCTAATCAATTGTCGATCAAATAGAAAATTCAAGTTCGATCCCAATTAAGTCTAGTCCATTTTTGGCTCGGACGATCCTCTATGGAATGATAAGTTCTGAAAGGTGTGCGAGTCTAGTTGACTTTTAATGTAGGGTTGTTTTTTATTGCAAACTCAAAAACAATGCAGACCCTGATCAGGATTCCTAAAGGAGCCCTCTGATCAGGGTCTACACTGTTTGCATAGGACAAGACTTAATTTACTCTTCATAGGTAAACTTTGTTCACAACTCATTGTTAGGATACTTCAACAAGAGCCGCATGCGGCCCTAAATCGCTCACCTGGTACCCATGATTACGGTCATGGTAAGTTTTAACTTATTCACCCCACCCACTGGTGGCCATGTTAGGAAGATTATTTGAAGAAAACTGGCAAAGGGTCACCCATGAATCATTATTTGTGTAAAATCATTCTTAAATCAGACCAATAGTTTCAGAGAAAAATATTTTCAAGTTGTTCTATACAGAAATATAAGGAAAACTTGCCCCACCCACTGGCGGCCATGGTTTTTAAGATAACAAAATGATTTCAACAAAATCTGGTAGAGGGTCTTCAATTGACCATTTGTGTAAAATTATTTTCAATTTGGACCAGTAGTTTCAGAGAAGAAGATTTTTAAAGTTTTTACTATACAGTAACATAAGGAAAAGGTGCCCCACCCACTAGCGGCCATGTTTTTTAAGATAACAAAATGATTTCAAGAAATCTGGTAGAGGGTCATCAATTGACCATTTGTGTAAAATTATTTTCAATTTGGACCAGTAGTTTCAGAGAAGAAGATTTTTAAAGTTTTTACTATACAGTAACATAAGGAAAAGGTGCCCCACCCACTGGCGGCCATGTTTTTTAAGATAACAAAATGATTTTAAGAAATCTGGTAGAGGGTCATCAATTGACCATTTGTGTAAAATTATTTTCAATTTGGACCAGTAGTTTCAGAGAAGAAGATTTTTAAAGTTTTTACTATACAGTAACATAAGGAAAAGGTGCCCCACCCACTGGCGGCCATGTTTTTTAAGATAACAAAATGATTTCAAGAAATCTGGTAGAGGGTCATCAATTGACCATTTGTATAAAATTATTTTCAATTTGGACCAGTAGTTTCAGAGAAGAAGATTTTTAAAGTTTTTACTATACAATAACATCAGGAAAACGTGCCCCACCCACTGGCGGCCATGTTTTTTCAGATATCAAAATAATTTTAAGAAATCTGGTAGAGGGTCACCCATGGATATTTGCATGAAATAACTTTCAAATCGGACCAGTAGTCTTTGACAAGAAGAATTTTAAAGTTTTCACTATATAGCCATATAAGGAAAATCTGCCCCACCTGCTAGCGGCCATGTTTTTTAAGATAGGAAATTTATTTTAAGAAATCTGATAGAGTATCACAAATGGCACGTTTGGGTAAAATTATTTTCAATTCGGACCTGTAATTTTTGACAAGAAGATTTTTAAAGTTTTTTCAATTGGTTGCCATGGCAACCAAATTTCAATTGGATGACCTATATTTGAAGAAATCTGTAAGAGTACCCTACAAGGAACAATCCTATGAAGTTTTGATGAAATTGGCCCAGTGGTTTCCAAGAAGAAGATCTTTGAAGAAAAAGTTTGACGACGGACGACGACACAGGGCGATCACAATAGCTCACCTTGGCACTTCGTGCCAGGTGAGCTAAAAACGCAAGAAACGAGCTCTCGCGGTAACACTGCTCATCACATCATTGACTAGCTTTGCTTTGACTGCAACAGTCTTACAAAGGTTCAAACAAAAGGTACAGAATTGTAACCAGGGCTTCAGATAAGGGGAGTATTTCAAAAACTTAAATCTATATTTTTGCATTAAACCCTATGGTGTCACTACTCACTAGAATCGTCTCGAAGAGACGATTCTAATGAGTAGTAACACAATAGGATTTGGTGCTTGATGACTGAGAAAATGTTGGATTTGTTCAGTTTACTTCCTCTTATTTGGGGCCCTGCAAAGTTTGATCTGCTTGGTCCATTATATGTTTTAACTCGTGCGACTTGACATGGCACTTCTGCGAGCTCCTATAATCACACCAGCCACATTGGTACGGCCTTTCTCCGGTATGAGTCCGAATGTGTCTCGCAAGTTGCCAGCCTTGCGGGAAAGTCTTCGTACAGAAGTTGCAGGGAAATCGCTTGACCATGCCCTCCAAACATGATTGTGCCTTACTCTCATTGTTCAGAATCGATATCATTCCTGAAGTATAAACAGAACTCCAGATAACATGGAGTAAACTGTACAAGTCCAACATTTTTGCACTTATTTCAGCATCAAATCCTATAGTGTAACTACTCATTAGAATTGTCTCAAAGAGACAATTCTAACGAGTAGTAACATCATAGGGTTAAATGCAGATATAAAGATATTTTTTTTCACACTTTCTTTTTCATACTTATTTAAGCACCAAATCCTATGGTGTAACTAACTACTCATTAGAATTGTCTCAAAGAGACGATTATAATGAGTAGTAACATCATAGGGTTTAATGCAGAAATAAAGATTTTTTTATTTTTTTTAAAAATACCACCCTTATCTGGAGCTCTGTATAAATTTCATATGCTGGATTCTTTGACAAAATTAAAGATGCAATAGTTATCCCTTTCCTCCACAAAACATTCCTTCCTTCTTCCTCTCATAGCAACCAGTTTTTTCCACAAAACATTCCTTCCTTCTTCCTCTCATAGCAACCAGTGTAAATCACCAATATCACGGCTCAAGATTACAGGACGTAAACTGGCATTTCTAACATTTTTTTTTTTCATGTCTCCACCAAACCCTAATTTGTAACTATTCATTAGAATTTTCTTTAACCCAATACACCATAAATACGCTTTTTTACACCTATTATTCTTTCCTTCATTAAAGAAAATAGTTCCAATTTCAACAGTCATGGATATGTTTCATCAGAAATATTTTCTATATTCTAGCAGATAGAAGCTTAACGCATGCTGAAAGTAAAGCAGAATGCGCCTTGAGGCGCATTCTGCTTTACTTTCAACCTGCTTTTAAAAGTGGTCACCCATCCTCAATATTAGAAGCGGCCTATGGGATGATGGATTAAGAAACAAGCCTAATAAGTAGTCAAACCATGGAGTTTGTGTAGACACAAAAGAGCAGTGTTTAATCCTGTACCAATGAAACTTCAAATGGACCATTCCAGTTTCCGTACAAGTCTAGTCCAGTTTTGAATATTTTTATGTAGGTTTGTGTTTGAAGTTCCAGGAGCCTTCTTACGAAACGTCGTAAGACCAAAACAGTTGTAAGGCAGATTCTTAAATTCCATTCTTATTTATTTCTCTATCTAACCCTGTCTTGTGACATCCCTTTGGAATCGTCTTGAAAAGATGATTCCAACAAGATGTCACAAGACAAGATTAGATGGATAAATCAGAAATTAGACGTTTTTAAGGTTTTGACTTACGACAGGCCTAGGCTTCAGATAAGAGGGGGGACAAAATCTTTCAAACACGTTCTCCTTTATTTCAAAACCAAAGACTTTGGTGTAACTACTTATAAAAAACATCTCAAACAGAGGATTCTAATGAGTAGTCATACAAAACTTTTGAGTAGGCACATAAAGAGTTGTTTTCAGAAATACTCCCCTTATCTGTAGCCCTGTGTTTCACAATGTACTGCAGGGCTCCAGATAAGAGGGGGTAAACTGTACAAATCCAACATTTACTCACTTATTTTAGCACCAAATTCTAATAAGTAGTGACACCATAGGGTTTAAAGCAGAAATAAAGATTTTAATTTTTGAAATACTCCCCTTATCTGGAGCCCTGGTACTGCAAGCTGGAAAACATTGCAGACCCTGATCAGGGTCTAACTACACTGTTTCGGAGCACCAGATAAGGGTAGTTTTTCAAAAACTAAAATCATTATTTCTGAATTAAACCCTATGGTGTCACTACTCATTAGAATCGTCTCTTCGAGACGATTCTAATGAGAAGTAACACCAAAGGATTTGGTGCAAAAAAGAGTGAGAAAATGTTGGATTTGTTGAAATAACTACCTCTTATCTGGAGCCCTGCTGTTTGAATAGGACAAGACTTAGTGTACTCCTTCTCACTACATTTTGTTAAGAATGTGTTAAGTCCTCCATATAGGGTTCAATGGGTTAAATCCGTATCACATCGTTGACTAGATATATTATTATTGCAGCACTGACTGGTTGAAACAAAATTGTAATAGAAAATTTAGTATTTCAATGTCAGCTGACCTATACATAGATCTATTTTAAGAACATAGTTGGATCGGGTAGGCCCTCTCTATGTTTGATCTCATGTGACTTGACGTGACACTTTTGTGCGCTCCTATAGTCACACCAAGCACACTTGTACGGTTTTTCCCCGGTGTGTGTCCGAGTGTGTCTCTCAAATTCCCAGGCTTGATTGAAGGATTTCGTACAGAAGTTGCAGGGAAATCGCTTGGACACACCCTCCAAACATGATTGTCCCGCAACCACTTGTGCCCTGCTTTTATCGTACAGAACCAATGACATCGCTCCTGAAGTATAAATTTCAAATGCTACGGTCTTCAACAAGAAATTGAACATACAGTCAGTGATAAATTTAGAAATCAGATGAATGAGTCCTCGGGATGCACATTCTGTAAAACAATGAGTCCTTGAGACAAACATTGAGTCCTTGAGGTGACAAATGAACCCAATATCCAATAACTTATTTCTAGTAACTTATTTCTAGTTTTGAAGACAGGTGACCACTTAAGGCACATTCTGCTTTACTTTCAACCTGCTTAAAGCTACTATTTGCTTATGAGTAATATGTTAATAAAGGCCAGAAAAGCTATGGGTCCATGGGACTCGCAACTTTTTAAATAATGAGTCCCTGGTAAATTTAATGAATATAGGACTCGGGATGCACAGGTAAAATTGTCACTGCATACATCAATTTTCCATTGCATTCATAGCAATCAGAGAAAATATTCATATTCAGGGATCCAGATAAGCGGGAGTAAATCGAACAGAGAACATTTTCTAATCTTGCTCAAATCAGCTGAAAATCATATATTGTTACTCCTCATTGAAATTGTCCAAGACGATTCGAATGAGTAGTGACACCATAGGGTTTAATGCAGAACAACAATGATGACTACATCTGGGGTATAATCAGGGTTAAAGATAAGGTCTTGATGCAATTGAGTTTACTCCTTGTTATTTTACAGAATTGCTTATTTGCAATTTTAATTGGGTTTTGGCATTTTTTCTTTATTGGGTATTAATCATAATCTGATAGCTTTTTAAAAAAATTATTTGCTTTTTGCTACATTTCCTTGCTTTTTGTTTCCTTATTGAGAAAAACAGTTGCTTTTTCCACAATTCTTATCTTTAACCCTGTATAATATAAGCTTGTTTTGTACCGGAACATCGTACAGGTTTTCTCCACCTTAGTACCTTAGGCTGCCTCTATCTACTCAACATTTGCACCACAAACGAACATTCATAAGGCTCCAGATAAGAGGGAGTAAACTGAACATATTCCTCATTTCTCACTTATTTCAGCACCAAATCCTATAGTGTTACTACTCATTAGAATCGTCTCTTCGAGACGATTCTAATGAGTAGTGACACCATAGGGTTTAATACACAAATTAAGAATTTAGTTTTTGCAAAACTCTCCCTATCTGGAGCTCAGCTGCTTCTCCACATTTGCACCACAAATGAATATTCAACAAGTGTTGAATACAGGTGGCAGCTTAGACAAGATTAACTTTTTCTCACATGACTACCCTTGTTTTCTATAGCGAACAACGATCACGAATATCCTTAAATTTCCAACATGTGTGAGATCACTTTTGATGACGTCACTCTAACGTCACTATTTATAACGGCGTTTTGACGTCACCGGGGTTAAAAAAAAATGCATATTGCTTAAAAAAATAGCTTAAATCGTTGTTAATGTGAGATAAAGAATCTGTCACTCGTCGATGTTTAAAACAAGTTGATCTCAAACTCGTCTAGAATAGAAAAGTTATTAAGCTCACCAAGGCTCGCTTAATAACATTTCAATTCTAGACTCGTTTGAGATCAGCTTGTTTTAAACATCGACTCATGACAGATCCTATATGTGTGTGCTATACAGCGAAACCTCTATATTACAACCAATAATGTCTCCTCCAAATCATTAATATGCCTCAGATTAGCAGCTTAAAAAACTTGAGAGCAACCACTAAATACAATAATCACTTTTAATCACACCAACTGGAAACAATTTTTCCTAAACAAAAACAACACAGTCATGTATGTTTATACACCAAGTCTTGTAATATAGTCAATCACCTCTTGTTAAGGGTGTATCAATGTCATAAGCGATATTTTCAAAGTATCAAACTTTTTTTCTATCATTGTTATTTTGGAAGAGCTATTTATGATGAATGAAAAAATGGAAAAAAATATATATGGTGGTGTCCTTTTTTTTGAGCTACAGCGATTTGAAAAAGGTATGTCAAGTTTGGACTTTTTCTCTCAAATTTTACCCATTCAGAGTACAAGCTTCAGTAAAATCTATTACAAAACAAAACAAACATGGTAATTTGTGTTTTCATGATTTATTCCATGTCTATGGTGGTATTTTCACATATAGAAACCAAATTTAGACAAAGCAGGCACTAGGTTTGAACAATATGGATCCTCGAATATCACAAATATGCTTTTTATAGGGCATGATTTTATTAGATTTTTTATTTTATGAAAAAAAAGTAAAAAAGTTTGAAAATGAAATAGTTCTAGTATTAAACTTTTTCTTATATTCTACCAAATGAAAGCCAATGCTAAGGCAGTTTAAGATATGAAAAGAAATTGAAAGGTCAGTGTTGAAAATTTTGAGTTATTAAAGTAAAAAGAATTATCCCCCCTTACAAAATTTACAAAAAAGTACCAAATCGATGATATTTAGAGCTTTATAAATTTCACATTTGGTGCCTTTTTTTTCTTAAATTAGTTTTTGTATGAAGAAATACTACCATAGACAGGAAATAAATAACACAAAACCAAATTATCATATTTGTTTTCATTTAAAATGGATTTTATTGAAGCGGGCTGTTTGAAAAGGACAAAATAAGAGGAAGTGGGTGGGGTAAATTTTACATGGCCATGGAGCCAACTGTTGTTCACCAAAATGTACACTTTTTCTATTTTTTCATTCATCTTAAATAGCTCTTCAATACAAAACCATCATAAAGTGTTTTCATATACTTTGAAAATTTCTTAAAGTCATGACATTGATACACCCTTAAGTGGACTTAGTTAAAACGTGGCTATTTTGGTATGTTCGAACGATCAAATTTGGAGTGTACTAGGCTGTTGACTTTCTTCTTCTTCATAGTAATGCCGTATAACATGTCTAATTCTTTTTCTCTCGAAAAAGAGTAACATTCCAAGATTTTTTCTTGATCTTGATGTGGCTACTCAAAGCAGGCTAAAAGTAAAACAGAAAGCTTCAAATAGAGCCTTGGGTTTTATTTTTAGTCAGCTTTAAGCAACCACATATCTTTCAAAAGAGAAAAATGCAGTGATGGAAAGGCTTGATGCAGGACAAAAGAAATGCAGAAAGCTCCCCAAAAAGAGCTTTCTACATTACTTTGATCCAGCAATTGTCAAAAATCTTCTTTGATTGACCCACTCATTGTAGGTTAGACATACACAAAACTGACAACTTTAAGAACATACTGATTCCAACCAACTGTCAATCACAGTATTATTATTGATCAAACCTCAGGGTCCGAGATTATAAAGCTTTTGCGTTGAGTCTAAAGTTGTTCTCAAGCATTTGATTGGTCAGATTTGAGCCTAGGCTCAAATCTGACCAATCAAATGCTTGAGAAGACACTCAGACTCAGCTCATACGCTTTATAACCTTGAAGCCTGGTTAAGGAGAATTGTTTCAAATATCTACCTCAAACCCTATGTTGTGGCCACAGGATTAAAAGTGTTTGATACTCTTGACACTAATTTGGAAATAATTTTAAGAACAGTCGTGTAAAAGCCTTTATAGGATTCTACGACGTAATATATTCAGAACAGTAGCAGAAATTATCGTTCAAGACGAAAACATTACTTAGAGTTCATAGAGTTAAGCTTCATTTGCTGCAAGTGTGTTATTTTGTGCGATTTCAACGATCCTTTTTGATTGAAGCTTTTTCCACACATATCACACGAATACGGCTTTTCACCCGTGTGAATCATAAAATGACGCTTCAGAATCCAATTAGCCGCGAAAACCTTTCCACAAATAGAACAAGTACAGGTTCCAGCTGAATCTGTCGAGCCCGGGCTTGTAAAAGAAGTAAGCAGGGCTGGGTCTGCAGAAGAGCCCAGGGCTGAAAATGCCACGCCCATATTCTGTGATCCTCGACTGGTACCAGATACAAGCTGGAAGTCTGAAAATCCAAAGAAAATGGTGAACTAGTCTGTGGATGCTTTGCAGGTTTGGACATTAACCCATTACTCCATAAATACACCTTTTTACGCCTCTAATTATTTGTTCACTATGGAAAGTAACCCAAACGACGAAGTCCTGGGGCCCGTTTCACAAAACTTCATTTGACAAAAACGGTTGTAAGTCAAAACATCAAAATACATTTAGTTTCTGATTTCTCTATCTAATCCCCTCTTGTGACATCTCTTTGGAATCGTCTTTTCAAAAAGATTTCTTTTCAAGACGATTCCAAGCAGATGTCACAAAACAGAATTAGATGGAGAAACAAATAATAATTGAGACTTTTACAATCTGACTTACGACAACATTTGTCGTACAAAGTTTTATGAAACGGGCCCTTGGACATTGAGTACACAAGTCATGTCCAGTATTTATCTCCATATGGCAGCTTTCACAGGTTGACAGTACACTGCAGAATGCACCTTAAAATGCTCCGTAACCCATTACTCCATAGATAAGCATTTTTGCGCTTTCAATTTATTTCTCCACTGAACAATATAGTTCCAATAGAAAGTCATGAAAATGTGTTTTATAAGAAATGTTTTCTATATCCTAGCAGACGGTGGGCTAAAGCAGGATAAAAGTAAAGAAAAATGTGTCTTCAAGTTCATTCTGCCTGCATTAAGCTACAAATTGTTTGGAAAGAAAAGATATTTCTTACAGTGCATATTCATGACTATACAAAGCAGAACTATTTTCCTCAGTGGAGGAATATATTAAAGTTATAAAATGACAATACTTATGGTGTAATGGGTTGACCCCTAAACTAAACTGGTCATATGCACGACCATGTGACTTTTCAGATTGGATTTCTGATTGAAAGTTTTGTCACAGAGTTGACACTTAAAGGGTTTATATCCTGTGTGTATCCGCTGATGACGATCAAGATGCCAAGACGAGGGGAACGTCTTCCCACACATGTCACAAGACACGCCCTTCCCCCTAGCAAGAGATCTTCCTACCGTCACTGCAATGATAAAATGTACAGATGCAGTGGCCATGCATTGAAATAAAGACCAAGACTCCCCACCATTTAACCTTTTCCCCACAGAAGCGCCTTTTAGAGCATTTAATTTATTCTTCCGCTACAGAAAAAAAGTTCCCATTTATACAATCAAAAATTTGTACCAAACTAAATTTTCTATATTCCAGCAAGTGCTAGTTTAAAGCAGTTTGAAAGCAAACCAGAAGGCACCTTAAAGCACATTCCACTTTACTTTTAGGCCGTTGTAAGCTTCCATTTGCTAGTACAAAGAAAATATTTCTCAAGACATATGATTACATAAAGTGAAATAATTTTCTTCAATGGGAGTATAACCCATAACCCCCTAAAAACGCTTTTTTACACCTAATTTTTTCATCCACTGAGGAAAATAGTTCCCACTTAATACAGTCATGAATATGTACCATAAGAAATATTTTCTATATCCTAGCAGATTTCAGCTTAAAGCAGGCTGAAAGTAAAGCAGAATGTGCCTTAAGGCACATTCTGCTTTACTTTCAACCTGCTTTCTGTTGTAACCTATCTTCAATATAAGAAACAGGCTATGGGGTAATGGGATAAACTAAAGGTGTCTAAAACAAAATCATCTTTATGGATTTCTGAATTAACCATTTCCTTCATTTATTCACAATACAATGTCTTTATATAGCCCCTTTCTTCACATAAGCACCATGACACCTAGCCCCAAGGTAATACAGCGTCGAGTTCCAGTCAGAGATCATTCTGAAGCATTTGACCTATTAAAACCTTGAGAACAATCTCAGACTCAACTCATATAAGCACAAAAGGAGTTTTCTACTTTATTTTCATCTTGCTCTAAGCCCCTATTTTTTTTAGCGATCACCTGCCTTGAACACAAAATTACCATTCATTCATTGTTCCTGACTGACTCAAATTTGATCAAAGTTGGATGAAGATGATACATTACTAACTGTGAAGTCAGTGTTTACCAACATATCTTTTAACTCCAATCATAACAAACTGCAACCACAACCAACCAATCAGAAGTATCAACTCCAATCATAACAAACTGCAATCACAACCAACCAATCAGAAGTATCAACCAATCAGAAGAATCGACCAATCAGAAGTAACAACCAATCAGCTACAAGTATTCAGAGAACATCCAAACCATGAAAAGTCAACTCTTTGCACAACAAAATAACTCATCTCAATACCCCTTGAAATTAAATTCATTCCTCAACTGAAGAAAATAATTCCATCAGACTACTTCACGTGGCTCCCTCAATGTTTGCCATTCTGTCAATCCATCTTTAGGACAAATAACTGTGAGAAAAGCAATTTGTACAATTTTAAGGTTTATAAACAGATACACTGGGTGTCCCATATTTTAAGATTCTTACGGTAAAGTACTGCTATGTTTCAATACAAAATTTAAAAACGGCTCCAGATTAGAGGGAGTTAACAAAATATTTTCAACATTTTTCCTTTATGTTTAAACCAGAACCCTAAATTGTGACTATCAGTACTCATAAGAATCGTATTTTCAACACAATTTTATCCCATTACCCCATAAATAAGCCTTTTTTCTCCTTTGAATTATTTATCCATTGAATAAAATCGTTCCATTTTATACAATCATGAATGTGCACCAAAAAAATAATTCCTATAACTTAGCAGATAGTAGCTTAAAACAGGCTGAAAGTAAAGCAGAATGTGCCTTGAGGCACATTCTGCTTTACTTTTAACCTGCTTTAAGCGCTTGCCTGTTCTCAAAAGTAGAAACAGGCTATGGAGTAAAGGGTTAATGAGTAGTCAGCAGTCAGTACACCAAAGCTATGCTCGGGTAGAAAAATTCTATATCTTGAAATACTCCACTTAACCGTAGCCCTGAAGAGCTGAGCTAACTCAAAATGCTCAAAGACACAATTGTAAGCCCTACTTCCAACAGAACACCATCATTTCGCACCATACAAAAACAGATGTTCTAGAACCTTAATTGTTCATACTTTGAGTTATCCTAAATTGTTCTGCGCTTGTACAGCATGCTGTCTCATATGAACATTTAGGTTGCTGCTTTGCGTGAACTGTTTATGACAAACTGGGCACTGGTACGGGCGCACACCCGAATGGATACGAAGATGAACATTAAGGCGACTCTTGAACTGGAAGCCACGCCCACAAATCTGGCAGGGATAACGGAAAATCATCCTCTCCTGGGAAGAGCGTGAATCTACATCTGAAAGAAACAAGGTGTATGTTAGCTGCTGTGTCCCTTCCTCTGGGCCGTCTGGTCTGCTGGATGCTCTGTAAATAAGTCTTGTTCACAAGAAGCTGTTCAAGCTACCATATTAATAGTCAACCCCCTCCCAACCAATCAATGTCCAAGACTCAAACAGGTATGATCCGCTTTGATTTTGAAATTTATTTTTTCAGTCAAGTCACTGATATACATCATGGCAAGCGAGGGTACCTAACCCAATACCATTACCAACTAACACCGAGTTAGGAGTACTCGTCTTTAATGCCAAGCACATGCAAGGAGCTACTACTTTATATTTTAACAACTTAGGAGTGTCACCGCCGGTGATTGAACCAGGAATCATCTGTACCCGAGGCAAGTGGTATAAAACAATACAGTTTTTTTCCAAATAAACAGCAAAGACTTGGTTATAGCAAAACTTCGTAAATAGCAAATACTTCGAAAACAAAAACAAACTTCATAAATAGGTTTTGTAGAGTTTTATTTTTTGCTTAAAATATTGACACATATTCACCTAATACAGAGGTATAACCATGATCCAATAAATTATACATGTTCAATCAATGTCATTAGTATAAATTTTACTCTCATTTCACAAGTAAAACTGCAACAATCTCAGTATACTTGTTCAAAACCAAAGTTCTCCCGACTTCTGCATACATATATATAATAATAGTAATTTCATACTTACTAGTGCAAAACCCTTTTGATATAATGCATGTTTACCCGACATCATTTTCACCATCATAACTTACTCATTTCAGAGTTAATATTATAACATATCGGGAAACCGTAGCATCAAATTCTACATTAAATCGCTTATTCAGAATATATTCCATCCGTTTTCACTGAAAACAAAGAGCCAGGAACAAATTCAATCAGTCAAGAGTCGTAAAAAGTTCTTTCTTCTGATTGGTCGCTTATGAGGGGCTGCATGATTTAATTTAATCCTCTAAATGGGTCACTATATTTATTCAGAGCTGTATCATAGGGTCAAGTATAAAAGTTGGACAAAATACAGTCAAACCTGTATTAACCCATTTCTCCATAAAAACATCTTATAACACCTTTAATTTGTTCTTCAATTTAAGAAAACAGTAACAAGTTTTATAGTCATGAATATGCACCACCAAAAAAAGGAAAAAGTTCCTATATCCTAGCACGAAGCGTATTCTGCTTTACTTTGAACCTGCTTTTAAGTAGTCACCTCTTTACTTTGAACCTGCTTTAACCCTTTGAACCCTAGTCCCGCATATAGGCGTGTTTTTCAAACAATGTGCATGTGAATAGTACACATGTCCTATGCAAACAGTGAAGACCCAGATCAGAGGGCTCCGAAAGGAGCCCTCTGATCAGTCTTCACTGTTTGTCACAATGCCAATTATTGACAAAAACAACCCTTAAAAGTCAGAAATAGACAAGACTAAAATGGAAACTGGAATTGTCCAATTAAAGTTTCAGGGAGGAAAGAGTTAAGTAGTCACCTGTCATTTCTTATGATTCATATGCACGAGTCATTTTCTTCAGAAAAATTGAGTGCATAAAAATACATATATCTATGGAGTAATGGGTTAGTGTATACTGGGCTTTACCTATACCGGCAGGTAGACATTACTAGATCAGAGTACAGCCAAACGAGAGTTCTCAGGGCTCCAAATAAGAGGTAGTTTTTTCAACAAATCCCACATTTTTTCATTATTTTTAGCACCAAATCCTATGGTGTTACTACTTATTAGAATCGTCTCGAAGAGACAATTCTAATGAGTAGTGACACCATAGGGTTTAAATCAGAAATAAAGATTTTTGTTTTTGAAAAACTACCCTTATCTGGTGCTCTGTGTTCTGATATATTCAGGGGGGCAAAATATGTATTCTTAACCCTTCTCCTAATGAATATTTATATTTGAAACTCCGCCCACCATGAATATCTATCATCTGAACAATTACATTAATCAATTTATAATGTAAGGAATAACTTTTCCTTGAGGAAAGAGTACACACCAGTGTGGTGACAAGATCCTTTTAGAAAACAGTGCAGACCCAGATCAGACAGCTCCTTCTGAGTAGTCGTCTCAGGTATACTGCAATACTCTCCTAATCTGAGGCTCTGGCTTAGCATGCCTCAATCTTCTCTACATGAGTTCAAGAAACGAATTTCCATCATGAGTTCTCATTAATAATGAAGAATAAAATTGCCAGCCTAAAGCAAGGAGCTTTCTGTTCTACAAAGTCGCATTTCTATTGAAAAGTTGTATCGTACATACAATTTTTTTTCATTATTTACAATATTATAACCATCTTATCCAGAGCTTGGATTAACTCATTACCCCATAAATATATATGCCTTTTTATGCTTTCAATTTATTCCTCCACTGACGAAAATAGTTTATAGAGTAAAACTAATTTTTGTTCTATATTCTAGCAGATGGTAGCTCAAAGCTGGCTGAATGTAAAGCAAAATGTGGTTACCAGTCTTCAAAAACTTAGAAACAGGCTATGATTGAAGTATGGGGTCAAGGGGGCCTCTACCTACCCTATGCAAGTACCAGTCATAAATTGTCATTATTGATGCTGAATACAGGGGCCAGCCGAATGCAAGGAGCACTATTTTTAACCCTTTCCCCCCATAGAAGCGCTTTTTCGCGGATATGATTTATTCATCCGCTGAAGAAAATAGTTCCAATTTAATCAGTAATGAATATGTGTTATAGGGAATATTTTCTATATTATAGTCACCTATCTAAAGTACTAGAAAGAGGTTATCAGGTAAAGGGTTAAAACCTACCCCCCCCCCCCCCCCCCCCCCAAATCTAACAGCTGCCTATGCAAAATCCATTTGAATGGTCCCTTAGTGCTTCTTCCACTGAATATTCATGTATTTAAAACTCTGCTCACTTAGAGTAACTATTATCTGAGCTTTGACATTAGCTAAAAAAAATATGGAAGACTTTTCTCACTTATATAAAGTTAAAAGAGAAGACTCATATCAGACAGATCCTATCAGGAAAGCGTCAAACTACTCTTATAGCAGGAGAAGGGGTTAACAAGGTTTGAACTCTATTTCTTAGACATGAACAGGGTGCCAGATAAGATAGAGCAGGGCTCCAGATAAGAGGTAGTTATTTCAACAAATCAAACATTTTATCACTCATTTCAGCACCAAATTCTATGGTGTTACTACTCATTAGAATCGTCTCGAAGAGACGATTCTAATGAGTAGTGACACCATAGGGTTTAATTCAGAAATAAAGATTTTAGTTTTTGCAAAACTACCCTTATCTGGTGCTCTGTAGAGAATTCTGAACTATTCAATTTTTTTCTCACTCATTTCAACACTAAATCCTATGGTGCTACTACTCATTAGAATTGTTATGACGAGTTGATTCTAATGAGTAGTATGTGACACCATAGGGTTTGATGCAAAAATGAAGATTTGTTTTTTGAATACTCCCTTTATCTGGAGCTCTGCAAATCTTCTAAAATTCTAGGGCAAAGACTTCAACACAGCAAATTCAATCTTACAAACATATTTCAAAGGTACCGCCATCTCTTGTACGAGATAGGACTATACATTTACACAAACTTCCCTTCTGAAGTTTATAATGTGTTTTCCATAGCAATGATTTTCATACATTTTTGCACATTGAGATTCGAACATGAGAATCGAACAAGGACAGTTTTATTTTTCCTCATAACTGGGACTTAAAGATTTGCAGAAATTGAGAGAGAAAAGATTTATAAAGTTGGAACTATTCTCTACTTACTGTAGGCTCTCGACGTCTTCTGTCCGGGGATGAGTCACGCATCAGTGTATAAAAACTTAACCCATTACTCCATAGATACACAATTTTATACCTTTAATTTATTCCTCCACCGAAGAGAATAGTTCCAATTTATAGTCATGAATGAGTATCTAGATATATGTTCTGTATTCTAGCAGATGGTAGCTTAAAGCCTTAAGACGCATTCTGCTTTACTTTCAACCTGCTTAAAGTGGTCACCTGCCTCGGACTGTCTTCAAAACTAGAAACAGGCAATGGAGTAATGAGTTAAATAATTCAACTGTCAAATCCTTATTTACCAGAATGGATTTTTTTCAAATCTCAAAATTGTACAGCAATGTGGTGGTAGGGCGCATTAAAAACATTAAGGATATCAATTTTAGCTTCTATGGACCAAAACGCACGATCTCAACCCAACAATACATTTCAATTAAACATAAGACATTGTCAAATTTGGATTGAATTTTTCTTACATTCAGGAAATCACATGAACAGTTTTTTAGCCAAATTAGGTAATATAATGCGATAATATTGTGATAATATTTTAGACCCCAAAGATTCATCAAATCTGCACCCAACCAAAAGAAAATTAAAAATAATCTGTCGCTATTTCAGGGGAACAACAAACCAGATGTTTATTTTAGCACTCAATGCATTACTTTTAGTAGCATAGTAAAGCAGAAAAGCTCCACAAGAAGCATTCTGTACTACTTTTAAACTGCATTAACCCTTTCCCCCTACAGCCAAGTGCAAATCACAAATATCAAAATCTGGCTGGTGACTGCATAAAGCAAGATGAAAGTAAAGCAGAAAGCTCCTGCAAGGAGCATTTTGCTTTACTTTCATCTTGCTTTATGCTGTTACCTACATTCATTACAAGCGATTGTTATTTTTAATAATGAATGCTTATAATTTATCTAGGTGCTTTCTGCTTTACTTTCAAATTGCTTTATGCTGTTGCCTGCATTTATTACCAGAGATGGTTATCTATAATTAGTGCTTATAACTTATAGACGCTTTCTGCTTTACTTTCAAATTCCTTTATGCTGTTACCTGCATTCATTATCAGCGATGGTTATTTATATTTTAGACCTTGTAATTTATAGGAGCTTTCTGCTTTACTTTCATATTGCTTTAAGCTGCCACCTGTATTCAATACCAGTGATGAATATTCAAGAATGGAACTTTTTTATCAGGGCTTCAGATAAAAGGGAGTAAACTGAACAAATCCAACGTTTTCTCACGCATTTCAGTACCAAATCTTATGGTGTCACTACTCGTTAGAATCGTCTCGAAGAGACGATTCTAACGAGTAGTGACTCCATAGGGTTTAGTACAAAAATAAAGATTTTAGTTTTTGACCCTTTTTGGCCCTTATCTGTAACCCTTTTATATGGAGGAGTAGGTAGAGGCAGTGTGAGGTGCTCTGTGGAGGAAAGGGTTAAGCCACCGTCGGAATTCAGAAAATTTCAGTTATCGTTCAAACATGGTGGGACTATACATTTTGAAAACATCGGTTTTTATCATAAATGGGGCAATAGATGGATGGGCAGTGTTAATTATCAATATAAGCAAAATAAACAATCAAATAAATTCATAATGGAATTCAGGGCTCCAGATAAGAGTGAATAAACTGAACATTGCAATCTAACCCATTACCCACACATGTATGTCTTTTTTATGCCTTTAATTTCTTCCTCCACTGAAGAAAATAGTTCCTCTAAGTCCTCATACAGTCATGAATATGTTCCATAAGATATATTGTCTGTATCATATCAGATTGTAGTTTAAAAGCAGGCTGAACGTAAAGCAAAATGTGCCTTAAGGCACATTCTGCTTTACTTTCAACATGCTTTAAATGGTCACCTGTTTTCAAAATGAGAAACAGGCTATGGGGTTATGGGTTAAATTCCTTATTAAATATTTCTCCATCAAACCCTATGTTGTGACTACTCATTAGAATTCTCCTCTTTTAATGAATCTAGCAAGTAATCTTATCATAGGATTTGGAAGAGACATAAGAATGTTAGTATTTTGAAGCACTCACCTTATCTGGGGCCCTGAAAGAGCATTTTAAATTCATACATATAAAGAACACCCAAACTGGCACAAGATGTTTTCATTTGAGTCTCAAGAATGGAGTCTCGACAAAAAAAGTTCTGATAACTATGAACAGTCAAACTTTGTGGTAAACTCAATACTCCATAAATGTGTTTTTACGCCTTTAACTTATTCCTACATTCAAGAAATTACTTTCATTTTATACAGTCATGAAAATGCACCACAAGAAATATTTTCTACATCTTAGCATATTGTAGCTTAAAGCAGACTGAAAGTAAAGCAGAATGTGCTTTTCTTTCTGCCTGCTTTACACCAACACTTGTCTTAAACACCGACGTAATCATAAGACTTATGAGGAAATGCTTTACGGTAGAACAAAATTTAAGCAGAAAGTTTCTAAAGCAGCTTTCTGTTTTAGTTTTGTCCTAAATAAAGGTGACGTCTGTTTTTTAAAAAAAACTTCTGATTTCGATGTATATACCACAAGTTTGACTGCGAAAAGGTTTGAAATGATAAGAGTTCCAGATAAGGCGAGTATTTCCAGTACTTAAATTTCTTAACCAAACCCTATGATGTGACTATTCATTAGAACTGTTTCTAAGAGAATAGTCGCAAAACTGGTATTTATTGAGATATCAAAGACATTACTCTCTATATACGCCTTTTTATGCTTTAAATCTATTCTTCCACAAAGGAAAATAGTCAGTAACCATAAGATATATTTTCTATATATATTCTAGTAGATGGTACCTAAAGCAGGCTGAAAGTAAAGCAGAATGTGCCTTAGGCGCATTCTGCTTTACTTTCAACCTTCTTTAGATGGTCTCCTGTCTTTAAAACAAGAAACAGGATATTGAGTAAAGGGTTAAGGAGTTACCCGTAAGGAGAAAACCTAAATGTTTGAAATCAACTCGCTCTGATCTGGAGCAATGTAATACGCTGTGTTTCAATCTCCTGCCAGTAAGGGTGAATACAGGGGTCAAGATAAATAAAACCTGTGCTTATTTAGCCAATTACCAACAATTAAAACCTACTGCTGCAGGGGTCCGTTTCATTAAACTTTGTACAACAAAAACGGTCACAAGTCAAAACTTTAAAATACATATAATTTCTGTTCAAGTTGACTCCAAAGGGATGTCACAAGACAGGATAAGATGGAGAAATTAATATTGAGACTTTTATAATCTGGCTTACGACATACAAAGTTTTATGGAACAGGCCCCAGGTGCTTCTGCAATTATATCTCAATCAATTTAAAGTGGCATGAATCTTTGTCGTATAAAACCTCTCATCTCAAACTTCCCAACATTTTTATCTCACAGGGCCAATACAAGGACACAGAAATCAGACTTCAACTCAACCAACTAGCACAACAAAGCTTTGACCTGGGAGCAGATAAATTTCAGTTACTAAAATCGTTATGTCTGCATCAAACCCTATGGGGGTGCTACTCATTAAAATTTCTCAGAGGGATGATTTGCATGCGTAATCACACCATAGGGTTTGGTACAGACAGGAAAAAATGTTAGAAAACTTTATTTCATTCCCCTCTTGTCAAGAGCCCTTTATAAGTGCAATGATTTTAAAAATATTTCTTTCAGCTTAGTTTCAAGTATCATTCTATATGAGAGTCTCATATTATGAGACGGACTTCAACCCCTCAAAAACTGCATGGAAAAGAGACAACACACTTTTTCCACATCTCGCCAGTAGCCACATGTCTCAAGAACAGAACAACATATTTTTTCACATTCTCAGTTATATCTTGCAACACAAAATTTAATGCACTTTACATGATCTTCTCTTTCCATTAAATATGATGGAAAGAACTCATGTCTGGCTAGTGGAAATCAATTTTGTTAAAGAGAAAAATATCCATATCGGCAAGTGCTTTTGAAAATCTTTAGAAAAACTAGAAAAATTCCAAATTTCACAAAGAAAATTCCAGTGACAAATTATGGCAAAGTTTGTATAGATCCTCTAACTTTTCAAGAACATGCCTGCAATTAACCCATGGATCACTTCATAAATAGGCCTTTAATTTATTTACCACTAAATAGAGTTCCGCTTAGTTTAAAACTGAAAATCTACAATTTGTTGTAATTGGTTCAAGAAATTAACAAGATGAACAGCAAAGTCCCCTTCTGAATTTTTAACCAATACCAAGGCCGAGGTTACTACACAAATGCCTTACTTTCTTCAATTAGACATGTCAAAAACACAAAATTAACAGAATTTGAAGCTTGTCCAAGATATCAATGATTCCTCTTGTTTTCAATGAAAGGGAAACTACTGCTTCCTCGTTCAAGCAGCTGCACACACACTTTAGAGAGCTGGGGCCCGTTTCATAAAACTTCGTACAACAAAAACGATCGTAAGTCAGATTATAAAAGTATCAATAATTATTAATTTCTCTATCTAATCCTGTCTTGTCACATCTTTTTGGAATCGTCTTGAAAAGACGATTCCAAAAAGATGTTACAAGAAAGGATTAGATAGAGAAATAAGAAATTAAATGTATTTTAAAGTTTTGACTTACGATCGTTTTATGAAACGGGCCCCTGGGATATTTCCAATACTGTACTTCTTTCAATACATTAATCATTTAATCAGTAAACTACTAAAACTAGTCCTTGCAAAATGTCAAGAAATATCAAGCTATCAATTAAACTCTATCAATTTAACGACAGTCGCACTAGAAGTGAAACCAGTTATTTTACAAACAGTTTCAATTCTGATGAGGTGCCACATGACATGATGCCGAATCTCATCAGCATCCAAATTGTTTGACACTCTGACCCCGATTTGAAAAGAAATATTTTTTTTATTTTTAACAGTAGCAGACGACAATTGTTGCAGACGAATATATTACCCAGCAGACTTAAGCAGCTACTTGCCATAAAACACATTTGGATATAGATGACTTGCACTTTTGACTACGGATGAAAAGACTAAAACCAACCCCAGAGCTCCAAATAAGAGGAAGTAAACTGAACTAATCATTTTCTTGCTCATTTCAGGACCAAATCCTATGGTGTTACTACTCATTAGAATCGTCTCGAAGAGACGATTCTAACGAGTAGTGACACCATAGGGTTTAATGTAGAAATAAAGATTTAATCTTTTTGAAATACTCCCCTTATCAGGAGCTCTGCCCACCCTCGCCTATTCCCTGGCTATGTACAATACTACCGTTTATATTATTGTGTAGAAAACTAGGTAAAAGTAAGAACAATCCCTGGTAAAGGTAAGTGAACAAAAATTCATGCCACATTTTCAGCTGTTTAGTAACCATGGTAACAAATGAGACCCTTAATAAGCACAGGTTTGTCTTGACCTCCGTAGACCATCTCCTTTCATAACACTACAAAGAAAACAAACATAGGAAAACAGGGCCGATCATCTCACCTCTATCTACTTTGTCAGGGCTGCAGATAAGGAAAAGTATTTTAGAAATTTCTTTTTTTAGAGAAACATTTTTTTTGTCTGCATGAAACCCTTTGGTGTGACTACTCATTAGAATCGTCTCTTCGAGACGATTCTAATGAGTTGGTCACACCATCGGGTTTGGTGCAGATATGTACGAAGAAATTGTTTGGAAAACTTGAGTTTACTCCCACTTATCTGGAGCCCTGTTCATGTCACATAATTTGCTCCAGATGCACATCTAAGACATCCTGTACGCCTTTCTTGACTGATCGGTTTGGTAAATTGTAACTCTGTAGACAATGCTAGCAACAAATGTCTCCTTTCTTAAATTTCCTGTTTGCAGAGTTCACATCAGGCCTAATGGTTTGATGACATGCTTTGACTAATTGTTATTGGCATATTGTGTATTAAAGGGAGGTTATTAGATCTGATGATTAGGGTAATGGACTGTATAAGAGAGGTGTACTGCATACATATGAGTTATCTAATTGTTATTGGTCGATGACCTTTAACATCTTGGACCATGGGTCATAGCAAGATGCCAAGAGAGATGATGATAAGTTTAACGGCACTGCGACACAAAATAAGTCATATAGCGTCGATCCAAGAGAGAGAATTCAGACACCAAAGAACGAGTCCTCCGGTTCTCTTTGGTGTCCCAGGCAAAGCACTATTACTTGATGACATTTTAAGGTAACCAACACCAAGTCACTTTGTACTAACTCTACTGGTCAGCACTAAGCAGGGTAACTTCTGGTACAATTTGTTTTTAAGTCTTTGGAATTATCCTGAAGGGGATTTGACTCCTTATCTTATGCTTCAGAACCAAACACTCTACCACTGAGTTATAACATTGGTTTTCTACTGACTGCAGCTGTGTATTTCTATAAATGCTCACTTTTACTACAAATGTTCAGTTTGTAATTGTCTTGGTGATATAATTTGAGATTTTATTAGAATGCCTTTCACACCTTTACCCAATGGCTATTCCTTACAGAGATTCTACTCTGGTTCGTTACTCATTAGTCCATAGATATCCATTTTTACACATTTAACTTACTCTTCTACTGCTGAATTTTGTATAGTAGTGAATGTGCAACATAAGAAGTATTTTCTAGCCAAATATACAGTCTCACACACTGTTGAACACTTATGGTCTTAATATGGCTGGAGCAAAAAATGACTGACATCAATATCAATTTTAGATATTAACCCTTTCCTCCATACAAGCACCTTAAGACACCTGTGCTTTATAGGGAGCTATCTTGCTTTAAGTTAACATGTCTTTGCAAATTTTGCCTAAATATTTTCATTGATGAAAATCTAGATTGAAGCGAAGAGACATTTCTAATAAGTGGTCATAACATATGGATTCTAATTTCATCGAGGCACATAAAAGTTAGTTACTGAAATACTCCCCATAGTATAAAATTAAGTCCAATTTATACAGCCATGAATATGTATTATAAGATTATTTTTTTTAAATATTCCAGCAGATGATAGCTTAAAGCAGACTGAAAGTAAAGCAGAATGTGCCTTAAGGCGCATTCTGCTTTACTTTCAACCTTTAAGTGGTCACCTTAGACCTATATTCAATACTAGAAACAGGCTATGTGGTAATGGGTAAAGATGTGTAAGCCTTAATTGATTTACAAATATTGGCGCTAGAGGTAGGGTTAAAAGGTGAGATAAGCAACCACTGTTTCCAATCTTGTCTTCAAGTCATGTACAAAAAGAGATGGTCGAAATAAACGATAAGCGTAAGTGTACTTACTGTATCCCTGCTCACTTCCCGTCATGTCAGCCTGGCTCCCCATTGCACCCCCTACCTCGTAGGGCATGCCTTGTGCCCAGTTCTCCTGGGGCACAGCCGGTGCTATATTCCGACCTGGCTCAACGCCAGTTATTTCTAACTCCATCTCTGATTCAGTAATTGCCTCTAATTTAACGTTCACTTCTCCCTCTGCCTCTTCCGCTGATCCTGAGGCTTTTGCTGATGAGGGATTTGAGGCTATTCCTGATAAGTCTGAGTCAAAACTGAGTCCTTCCTGAGGTGCACTAGTATCACTGGGCCTCATCTCCGAGGCCTCGTTTGGAATGGTTGATGAGGATGAATTTGACTTTGCATCGTCGTCTTTTTCTGAGGTTTCTGATTTGATCTGTGATGGGGTGAGATGAGATGGAGATGATGGCTGACTAGAACTTGCCGCGGCCGTGTTGCCGCTATTTGTGTTTGAGTCTTTATTAGGACCCTGGCTGGATTCAGCCTCGTCCGGGTCCTCGGCTTCAATTTTGATGACTTGGTTATGGATTTTATTTCCCGCTGGCATGCGCACAGGTGGTGGGCCACCGCGACCACGTCCACCAAAGCTTAAAGCAGTTCTACGAATGGGCCTTGAAGTTGGATAAGGCTCATTACGAGCTCCTGGTGAACGCATCATCATTTGCTGCCGTGGTGATGAGAATCTAGGAGAGAATTGCATTCTGGGTGAGCGTGCCATAAAGCCTGGTCCCCGAGGACTGAACTGTTGTTGTCGTGCCAACATTTGACGTTGCTGTTCCTCCTGCTGCTCTTTAAGCTCTTTTTCTTGCTTCTTTTTATGGTGGGCTGAAATACACAGCAGGTGTTCACCTATTACTCCATAAATACGCCTTTTTACATATCTAATTTATTCCTCCACAGAAGGAAATAGTTCCCATTTTTCAAGTTATGATTGTGTATAAATAGAAAATATTTCTTTATCCTAGCAGATGATAGCTTAAAGCAGGCTGAAAGTAAAGAAGAATGCACCTTAAGGCGCATTCTGCTTTACTTTCAACCTGCTTTAAGTCAGGGTTGGCAATCGACCGGTCAATAAGAGTATTGACCACCCGGGCGGTCAATACTGGTTTTAACCGGTCAATTACTGGTCAATTGACCACTTCGAACCAACTTATAACCTATGTATCATACCCCTAGCAATGTAAATTGTTGTTTAATATATACAGTACATACAAACTGTACTGTTAAGGATATTTTTAAAACTGTTATATATTTTGATGTTGTTTTTCAAAGTTTTACTTTAATGACCACAAGTGGTCTTTTGCCAGGTGGCCATTTGATGTGGCCAATTCAATCAAACTACTTATAAAATAAAGTACTAGTACCCTACCTATCTTATTCACACATTGTCATGATGAGCATACTGGGAATAATGATCATATCAAAGATTTAATCTAAAGATTGAAATATTTGAATTACATCTTGTAAATATTTGATAAAACCAGAAATACAAAGTGGTTGATTGATGTGACCATCCTTAAATTGTCAATTGAAAATCGACCAGTATTAACCACCTAGGATCAGTTTGGGAGTTTACCAACCAAAAGGCTAGCTATACTCATAATCAACCAACCACTACATACTTCAACCAGGGTTTTCCCTTGCATTTTGTAAATGAGAGTCCTAAGGACCCTCAAACCTTTCACTTTGAGAGTCCCTCAGCATATTTGGGGGTCCCAAATTAATTAAATTTGTAAATGCATACAATGTTGACAAATAAATTGCAAAAAACTGTTTAACAGTGCAAATTTATGATTAATCTCTGATGGTATATGAAGCATACCCCACATCAGTATCTACATATCTGAGAATTTGCAGGTTTGGAGTAAAATGTGGTCAAAGATTTGAGGGTCCTGGGGACTCTTGGGGTTGGACAAATAGGAGTCCCAGGTGACAGAATTGCGTCCAAGATGCAGGAAACCTGCGTCCGGGAAAACCCTGCTTCAACTCAATCAACTGTTCACTTACAACTCAATTGACCATTAAAAACCCCAATTGACCACTTTGGGAATATATTACAGCAAATGATTAACCATTAAGGTCATATACCCATAGTCTGGCAATAATTAAATGTTGAAGATTCATTGATGTCTATTATTTACAATCATAGTCACAGATATTGAGAAGATATCTGAGTGTGATGAAGCAGAACCCAGCCTGACAGTTTATGGTTGCTCTGCACACTTACTGAATCAGCTGGGACAGGAAATTACTCCTGACCAGGTGATAAAGCAAGTCAAGAAATACTTCAGGAATCACCATACACTTAGTTCAATTGGCCAGTATGGTCTTTTCAGTACCAGAGTGGTTTGATTCAATCCACCGGAAGTGGTCATTTCAATCGACCATAAGCGGTCAGTTCAAGCAATAAATGTGGTCAGTTCAATCGACCAGGGTGGTCTTTTCAGATTTAAAAAATCCACTTTGTGCTTCCTATACCCCCTATATACACTTGAAATAGCTTCCTGTGTATCTGTAATACATCATTACACTATAATTAAACCCTTTTAAAGCTTCAAGAGCTTTATTTTAACAGAAAAAGAGTATTGACCGGTATTGACCAGTATTGACCACTTCAGGGAGTATTGACCGGGGCGGTTTTAACCGCCCCGGTTTTTACCGGCCAACCCTGCTTTAAGTTGTCACCTGTTTTCAAAACTAGAAACAGACTATGGGGCTCTTTAAGCTTTTTTTCTTGCTTCTTTTTATTGTGAGCTGAAATACACAGCATGGGTCCGTTTCATTAAACTTAATGACAATGATGTCGTAAGTCAGATTATAAAAGTCTCAATTATCATCTAATCCTGTCTTGTGACATCTCTTTGGAATCCTCTGAGAAGACGATTCCAAAGAGATGTCACAAGAAAGGATTAGATAGAGAAATCAGGAATTAAATTAATTTTAAAGTTTTGACTTACGACCCTTTTTTGTCGTACAAAGTTTTATGAAACGTGCCCAAGAGTTCTAGATAAGAGGTGTTAACCTATTACTCCATAAACTTTGCTCCAGATATGGGGAGTATTTTGAAAACTTAAATCTTTGTCTACTCAAAACCTTTTAGTGTGACTACTCATTAGAAGCATCTCAAACAAACAACTCTAATGAGTAGTAACACCATAGCATTTACAGGGGTTGCACTAACGGCCGTACGGGCGTATATTACGCCCAAAATTGAGGTCCATACGTCCAGATTTAATCCGCCAGACGTACGGTGGAATGCCCATTTTCTTTGAATACGCCGATATATAAGCCCCCGGGCGTACGATCATAGAAAAAATCAATACTGCCGAATTATCGACATGCGACGTCCCGCTAGTGACAGTCAGTGGAATACCCAACCAATTAAGCCCCGCCTCTAAAACATGCTAATAACCAACAACTATCATTTGATTGGTTTATACAATTAGTTCTGACCTGTCAATGAAATATCGCAGAACTGTCAATTGGGTAAGGTAATCATCTCTAATTGATGAATTAATCCCTTTTCACTAGTCATAAACAAAGCGACGGCCATATTGAATTTCGCCGGAGGTCCATATGTTCATCCATATATTAGCGATCAAGTATAGCCATATAATTATGCGATATTATCCGGTTTTGCAAGAAATAAACAATTTATTTATAAAATTGTTGAGTTTGATTTATTTTCATAAAGAAACTACGAAAAAATCCGGTCGAAACGGTATTATTGTAACCACGGAATTTACCGATTTTTCGGTGTGAGTTTCCCATTCGGAAAACTTCAAATTTAACTATCTAAGCTATTTCCTCAGTATATTAACTACAGTACGATTAGAAAACATTAATATGAATGTTAAATAAGTATATCGCATTCAAAAACAAAAAATATGTTTGATAAATTTAACTATCTACTTCGATCGATCGCCGATTTGTAAGTACGGTAGTACAGTAATTCAGACATTACATATTTCGGATAAGAAATTATATCCATTGATAATCTTATTTTAGATGATAATTATTCATTCTATTCAAGTATTTAGAAATAATTAAGCCTCAAAATGTGTACCAAACGTTCTGCATTTTTTCTTCTGACCGATTTGTTGATTGTAGCAGTTGAAAAGAAACTTCTTAATTATTATTTAAAATGCAGTTTGTGTACAGGGAATTTTTGTTGCAGTTTGTGTATAGGATTTTTTTTTTTAAACAAGAAACGTTTTCTCTGAATATTTACTCAGATAAGTTGTTTATTGTTGTACTGTGAAATTAATAATAGGCAGTGGCTAGACGTCCGGAACCGGACGGCTAGCCCACCCTCACAGTGTAGGCTAGTCGTCCGGTTCCGGACGTCTAGCCTACACTGTGAGGGTGGGCTAGACGTCCGGAATAGATTTTCTTCAGAGAATATACTGCTTTGTACGTGGGTTAATGCCTGGATATATACGGGAAACAACTATAAATCCATTTAACTATCAAAACCATCAATTAGAACGCAAAAAAATTTTCAAATTTGAAGGAATTAATGTCCCTTTTAATAAGTAGCTGAAGAGCGACGTTCGCACCCGCCATTTTAATTGATGGTTGACTTAGGTATCTACAGGTATGTACGCTCCGCTACGCTGACACTTTCGCACCTTGTCGCTATCATAACTGACTTGGTTTATCACACTTTCATCTCATATTTAAGGGAGATCTGGATCTAAACCATATGTATTGTAGTTTATATTACATGTAGGCAAATGTAAATCAAATATTCTGTCGGAGTAACGATGCTTAAATACGCAAAGTGCGGGTAGCGAAATATCTGCATACATGTAAATAGAACCGTTGATCTACCCCTTTAGAACTTATGCCGATGCTTAATAATGGGTTTTGTTTGCATGGATGCTTGCTTAGTTACTTCCGAGGGGTTAACAGTTTGCTGCCTGTGACAAAACACGGAGATACCGGCCGTGACAATTAATAAGTTAATATCTGTACTAAAAATACTTTCGGCAACATGATTAGCCTAATCATCATTATGACTTACAATTGAAATTTTAACACCTTATTTTAGTATATTCAATTAATCTCTTCTCCATGCATTAATTACAAACAAAGCAACAGAACACAAAGAAATACGAGCGTACATGTGATAATGTGTCGATCTATTTCGTGTACAAGCACCTGTATCATATCTCGTTACATTCAATAAAAAATCCGTCCTAACATCTCATTTATATTGGTCTATATAGGTATATATACCTGTCTTAAGTGGCCACTAAATGATAAGGTATGGCTAGCTCCAAAGAAAGTTATATAAATGGTGTATGCAGGGCACGACAAATTTTATTAAAAGCTGGTTGCCCTCAGGGCAACCAGAATTATTTTTTGGTTGCCCTGATTTTTTCCGCACAAAATGATGTACCAAATTATCAGTGTAAAGCGAACCCTTCATTCACTGACTGCATTAACCCATAATTTTCACCATAACCAGTTTCTAGTTTTGCAGACAGGTGACCACTTAAAGCAGGTTATAAGTAAAGTGTTCTGCTTTGGCGCCGAATGGCGATAGTCAAGTTTTATACAATGTAATATTTATATATCTATAAATTCATACATTTTGATAAATAAATGACTTGCTTGATCAAATACCATTGATAAGCCACAGCTGTAAGTAAGTTTTATTGTTGTTGTTGTTAATTTTTGTTCTAAAATGAGCAGTTTTACATTCCATCCAGCCTATTTGAATTTTTTTTAAAAAGGGTAGATCTAGATTCTAATTCATCCTGTGGTTTTGGTTTTTTTTAATTATGAAAGTTCCTGGCTTGCAAACAGTTTGGATCGAGATGAGACGCCTGGATCCAAACTGTATGACACTCTGATATTTTATGGAAGAAAATTCATAAAAATAATAACAGAGAAACTCAGAATAGTTGCAGACGACAAAATTGTGCAGACGACCATTGCATACCTTCTTCTTCCGCATATGTCATAAATTATAAAATAGGTGAGGTTAGTTCGTCAGTAGAAAGTTTTGACAACCAAATTTCTACCGCGAAAACTGATTGCAAATCAATTTTACGCGCATACTTTGTTGCAATATTTAACTTAACATACATTTACACAAAAAGTTTCCTACAATAGAAGAATTTATATGATAAATCTTAATGGATGCGCTGGAGAATGTCTTTTTTACTCACAAATACACGTACCCGTCAAAGCAAAAAGAACGGCGCCCCGCCATTTTGTAACTAAGGTTCGTAAGCGTGGTTATTCAAAGGATTGTGTGGCGGAAATCAATTAATGAAATATAATCTTATTGTTCGCGCACGGAATTATACAACATAATTCCTTGGTTCGCTCGTGACCGCTTAATTGTCGTTGACACACGTCTTCGATTCGGGGTGATTTTTCTGTTTTTAAAATGGAAAATAATCATCTGTATTTCATTTTACGGGGAAAGAAATGTCCGACTCCTGAGTTTACTCAGGGATATTTTCATAAAATATCCCTGGTTTACTTAGCTCATTGTCCAGGACTGTCAATCACTTTTTTTTGATAACCAATTAAACAAACACAATGTGTCAACCCACTCAGCAGGCGTGGTCAAACTTCAACCCAACTTTAATATCACGGCAATAACCGTGCCCTGCCTCCAAATTATACTGTCATTTCCTCACGACGTATTTCCCCCTTGTTGAACCCCGCCATATAAACCCTTTGATCTATTTGTGTTTATTTCAATGTCAATAACGTCAACGTCATGATTCCAAATGTGCGGACCCCGAAATGTGTTGTGTACTAGTTAGCAGACATTTTTTGAGTGATGGACTATAAAACTACTTCTAGTTCTACTGTGGAATATATTTCAACTTTGATCACACGGTAAAACAGCGACATATTTACTTGTACCGCATTAAATTATATTAGCGTACTGTACTTCATTTTTTACCGTTTTCTGTATCGTTCCTCATGTTTTCAGGTAAAATCATGAACTGAGTGTAATAAAGAAATTGAAAGTAGCTTGTTGTAAACGTAGACAAAAACGGGTGTGACAGTCTATGCTTTACTGTACACATTACGTTCACGCAACATCTTCCCTTTCGTTTGCGTAAATTTGCAAGTGTACCCGACTGTAACCGCCGATTCGTCTACACAATATTTACTGCCATGACAACCTGGAAGCGTGGTGTTTATTTGACCGTGAAGTGCTAATTGGGGTGTCTAATCAGCGATTATCAAGACCTGTGTCACCCGCACTACTATACAAACACTGATAAGTGTCCACGGGGGTCTTTGTCCCTTCAATTTAACAATTAGCCTTGGTCTAGTTGACCAAATTCGTTACGCTCTATCGAAATTCAAGATTTTATAACGTAGAGATTTTCTGAAAATGGAATTACCCGGGCTACTCAAATTGGAATTTAGGGGGTGCCCGCCGGGCTTCAGTTTGAAAAATATGGGTGCCCAAGCCTAAAATGTGGTTGCCCGCCGGGCTCCGGGCACAGGATTTGTCGTGCCCTGTGTATGGGTTGATATATCTTGGATTCCACGGGTCGTACATATGATATATGCAGATGTTTCGCTACCCGCGTTTTGCGTAATTAAGCATCATTACTTCGACAGATATTTGATTTACATTTGCCTACATGTAATATAAACTACAATACATATGGTTTACATCCAGATCTCTCTTACATATGAGATGAAAGTGTGATAAACCAAGTCAGTTATGATAGCGACAAGGTGCGATAGTGTCAGCGTAGCGGAGCGTACATACCTGTACATAGATACCTAAGTCAACCATCAATGGGGCCCTACCGATATACAGAGTTACCCCGCATGGAAAGTGTGATAAGAGTAGCGCCCCCTGAATGAGCGGTTGTTTCCGGTTCAATAGTGAAGTACACATAGTATCGAAAATCCTTTATCCTCAAACACGAATTTGAGGAGATCGTCTGCTTGTTAGTGTAGAGCTTATATTATATACAGTAGAACCTGGCTATACATTATTGAAAGCGCAATCTCTCATATTGTTCAAAAATAGAATTAAGACATGCATTTACTTTACCTACAATAAAACTTACAAAAACTTCCATAGATATACCGTTCTATGCATATCATTTATTCATATGTTTATTAAAATAAGTCATCAATCTGCACCTCAATAAATATGTTATACCTCCCAGCAGATGATAGCTTAAAGCAGAATGTACCTGCCTTAAGGGGTCACCTATCTTCAAAATTAATACCATCTATTGGGTAAAGGGTTAAACCCCGTTACATGGATGTGTCATAGCACATTCTGGTTGCTGTTAATCAACCATAAACCCTACCCGCTATGATTACCTATCATTTAATTTATTACTTTAGCTGATTAAATAAGGAAAAATACCGTAGGAATGATTAATTATGCTAATAGCATGATAAGGGTTAATATTTTTAAAAAAAATACTGCCTACTTTCTTGATAAAAGTTTAGAACATGATATCAATTTTGACTTAAAACATATATGAGTGTGAAACAGTTCTACCCCTGATCAGCCTGTTAGTATATATGCTGCATCTTATTTTGTTCCAAACTTTTTATAAATGATAGTGTTTTAAGCCTATTATAATTAGTGAACTGGTAAAAGATCAACAGAAATAAAGTTTTAATCTACTAATGCTTTACTTTCAACATTGAGTTTTCAATAGAGTACACATTTAATGATAGGAGAGGGGTTCTAAAGTATTTATGTTGTTAAAACGGTATGTATTTCCTATTAACCCTTTAAATACGCCTTTGGTTTATGCCTCCATTGAAGGAAAGAGTTCTAATTCAAAGTTTTTATTAGCATGAATGTGCAACATTAATAACATTGAATAACCTAGCAGATGGTAGCTTAAAGCAAGCTGAAAGTAAAGTAGCATGTACTTTTCAATCTACCTTTAATGGACACCTGTCTTTCCAGGTAGGAACAGGCGATCGGGTAATGGGTTTACCCATTACCTAAACCAATTACCCCACAGCCCGTGTTAAGTATTGAATATAGGTCACCTCTTAAAGCAGGTTGAAAGTAAAACATAATGCACCTTAAGGTGCACCCTGCTTTACTTTAATCCTGCTTTAAAGCACCACCCACTACGACATAAAATATCACCTATGTTTCATAATTATGACTGCTTAGTGCATGAAGAGGATTTAGTTGCTTATGAAGGTGGAATTCATTAAAGGAGTAAAAGGCATAATGATGGGGGTAATGGGTTAAGCTTTTGCACATGAAGGAGTGCATGGTATAGGAGATTAAAATTTATTCCCCACATGAATAACAATGTGGATCCTATATATAAACAAAAAAATAGTTTGGTGTGTTTTGATTCCAGCCTGTGTACCCAAGACTTAAGCTTCCGTTTTATGGCTTGTCATAGCAGAGATGACTCTTACATGTATGGGACAGCAGCTGCACCCCAGTGGGGGGTCAGTATACAATTCGATTTCTAGCTAATTGGTTACTTCCTGTTGTTAGTTGTGATGATGCTTTGCGCTTTATGGCCCCTGGGCAGAAGCCTTGAGAGGTGAAATCCATGTGCGCTATGAGCATGACAGGCTGAACTATTTCTATGAAATTTCTGTCAACTAAAATCTGATGGTATATAATGAACAAACAAAATATACATTTTTGAAGAAACTGTTTACCATTCAACATATTTTAAAAGATCAGTTTAACCCTTTGCCTAATGAATATTCATGTCATTATTAATAACTGAATAATACAAAGTTTATTTTTAATACCGGTAATGTCTTAATAAATATCCCCTTTTTCACCTGTAATAGGCAGCATTTATAGACCTATAATGTCATTTAAGAACCAGAGAGGACAGTCATTGATTATAGAGACTGTTCCTATATAGTAACCATCTGATCAGGATCTACTTTTAATCCATGTTAACGTTCTTTTACCGAGGTGAAAACCCGTGTCTGTTAAGTATGTTAAAAGTCAGCTTCTTTGTTATATAGAAAAAGTATGATCAGTGCTACTTTCGGTTTGCTAAAAACGATGAAATAAATAAACGTCGCATTTGACATTAAACAAAATTAATACATTAAAATACATAGGGATAAACGGGAGCTTGACTGCATATAGATATAGGTATCAAACTAATAAACCGCATTCGATCTATTCTTTTCCGAATCGTTTATGACCGTTATCGACACCGTCTCAATGATGCGTTAACTAAACCGGAAACAACCATGTCCTTATCAGGGGAGTTAACTCGTGATGAAAATTGGGATAACTCTGTAATGCGGTAGGGCCCCATTAAAATGGCGGTCGCGAACGTCGCTCGTCAGCTACTTATTAAAAGGGATATTAATTCCTTCAAATTTGATTTTTTTTTTCGTTCTAATTGATGGTTTTGATAGTTAAATGGATTTATAGTTGTTTCCCGTATATATCCAGGCATTAACCCACGTATAAAGCAGTATATTCTCTGAAGAAAATCTATTCCGGACGGCTAGCCCACCCTCACAGTGTAGGCTAGACGTCCGGAACCGGACGACTAGCCTACACTGTGAGGGTGGGCTAGCCGTCCGGTTCCAGACATCTAGCCACTGCCTTAATAATATTAGCACCTAAATAGTTTATGAAAATTGATAACAAACTGCTTTCAGTCCCTTTGAATAATTAACATATTGATATGCATTATCAAAAAGTTTTCTGTCAAAATTTTGAAATTTGCTCTGATTGTAGTAACTACAATTACAACCCTGGCCAGGTCCTAGGTACTTCAACTAGTATTTAATCTTGATCTGAAATATTCACAAAAGCAAGAAAAGCTGTCAAAGAGTTGAAATTTCTGTATTCTCTTTCTGTCTTTTTGACTTAATGATTTGTAGAAATATATACTTGTACAAATTTAGCAGTTCTATTTTAGGTTTTTACTGTACAGTAAATTTTTTCAAAATTATAAGTGCATAGTATACAGTAAGAGTATACATATCTTGTGCTGACTTTGAAGTGAGACTTTGATTATAAACTATGAAACCTGAATTAAGGGTTTCAGCTGCAGCCAATCACTGAAGAAACATTGAAGTCTAAAAATACATGTTATTGCAAAAATAACCATGTTTAAGAAGCAATATCAATATGTTAGCAGTTTGGGTAATGCATACAAATCAAAGGCTGTTTTAAGGCAAGATATTACAGCATTTTCGCGCACGAAAGATTGGGACTTCCTGGCATTTTTGATAGGACTTCCATTTTCATCATACTGGAAGTCCGGACTTCCTGAAAAAAATCTTTAGTGCAACCCCTGGCATTTAGTGCTTAAATATGAGAAAAAAATGGGATTTATTCAGTTTACTCCCTCTTATCTAGAGCCCTGTGGTAAGAGTTAATATCTGAAGCTCTGATAGGTCTGAGAGGTTCAATAATAAACTAGGAATTTGCAACGGCTTGCTTACCCAGTTTAGACAGAATGAAAGTAAAGCAGCTTTAATTTTTGAAATGCTCAAGTCTCCTGTTAATTAACCCTTTCCTCCCTGAAACCTCAAATGGACAATTCTAGTTTTCAATTTTGTTTCGTCAATTTTTACTTTTTAGGATTGATTTTTACCATATATATCAAAATGACAAACAGTGTAGACCCTGTTCAGAGGGCTCCTTAAAGAGCCCTCTGATCAGGGTCTACACTGTTTGCATAAGACAAGTGTACTCCTTACAGGTATGATGTTTGCAAATGACGCATATATGCGTGATTAGGGTTCAAAGAGTTAAATCACAGATTTCACCTCTGAAACTGTAAATGGACAATTTCAGTTTCCAATTAAGTCCAGTCAATTTAATTACCTATAATTGTTCAGGGTTGTTTCTGTAATAGGTTGCAAAGGACAAACACTGTAAACCAAGATCAGAGCTCCTACACTGGTTGCATAGGACTGATGTACTCTTTACATGTAGTTTGTAAAGATAATGATACTCATTTCTAGGGTATCATGTGTTTTTCTGGAGCCAAGGGTCCATGGTTTTAAAGCGTTTGGGTTCAGTCAGAGATTGTTCTCAAGCATTTGATTGGTCAGATTGAAGCTTTTGCTCAGCAAATACACAAAAGCTCAAATCTGACCACTAAGGCTTGAGAAATGATTCAAACTCTTTATAACCTTGGACCCAGGCTATTAAGCTTTCAAGTTGAGTCTGAGATCATTCTCAAACATTTAATTGGTCAGATTTGGGCGTTTGCTTAGCAAAAGCTCAAATCTGACCAATCAAATGCTTGAGAAGATCTCAGACTCAAATCTTCAACTTTATACAGTGATTTTTTTACCTGCGAGTCCTGAGTCCTAGACTCATTAAAATCTTGTGGGACTTCTAACTTTAAAATCTGTGAGACCATTTTGGTAACAAAGATATAGCTGGGACTCGGAGTTTTGAAGGCCAGTAAGTCCTGGGGACTCATAGTTTTGAATTTGTAAAAAGAATCAATGTTTATATCCTTTGGGAAAGGTCTTGGTTTAATAGTTACTTACATTTAAGACAGAAGCCCAGAAACTGTGACTTGACGTCCTCATGATCTTCTAGGAAAGACTTGCCAGAGTCAGATCCCAGGTGACTTAGCGTACCGTCAGATACACTCGCTGTTAGTATGATCGACTCCTCCTCAGTATGAGCTGCCAGCTGCTCGACCTGTAAAGGGAGATAACAATAGAAGTCAGTTGATCAACCTGAAAAGGGAGATAACTGTAAAATGTCATTTGCTCCATCTGTAAAGGGAAATAATCATAAAATGTCAATTGCTCCAAATAATATTGGGAGACAACCAGACTATTACTGCACATGTTAACCCATTCCCCCATAAATACGTCTTTTTACGCCAATGATTTATTCCTCCACTGAAGAAAATAGTTCCCTTTTAAAACAGTCATGAATGTGTGTCATCAGAAATATTTTCTATATCCTAGCAGATAATAACTTAAAGCAGGCTGAAAGTAAAGCAGAATGCGCCTTAAGAAGGCGCATTCTGCTTATTTTTCAACCTGCTTTAAGTGATGACCTTTCTTTAAAACTTGAAACAATCTATGGGGTAATGGGTTAAGGGAGACAATCATACAATGTGTTGTCAAAATAGTAAACAGCTTTAGATATGGTATTTTGGTCTCAACCATTTACCTTTGTTGGGACTATAATTATCTTTCAATAATACAGTAAAACCTCGCTATTACGACCACTAAAACGAAAGCTAATTAAATTGATTGTATAATAGAGAGGTGACAGCTTAAAGCAATGTGACAGTGAAACAGAAAGCTCCTAATGGAGCTTTCTGTTTCACTGTCACCTTGCTTTACGCGGTCACCTATCGTAAACACCCTAATATTTAACATAATTTAGTGGTCGTAATAGAGAGGTTTTACTGTATACACTCAGTGCAAAAAGAAACGCACACTGTTATTACAATATTATCTGTATGTAGAAGGAACGTCTTTGTGAAATAATCTTTTCATTACAGTCAGTAGTTCCGTCGTGGGCTATCAATGTTGAAAATGGGAGGTTTATCATTGAATTGGTATCATCACAACCTGTACAAATCGGTGCTGTGTTTTCAACAGGCACTAGTTAACTCTTTCGCTGCCAAATTAATCGTGAGAATTTTATCCCACCACCGTTTCATTGTCGTCTGCTTCAATTTTGTTGTTTGCAAAATCGTTTCAAAGTAAGATTCAAAGTAGTATGACTAAACGGTGTCTGATCAGGATCCAAACTGTTTGAAAACGCGCCTTTTGACGTCATTAAGAGTGAAAGGGTTAAAATACAGCACAGTAATTTTAAGTATATGTTTTTCTAAACTTGTGGCAGAATTAAATTGATCTTGAGATATGGTCTTAGTATCTTAAACAAGGGCCATTATGGCCCTAAATCGCTCACCTGGTACACCATGGCAAACTTGACCTATAGTGACATAGATTATGACTGGACATGACCCACAATCAACCTTTAGAGTGTAAACAAGATTTTCCTATGATTTGACCTAGTGACCTAGTTTTTGACCGGACATGACCCATATTCAAACTTGACCTAGATATCAATGAGACAAACATTCTGACCAAGTTAGTGAGATTTGTAGCCTCTAGAGTGTTAACAAGGTTTTTCTATGATTTGACCTAGTGACCTAGTTTTAGACAGGACATGACCAATATTCAAACTTGACCTAGATATCAATGAGACAAACATTCTGACCAAGTTTCATCAAGATCCATTGAGATTTGTAGCCTCTAGAGTTTAACAAGGTTTTTCTATGATTTGACCTAGTGACCTAGTTTTTGACCGGACATAACCCATATCCAAACTTGACCTAGATATCAATGAGACAAACATTCTGACCAAGTTTCATCAAGATCCAATGAGATTTGTAGCCTCTAGAGTGTTAACAAGGTTTTTCTATGATTTGACCTAGTGACCTAGTTTTTGACCGGACATGACCCATATTCAAACTTGACCTAGATATCAATGATACAAACATTCTGACCAAGTTTCATCAAGATCCAATGAGATTTGTAGCCTCTAGAGTGTTAACAAGGTTTTTCTATGATTTGACCTAGTGACCTAGTTTTTGACCGGACATGACCCATATTCAAACTTGACCTAGATATAAATGACACAAACATTCTGACTAAGTTTCATCAAGATCCAATGAGATGTGTAGCCTCTAGAGTGTTAACAAGGTTTTTCTATGATTTGACCTAGTGACCTAGTTTTTAACCGGACATGACCCAAATTCGAACTGGACCTAGATTTCAACGAGGCAAACATTCTGACCAAGTTTCATTAAGATCCATTGAGATTTGTAGCCTCTAGAGTGTTAACGAGGTTTTTCTATGATTTGACCTAGTGACCTAGTTTTTGGCCGGACATAACCCACTTTCAAACTTGACCTAGATATCAATGAGGCAAACATTCTGACCAAGTTTCATCAAGATCCAATGAGATTTGTAGCCTCTAGAGTGTTAACGAGGTTTTTCTATGATTTGACCTAGTGACCTAGTTTTAGACAGGACATGACCAATATTCAAACTTGACCTAGATATCAATGAGACAAACATTCTGACCAAGTTTCATCAAGATCCATTGAGATTTGTAGCCTCTAGAGTTTAACAAGGTTTTTCTATGATTTGACCTAGTGACCTAGTTTTTGACCGGACATAACCCATATCCAAACTTGACCTAGATATCAATGAGACAAACATTCTGACCAAGTTTCATCAAGATCCATTGAGATTTGTAGCCTCTAGAGTGTTAACGAGGTTTTTCTATGATTTGACCTAGTGACCTAGTTTTTGGCCGGACATAACCCACTTTCAAACTTGACCTAGATATCAATGAGGCAAACATTCTGACCAAGTTTCATCAAGATCCAATGAGATTTGTAGCCTCTAGAGTGTTAACGAGGTTTTTCTATGATTTGACCTAGTGACCTAGTTTTTGACTGGACATGGCCCACATTCGAACTTGACCTAGATTTCATCTAGACAAACATTGTCATGAAGTTTCATGAAGATCGGATGAAATTTCTAGGCGCTAGAGTGTTAACGAACAATTGTGAACGGACAGACGGACGGACGACAGACATTCAGCGATCCTAAAAGCTCACCTTGGCACTTCGTGCCAGGTGAGCTAAAAAGTCTCTTAATCTGCGCCTGAGCACAATGTGTGTTTCTTTTTGTACTGAGTGTAAGTATGAAGTCACATTATAGGGTTTGGTGGAGTATAAGGATTTTAGCTTTTGAAAATTTCACTTCATGATCTGGACCCCTGCACTCTCGTAACCCAAACCTAAGTAGCACTGCAGAAACCTTGTTACCATGGTTAAATACAAATTATAATGCAGACAAGTCAGTGACTGTACTGGTCAGACTTTATCATTCAAGTTTCTCAATTCCTGTTAAAACAAGTTCATTGTAATCTATCCTGCATTGGCACATGGCCTTCAAGACCACCTTGTAACCAGGGATCTCTTTGATCACATCCATGTCTGGACTAGCCATCCTGCACCACTTAGATCACTCTTACACAAATACAATACACAGTTTCACCATTAGAGACTTACCAGCTGCTGTATTTGAGACTTGAGAATGGCCTTCAGGATCACCTTGTAACCAGGGATCTCTTTGATCACATCCATGTCTGGACTGGCCATCCTGGATCACTTAGATCACTCTTACACCAATACAATACAGTTTCACCATTCAATCCTGGAATGAGAGAAACAAACAATGTGCACATTTTCTTCAAATACATAATTATATATATATTAAAGCATTTAAAGCACCACACTTATTTCTAACGGCACTCATCAGATTTGACAAAAATTTTATCATTTCCCATACCCCAGAGACCTTCCTACCTTGCAGGCGCATAGAAAAGTTCACAGCTAGCATAATATTTTATTTATTGTCCGTACCTGAACCCCTATATCATGCTGATTTGCACATCTGTCTTCTTCAAATATATTGTCTCAGTCTTAGAGCCAAAATTTAGGGGGTCAAGTTTGACCCCCTGTTTAACAAACTGGGGGTCATTTAGTAAAATCAGGGGTCATATATATTTCTGACTTAAATTATCTTAATTAATGCATATAAGGTGTAACAACTGATTATGCGTGGTTGGTTTGAAGTGTTGGCAGAACAGGTTCTAAGTTATTATGATCTATGAGAAAGTAGTGTAGCCTTTACAGCTGTTTGGTAATGGTCTGCTCTGTTAGCAAGGTGCAGAAGACCTTCAAAGGTGTATAGGAGAGGGTTAATCACAGTGCTCCAGATAATTTTTGCATGCAATGAGTACGTACTCACACTATTTTCACTTCAATGCTGAAAATTGAAATTGAATGCTGAAAATCTACGGAGAATACAAACAATGGAAAACTTCAACTAAATTTAACTTTTACTGAATTGAGCAATGTAGACATGTACACACTTCTATGTTAATGTCATCATCTGAGCAAGACATTGTGCAATATGTACATTCCTGTTCATATTTGAACACATCGCTTGTGCTCTTTAATACACATGCCTGTCAACAGTATTTCTTTGCAGGAGTCTTTGAGCCTTCAATGGCCAACAACTTCAATGGCCAACAAGGTGTCTACATTTCCCTCAATGCATATGGGACATTTCAATACTCTTTCTCGATCTTGTCCATTAAAAACTAATATTTAACCAGGGATAATTCATTTCCAAGTTTTTTATTTACCTGGGCACCGTTGCGTTTTCTTTTGATAATTTTTGCGGATTTTTATACACTGGGGTTGTCCTCGCGAATGACGCTATTTTTTTAAATTGAATAGTATAGGCGTTTTATCATTACTTTTCACGTTGACCAGCACCAGGCGCCGCCATCATAACATGTTTTCTGCCGACGCTTGCAAATGACAATTTCATCCCATAATGTTTCGACCCGTACCTTGTAGTATGGGGGAAACTATGCGGGCGTGTTTATACCGGTCTCCGAGTATTTTAGTTTTAAAGTACACCGCATTCACAATCCTTTCTGAAAGGCTACGGAATCAAGATAACCCGGCAGATAATGTTGCCGCTTTTTAAAATTCGCGACTGAGGCGAGACACTGCGGGTGCGAAACTTAATTTAAACAGCGAACGGTGTTAGGGTAAACATTTCACTTAAAATACGGACTGGTTTGAAGTTATTTTTCTAAGTAAAGAACGTAGTTCTAACCCATCAAACGCGCAAAACTGATGCCCAGTCTACCGTTTGTTACTCGCAACTAAATATTTGAAATGCGTACGCAATTTTCTTTGTGCGTTTTTGTACGCCTGGATTGTCATTTCAAATGCGTTTCTCTCCAAAAAATATGCGGGAAAACGCACGTACGCACCTTATCTGGAGCACTGTTAATCAACTTGAAAATGTAATTTTTTCAATGCAGGTAATAATCAAATAAATACGAAAGTCTCAAGCAGGAAACGCAAAAAATTCAACAGAAAGTCAATGTTCGGCCTGTCTCTCACTTTAAACTTACAGAAAGTTTCAATGAGAGTGAAACTCCAAGTCAGAAACAGCTAGTAATACTTGTGTTTTTCTGACTGATACAAATAGTTAAGCTCACATATACTGAGAGAATATCTGTCTTTGTCTGGATTTTCCCCCGTTTTTGCCACTTTCATACCGTAGCCGAAAGTTTTTTCTCAAGACAAGCCATTCAGTTCTTAATTTTCGCCATGTAACCGGGTTCGCTGCCGACACTGTTTTGGATGCAGTTTTTTCACTCGTTTCTGCTTCAAGGCATTGATTTACTACGATCAGCATCGTAATCAGAGGTCTCTTTTTTATTAAAATGCAGTTTGCTTCCGTTGTTTCGGAGCGGTCGTAAAGTTTTATTCAACTTGACATATTGCGGGAAGACGTTCTAATATTGTCCGGGCACTGGAACGTATGTCGGATTATATTCTGCATCAGTAATAATTCCACACAATTTGATAATTGAAGATTATTATTTGAGTTGCACGTCTTTATTTATAAGAAACAGTCGTATTGGACCGAGGTAATAAAATATTCAACGTTAGTTTAAACAGTATTTATTTCAAATGTTTTACATACATTGTGTCATATTTACAGAACATAATGTCAAGTAACATTTAAATATGGATTAGAAAACAAGTTACTAAAAACTTATGTGAATTCTTCTCCATAGTAAATAATAATTACAATACATGAATTATGGTTAGTTTTAGTTGACATACATGTAGTTGGTATATATAAACGTTTTGTATGAAGATTATTTAAATAAATACGTCTAAATGTACAAAATGATTGCGTTTGGAGTAATGAAAAGGCGTTTAAAATTGAAGTATAAAGGGGGTGTAGCACACAATGCAAGCGGGGGTCAGCGAAGGTCAGTGTCGGGAGCGAGGATGTCCACCATCAGATAGATGATTAAAAGCGCTTCGACTCTATTATGAATTTTTGTATATTTTCAAATAATTCCATATTGGCCTCTGTTGTTAATTGCTCACACCCGTATAAGAGATTGTTTATAGTTGCAGGACAAGGAAGCTGGGACAAAAGTGTTGGTCGGATTTGACTAAATATTGCATTGCAGTAGAAAATGGCTTGCCGTTTCTATTGAGCCACATGTACACGTTTACTGATAACTATTCATATATTTGAAATCGTCGAAGCCGTACCGAGATACGTAATTTGAACGGGAAATTGCACCGTAATTTTAGTCAGGTTCCCGAATGTGATGAAGACAGGGAACCAGTCTACCGGAATTGAGGCCAGCAAAGTGCTCACGCATGCGCAGTTTAACAGCAACAAGTAAACAGAATCACTGCTTCTCGTCGTCGACTTTCGGTTTATAATATGGCAATTTCTTCCGGGTTAAAGATGCCATTTAGGCCTGAAATATTGTTGCGTCAAGAAAAACGCAGGTTCCAAATTTGGTTGCGCCAAACGTGAATTTTCTGCGCCAAAAATGCGCTCTCGAGAAAACACTGTTGTCTGGCAAAAAGTTTGGGGTTTTTTTTTTATTTATTTTATTAACTGAAGAACAGTTGAATATGAGTGACAAACACTTTTAGATACAGATCAGACGCCATGTGACGTGTAATGTGGATTCCCGAGTGTATGGACATATATTTTGATGGCCAGGATAATGTCACAAGAAATGCGTGAAATGGCCAGATTAATGTCACAATCAACGGCCAGGTAAATGTAACAAGAGGTGGCCAGTTAATTTCTATGAAAATACCAAAAAAGACCTGCAGACAGATTCTTAAGTTTACCCTAACCCTAGATTTTGGTTGCGGACTAATTGTAAACCCTGGCCTTTTAAAAATAACCTCTGCTGGAGTATTTTTTTAAAGTTAAAAAATGAGATTAATTGTAACCTGGAGCTTGAGTTGAAGCCAGAAATATTGTTTTCAAAATGATTTAAGGCAACAATTGTGATTTTAACTAGTAAATGAGAATCAATCCGTGATTTTAAGGAATGAGGCAAAACTTGGTTTCCTCCCCGTTTTGGGGCTACTGTCACATATTTAGCATGCCATCACAATGGTTCATTGAGGTGTCTAACTGCCTAGATACCATTATAAATGAAAGTTAACAACACTCAGGACAGGGTTCAGGCTGTGTGCAAGAGCTTCCAACTGTAATAAGCAATAGAAAATAGAAGCTCCAAACTAGAACAACACTTCATTTTGACCGCCACCCTCCCCCGCCCAACCAAATTTAAATGGCGCGATTTTAAGATTCCATCCCTATCATCATTTGGTTTTCTTCCTCGATACACCTTGACATGAATAAGTCATACAGTACCTAGGTTGTATTGGGTTCATGGAATGGTGCACAACTCTATGGATATTTTACTAAATACAATTGATTATCAAAATCTAAAACCGCAATTAATTTTCATTTCAAATTATCTCCCTTTCTTCTGCACGCGAGCATATTTTTACAACACTAAATTATCAACAATAACAATGCAATTACCTATTATACTTACGTGCAAAATGACAGATTACGTATTTAGTTTTTCGATGGCAAAGTATAGCAGCACAGAAAACAGTCAACCATCGATAATCAGGAAAACTTCTGCCAATTAATTGCCGCCACAAACGCCGCCATTGTTCCCAATTTTGAATTGAAGATGGAACAAAGGGAGATAATATCGCGTCGGTCAGCATAAAATTAGGAGAGGCCCAAGAAGGGGGAAATTATGACACTAAAATGCACGTATTAATCGCAATATTTAAACCTTTATCATGCCTGGATTTTCAAATGGACTCATCCGTTTACTGCTAAATGGCCAGTTTACATTACATCATGGAGAAATGACAAATGGAGAAGTATCCGGCCTACTCGCGATTTAACGTGTTGAAAATCGGTCAATCAGCGGCGCTCGCTGGCGGCTAGAAAACAACGTTTTTCCGAAAGTTTGGTGTTAATAGAAATGCTTTTAATGTTATCTTTTCGATGTAAATTTTGATACAGATGTTTTATTAGACCATGATCTCACGAGTAGTTCAAAATTTGAGGCGATAGCTTATAAATTGTTTGTTAAGTGAGGTTGTGAAAATGAGAGAGAAAACGTACAGTACTGTATTTTCCGTTTTTCCTACGAAAGTTTGGTGTTAATAGAAATGCTTTTAATGTTATCTTTTCGTTATAAATTTTAACACAGATGTTTTATTAGACGATGATCTCACGAGTAGTACAAAATTTGAGGCGATAGCTTATAAATTGTTAGTTTAGTGAGGTTTTGAAAATGAGAGAAAAACGTATTTTTTCGTTTACCTACGAAGTTTGGTGTTAATAGAAATGCTTTTAATGTCATCTTTTCGTTTTAGTTTTATAAGTGAAATATCAGATTTATTTGTAACAATTAGAAACTATGAGTATGTATACTTTTTAATGTTCATTGACCTGTTATTACCCTATTTTAGCGACTTTAAGTGGACAAAAAATTGGTAAAGTCTCCTTGGATACAAGAAGATCGACATATTAGGATTAGTTAAACTGGGCATACATCTTGACCAACATATCTACATCAGTATGTGCAGGCACGGATTTACCGGGGGGGGGGGGGGGGGGGGGCACAGGGGGCACGTGCCCCCCCCAGCTGGCCTGAATTTTTTTTTTTTTTTTTGCAAAAAAAAAAAAAAATAAAAAATTTTTTTTTTTGCTTGATTCATATATTCATCATTTAGCTGGGTATGAAGGTCGCATTGGCATATGACATTACAGGCACATATCTACTGGGAGCACGGGGGCACATATCCCTCAGCTGGTCTGCTTGAACTTATCTGGAGCTGCTGCAATGACTTGTGTCTCTTATGGCCATTAAATCCTCAGTATTCCTGGTCTGTGTTTGAACCCGACACAAGCCCGTAGTAACAAGGATGGGGGCATGGCAGTGTGCCCCCCTCCCCAAAAATAAAAATGCATGTGCCCCCAAATTGCATATCCTACAGGCCAGTAAATCCAAAATTGCCCCTGTGCCCCCTCAAATCCTCAGTATGTCTGGTCTGTGTTTGACCCCGACACAGGCCCGTAGTAACAAGGATCCGATGGGGGCACGACAGTGTGCCGCTGTGCCCCCCTCCCCAACCCAAAAATAAAAATGCCTGTGCCCCCAAATTGCATATCCTACAGGCCAGTAAATCCAAAATTGCCCCTGTGCCCCCTCAAATCCTCAGTATGCCTGGTCTGTGTTTGAACCCGACACAGGACCATAGTTACTAGGATGGGGGCACGACAGTGTGCCCCTGTGCCCCCCTCCCCAGCCCAAAAATAAAAATGCCTGTGCCCCCAAATTGCATATCCTACAGGCCAGTAAATCCAAAATTGCCCCTGTGCCCCCTCAAATCCTCAGTATGCCCGTTCTGTGTTTGAACCCGACACAGGCCGGTAGTAACGATGATGGGGGCACGGCTGTGTGCCCCTCCCCCCAACCAACACAGGCCTGTAGTAACAAGGGTAAGGGCCCAGCAGTGTGCCCCCAACCAAAAAAAAAATGCCTGTGCCCCCAAATTGCATAACCTACCGGCCAGTAAATCCAAAATTGCCCCTGTGCCCCCTCAAATCCTCAGCATGCCTGGTCTGTGTTTGAATCCAACACAGGCCCGTAGTAACAAGGATGGGGGCACGACGATGTGCCCCCCTCCTCCAACCAAAAAATAAAAATGCCCCTGTGCCCCCCCCCCCCCCCCCCCCCCCCCCCAATAATTTTGCCAATATATGTGTAAGTAAAAGTTATCTAGATCTTTACATAAATTTATGCAAGTATTTTACCTGTTTTGAATGTGCGAAAGCATTCAGCACGTACACAAATGGTCTAGCTATGCCTGAGGTCTGTGCCCCCAAATTGCATATCCTACAGGCCTGTTAATCCAATTATATTTGATGAAAATACTTAAGGGTAACAAAAAGCAAATCATTTTTGAATGCCCAACTAGATGATGAATAATACCCAATTAACTCAGGCATGTAGGACCAGCCCCCTTCCCCTCCAATAATTTTGCCAATATTAGTTGCAGAATATTTATATATAATTTTTGTATTTATATTATTATTGTAACTGTTTTGAATGTGCAAAATGCCCCCAAATGCACCAGAGACCATCTAAAAATTAAAAAGTTCCCAGGGAGCATGCCCCCTGATCCCCTTACTAAGTGACAGTGTGAACAATAATCAGAGGGGGTAGGGGTAGGTTTCAGGTTAATGGCCAGAAACAATCTGTCAAAGCTATTATCCTATATTAAAGAATTGATATGTTATTTTGAATCGAATATTTATGTAGTATTTTACCTATTTTGAATGCGAAAAAAATCCCATCAGAACACACCATTGATCATGTGGGAATAAATTGTCCAGGGGGTGGGAGGAGGGGGCATGCCCCCTCCCCCCCCCCCCCTCCCCCCCCCCCCCCCCCCCCCCCTTGTAACAGTATGCATATGAATAGGAGGGGTAGGGTTAGAGATTAATGGCTGGACGACAACCTTTCACCATAGAATGATTAAATAAAAAAATATTTTGAGTCGATTTTTTACATAGATTTATGTTAGTATTTTACCTGTTTTCAGGCCTTCACCCGTTCCTACTTTTTCCTACTATTTTCCAACTTTTGATCACCTTCCTACTTTTTCCTATTTTTCTACCAAAACCACCTACTTTCCCATTTTTTAAAAAAAATAAATTGAGTCTTCAAGCACCCTCAGTATGGCCCAGAATGCAGGAAATGAAGCGCTTGATTTCAAAATTTTCCAGGGGGAGTACCCCGGACCCCCCCTAAACCTGTTGGATCGCATCTTCGGCCTGTTGAATAAATTATAACCAAAGAGTAAAATGGCTTTGGGTGAGAATGTCTTTAACTCAAGATTGCGGATTACTTAATTTTATATGAGCATAATGATTCCATGTGGTATTTTGTATCAAACAGTTCCTACTATTTTATTGAAAATCTTCCTTTTTTTTCCACTTTAAAAACTCCTACTATTTTCCTACTTTTTGCATTGAGATCAGTTGAAGACCTGTGTTTTGAATGCATGAAACGCTGGAAAATTTATCATCTCTTTGTCTTATGAAACCACTTTTTTGGGTGTTTCATTGGGGGTGTTTACATCATTTAACTTTCTTCTTAGAATGCCCTCAGAATGCACCATTTTTTATGCAAGTTTAAAAAATTTCCCGGGGGAGGCCCCCCGGACCCCCACCTATGGGAGGGGTTATACCCCTCCCATACCCTCCCCACCTGTGCCCCCCCACTGAAACATTTCTGGATCCGGCCCTGATGTGTATTGTTTGAATTGAGTTTACAGCATTAAAATGGCTAAAATGACAAGTTTATGACACTATTGTACTAACATTTAACATTGAAAAGCAACTGGTTTAAAACGTAATCAAACGTCGGGTTATCCGGCGTCTGATCTGGCACCAAACTGTTTGCAAAGTATTTAAAAAGACATTTTTGCAGCCTGGTCTGGATTACAACTGTTTGCAATTGCAATAGTCATCATGTTACTGGTATTCAGTAATGAGAGGGTTAATCCAGTCATCAACCAAACCAGGTGCATCGATGTTGGTTTATTTGTTATATGTATATTTTAGTCTGGATGTAAAACTAACCCTAAATTCATTTTTTTGAGGTAATATGTTTATAATTCTTTGAAACTTTGAAACTTTTGAATTCTAATTCTCCTTTCAATAATAATAACGATCACATACGACATAATAATACAGTTACAACTTTGGCCGTTTTGGATTTTGGCCGTTTGAAGCGCACTCATTTCAACTGTCTCTTTACATACAAAATGGATTTTTTTTTGCCTCCAAGGAAATATTTCCTCCATGTAGAACATTGTAACAATGCATGAACACATTTTTAGAAGTTTAGAAGTTTGCTTAAGTTTTTATACGGAAGGAATTCTTTTCTTACGCGAGTTGGTCTAGTCATTTCATTAGCCAGCAACCTTTGTAGGTCATCATTACTTTTTTCGCTTCAAGAAAAAACCTGGTATTTTTACAACCGAAAGATAAGTATCACGGCTTTATATCTAGACCTTTTTTTAATATATATATATATATATCGGACGAAAATTATGGATTAAATTCAAGTTTTTGAAACGGGACGTAGTATATATTTCGCGATCGCCTGCTCTCGTTTATCGACTATTTCATTTGGCAATCGCTCTTTAACTCGCCATAAAATTTGTCAATTTCGAAAATAAACACTTGCATTTCTACAACTGAAAGAAAAATATCTAAGCTTTCCTTTAAGATCATTTCTTTGAAAATCTGTCGAAAATTGAGGGTTTTATGAAAGGTTTTGTAACGGGGCGTGATATATTTTTGCGCGAGTGCTTGCTCCCTTTTATCGGCAAATTCATTTGGTAACCACTCTTTAACTCGCCATAAAACTGATCAATTTTAAAAATAAAATCTGTTATTTTTACAAGTGAAAGATAAATATCTAAGCCTTCTTTTAAGACAATTATAATGAAAATCGGGTGAAAATTTAAAAACGCGATAGCCCGCTTTCGGCGTATCGGTGCAGTTGAATTATCGATCGATTAAGCGTTATCGCACATACAGGTAATCACAGGGCTGCCATAAGTTGACATAACAAATCCTAAGATTTCCAAATTTGCATTTTTCAAGTGCGATTTTACGAATCGTACCTTTACCCCATAGCCTTTTTCTTGTTTTGTTCACATGCGACCACTAAAAGCAGTCTGTAAGTAAAGCAGAATGCGCCTGTAATCAACGACACCATTTTCGGGAAAATGCAGATTTGAGTATAAGTTACTTCTCCATTTGTCATTTCTCCATGATTACATCTAGAGGTGGCTTCCGAAAAAATACGTAACATATTGTGATTTTCACAAACAGTGCAGATTGCAAACCAATTAAGATCATTGTCAACGCCCTGTTCTCTATTTAACCGTTTTGACAATGTAGACCTGAGCGAAGTACCTTGCAAACAGTTTGGGATCCTGGTCTGGATCCTTACTGCATGGCACCACGAATTAATAACGAAGTTCTTCATTCGCAGGGCTGCCATAAGTTGACATGAAAAATCCTAAGATTTCCAAACTTGCATTTTTCAAGTGCGATTTAACGAATCGTACCTTTACCCATTAGCCTTTTTCTTGTTTTGTTGACATGCGACTACTTAAAGCAGGCTGTAAGTAAAGCAGAATGTGCCTTAGGGCGCATTCTGCTTTACTTTCAGGCTGCACTATATGTTCTGGGGGAAAATCCGGAGATTTAGGAAAAATCCGGAGAAATGGCAGCCCTGCATTCGTGATGGCACTGGATCTTATATGGACTAAGCAAGTAAGCAAACAGTGTATAAGACGTTATTCTTTTTCAATAAACTTTTATGCGTTTACGCTAATACCACGAAATTATACATTATGAGTGTAGATCCAAAATTCCGTGTTAATACTATATATTTACGTTGTGCATAAACAGTTTGGAGCCAGGTCAGATGCCGAGCAATCCGGCGTCTGATCAGGCTCCAAACTGTTTGACACTCATGCATGCAGATAAAGATAAAAAAAAATGCAACCAGAGTGGTCAAACGTACAATTTTCTACATTTAATTTCATTGCGTTTCGTTTCCATTACCCAATAGCCTAGCTGTATGACTGGTAGAGTGTAAATAAGGATAAGCCGTATATGCGCATTCTGCTTTACTTTCAGCCTGCGTAAGTAGTCACCTCGACTCACATGTCTTCAAAACGAGGCACAGGCTATGGGGTAATGGGTTAAAATTGTCGTCTGCTATTTATTTCTCCTAAATCTAACATGTTAGACATTTTGTCAAAAGAAACATAAAGACGAGTGGCAAACCGTTTGAACCCATACCAGACGCCGCGTAACGCGGCGTCTGATCTGGATTCAAACTGTTTGCAAATCGCGGCAAGCAAAGTCGCGCTCAGCTTTCTAGGGGATAGGGCTACGGAGAAGAAAATAAAATGAGATACTTTTGAGGGCGACTTTGTGATCACTATTGCAAACTGTTTGGATACAGATGAGAAGTCGAGTATCTGAATCCAAACTTGTGTTTGACACTCTGAGGATATTTTTCTGAAAGGAAAAGCCTTTTGATTAACTTTAGGTAATAAACTAGTTGAATACAAGCACCTTAGAGCTGATATCCCCTGCCGCAGTGATTGTCCAGAAGAAAGTGGCAAACTTTATTGTGGGAGGAAGGGGCAAATGGTGATCACCTGTCTTTAAAGATCAACATTCAAAAGCTTTTTACAAAGTTTTATAAAATCCATTCAATTTTGTACATTTTAAAGCCTAAACAATACAAAAAATAAAGCCGTTTGTAGCATTATAAATCTAAGTATGACAGGGGCAGGTAACTCTTGATTCAAATTCAACAGTAATTAAACACTTTCAAGAACTTATAATTGTGTGCAAGTATTATTTAAAAAAATTCAGAACTGTAGAATTTACTAGAGTGAAAACACATTTTCAACTCATCAAGGGCAGAGTATTCTTGACTAATTTGCACATTTTCGATAATAATTGAACTCATTCTATAAATAATAGCCATATATGATTTAATTTTTTTTTCAAAATCCATTCACATTTGTACACAATAGCATGTAAACAATAAAGCCATGTTGAGCATTACTAAGTACATAAAGGGCAGATAACTCTTGCCACAAAGTATCCTATTTTGACAATAATTGCTACCCTTATGTTTATATACATCATGTGTAAGTTAAATCAAAATCCATTAAAGACTGTAGTTTCTAGATGGTAAAAACTGTTAAATATGGGGTTTTTTACTCATCAAGGGCAGATAACTGTTGACTAGCTTCTCCGTTTTCAAAAATGATAACAATTATTTGAAAACTAATAGCCATACATAGTTTAAGAATTTGTTTTATCAAAATTCATGCATATTTATAGATACTAGGATGTAAACAATTTTAAAATAAAGCATTTTCTATCATTTCAAAGTACATCAAGGGCAGATAACTATTGCCACAAGTATCCTTTTTTGACAATAATTGCACACCTTCAAGATCTTTTACTTATAGACATCGTGTGCAAGTATCATTTAAATCCATTCATAATTGTAGTTGCCAGAGAGTAAAAACAGTTAAATATGGCTTTTTTTACTTATCAAGGGCAGATAACTCATGACTAATTTCTCCGTTTTCAACAATAACCAAATTCATTTGAAAACTAATAGCCATACATAATTCAAGAAAGTTTTTTCAAAAATCCATGCATATTTATAGGCTCTAGTATGTAAACAATACCAAAATAAAGCATTTTCTAGCATTTTCTAAGTACATCAAGGGCAGATAACTCTTGTCACAAGTATCCTTTTTTTACAATAATTGCACACATGCAAGAACTTGTACTTATAGACAATGTGTGCAAGTATAAACAAAATATGTTGAATACTGTAGTTGCTAGAGTGTAAAAACTGTTAAATATGGCATTTTTAACACAAAAAGGGCAGATAACTCATAAATTCCTAAAATTTTCTGAAAATTTTTTGATTTCCCACGGTGCTCCTATGATGACAAATAAGTATACCAAGTTTAATCCAAATCTGTTTATAGGTTTCGGAGATACAGTTGCGGACGGAAAACGTGACGGACGCACGGACGGCATTTTTAACACAAAAAGGGCAGATAACTCATAAATTCCTAAAATTTTCTGAAAAAAATTTGATTTCCCACGGTGCTCTTATGATGACAAATAAGTATACCAAGTTTAATCCAAATCTGTTAATAGGTTTCGGAGATACAGTTGCGGACGGAAAACGCACGCACGCACGGACAGCCGGACGGACAGACCTAAAACAGTATCCCTCTGCCTTTCGGCAGGGGATAATAAAGAACTTTCTTTGGTTAGACCACGGAATTATACAAAAGTGTATAATTCTGTGGTTAGACAAAATAATAAAATCACAATAGATCAATCAACACATTGGATCAATAAACTGCTGAAATGATTATAGTCTAAGAGAGATAACTCTGAATTACTATTTCAAATAAGTTCTCTCCCTTTGACCTTAATGAGAGTTGCCAACTACGAATTGTACTCGTGCATCAACCAGCAAGCCATTTTATTAAATACTAGTTTAGCAGGACATGCTAAAAGGGTCTGACAGTATATTAAGTACTAGAAATCTAGTCGTTTTTGGCAAAGTTTTCCCAATGTTGGCTGGATATTTTTACCCTTTCCAGGGCCTCAGCTCAAGGAAGTATTTTAAACAACTTCCTCATTATTCCCACCAAATTCTATGATGTCCTTGGCTTCACATCATTAATTGTTTAGGAGAAAATGAACATGTTCAATCTATGTCTCTACAACGGCCTTCTGAACAATGATTCCTTCCTCACAACAACGCTTGTCACTGTTCCCCAACCAAGACAAATACGTCTAACCTTTTCAAGTGTGTGTGTGCAATGTCGTCTGCTTAAAATCGTCGTTTGCTGTTTTTCTTAAAGTCACACATTTGACATTTTGACAGAAAAAACACCCACACAACATGACGAGTGACAAACAGCTTGCATCCACAGGGACCCGACACGATTGATTTTTTGGGAGAAAACTTTTTTGTCAGAATGTATATATAGAGACGAGGGGTACAACTGATCGTCAGTATATTTTCACCCTGTCTTAACAAAACCGGCATATCATGAATAATAATTGTTGATACGACACCATTTTTGCATTTCTGTCTAGCTTATATAATACCCTTCCATAAAAAATATAACACAAAACCAACTGTAAGCATGCGCTTTCAACAGTAACTGTGTCTACTCACTGAAATCACCGATTTTCGGAAAACGGGACAGGGGTTCGTTCACAGCCGACACAGCATTGACCACTACTGTACGCTTGTTTAGGCGGTAACACGCGGCGTCTGATCAGGATCCAAACTATGCAAAGTCGCCTTTTGACAGTAAAAAGGTTAAAACTGCTAATAGGCCGATTGCAGTACTCTGACCAGGGTCTACACCGTTTGCATGGGGCAAATGTACTATTCACAGGTACGCAAATTGGTAATGACGAGTATATTCGTCGCTAGGATTGAATGTGTTAAAAGCAGGGATTATTCCTTGAAGGGTATTCTTTAACCCTTTACCCCATATACTGTTTCTAATTTTGAAAATAGGTGACTACTTAAAGCAGGTTGAAAGTAAAGCAGAATGCGCCTTAAGGCGCATTCTGCTTTACTTGCAGCCTGCTTTAAGCTACAACCTGCTGGAATAAAGAACATATTTCGTAGGATACATGTTTAAGACTATATAAATTGGAACTATTTTCTTCAGTGGATGAATAAACTGAATGTGCTAAAAGGCGCTTCTATGGGGGAAAGGGTTAAGATCACAGAATTAGTCAGATTTCTTCAGATAAAGTTCATCCACTTGAAATTCGTTATTGTGATTGCTATGGCATTGGAAATGAATTGTTTGGAAATGTAAGTTTTACCTTATGTGAACCTCTTTCAGATGTCTTGTACAACTTTGGATCTGGAAAAAAATATGGCCGTTGAGGGCGGAGCTTATTTTCACTATATACATGACTTTTCCAAAACCGCTTGAATTTACCCCTTTCCCCCATAGCCTGTTTCTAGTTTTGGAGACGGGTAACCACTCAAAGCAGGTTGAAAGTAAAGCAAAATGCGCCCTAAGGCGCATTCTGTTTGACTTTCAGCCTGCTTAAAGCTACCATCTGCTAGGATAAAGACCATGTTTCTTATAGCACATCTACTCATGACGATATGATGACCTATAAATGACATTGACTGGCATGACAAAACTTGTACTGAGCTCAAGAGCTTCTTGAGTGGAGTACACACACATGTACTTGACACATAGATCTAATAAATCTAGATCTATGTGTCAAGTACCTGTGAGTACACATATCCAAAATAAAGTCTTGTATCACATATAGTTATGGCCAAATATACAGTCCATTTGAACTCCAAATGATATTGACCTTTCTCTTGCATGACCAAGGTTGTACTGGGCTCAGTGGGCTTCTTGAGTTGAGTACACATATCAAATATGAAGTCTCTATCGTAGTTCCCCAGTTATTGCCAATGTTAAAATTGTGAGGGGGATGGGGGTGCATAAAAATGATGGAACACGGAAAAATAACTAAAACTATTTTGTCCATTATTTTTTTATTCATTTTGTTCATTGATAGCATTTTCCCCACAAATATTAAACAGATTTCTGGGTATAAGAGCATATTGGCATTTTTTGTGTGCGCTTGAACAGTGTTAACCCAATAACCAATATATACAAATTTTACGCTTTTACTTTATTCCTCCACTGAAGAAAACAGTTCCAAGTACTAGTAAGTGTCATTAATATTTTATATATTCTAATGGTTCTATATATTCTAATTCACACTGTCATGAATAAAACTTATAAGAAACATTTTCTATATTCTAGAAAATAATTGCTTAAAGCAGGTTGAAAGTACAGCAGAATGTTCCATAAGGCACATTCTGCTTTACTTTCAACCTGCTTTAAGTGGTCACCTGTCTTCAATCCTAGAAACAGGACATGGGGTAAAGAGTAAAATGATCACGCATTGAAACAGCACGAAACATCTTTTCCTATGTGGAGGAAAGGATTAAATCTGCATACTCATTGACTGTATATTTAATTGGGGACTATTTTCTTCAGTGGAGGAATAATTAAGGCATAAAACGGTGTAATGGGTTAAATAGGTGATTTGAATGCCAGGCTTAGAAGAAAAGTGTTACCAGGTAACAAGTTTTTAAATAGAACAGAATTACAAATAAGACAGTAGATATACTTTCATCTAATTTTCAGCAGGTATTTGCTGAAATATTATTGGTATAAAAATATCGTTGAGGCCAGGGTTTGGCTCACTATTAAAGTTCTTTTTATACTACACAACAAATACAGTGCTCCCTCTCTACGACACCCGGTGGGAGACAACAACAGTGTGTGTTGTTCAGAGGGAGTCATTATAGGGAGGGAAATTGGCTTACATTTGCAAAAGCTTGAATCCAGATCAGACGCCGCATGCCTGATCTTGATTCAAGCTGTTTGTCACTCGTCATTAAGTTTTCTATCAAAATGTCCATTATGTAACTTTGAGGAAAACAGCAGACGACAATTCTAAGTAGACGATATTGCAGCAGTGAAAAGTAAAGACATAATTGTCTTGTTTTGAGGAACAGCGGCAACTATCGTTGAAAGGAAGGAGTCATTGTTGGGAGGGCCTTTGTAGGGAGAGAGCACTGTAGGAACAAAAAATGCACAGCAATACAGCACATACATGTACTAAAACAATTAACAAAAACTTTAACATAAGTCATTGAATGAACTTGATCACTTGACAAGAGTAAGAATTTGGTGAAAATAGGCCAAATATTGAAAGGAATAAAATGAAGAATGACATTGTGAATTATAAACTTGCATCAACCTGATTACCCCATTAGCATGTTTCCAGTTTTGAAAACCGGTGACCACTTAAAGCAGAATGCGCCTTAACCCTTTAAACCCTAAGCCCGCATATAGGCGTCATTTTCAAACAGTGTACATGTGAATAGTACACTTGTCCTGTGCAAACAGTGATGACCCAGATCAGAGGGCTCTGAAAGCCAAACATTGACAAAACAACCCTTTAAAGTCAGAAATGGACTAGACTAAAATGGAAACTGGAATTGTCCATTTAACGTTTCAGGGAGGAAAGAGTTAAGGTACATTAAGTATAGTTCCACTTTATAGTCATGTAAGTGTACTTTTAAGAGATATTTTCTGTATGTTAGCAGATGGTAGCTTAATCCATTACTCCATAGATACACATTATTACGCCTTTAATTTATTCCTACACTGAAGAAAGTAGTTCTAATTTATAGTCATGAATATGTATGGTAAGGAATGTTTTCTATATTGTAGCAGAAGGTAGCTTAAAGCAGGCTGAAAGTAAAGCAGAATGCGCCTTAAGGCACATTCTGCTTTACTTTCAACCTGCTTCAAATGATCATCTGTCTTCAAAACAAGAAACAGGCTATGGGATAATGGGTGAATCAGGCAAACCTTTCAATAAAGAAGAATATTTTTTATCATCAGGGCTCTAGAAGTTAACCCTTTCCATCGCATAAGCACAATTGGACGCCTTTACCCCTTCCTCTTTAAATGAATACTCTCTATTACGACAACTAAAAAGAAGGCTAATTGACAGCATAAAAGATAGGTGACAGCTTAAAGCAAGGTGAATGTAAAATAGAAAGGGAGTTTTCTGTTATACATTTGCTTTGTTTTAACAGTCCCCTGCCTTAAACACCAGGGACCCGTTTCATAAAACATCCTACGACAATTGTTGTCGTAAGTCAAAACTTTAAAATACATTTAATCTCTGATTTCTCTATCTAATCCTGTCTTGTGACACCTTTTTGGAATCGTCTTTTCAAGACGATTCCAAAAAGATGTCACAAGACAGGATTGGATGAAAAAATGAATAATTATTGAGACTTTTATAATCTGACTTACGACAACATTTGTCGTAAGAAGTTTTATGAAACGGGCCCCTGATAATTAATACAATTTAGTGGTTGTTATAGGTTTTACTGTATTTACTCATGGTGTTAAATACAAGTGTCAGCTTAAATAAAGCTGAACGTAAGGCATAAAGAAGCTTTCAGCTTTACTTTCATCTTGCTTTGGTTTAAACAATATTTTATTCAAATAATGAAATGGATTGGACAACAGGCATTGCCTATGTAAGTCCTCTCCAGTCCTCATCTTGCTTTAACCCATTACCTCATAAATACGCCTTTTTACGTCTTTAAATCATTCCTCACTATAGAAATAAACTTTCCTTTTTATAAAGCCATGAACATGTACCATAAAAATAATTTCTATATCCTATCAGATAATAGCTGAAAGTAAAGCAGAATGTGCCTTAAGGCACATTCTGCTTTACTTTCAACCTGCTTTAAGTAGTCACCTATTTTCAATAGTTGAAACAGGCTATGGGGTAATGGGTTAAGCAGTAACCTACTATAGTTGAAATCATATAGAAAAATATCACTTTTGGCTATGAATTTAAGAGTGAGTGAATGATATTTTACAGCCAATCAACGCAAGATGGTCATTTAGAGCCATCAACGCAAGATGGTCATTTAGAACCGAACACTTTTGGCTATGATGGAATGGGCAAATATATTTACAAATGTTAACCAAAACTGAAAAGCTGATATTTTATTGATCTGTAGTACATTATCAGTATGACATGTACATATACATGTTACTAGGTATACATATATACAGTTGAAGCCTCTTCTCTCATTCACCCCTGAAACTTTAACTGTACAAATCCAATTTCAAATTAAGTAGGTCAATTTTTTACTATTTAGGATCAATCCTAATAATATATTGCAAATTGACAAACAGTGAAAACCCTGATCAGAGGGCTCCTATAGGAGCCCTCTGATCAGAGTTTGCATAGGACAAGTATACTCTTCATAGGTACACTGTTTGTAAATGTTATTTATACTTGTATGTCTCACCATAGGACAATGACTTAATTAACTCATTCACCCCTGAAACTTTTATTGCATAATTCCAATTTCCAATTAAGTTGGTCCATTTTTGCCAATTCAGGATCGATCTTAATCAATTATTGCAAAATGACAAACCATGCAGACCCTGATCAGAGGGCTACTGCATTGCATTGTTTGCATACAACAAGTGTACTCTTCATATGTACACTGTTTGTAAATGTTATTTATACTTGTAGGTCTCACTAGGTGACAACGGCTTAATTAATGTATACTTTTTCAGTATGTTATTCTCATATTATGACTAAAGAATGCATCAGCAAGTATTTATGAGTAATAATTTTTTATCAGACTTGCATTAGCGAGTATTTATATGATAAACATTTTTATTACATGCCTTTGAATGATATCGAGCGTTTCCGCGTGTATTTGCACATTAAAATACAAGAGTCTGTATCAGCCACCTTGTATCAGCCACTTTGTATTTTACTCTGACCACGCTTTCGATTTAACGTGACGTCATTTACGTACGTGTACAAGTGCCGCGATATTCATTGTGGCAAACAAAAAATCTTGTTCTGCTTCAAATGACTAATAAATTTTGGCTATAAAATGATTTAAACAACTATTTAATTTGTTTCTGGAGTGTATTCAAGGCAAATAATAATCACATCACCAGTTGGCAGTGTGCTACAGAGTGTTGCATTTAGCTCTCGACGTTTTTGGGGGAAACAACCGATCAGACTCGCGCCAAGGCGCTCGTCAGATCGGCTATTTCCGCCAAAATCGTCTCGAGCTAAATACATCACTCTGTATCGCACTGTCAACTGGTAATGTGTATATAATAATTTTGCAGTTAAACTTTCTATTACAACAGAACCAGACAAAAAAGATGCCTGTTTGGATTAAGTTTGGTTTCAAGTTAACCTTCATCATGTAAGCTTGGAAAAATATGTAAACAATACATACATCAACATCAACATTTTGCACACAACTAATATTAAAACTCGAAGAGACTATTCTAATGAGTAGTGACACCATAGGGTTTAATTCAGAAATAAAGATTTTAAGTTTTGAAAAACTACCCTTATCTGTTGCTCTGCAGTAATGAGAAATACTTTCTATATCTTAGCAGGTAGTAGCATAAAGCAGGCTGAAAGTAAAGCAGAATGCGCCTTAACTCATTACCCCATAGCCTATTTATAGCTTTTAACACAGGTGACCTCTTAAAGCATGTTGAAAGTAAAGCAGAATGCGCCTTAAGGTGCATTCTGCTTTTCTTTCAGCCTGCTTTAAGCTACCATCTGCAAGAGTATTAAACTATTTTTCTAAGATATACGTTTGTGACTGTATAAACTGGCATTATTGTCTTCAGTGAAGGAATAAATAATAAAGGTGTAAAAAGGTTTATTTATGGGGTAACGGGTCAAGGCACATTCTGCTTTACTTTCAACCTACTTAACATGGTCACCTGTCAGCAAAGTTAGACACGGACTATGGAGTAATGGGTTAGTTTAACTTAATTAATGTACTATACATTTCAGTATGGTGATCTCTTATTACAGTGTTGTGCCTAGGCCGCGGCATTGCGGGAATCCCGCATTTTTTTCACGATTGTCCCTTAAAAATTGGCCTTGCGTGGGCATATGGGCGCGCCGTAAAAAAATCGCATTTTCGGCAATTTCTACTAGTTTCTGCTCCATTCCGGAGAATAGAGAGATCACAAAGGGAGATTAATCTTAGTATTGAAAATAGACTGTGCGCGTATAATATACGTGAAGAATATCGGCATATAGAATCGGTATGTAAACCAGTCTGGTTCAGCTTTGTGATAATGGCGTCGGAACGATGCGCTTGACGGATTTTCTTTACGATTAAAAGAGACAACTAGCAGACGATGCTTTCGTTTAAACAAAGTGTTGAGGATACTCCTTCAACATCATCTGAACCAAGACAATCGCTTCAATGTTTTTTAAAAAAGACAAAAATCAAAATAAACGAGATACAGAGACAGTTAAAGACCGTAAGCTGTATTCTAATTAAAAGGTAGGTTTATCGTGTTCTATAGGTTTTTTTTTAGTGTGTCCCCCAAAAATTTCAAATGTCCCCCCAAATTTTTGACAGCGCGCCACCGTGTCCCCCAAAATTTTGGACCTAGGCACAACACTGCTTATTATGACTTAAGAATGCATCTGCAAGTTTTGATAGTAGAAAGTCTAGATCCGACTTGCATTTGCAGAGTATTTATGAGGTAAACATTAAGAATGCATTAGGGTTTCAAATAAAGAAAGTATTTCAAAAACTAAATTTTTTTATTTCTGCAGTAAACCCTATGGTGTCACTACTCTTTAGAATCGTCTCTTAGAGATGATTCTAATGAGTAGTAACACCATAGGATTTGGTGCTGAAATGCGTTTGAAAAGGTTGGATTTGTTCAGTTTACTCCCTTTTATCTGATACATATCCTGTACAGTTAGACATAAAAGCACCTGTTTGATTTAATGTGCTTCTTGATCATTATGTGAAATTGGAAAAAATATGTAAAAATAACATTGATAGTACCAAACTAATACTAAACAAAAATTTAAAATACATTTGAACCTCAATATCTGGAACTTGCTTTTAATTCAAAGTTGAAACTAATTTGAGCTACTACAAGTGATCTTCGTTATTTTTAACTCGCTTAAGTTTAACATTACTGTATTTCAAAATTGAAAAATGACGCAAACAAATTTAGTACATGAACACTTGAAAAAGCTACATGGCAAAATATCTAAGCCTTTGGGGCAAAATCTTTAGGTTTTTTAATTTTTCCTTTATGAAAATGATTTAACCATATGACATGATTTTAACAAGCTAAGTAGATGATGGAAAATAACTCAAAATGAATGTGTTTTTTCATGGATACAGATACTATTGCCTTGAAACATACAAAGTGAATTACATTGTACAGGCATGCCTGTTTTGAGCATTCATTCAATGAATACAGTCAATAATTGTATTAACTCTTTGAACCCTAGTCCAGCATATAGGCGTCCTTTTCAAACTTTTAAGGATTGTTTTTGTCAATGTTTGGCATTATGACAAACAGTGAAGACCCTGATCAGAGGGCTCCTTTCGGAGCCCTATGATCTGGTTCTTCACTGTTTGCATATGACAAGTGTACTATTCACATGTACACTGTTTGAAAAGGACGACTATATGCCGGACTAGGGTTCAAAGGGTTTTAATACCAGATTGACTGCATATGGTTTTATACGACAAGAACTCTTAGAGACAAAATGCAAATGTTTATATCATACATCAGCAGTTTTAAAGCATGTATCTACAAGGTGAAAGCAAACATTTCTATGCATACAATTAATGCTTAACCCCATTCCTCCACAGATACACATTTAATTTATTCTTCCATTAAGAAAATAATTCCAATTTATACAGCCATGAATGATCATAATTTGATAAGAAATAGTTTCTATTTCCTAGCAGATGGTAGCTTAAAGCATGCTTAAAGTAAAGCAGAATGAGCACATTCTGCTTTACTTTCAACCTGCTTGAAGTGGTTGAATGTCTTCAAAACTTGAAAAACGCTTGAGTAAATGACAAAACTGACACAAAATTTCATGGCAAATAATACATATATACTTGTAGATGTTAACTTGACGAATACTGTTATAAATACAACTGACATGTATATTTGATTAGTATCGATGTATAACTTTATTTGAACATTCGTAGGTGGCAGTTAAGTCCTGATTTTGTGTTTCTAATGCCACAATAATTCGAGCACCTTCAAACATCACTTGGAATAGTAGGCTAAAGTTTTAATGTCCATGAGCGAGAGACAGTTTTTCATCTTATCCCAATAAAAGCGCCTTTTATAAATTGACACCCCTGATAGGAGTGAAAAATGCATACATTGTAGACCCAGATCAGAGTGCTCCTGTATGAGCCCTCTGATCTGGGTCTACACCGCTGGCATAGGACATGGGCACTTATCAATAGGGTCCAATGGGTTTCTAATGAACATTTATGATTGACTGATTAATGTGGGTTTGACGGCACAACGACACATAAAATGGTCATTTAGCACAGAAAAAACATTTATGCATAGCACATTTCACCATTTTCCCTTCAGAGAAAACAGGTTGTGGTTTTGTTTTTAATTAATTTGTGTTGTTTGTGTTTAATACAACAAATTCATCTACAATTAAATCCATGACAACGATCATTAATAAACATTAATCATGAGAACGATCATTAATAAACATTAATCTATCTTAGTCATCATTAAATCAACCTTAATTTATCCACTGGTTACCATAGCTCGATGTTGAGGTAATGGACAGGGGTATTCCAGATAAGGGGGAGTAATCTGATAAAATCCAATTTTTTTTTCACTAATACTGCACCAAATCCTATGGTGTTACTACTTATTAGAATCGTCTCTTCGAGACGATTCTAATGAGTAGTGACACCATAGGGTTTAATGCAGAAATAAAGATTTTAGTTTTTGAAATACTCCCCTTATCTGGATCCCTGAATTGATATCTTATACATGAAGTAATTACATAAATAAACATTGTATTCAGTAGGACAAAATACACTACATGTATTTACAACATGGTCAAACCTATGTACCAATTAATTTTACCATAAAAATCCTAAAATTTGAGAAAACCCTTGTAACTGCCGTAATTATCCTAAAATTTGAACAAATTACTTTTTTTCTTTAAACACAGTAATTTGTTCAAAAGGTGTAGACTGAATGGCAAATCTGGTTGCTACAGTTACAGAAAATGGGGATCATGACCCGAGCTGCACATGTGCAAATGGTCCTTCTAATTACAGCCTCAGCCCGAGGTTGAAACGTTCACAAGTTAGTGGTCAATTTATACCATCAATACTGTTGTTGTGATTGGGTGTTGATATACAGAAGTACTGATATAGGTTTGTTGCCATGTGAGCAGAACAAAAACAAAACAAGTATAAAACAAAAAATAGCTACCCTTGGCATTAAAACATAATTACCAAACAATTAATTAAAACATAACCCTGACTAATAGAGACCCATAGGATACGGTGATCACATAACAACATGTCAAACTTGAGTGTAGCGGCCAGTCAAAATACGATGAAACATTCTTCTTTGATGTAGGGGGCTATTTAATACAAGACAAAAGTAAAGCAGAAAGCTTTCTGCTTTACTTTTGTCTTTCATTAAGAAGTCACTTATCTCAATGAGTGATTCATACATCTTATCCCATTAATACGCCTTTAATTTATTCCTCCATTGCAGAAAATAAATCCACTTTCTACAGTTATGAAGATGCACCAAAAGGAATATTTTCTATATTGTAGCAAATGGTAGCTTAAAGCAGGCTGAAAGTAAAGCATTTCGCTTTATTTTCATCCTGCTTTAAGTGGTCACCTATATTCAAAGCTAAAAACAGAATGATTATGGGGTAATGGGTTAAAAGACTGACTGCTTGACCCAAGTTTGACTTTAATAAAATTATATTTTGGTTTGTTGAAGTTTAACGTCCCTTTTAAAACAAGGTTATACCGGGACGATACCTTGGTTTTAAGTCTCATCTCAAAGATAAGATTATGTAACATATTACCCAGATATTAAGCACTATACCATGGAGATTCAAAACAGTGTATAAATTAAAAGTCATTATACAACAGCACCCCACAAATTGAGACCAATCAAAAGCAATATGAAAGACAGAAAGATGATTTAGAATAAGAATTTTCTGTTTGACTTTAATCTTGTTCAACCATTTCGCTTAGCCTTTTTCACATTTCACTATTTGCTATAGAAATGTCTTTCAAGCTCCTAGCTTGTGCTGATAAACAGCCTGTTAAGAGTCACAGAAAACTGTTTATTCTCTGAAAGATTACATATAACAATTGTTTTAAAGCAGACTGAAAGCTGAGCAGAAGGCTTGTTCATTCATCTTGCTTTAAGAAGCAATTATGTGTATGTAAACACTATTTTAAATAGAAGCTATGACAAAAATGGTTTAAACTGCCGTCTTTCTTTCAAACATGAAAACACTTCTTGAGTGGTCCCAAAATTAGGGTTTACTTTACATGAAACAAAAAAAATGTCTTGACACACATTCTCAAACATACAGAATGACGGAGACATAAAAAAATTCAAAACTAAAACTTAAAGACTCTTCTTTTGTAGAAAAAGCGGGGTTATTGATTTTTTTCCAAAATCAACATGGATTGTCTATCGTGCCGGAATATTTGAATAATAATCGTTTGTAATCTACAAATTGAACAACACTGGTGTCATAAGGACGTGATTTCAGAGTGTATGGTATCCATAGCCTGCGAGTACAGCGGGGGAAGACATGATTCTTTCACAGTAAACGGCTTGTGTTAAAACAATTATATCTAATGCAAACTGTTGGGAGCCAGATCAGACGCCGAGTTACTCGGCGTCTGATCAGGCTCCAAACTGTTTGTAACTCCAAGACAAAGACAACATTATCATGAATAGTTCATAAACACACTAAATTCAGTAAACATTTTTTAGAACTTTTCAAACCGTAAATTTCTAATTTCAATTCCATTCATTTGTGCTTTTGTCCATTTAACCCTTTAATCTTTAGATACACATTCTACATATTTATCTTATTCCTCCATTGAAGAAAACAGTTGCAATTAATACAGTTATGATTAGACACCTTAAGAAATATTTTGTATATTCTAGCAGATGGTACCTTAACCCTTTACCCAATAATCAGTTTAAAACATTAAATACAGGTGATCACTTAAAGCAGGTTGAAAGTAAAGCAGAATGTGCCTTAAGGCACATTTTGCTTTACTTTCAGCCTGCTTTAAACTACCATCTGCTAAGATATATAAAATATTTGTTATGGTAATTGTTCATGAGGGTATAAACTGGAACTATTTTCTTTAGCATAGGAATAGATTAAATACGCTAAAAGTCGCTTCTATGAGGGAAAGGGTTAAAGAAGGCTGAAAGTAAAGAGGAATTTCAACCTGCTTTAAGCGGTCACCTGGCTTCAAACCAAGAAACAGTCTATCGAGTAAAGGATTAAACCAGAAAAAATAACAGCTTCCCCACTGCATATGTGGAAGACTTTCACAGATGCTATATATTGGAACGATCACATTTAGTACCTTTTGCATTGGCCATTGCAAACACACAGTTCATGCACATCATTATAAAAATACTGCAATTATAAATATTATGTACACTCATGCACACCACACATCCAAGCCCCAAGGTTATAAAGAGTTTGAAGTTGGAGTCTGATCGTTCTCAAGCATTTGATTGGTCAGATTTGAGCCAAAGCTCAAATCTGACCAATCATATGCTTGAGAATGTTCGACTCAACTTAAACTCTTTATAACCTTGAATCCAACACATTTGTTCAGATATTATGCTGTTTGACCTCTTGGGCTATTTTTTTTTTTTTTTTTTTTTTTATAAATTAATTTTTATTTTTTTTATACTTTTTTGCAGTTTTATCATTTTTTCCCTTATTTTTGTTTTTTTATTTTTATTTAGCCATATATGATTGATTCATTCAATTGGAGCATTACACTTACACAATCACGGGGCGTCTAATTATTCTGAACACAATTTTTTCTATCTACCGTAATTCTAATGCATATTCCAAGATGACACAACTCGCACAAAGATCCTCTCTGAACTATGCATGTAGTACAATAGTTTGTAGAAAAATAATCATTTGGTTGAACATATGAAAGAATAATCTATTAATTCAATTATCAGAAATAGGATTTTACTATCGTTGAAGCATGTTTGATAATCTGATAGAAAAATAAGCAATCAACAAAAAAGGAACTTGTAGATTAAGACACAGTGTGAGTCAAACAAAATACAGTGGGACCTCTCTTAACCTGACAATTATAAAACAACATTTTGTGTCTGTAACACAAGTTAGTAACAGGGTGACAACTTAATGCAGGATAAAAGTAAGGCAGAACGTTCCCTTATTTTTGTCCTGCGTTATAGACACCAGCCTTTAGTTGTCTTCTTCATTTTCCAAAGAGTTTCAAGTTTAAAGTGTCCGGTGTACAGAGGTTTCACTACCCTAACATAATCGTGATGTATCCCTGCCAAGGGTCTTAAGGCCAAGATGAAGATCCTGCAAACCCAGTATAAGTGTTTTCTTCTGACCTGTCAAGAGTTATTTTTAGATTGGAACATTCTAAAATTTTAAATTTTAAAAGGGATGATCACCATACTAGTTGATTTCCATACGGTCGGCCAGGGATACGGAAAGCTGTATTTATTTTGTGTAATGTACTGTAGAGAAGACATTATTCGTTCCCGAATAAACGCAAACACAACGCACTAAACTGTAGAAAATTAATCTTATCTTTTTAATCTTGGTGGCAAACAGGTTGCAGCCTGATCAGACGCCGGGTTACCCGGCGTCTGATCTGGCTCCAACCTGTTTGCAATGGACATAATAGTTTTTAGCATAAACACGTTTATTGAGAATGAATAACCATATCAGTAAAATTAGCGCAGCTGTCTCGTGCTACACAAGGATCATGCTTATCTCAAGTTGAAAAGTGTACAACGATATAGATCCGATGTTACCCTGTTATCTATTTACCATTATGAACTATTCTGTTAAAAAAATAACTCTTGACAGGTCAGAAAAATCAAACAATACTGTTGTTGTATCTTAAAAGGACTTGCATCGGTTCAGGCATTAGGTTGTCACCTGTCTTTAACCTTTTATATATGCTATTGCTCAATGCTGACTTTGTATTCACTGTTGCATTCAGTTCAGACCCTTACAAATACTATTCAAAACATCAATATCAGAATCTATCGTGTTTGACACTTTCAAAGTATTTTCTACAAGAAATGGCAGAACAAGCTGCTCCGATAGTTCAGCAGACAACACATATTGTGGACGGAAACTACTTAGCGTGATAAAAGTTACCGACATTTGTAAGGAAAAAAAAGAGTTAAAGAGAACAACATTCTGTTGTTCTAAAATAAAAATAGCACATTTCAAAAAGAAGTTTCTTCTAGTTAAAGAGAATGACATTCTGTTGTTCTAAAATAAAAATAGCACATTTCAATCAAACCTTTTGTAGTGATGGCTCATTAGAATCATCTCGAAGAGACGATTCTAATGAGTAGTCACAACATAGGGTTTCGTAGAAAAACAAAGAAGTTAGTATTTTAAATTCTTCTTCTAATCAGGACCCATTATAAAGCATTTGAGATGAGTGAGATCGTTTTCAAGCTTTTGATTGGTCAGATTTAAGCAGATACTCAAATCTGACCAATCAAAAGCTTGAAACAATATCAGGCTCATCTCAAATGCTCTATACCCATGGGGCCTGGAGTTTAGAGACAGAGTAAGCCCATTGTCTGCTAGCACTATCTTCACCAGGAAAAATAATCACTAAAGCAGTAAAACCTCTCGCCAGCAACACTCAAAATAAGGTATTGTCATTCTTTTAACCCTTAGCCCGCCAAATAAATTGTCGTCTGCTATATTTCTCGTCTGCTTCAAGTTTCAAAGTGCTTCAAAGTTGCTCAACATTGCTGAAAATATTGTCCGAGTGTCAAACAGCTTAGATCCGGATGAGACGCCGAGTTACTCGACGTCTCATCCGGATCCAAGCTGTTTGCATATGGAGCTATAGTCGTGAGTGGCAGGCTAAGGGTTAAGACAGGTGGCTGTTTAATGCAGGGCAAAAATAAAGCAGAATTTTCTTGGCATTAGATCAAATTTTGTGCTGTATTAAGCTGACACCTGCCATTAAACTTTTTTGAGTTTTCTGAATTACAGTTGGCCCCGCATTAAGCAGTAACCTGCCTATAAAGATCCAGCTTCTGTCTTACTATTGGGTTGCAAAAGAGGGGTAAAACTGTAGCACACATTATCAGTAGAGCACATTATACAACGCCTGGAATTAAATAGCAAAATAAAACAATGCATCATTTTCTCACGTCATACAAAAATAGTTCATCTCCAAATACTTCATTGTAGAAAGACGTCTTCTATCCAGAAGGGGTGTTCTAGATTTTGTTCACTTGCAGGGATCAAGATAAGAGGGAGTAGACTAGACATTTTCAATCATTTCATCTTTATTATTTAACCAACCCTATGGTGTGACTACTCATTAGAATCGTCTCTTCGAGACGATTCTAATGAGTGGTCACACCATAGAGTTTTGAGCAGGCATAAAGATTTCAGTTTTTTTCAAAATACTCCCCTTATCTGGAGCACAGGACTTCAAATAAGGGGGAGTATTTCAAAAACTAATATCTTTATTTCTGAATTAAACCCTATAGTGTCACTACTCATTAGAATCGTCTCGAAGAGGCATTTCTAATGAGTAGTAACACTATAGGATTTGGTGCAGAAACGAATGAAAAAATGTTGGATTTGTTCAGTATACTCCCTCTTATCCGGGGCCCCTAGTTGATTTTGGTTTATATAAGTTCTCGGAGACCTGCCATGAATGCTGCACTAAGTAAACCGGCTACCGGCAATGTCACAAACCAGGCTATGATAATGTTTCTAAACAACTTCCAGTCCACTCCTTGCTTTGATCGGTACCAGCCCACAAACACTATACTACCAACTTTACAATGGGTCGTTGAGATGGGAATTGATGCATTGGATGCGAGGAGAACTGTTAAGGCGGAGCCGATCTCTATACAGAAACCACTGAAAAGTAGAAATACAATACTTGATAGGAATGAAGAAGTACAATATAACATCTCTATTACAGCCACTAAATTGTGTTAGGTGTTTACAACAGGTGACTGCTTAAAGCAAGGTGACAGTAAAACAGAAAGCTCCTGTAGGAGCTTTCTGTTTGACTGTAACCTTATTTTAAGTTGTCGCCCATCTTTTTTCAATCAATTGGCCTTCATTTTTAGTGGTCCTAATAGGAAGTTTTTTCTTACTGTATGCTAATTGAAGTCAAAAGAAAACGCTTGGAAACGTTGCTAACTGCAGTGCCAAATTGACAACATACGCCTGTCAAACAAATATATTCATAAGGATTGAATAAAATATGCTTAAGTTTTTATCAAGTATCCTAAAGATTAATATTAACTAGGGATGTTAACGGTTAAAGTAAAGTAAATACCAATTTATAGTCTTCTTTCAGTCGACTATACACTCACTCTCATCGGTTAACTCTTTCAACACCGTGTTTAACCCATTACCCCATAAATACGCTTTTTTACGCCTCTAATTTATTCCTCCACTGATGGAAAAAGTTCCGATTTATAGTCATGAAAAGATATAAAGAATATTTTCTGTATCCTAGCAGATTATAGATTAAAGCAGGCTGAAGGTAAAGCAGAATGCGCCTTAAGGCGCATTCTGCTTTACTTTCAACCTGCTTTAAGTAGTCACCTATTTTCAAAACTAGAAACAGGCTATGGGGTAAGGGTTAAAATACACTCATTACATTTGCAAACAGTGTAGACCCAGATCAGAGGGCTCCTATAGGAGCCCTCTGATCAGGGTTTTACACAGTTTGCTAATTTAAAGCAACATCTATTAAACTACCGAAATTCCAAGTAGATAGGTTCATGTTTTGAACTAAAAAGATCTACAAGGGAGCCAAATAACCCAAAACAGTTACTCTGCATTGAAAGAGTTAACCGTTCAACGTCTGATTATGGGTTATTGGTTGTCAATTATGACCAGCTAAAAACAATGCCAAAGTTACATTTTTTTTTTCACAGACTGGCAGAGCTGCCATTTCTCTGAATTTTTCCGATATCTTATTTTTATCCTAGTAGATGTTAGATTAAACCAGGTTGAAAGTAAAGCAGAATGTGCCTTTTGGCGCATTCTGCTTTACTTTCAACCTGCTTTTAGTAATCATGCTTGAATATTAGGATTTTTTAAGATCAACTTATGGCAGCCCTGGACTGGCATCTTTATATGCCTTTACCTTGATGGCGTTATCTTTGTGAGGTCTTTTCCTATAGTCTTCATGACTCTACGACCCATGATCCATAGACCTAGTGATATACCCAACCCTCCAAGCAGTAATATCCAGATTGGTACCGGGGCCTTCTGGGCTGTACTTCCTGTATGGGCTGTGATCCAAAGGGCCACTAAGGGACCTATGGCATTACTGCAAAGAAATAAAAACTATATAGTATAAACAGCTTATGTTTATATGGTGTTATTTCAGAAGAAACAAATTCCTGAACGCTTTCACTCTCAAAGATGCTTAAAAGCGTGTTTGCAAACAGTTTGAATCCTGATCAGATGCCGCATTACCGCGGCATCTGATCAGGATCAAAACTGTTTGACACTAGTTTTGAAATTTCTCCAGTCATACTGCCTTATTTATTAACTTTGAAATGACATTGCAGAAAACAAAATTAAAGCGGATGACAATGAAACGGTGAAGGGGTAAAAATCTCAATTAATTTTTTCCTTCTAATTCAACTGTAGTTGTTCAAATTCTACTGCAGACTCTACCTGCATTTCAATGTAAAAACATAGCTCAGATAGATTTTAACTTTGAAATATGTGCATGTTGAACTGAAGCAAGTTCAAGTTATTAGGATTGGACTATATTTTGAACTCATGAAAAGTTAAAAAACAAACTATCTTATACCTGACATCGTTGCCACCATGGGCGAATGAAGCGAATATTGCTGTCAAAACTTGCAGGAATGAAAACAGTCTCCTAGATTCAGGTGTGTCCTTTATATTTTTTCTGGCAAGTTCTCGTCTTTCCTGAAATAGTGAGCAAATGTGTAATATCCGAAAAACAGGACTCCTTAAATCTGAGACAGATTTGGATCTAAAACCAGGCTTCCAATGAAGAGCTCCAAAGACTGTATGCCAGATAGCTACTTCACCCATTATTCCATAAGTATACTTAAGAAATAATCTATGATCTACCGTTGTGAAACGGTATTTTACAAAGGTTGGGATTTGTGATGCGCAGGAATTGGCCACGAAGGCCGAAGTGGTCAATTCCTGCGCATCACAACGACCAGCCGTTGTAAAATACCGTTTCAAAACGGTAGAACATAGATTATTTTGATTCTAAAATGACCAGATTTAAAGAAATTAATTAGAAAAAAAATCAAATGGTTTATTTTATTTCCTCAGCGGATGCAGTTTTTCGACCGAATAACTGCTCCCGCGGCTTTTACAAGAATCTAACAAACATAACATGAAACAAGACAGAGAAATGTGGAAATTACAGTAACATGACTGGTTAAAAGTATATGGTCTTTACGTAACACGTCACGTCATTTAACCGCGGGAGGCGCGGGGTAGGGAAGAGCGTTGTAAAACTTCCCAGGTATACCACGATGAGCTTGTTCTATTTTTATAGTGACCAAAACGCGTGTCATGTTAGAATAATTGATACAGTAATGAATTTGCACCATTGAAATAATTTTATTCTATAGATGGTAGCTATTAGCAGACTGAAAGTAAAGCAGAATGCACCTTAATGCACATTCTGCTTTTCTTTCGACCTGCTAAAAGTTATCACTCATCTTCAAAACAAGGAACAGGCTATGTGGTTATGAGTAATATATAAGGCCTACACATTTGTTGTTTATGTACGTGTTGTCTGGACCCAGACAAAATAACTCCGACTTGTTTATCATTTACAAGATTAAAGTTATGTGAAAGGTTAAAGCAGGGTAAAAGTCAAATTTTTAAGCTAAGCTGCTTAAAGTTTCAACTGCTGTGACCCTTACAACGCCAAAACATGCACTGCAAACAGTGTAGACCCAGATCAGAGGGCTCCTGAAGGAGCCCTCTGATTTGGGTCTACACCGTTTGTGATTTTAAATTAAAATACTATGGGGACAAATACCCTCAAGAGTCCACAATAAACAGGATATTTAAAGAGAATGGAAGAGGCCATTTGAAAAACTCAGCATATTAAAGAGTTAAGCAGCTTAGTCTGTAATCCATTCTTGTAATTTAAACAATGAATGTCTTTATCGAGGTGTAAAATTTCATTGATTTTCCGTTTTAAAAGCATATACTAATATGCAGTCAATGTTGTAATAACCAATTACCCCCATAGCTTGTTTTAAGTTTTGAAGACAGGTGACCACCTAAAGCAGATTGAAAGTAAAGCCGAATGCGCCTTAAGACGCATTCTGCTTTACTTTCAGCCGGCTTTAAGCTACTGTCTACCAGGAAATATGTATATATCCATTACTATATAAAGTGGAACTATTTTCTTCAATGGGGAATAAATAAGAGGCGTTAAAAGGTGTATTTATGGGGCAATGGGTTAGGTAACCACTCAATGAAGTAGCAAAGATATCGTTCAAGGCAGGGGAATGACTAATACATGACAGAAATATATGACAGAAAGCTCCTACAGAAGCAAATGATGACTGCTTAATGCAGGATAGAAATAATGCAGAACCAGCTATTGCTGAATAGTAAATAATCAAGATCGTTCTCAAGCATTTGATTGGTCAGATTTGAGCCTAGGCTCAGATCTGACCAATCAAATGCTTGAGAACGATATCTCAGACTCGACTGAAACTGTTTATAAAGTGAAGGCCAGATCTGCATTTATCCTACAGTGTATAATTTAGCAACCACAAGTATCAAATACAGCAGACTGGTCTTCTACTCAGTGGTCTCTTAATAAAAAATCTACGGTATCTCTGCAAATCTCAATCACTCTATATTCAAAATTTGAAAACCTACGTCATCATTTAAACTGGACAACTCGGAGTCTTCTGAACTGCCAGTCAAGTCTTGAGGAATGTCAAACTCTTCCCTCTTGCAGTCCAAGTCATTAAGCAATGGCTTCCGGCTATTGGTGCTGATATTGCCCTTGCTCTGACAGGCATCTAGGGTGTCGTCGATGTTGGAGTCCTGGATACCGAGGGGCAGTTTCTTGGGCGTGCTCGTCTCCTTCGGTTTCAGAACACCTGCAGGATAATGTTAAACGTGTTAACCCATTACTCTATGAATAAGCCTTTAATTGGTTTCTACACTGAAGAGAATTTTTATACAGTCATGAATATGCACCATATGATAAGAAAGCGTTTTTTTATCCTAGATGAAAGCTTAAACCATTACTCCATAAACACACTTTTTTATGCATCAACTTTATTCTTTAGCTGAAGAAATTAGTTCCGTTTTGCACAGTTATGAATATGTACCCTAAGAAATATTTTCTATTTCCTAGCATATGGTAGCTTAACAGATTATGGTCATTACCCCATACACATTTTTACTCGTTACATTTATTCCTCAACTGAAGAAAATGGTTCCTTTGAATTCAATCATGAATATGGACTGCAAGAAGTATTGTTTTATATTCTAGCATTTGGTAGCTTAAAGCAAGTTGAAAGTAAGACGGATTGATCCTTAAATTGGAACCTGTCAGAGCTATAAGGAGAGTATTTCAACAACTAAAATCTTTATTTTAGCATTAAATACTATGTTGTCACTACTCATTAGAATCGTCTGAGACGATTCTAATGAGTAGTAACATAATAGGACTTGGTGCTGAAATGAGTGAGATAATGTTAGATTTGTCCAGTTTACTCCCTCTTGTCTGGAGCCCTGAAACAAGCTATGTGCTAAAGGGTTGAAACCATTAACACATTTAACCCTTAGCCCGCCAAATAAATTGTCGTCTGCTATATTTCTCGTCTGCTTCAAGTTTCAAAGTGCTTCAAAGTTGCTCAAAATTGCTGAAAATGTTGTCCGGGTGTCAAACAGCTTGGATCCGGATGAGACGCCGAGTTACTCGGCGCCGAGTTACTCGGCGTCTCATCCGGATCCAAGCTGTTTGCATATGGAGCTATAGTCGTGACTGGCAGGCTAAGGGTTAATTGACAATGCCAGTTTCCAATCAAGTATAGTCCATTATTGAACATTTAGGATTTATTTTAACAAAATATTGCTAAATAACAAGCTGTGAAGACCCTGATAAAAAGGCATCTTTAACCCATTACCCCATAGCCTGTTTCTAGTTTGAAAATAGGTGACCACTTAAAGCAGGCTAAAAGCAAAGCCTGCTTTAAGCTATCATCTTCTAGAAAATACAAATTATTTCTTATCATATATATTCATAACTGTATAAATTAGAACTATATTCTTTGGCGGAGGAATAAACTGAATGTGCTATAAGGCGCTTTTATGAGGGAAAGGGTTAAGGAAAACTCTGATCTGGATCTACACTATTTGCTTAGGACAAGTGTATTCTTCACAGGAACACTGTTTGCAAAAGGACAAGTATACACATCATTTGGATCAGGAGATTTCTGCATTACCTTTTCTACCATTAACCCATTACCCCATAGACTGTTTCTAGTTTTGAAGAGAAGCAACCACTTAAAGCAGGCCCTAAGGCACATTCTGCTTTACTTTCAGCCTGCTTTAAGCTTCCATCTGCTAGAATATGGAAAAAAATTCTTATGCTACATGTTCATTAATGTATAATGTGGAACTATTTTCTTCAGTGTAATAATAAATCAAAGGCGTGAAAAGGCGTATTTATGGGGTAATGGGTTAAGCAGTCACTTGTCAATAAAGATCCAGGGGCCCGTTTCATAAAACTTCTTACGACAAATGAATTTCTGATTTCTCCATTTAATCCTGTCTTGTGGCATCTTTTTGGAATCGTCTTTTCAAGACGATTCCAAAAAGATGTCACAAGACAGGATTAGATGGAGAAATAAATAATATATAAGACTTTTATGATCTGACTTACGACAACATTTGTCGTAAGAAGCTTTATGAAACGGACCCCTGATTCTTACTTTCTAGCATGTTGCTAAAGAGAGGCAGTACTGTATAAACAAACGTACCTTGATTTTCTTTCCCAACAAACGGTGTAAGGAAGTTTCCGGTCTTCTCTTGAAGATCTACTTCACCCAACTCTACAACGAGTAAACACATCACATAGAATTACAAACGTATTCAAAAACTGACCAATTCAACAGGCCATAATTCTTTGAAAAATTTAAGCATTTCAAAATTCTAGTTTTATATTTTTTAACTCTCTACGAGGTACCAATCAGTTTTTATGTTTATCACTCTATTCTATGTTTATCACCGAGGTACCTTACCAGTTTTATGTTTTTCACTCTATTCTATGTTTATCACTGAGGTACCCTAACAGTTTTATGTTTATCGCACTATTCTATGTTTATCACTGAGGTACCCTAACAGTTTTATGTTTATCACACTATTCTATGTTTATCACTGAGGTACCTACCAGTTTTATGTTTATCACACTATTCTATGTTTATCACTGAGGTACCCTAACAGTTTTATGTTTATCGCACTATTCTATGTTTATCACTGAGGTACATTACCAGTTTTATGTTTATCACACTATTCTATGTTTATCACTGAGGTACCCTAACAGTTTTATGTTTATCACACTATTCTATGTTTATCACTGAGGTACCCTAACAGTTTTATGTTTATCGCACTATTCTATGTTTATCACTGAGGTACCCTAACAGTTTTATGTTTATCACACTATTCTATGTTTATCAATGAGGTACCTACCAGTTTTATGTTTTTCACTCTCCATTAGGCCTTCTTCTTCCTTCACATGGGCTTCCGCATCACATTTATCTGTAAATATAACATAAACAGTGACTAAAGAATACTCATAAAACTTTCCTTTAAGATGTAGCTCTTTTATCATCCAAATAATTTGAGTTCCCTAAACCAGTTCAAAGGCAATAAGGTTTGGATCCAAACAGATTTACGACAAAGAATTTAAGTTGGATAAAGTAAAGCAGGAATCTAGAAAAGAAGATTTTTTTTCCATGCTGCTTTAACTCTGCAACACTATTTAAAGTAACTATTGTGGGCTATTAGGTTCCCTTATGGATCTTTTTAATAACCAAAACATGAACCAGTCCTGTCCAATTGTAATTCTGGGTAGCTTTATAAATACTGGTCTAGATTAACAAACAGTGTAGACCCTGATCAGAGGGCTCCTATAGGAGCCCTCTGATCTGGGTCTACACCGTTTGCAAATGCCATGACTATGTTTTAAACAGGGCCATGGTGTTGAAAGAGCTAAGAAACCATCCACTTCAGTCCAAAAAAAAAGGACTTTTTTTCACCACTTTGGGAATGGGTTGGTACCCAACAATTGGGGAAAATATGCCCTTAAACTTCATAAAATACTTGATTTGGAGGGAAAAATGAGCCGTAAAATGCTCATTTTTTTAGGGAAAAAGTCCTTGTTTTAAATTGGGAATGGGTCCTCCCAAAGAGACAATCCTGTTTGTATGCTGTGATTTGATTTAGACATTTACCTGTAATTCTATTCCTCAGCCAAGGCACTACCACAAACTTCACCACGATAGCGCAGATGATAGCTGGTACAAACGTCAGAATGAACGTACCATACAGGGGTATCTTATCAAAATGTAGCACTGAAATTAAGCATTGCTGAATCAATTAATAAATACAGCACTCCTTCCCTACAATGGCCCTCCCAACAATGATTCCCTCCTTACAACAATGCTTGTTGCAGTTCCCTTAGCATGACAATTATGTCTAACCCTTTTACTGCTTTAATATCGTCTGCTTAAAGTTGTCGTCGGCTGTTTTTCTCAAATTTACATATTGGACATTTTGACAGAAAAAAAAAAATTATGACGGGTGACAAACAGCTTGAATCCAGATCAGACGCCGCGTTACGTCTGATCTGGATTCAAGCTGTTTGCAAATGTAAGCCGATATCCCTCCCTCTAACGACTCCCTCCGAACAACGCACACAATTGTTGTCTCCCATTGGATGTCGTTGTAGAGAGCACTGTACTTCCAATTGGCTAAATTGTGAACTTCGAGCTCACTAAAAGTACAGCAGAATTCTCCTTAACCCTTTGAACCCTAGTCCCGCATATAGGCGTCCTTTTCAAATAGTGTACATATAAATAGTACACTTGTCCTATGCAAACAGTGAAGTCCCTGATCAGAGGGCTCCTGCAGGAGCCCTCTGATCAGGGTCTTCACTGTTTGTCATAATGCCAAACATTGACAAAAACAACCTGAAAAGTCAGAAATGGACTAGACTAAAATGCAAACTGGAATTGTCCATTTAAAGTTTCAGGGAGGAAAGAGTTAACCCATAATCACAAGAGTATGCCTTTTTATGCCTTAAATTTTTTCCTCCACTTTAAAAAATTCTTCAGCTTTACAATAGTCATGAATATGAACTATAATGTCTTTTTCCTATATCCTAGTTATTGGTAGCTTAAAGTCAGCTGAAAGTAAAGCAGAATGTGCCTCAAGGCCCATTCTTCTTCACTTTCAACCTGTTTTAAGTGGTAACCTTTCTTCAAAACTAGAAACAGGCTACGAGGTAATTGGTTAAAGGAGCATTTTGCTTTTTCTGTCAACTTGATTTAAGTGGTCAACCGTCTTCATTCAAAACTAGGGAGCCCTCTGATCTGGGTTTTCACTGTTTGCATTGGACAGGTGTATTTTACATAGGTGCACTGTTTGCAAAGATGCGCATAAGCATGACTAGGGTTCAAAGGGCCAATACTGTATGCATACATGTATTAAACTTTTCAAGCATACTCACATTGAGAGCCTTTGAAGAATATGGAGAAAAAGTTGACCGCAATAGTAACTGCATAGAATATTGGCAGTAGTTTCAGTCCTGGCTCCAATGGGGTTTCCTGTAAAATAAATTAACTCTTGTAATTTTGAAACACATTTTATTCCCATATCTGTACAGAAATGGGGTTGGTCTACAAGCCCGTAACCTAAAATACAACCCTCCTGCATTGTTTTGCCAAGGCTGCACCCTTGCGCCAATGGCGCATGAAATTCACAAACGGCCCAGAAAAATTCCCGTAAACGGGCCTGAGGGCGCGCTAAAATTAATCGCAAAAACAAAAATTTTGTTCCCGCTACGACGGTCAATGTTTTAGTCTGTCCGTACTATTAGAGCATTTGAACCGACTAATTTCATTGGATACGTCCACCGGAAGTATCCGCTATAGTCCAATCGCCGATAATCTCTCATGCCTTCTCGTTTGTTTTGTTGAAAGATGGCTGACCAAAAATGAAAGGCAGCTACACCGATATACTTTTTTCAAAGTTCTCGAGATACGCGGAGTAAAATTGAGGAATTAGACGAAAATAATGTTAAGTATACCACAGAGAAAACGTGCATGACGCTGTCGCGGCTCAGTATACAGCCGAAAGTAGTAAAAACTTTAATTGATTCTCAAAAACAGAAACCCCTCTCCAGCCGACAGCCGAGTCCGACGTAGTTACAAGGGTTCTTCAAAACGCACGAATGATATATCCACCGAGAAAAAGAAGGGTTGAACTTTACAGCATAGGTGGTTTAAAGATCGCACATGGCTTGCTAAAAATGGTGGGTCAGATTCTATGACTAACAATCTGTGTCTAGACTAAAACTTAGGACTAACTTAGTTTCCCTGCTCTCTACCGTTGCGCGGACGCTGTAATTACAGTACTGCAACGTATTTATACAGATTATAGACAGATTATAGAGAAAACACTTCAACCCTTTCCCCCATAGAAGCGCCTTTTAGCGCATTCAGTTTATTCGTGCCCTGAAGAAAATAGTTCCAATTTATACAATCATAAATATGTATAATACAAAATAGTTTTTATACTCTAGCAGATAATAGCTTAAAGCAGGCTGAAAGTAAAGCAGAATGCGCTTAAAGCGCATTCTGCTTTACTTTCAACCTGCTTTAAGTGGACACCCATATTCAATACTAGAGATAGGCTATGTGGGAAAGGGTTAAGAAAAAGAGCATACCACTGGTGAATGTCGTAATTGGAAAACGAGTTATTTTTATTTTGTTTTCTATCATATTTATGAGAAAAAAATGTGGGGCCCACTTTTTAAAAAATGGCCCCCTTTTTTATGTCCAGGGGGCCCTGGGGCCCATAGTTTTGGATTTCTAGGCAGAACACTGCTCCTGTAAAATAAATTAACCCTTAAACTGTGGGTCTGTCTACATGCGTTCATTACTTATTTACAGCCCTCCCCCTAAACAACATATCTCCTGAAAGACCTTAGCTTCTGTAAAAAAAAAAAAATCTCATGCAGGAAGTTTGCAAACAGTGAAGACTCAGATCAAAGGGCTCCCGATAGAGGCTTTTGTTCAGTCATATAGGATCTGTCATGAGTGGAGATTTGAGACAAGCTCCTCAACCAAGTCTAGAATTGAAATGTTATTAAGCGAGCATTGGCGAGCTTAATAACGTTTCTATTCAAGATGATGTTAAGCTCAGCTTGTCTCAAATCTCGACAAGTGACAGATTCTTTTCCTCACATAACCAACAATTTTAAGCTATTTTAAAATAATAGGCCTTTTATTTAATCCCAGCGAAGTAATCACGCCTTTATAAATAGGGACGTTATTAACTTATTCAGTGACATCATCAAATTGATCTCACACATGTTAGAGACATGGATATTCGCGATCACTGTTCGCAAATGAAAACAGGGGGTTACATATAGTTATGTGAGAAACCACATTTATAATGTGTTTGAGACAAATCCCGGGATAGCTAATGTAAACTAGCACTTACCTGTGAGAGAACTAGTCTGTAGATGCAGAAGAAGAGGCCGACGGATATAGCTCCAGACAGAAGAGGCGACACAAACCAAGAAGCAACTGAAAATAACAACGAAATTGTTGTATTCAGGGCTCCAGATAAGAGGGAGTAAACTAAACAAACATTTAAGCACAAAATCCTATGGTGTGACTACTCATTAGAATCGTCTCGAAGAGACATTTCTAATGAGTAGTGACGCCATAGGGTTTAATGCAGAAATAAAGATTTAAGTTTTTGAAATACTCCCCTGATCTGGAGCCCTGGTATCAATACATGTGCCTACAACCCATTACCCCCATAGACAGGGTCGAGATAAGGGGAGTATTTCAAAACCTAAAATCTTTATTTCTGCATTAAACCCTATGGTGTCACTACTCATAAGAATTGTTTCTTGGAGACGATTCTAATTGAGTATAACTGTTAACACCATAGAATTTGGTGCTTAAATAAGTGAGAAAATGTTGGATTTGTTCAGTTCACTCCCTCTTTATCTTGAGCCCTGGTGAGACTAATAAATCTATATTAATGTTTTAACTCTTAACAAATGCTAACAGGTGAATCTGGCTAGTCAAAATTAGCTGCACACATTGATAATGATTATTTAACCCATAACTCAACATATGTGCCATTTTTACGCCCTTAATTTATTCCTCCACCAAAAAAAAAATCTTCTTTAAACAGTCATAAATATGCTTCATAAGAAATATTTTCTATATCCTAGATTTTTGCTTAAAGCAGGCTGAAAGTAAAGCAGAATGTGCCTATAGATGCATTCTGCTTTACTTTCAACCTTCTTTAAGTGGTTACCAATCTCCATAACAAAGAAACAGGATATGGGGAAAAGGGTCATAAAGCCAGCAACAGAAAATAGGAAGAAGCAGTCGCTTTTTATTACTATTATATTAACACTGTCCCCGACCTCCCTGTAATTATCAGCAATTGATAACCACGTAGATGTAGATGCAGACTTGGTTAGCCTACTTACCAATTTTGGCTAATTGGGCCCAGCCCACTCCACTGAAGCCCCGGGCTACTATAGAGAAGCCTAGTGTGGCCCCTACTATACTGTGGGTGGCAGATACCGGCAGCTTTAGAACAGAGGCCGTCATCATCCAGACACAAGAACCTGTAGAAAACAAAATATTCGGTTTATTTTTAACACAGTTGCAAACGAAAACAAGAATGCGTTCAATAAACGCTTAGGCCCCCGGTGGCATCATTGACAATACATCCAAGGCAACAAGTGTCTATTGTTTCCAAGTATTTGAGAAAGCAGTGTTGACGCTAGACAAAGCAGTAGAATTTAGTTAACCTGTTACGGACAGATGGGACATTCACTATATGCCCCCGGCATCTAATATTCTATAGATGCCAGGGGCATAAAAAGTTAAATAAGCAGAGGAACAGGACCAATTCAGGACTCCAGATAAGAGGGAGTAAAAATATTTTCAACATTTTCTACTTTACTCATAAATCAAACCCTCTGGTGAGACTACTCATAAGAATTGCCTCCAAGATGACTGCTCACTCTACCAATGAGTAGTGACACCATAGGGTTTAACCCATATCCCCATACATGCACCTTTTTACGCCATTTATTTGTTCCTCTACTGAAGGAAATACTTTTTACAGTTAAGAATATACATCTTAAATATTTTCTACATTCTAGCAGAGGGCACAGGTACTTGACACATACTTTATTATCTATTAACACCCCCCGCCCCCCCTTAAAAAAATTTTTTTTTTTTTTTTTTTACTATACTTCTATTATAGATACAAGGTAAACAGCGCAATTCGACACCTAGTCTTTACTATCGACTTAAACTGATGCTAAAATAGACTCGATCGCCGATATTCTCTTGTGGTATCCTCGGGAAAAGATTAATTTATCAATATCTACTTTTTATTTCATCAAATTCCGTCAAATAACGCCACAGTACGTGAATTATAACGAAAATTTGCATCAAAAAGTTTTATGTCGTTCTCTTGGTACAGAATTTATTGCCCAAAATAAGGGGTAATCTAGTCGGTTTGCACATTTAACGGCCTTTACGGCTGGAACTTTCACCTAATTTCATTAGAGCAAATGCGTTTGTGTCGGAACATGACCCTCTTCACTATCAGCTATATGAAATATACATGTAATTTGGCACGAAATTGACAAGTGAAAGACTCATTTCATTTTCAATGCCATTTTGAATACCGGAATGAATCGAATGAACGGAGCGATCTCATTGGTCAAAATTAAACAGGTAAAGTTTCTTTTAATTTTGCATTCTATGTAAATTATATAAAACTGATAATATTTCATTTAAAGATGATTTATAATATTTGGTGAAAGTTCCAGTGGCATAGGCCGTTTATTGTGGACAAATAACAGATCACCCCTACATGTACATTCGTTGCTATGTACCAAGAAAACGACAAAAAACTTTTTGATGCTTATTTTCGTTATAATTCACGTACTGTGGCGTTATTTGACGGAATTTGATGAAATAAAAAGTAGATATTGATAAATTAATCTTTTCCCGAGGATACCACAAGAGAATATCGGCGATCGAGTCTATTTTAGCATCAGTTTAAGTCGATAGTAAAGACTAGGTGTCGAATTGCGCTGTTTACCTTGTATCTATAATAGAAGTATAGTAAAAAAAAAAAATTTTTTTTTAAGGGGGGGGGGGGGGGGTGTTAATAGATAATAAAGTATGTGTCAAGTACCTGTGGCAGAGGGTAGCTAAAAGAAGGCTGAAAGTAAAGCAGAATGTGCCTAAAGGCACATTCTGCTTTACTTTCAACCTGCTTTAAGTGGATATCTTTCTTCAAAATTAGAAACAGACTATGGGGTAATGGGTTGAATCAAACCCTTTGGTGAGACTACTCATTAGAATTGCCTCCAAGATGACACACACTCTACCAATGAGTAGTGACACCATAGGGTTTAAAGCAGAAATAAAGATTTTTTAAATACTCCCGTTATCTGAAGCCCTGAAAATTGCTAATGACTTTATGTCTTACCTCCTAGAGCTGCCAAGTTGCCCACCATGAACTCTGCCTCAGTACCATTACCATACGAGTCCACGGATATTATACCCTTCCGTATAGTATTCGACACCTTCGCACCTGGTAGACAAAAGTAGAAACAGTAACAATTAGTTTGGATAGTCATCAGGTTGGACAAAAAACTCCATAACATAACAAATATTTCAAAGAACTTATCTGAGCATTTAACACCCAGATCAGAGGGCTCCTATAGGAGCCCTCTGATCAGGATCTGCACCTTTTTCTAATCTAGACAAGTATTTATCAAACTACCCATAATTCCATGTTGTGGTAAATAAAAAGATAAACAAGGGAACCTAATTACCCGCAAGAGTTGCTTAGTGTCAATAGATCTAATATGGATTAGTAGCTAGTGTTGTTTACCTATTAATATGGCTCCAAGTATTTCAAATATGGTCCCCAATATACAGGCCTGAGTTATGGGCCTTGTGTAGTTTCAAGTCAGTGGTGATGAGGAAGAAGAATTTCAATTTTTAATCAAATCTATCCGGAACTCTTTTAACAGAAGTGCATTGTAAGGCAGGTTTCCAGATAAGGGGGAGTAATCTGAACAAATCCAACATTTTCTCACTTGTACAGCACCAAACCCTATGGTGTTACTACTCATTAGAATCGTCTCGAAGAGACGATTCTAATGAATAGTAACACCATAGGGTTTAAAGCAGAAATAAAGATTTTAGTTTTTGAAATACTCCCCTTATCTGGAGCTCTGGTAAGGGTAACATTCCATATCGACTATTCCGTTGACCTTCTTTGAGCATTTATTATATTTTGACTAGTAGCAAGTGTTGTTTACCTATTAATATCGCTCCAAGTATCTCAAAAATGGTCCCCAAGATACAGGCCTGTGTCAGGGTCAACACCTCAGCCCCTACGGAGGACCCAAAGGAGTTGGCAACATCGTTGGCCCCTATACCGAAGGCCAATAGGAATGCTATGAGGAAGCCCGCTATAACAATCCACAACCACGCATTGTCTTCTATCGTCCAATAGTCACTGGTAAACATCCTGTAAATTAACATGGGGTTTATAAACCTATAATTTACATAACAATTAGGTACTCATGTATTTGTAACTACAGCGTTCCCTCTCTACAACGGCCCTCCCAACAACGATTCCCTCCTTACAACGACATGTGCCACAGCTCCCTAAACAAGACAATTATGTCCAACGCTTTTATTTCTGCAATATCGTCTGCTTAAAATTGCCGTCTGCTGTTTTTTCTAAAGTTACATAATTGACATTTTGACAGAAAAAAACCCTTAATGAAGAGTGACAAACAGCTTGAATCCAGATCAGAGGCTGCGTTACGCGGCGTCTGATCTGGATTCAAGGTGTTTGCAAGTGTAGCCAATTTCCCTCCCTATAACGACTCCTGAACAACGCATACAATGCTTGTCTCCCATTAGGTGTCGTTGTAGAGAGTGAATGCTGTACATGTACATAAGACTGAAAGTAAAGCAGAAATGTTTCTATTTTATTTTAACCCTGCTTCATAATCCTTTCCACTACAGCTCCGGTGTGATGCTGTTCAAAACAGGTGGCAGCTTAAAGCATGAATAAAGTAAGCTCCTATAGGCTCCTATGCATACTCCCCGACCCCCATATATATGTACCAAAAATGAATTTCAGTGATGCTTTTAAATACAGATGGCAGTTTAAAGCAAAAAGAAAGTAAGCTCCTATAGGCTCCTCCACACACTCCTCCATTTATGTACCACAAATGAATTTCAGCATTGCTGTTCAATGAATACAGATGGCAGCTTAAAGCAAGATAAAAGTAAAGCAGAAAACTCCTAAAGGAGTTTTCTGCTTTACTTTCATTTTGCGTTAAGCAGTTTTCTGCCTTCAATAGAGTAGAATACAGGTGTTTTTGCACATTTGGCAGGAAGAAAAGGTAACATCAACCACATGTCTGAACAATAGTTTATACTTATCAACTGTGAAAGAAATTGTTGATAAAGGCTTTCTTTAACCCATTGCCTCATAAATATGCCTTTTCATGCCTTTAATTAATTACTCCTCTGAAGAAAATAGTTCCATTTCATACAATCATGATTATGAACCAGTTCCATTTCATACAATCATGATTATGCACCATAAGAAATATTTTCTATATCCTAGCAGATACATTTGTAGTAGCTTAAAGCAAGCTGAAAGTAAAGCACAATGTGCTTTAAAGCATTAACCCATTACCCCCAAAATACATTTTTACGCCTTTATTTTATTCCTCCACTAAAGAAAATATTGCACATTTATAGTGATAAGCACCATAAGAAAACTATTTTATATATTCTAGCAGATAGTAGCTTTATATAAAGCAGGCTGAAAGTAAAGCAGAATGTACCTAAAGGGCACATTCTGTTTTACTTTTATCCTGCTTTAAGTGGTCACATATCTTCAATACTAGAAACACAGAAACACTTTAACAGGCTATGGAGTAAAACTAAACAACCTGTTAGAATAGTGGCTTGTAATCATCAACTGTGACAGAAAGTGTTGGCGAAGGGCTTCTTTAAGATAACTGATCCAAGCATGGAGTGCTTGCGTGATTCTGACTGTTCACACAAACATTTGCATGGCATCCTTACACTGATTAATTGTAACAACAACTAGATAGACATTGATATGTTATCTGTAACCCATTTCCCCATAACCTGTTTCTAGTATTGAAGACAGGTGACCACTTAAAGCAGGTTGAAAGTAAAGCAGAATGTGCCTAAAGGTATTTTCAACCTGCTTTAAGCTTCAAGCTGCTAGGATATAGAAAACATGTCTTATGGTGCATATTCATGAATGTATAAAAAGGAACTATTGTCTTTAGTGGAGGAATACATTAAAAAGTGTATTTATAAGGTAAAGGGTTAACCCTTTCCTCCATGAAACTTAAATGCACAATTCCAGTTTGAAATTAGTTTAGTCCATTTTAGACACTTTATGGGTGATTTTGTCAATGCATTGCAATACAGACCCTGATCACGAGTGATCCAATGGGCACCTTTAGGAGCTCTCTGATCTGAGTCACCGCTGTATGCATAAGTCTAGTGTACTCTTCACCCAGAGCTCCAGATGAGGAGAGTATTTCAAAAACAAAACTCTTTAATTCTGCATCAAACCCTATGGTGTCACTACTCGTTAGAATCGTCTCGAAGAGACGATTCTAATGAGTAGTGACACCATAGGATTTGATGCTGAAATGAGCGAGAAAGTGTCGGATTTGTCCAGTTTACCCCCTCTTATCTGGAGCCCTGTTCACAGGTACAATGTTTGTAATGGACGTGTATAATACCTGACTATGGCTCAAAGGTTAAGCCAGGTTGGTCTTATTAAACATATTCCCCCAAGCTCTGTATCAGTAACCTTTTCTTAAATAGGTGACAAAATAAAAACTAAACCTAGTTCAGCCAAACTGGTGTTTAACCTATTACCCAAATAGATACCCCTTTTAACACCTTTAATTCATTCTTCCATTAAAGAAGGTACATGTAGTTCCAAAATAGTTCCACTTTATACTGTCATGATTATGCTAAATACCCCACATATTTGCACATGGCAGCTTAAAGCAGAAAGAGACTTCAGTAAAGCAGAACTACTTTCTAAAGCAAAAATTCAAGACCATTATTTTGCAGTCACCTAAAATACAGGTGGTTGCTTAATGCTTGGTAAATTAATGCAGAAAGCTCCTATAGCAGCTTTCTGCATTACTTTACCTTGCATTAAGCACACTAAGCAGCCATCTGTCTTTAATGATATATCCATGCTCATTCAGTTAGTGGTAGCTAAATACAGTAAAACCTCTCTATACAGCTTAACCCATTCATCCCTGGAGCTTTAACTCTTTCCTCCCTGAAACTTTAAATGGACAATTCCAGTTTCCATTTTAGTCTAGTCCATTTCTGACTTTAAGGGTTGATTTTGTCAATGTTTGGCATTATGACAAACAGTGAAGACCCTGATCAGAGGGCTCCTTTTGGAGCCCTCTAATCTGGGTCTTCACTGTTTGCACAGGACAAGTGTACTATTCACATGTACACTATTTGAAAAGGACGCCTATATGCGGGACTAGGGTTCAAATGGTTAAATAGAAATTCCAATTTACAATTAAAATTAGTCCATTGTTGGAAAAAAATTGGTTTTAAACAAAATTTTACAAAATGACAAACAGTGTAGACCCTGATCAGAGGGCTCCTCAGTTTGCATAGGACTAGTGTACTCTTGACAGGTATATGATTTGTTCATGACTAGTATACTTGTCGCTAGGGTTCAACGTATTAAAGCATGGTGACAGTAAAACAAAGAGATTCCAATCTAAAGGAGCTTTCTGCTTTACTGTCACCTTGCTTTAAGCACTTAGCTGTCTTAAACATCTAAGAAATAACATAATTTAGTGGTCATAATAGAGGGGTTCTTAGGGGTTCTACTGTACATGACTGACTGTGCTGTCAATCTATCAACAAATACACGGTCTGTCCTCCTGGAATTTGGCAATTTTGGGGACAAAAAAATCATGTTAGCTTTAGATAGGAGACAAACAAGTTCATGGCCAGACCAGACAGACAAATTAATAGTGTCGACACAGGCGAAATTGTGTCATTCAGCAACTGGTTTAGGATGCATGTAGTTCCAAGAATATAGCTGATGCTTAACCCATTACCTCCATAGCCTGTTTCTAGTTTTGAATATAGGTGACTACTTAAAGCAGGTTGAAAGTAAAGCAGAATGTGCCTTAAGGCACATTCTGCTTTACTTTCAGCCTGCTTTAAGCTACCATCAGCTAGGATATAGAGAATGTTTCTAAAGCAGCATATCAATGACTGAATAAAATGGAACAATTTTCTACAGCGGAGGAATAAATTAAAGGTGTAAAAAGGTGTATTTATGGGGTAATGGGTTAACTCGACAATATTTGAGATTGATTGTAACATTTATTTACTGGTATATGCCTACAGCATAATACTAATCTCATTAACCTTCATAAGGCCTAAAAAAAATATGTGTGTTTCTGGTTTCACTCTCTCAAAATTTTAGGGTAGGTCGGTAGGAAAAAGTTTTTATTTTTTAAAAAGTTTTTATATGGGGTATATATGCGGATTTTTTTTTACAATCAAAGGATGGGTTTATATGACAAATAATGACCTTGCTCTTGTTGTATTCATTTAATACAGGGCGTTTTTCCTTCTGTAACTGGCATCGAATAACGGCCCCCTTCCCCTCCCGTATCTTTTTCCCCTCACCAAAAATATTTCCCTATTTTTTTCAATTTTCTTTAAAAACTTTAGGGTCGGGGGTCAAAAATAGGGCGACGGAAGGTCGGGAAACCGGAAACACACATCTTTTTTTTAGGCCTAACCCAGTAAAACCTAGGGTCTACTGTCTAAAGAGGATATTTGCAAACAGTGTAGACCCTGATGACGCGGCATCTCATCAGGGTCTACACTACATGTTTTTACTTCATATAAAATACTCTGCTGATGGGGAAAACACTGCTGTGTCTTTAAAGCCACCCCTGTTTTTCTACAATAATTTCTTCCAACGAGAACACACAGTTTCATTACAATATCCAGGCATGATATCTATAGGTTAAATAATCTATTATAAAAATATTTTGGCATTCCTAACATTTATCATCTTTAACTTGCTTGTAATGATTCCTTTCAATTTTTGAGATTTTTAAATTGTTTTTAACAGTTTGGATCCAAGGATACAAAAGTTCTTTAAGATATGAAATACCCTGATTAGCGGTACCTACCCTACATAAAGGACCGCTTCTGTGAAGTTTTATTCTGTTTGATCCGAAGATTTGGATATAGGTGATTAATAGTAATGGATTTAATTTGGGCAATGGACTTTTTGATTAATGGGTAAACGCAAGTATGCAACAATTTGACATAGAAATAGGAGAATGGTTAACGCTTTTCCTCCATAGACAAAAGACTTTGACCCTTAGCCCGCCAAATAAATTGTCGTCTGCTATATTTCTCGTCTGCTTCAAGTTTCAAAGTGCTTCAAAGTTGCTCAAAATTGCTGAAAATGTTGTCCGAGTGTCAAACAACTTGGATCCGGATGAGGCGCCGAGTTACTCGGCGTCTCATCCGGATCCAAGCTGTTTGCATATGGAGCTATAGTCATGAGTGGCAGGCTAAGGGTTAATTAAGTGCAGATCACCCAAAACTTATTACATTACACCATAAATGCCTTTTTACACCTTTAACTTATTCCTCCACTTAAGAAAATAGTTCAATTTTGTAGTAATGATAATGCAACATAAAAAATATTTTCTATATTCTAGGTAGCTTAAAGCAGGCTGGAAGTAAAGCAGAATGTGCCTTTAGGCACATTCTGCTTTACTTTCAACCTACTTCAAGTGGTTACCTGTCTTCAAATCTAGAAACAGGTTATGGGGTAAAGGGTTAATGGGGGTCGGTGCTTGGCTGCTTGCAGTAAACTAAAAGTAAAGCAGAAAGCTCCTGACACGCATTATGCCTACCTGGAATTTTGTCTTCAACTAGTGATGCTTAATAATTAGTGCAGTATTGATTTTCCCTCGCTCTGTGATGACGGGTTATGTCAACAATCTTGTACTAAACCAACTCTCTCCCCTCTATGACTATTGTATACGCTGAACTACAAGACTTCCGGCAATACTCCTCAAGTCTTCTCTCTCCTTCCAAAGAGTTGAAACAATTATGCAGTCAACTCAAATCTGAAAATAGAATATCAGGTACATGTATTGAAACAGGGCTCCAGATAAGAGTTAGTTTTTTCAACAAATCCAACTTTTTCTCACTCTTTTTAGCACCAAATCCTATGGTGTTACTACTCATTAGAATCGTCTCGAAGAGACGATTCTAATGAGTAGTGACACCATAGGGTTTAATTCAGAAATAAAGATTTTAGTTGTTGAAAAACTACCCTTATCTGGTGCTCTGTTGAAAGCTAATTTTAAATTGGCATATGCCCTTTCCTCCATGCCATCAGTTCAAATTATACGAACAGCTGGTCTGGAAAATATTTTCAGATTTTATTTACAGTGGAGAATCTGTTATTCTTTCCCAATAAACGCGTTTACGATAAAACTATTATTTGCAGTGCAAACAGTTTGGAGCCAGATCAGACGCCGGGTGACCCGGCGTCTGATCAGGCTCCAAACTGTTTGTCACCAAGATAAATATGAATTATCAGAATTGTCCAAAAGTTCTACTTTTCTACGTTTTAGTGCTTTGCGTTTGCGTACGTTTGCGTTTAAACGGGAAAGAATAACAGATTCTCCACTGTATGCTCTAAGTTACTCACCCTACTTGTCAAACTGTTCATTTAACCCATTACCCCATAAATATGCCTTTAATTTATTCCTCAACTGAGGAAAATATTTCCAATTTATAGTGTCTTGAACATGTACCAAAAGAAATATGTTCCTTTATCCTAGCAGATGGTAGCTTAAAGCAGGTTTAAAGTAAAGCAGAATGCACCTTCAGTCGCATTCTGATTTACTTTCAGCTTGCTTTAAGTGGTTACCTGTCTCCAAATCTAGAAACAGGCTATGGGGTAAAGCGTTTTAAAACTTTTTACCCCAATTTCCAATATATCTTTAACTATTTCCTCCAATAGTAGCTCAACTTTATACAATCATGAATAATTATGCATCACAAAATATTTTCTGTATGCTAGCAGATGGTAACATAAAGCCAGTTGAAAGTAATTTAGTAAAGCAGAATGTCTCTTAAGGCACATTCTGCTTTACTTTCAACCGCTTTAACTTGGTCACCTGTTTGGCTATGGGATTGGGGTAAAAGATTAACAGCAGAAAATTGAACATATTCTTTTCCAACATTTTCCCTTTATTTCGCAACTAAATGCTGTGTCACGACTTCTAATTAGAACCGTTTTAAAGACATGATTCTTTTGAGTAGTCACAACATAGGAATAGGCCTATGTATAGATTGGAGGAAGTTAGTACCTTATAGTACTGGAACTTTAGCTTATGACTTTCACCTTTCAACAATATTCATGTATTGTAAAAAAAATCCTTAATAATAAACCAAAGCATAGAACACCGTTTCTCTTTAGAATGGTAGCAATGAAACCATGGTAACCTTTGTAATAGTTTGGATCCTGATGAGACACCATGCAACAAAGCATCTCATCAGGATCCAAACTGTTTGCCACTCCAACCCTATTCTTAAAAGAAATTTTCCCAAAAAAATTCTTAAAACAGTAGCAGACGACAATTGTTGCAGACGACCAAATTTTACATGTACCCAGCATGCACAGTGTATAAATATGCTTCCAGTTAATCAGCATCACACAGGTAGACAGAGAGAGAAAGCACAATCTAGCAGAAAAATAACCCACATACACTACTCCTACCTCATCATGGTATTCCTATGGATACAGTCATACTTATATTAACTCTTAGCATGCTGGGTAATTTTTTCGTCTGCCACTGGTCTAAAAATAGAATTTTCTAAACTTCTTTTCAAAGCAGGGTCAGAGTTTCAAACAGTTTGGATCCTGATGAGACGACGCATAACGCGGCGTCTCATCAGGATCAAAACTGTTTGCATTGATAATCACGAATCCGCTGCTAGCATGCAGAGATAACAACCCTTATCCTGCTTATCACACCTCGACAGGTTTTTTTTGCAAACAGTTTGTATCCAGATCAGATGCTGCCTAACACTCATCTTTAATTCTTTTTAATTAGAAAATGTATAAATTAAATCTGCACCTGAATATTTTTTGCAGACAACAATTTCAAAGCGGACGATATTACAATCAACAGCAGGATAAGGGTCTAAGCAGTCAGTGTTAAAAGAAGCTTATGGCTCTTTTGAGTCTATAAAAATATAGTGCTTAATGCAGGATAAAAATTAAGCAGAAAGCTCCAAAAGGAGCTTTCTGCTAACTTTTATCCTCCATTAAGCAGTCAAAATGAATGTGTTACAAATTGGAACTTAATCTTCTTTTGAGAGGCCGCAAAACACTAGTTCGACAGTAGCTAAATGATGGGTACATCAGTCTGTTTCAGCTAAACTATAATCGCTGCACAGCAGGGTTTTTCTCACTCGATCCTGAGTAGTGGCAGGACTATTTCCAACGGGGAAAATGATACACAGGTGTTTGGGGGTTTAAGATGAGAGGTTGTCTAAAGCAAGCAGGCTGAAAGTAAAGCAGAAAGCTCCTTTCAGTCTGAATTTTATTTAACTCATTACCCCATAAATACGCCTTTTTTAATTCCTCTACTGAAGAAAATAGTTTCAATTCATTCAGTCAGGAATATGCAGCATAAGAAATATTTTCTATATTCAAACAGATGAATTAGCTTAAAGCAGGCTGAAAGTAAAGCAGAATGTGCCTTAAGGCACATTCTGCTTTACTTTCAACCTGCTTTAAGTGGTCATCTATGTTCAAACCTAGAAACAGGCTATGGGGTAAAGGGTTAAACAGCTCCCCGTCAGAAAGTAGGTAAAGTTGTCTTTGAAGAGAAGAGTAATACTGATTATTTGTTCTATAAAGAGTGAAATATTTTCTTTGATTGGGGTATTTTGATTTTTCCACTGCCAAGTTCCTGACTAAAACAGCCAAGTTGCAGTTTTAAATCACACTTTTAGTTTAACCCTTTCCCCCATAAAAGCACCTTTTAGCCCGTTTAATTTATTCATCCACTGAAGAAAATAGTTCCAATTTATACAGTCATGAACATGTATCATAAGGAATATTTTCTTTATTCTAGCTTGTGGTAGTGGCTTAAAGCAGGCTGAAAGTGAAGCAGAGTGCGCCTTAGGGTGCATTCTGCTTTACTTTCAACCTGCTTTAAGAAGTCACCTATTTTCAAAACTATAAACAGTCTATGGAGTAAAGAGTTAAATTGTAAGAAATATCACATTGCATTTTTCTTTTTGGAGGACATACACCAGAAAACTGTTAAAAGATATCCTCCTAGGTAATATTTCTGCTGTACGACTGCATTGAACTTCAAAGAAGCCAAAAAGGGTGATTTTCGTTAAATAAGAAATGCAAATTTCTCCTTCAATGAATAACAAATGATGTAAACACTCCAAAATGTATGGTAATGTGCTGAAAATGATGGGGAAAACCCATTTACTGCAGGCATAAGGCAAAAAACAAATTCTGTGAACAATTTCAAAAGTGTTGACACTTCTGCTGTTAACCCATTACCCCGTAAATAAGACTTTTTATGTCTTTAATTATTCCTCCACTGAAGAAAATAGTTCAAATGATTCTGATTTATATAAAATTATACAGTGATGATTATATATCATAAGAAATACTTTCTATATTCTAGCAGATGGTAGCTTAAAGCAAGCTGAAAGTAAAGCAGAATGTGCCTTAACCCATTACCCCATAGCCTATTTCTAGTTTTAAAACAGGTGATCACTTAAAGCAGGTTGAAAGTAAAGCAGAATGCGCCTTAAGGCACATTCTGCTTTTCTTTCAGCCTTCTTTAAGCTACCATCAGATTCTGCTTGAATATAAAAAAAATTCTTCAGATGTTTATTCATGACTGTAACTATTTTCTTCAGTGGAGTTATACGTTAAAGGCATAAAATGCATATTTATGGGGGTAATGGGTTTAGGCGCATTCTGCTTTACTTTCAACCTGCTTTAAGTGGTCAACTACCATCAAAACTAGAAACAGGCTATGGGGTAATGGGTTAATAAGTCAACTTAATGTATTGTTCCTTTTTGAAGACTGAAATCAGGCATGATTGTTTGGAACCTGATCAGCCTGCTTTTAACCCTTAGCCCGCCAAATAAATTGTCGTCTGCTATATTTCTCGTCTGCTTCAAGTTTCAAAGTGCTTCAAAGTTGCTCAAAATTGCTGAAAATGTTGTCCGAGTGTCTCGGCGTCTCATCCGGATCCAAGCTGTTTGCATATGGAGCTATAGTCGTGAGTGGCAGGCTAAGGGTTAAGTAACCACCTGCACTGACAAAAGGCTATGCTGGAAAGGGTTAAGTTAAGATGTCTTAAAAAATGTACTGTTTTCAACCTCAGTTTTGCAGTATAAATAATTGAACCTGAGTGAAACATTTTGGATCCAGATCTTGTTTGGCACTTGTGCAGCCTGATCTGGATCCCAACTATTTGTAAAGGTTAAAACAATTTTAAAATGTCACAATCTGCCATCATGCAAAGAGTAAACACATTCAGATCCAGCTACGAGTTTAATACTCCTGGACCATTACAAACAGTGTACCTGTAAAAAGTACACTTGTCTTTATCATAAAAAATATGTAAACAGTGTAGAACCCTGATCAAAGGGCTTCTGCAGGAGCCCTTTGATCAGGGTCTGCATTGTTTGTTATTTTGCAATATACTGTTAAAATTAATCCGAAATATCCAAATATGGACTAGACTTTATCGGTAAACTGGAATCATCCATTTGATGATTCAGACTAAGAGGTGAATGAGTTTAACCCATTACCCCATAAATATGCCTTTTAATGACTTATTCATCCGCTGACAAAAAAAAGTTCCAATCAAGTCATAAACATGTACCAAGAAAAATATTTTCTATATTCTAGCAGAGAGTAGCTTAAACTAAAGAAGGCTGAAAGTAAAGGCTTAAACAAACTGTGTCTGAAGGGGCATTCTGCTTTACTTTCAACCTGCTTTAAGTGGTCAGCTGTCTTCAAAACTAGAAACAGGCTATGGGGTAAAGGGTTAAACTGTAGGCGTACAGAATGTTTGTATGGGACAAACAGTTGTTATTGTTTATAAGGTGACATTGATGAAATACACTTTGTGTGGTAGGTGGGAACCAAAGCAGATTATAACAATATATAATTGATAATCATACTGTAATCCAAAATCTGTGGTAAACAATTGACCAATAGTCAATGTTCATCTATTATTGTACGCTATTACCCCATAGTTACATTTGAAGATAGATGACTACTTATGGCAGTTTAAAATTAAAGCCTAAAGGCGCATTCTGCCTTACTTCGAAGCCTGCTTTAAGGATATGGAAATATTTGTTATGGTGCATATGCATAACTGTATAAAGTTGATCTATTTTCTTCAGTGGATCAATAAATTCAATGCATGAAAAGGGGTATTTACAGAATAATGGGTAAAATCAACCCTTGACAATTAAAGAGTTGCCATATGACTCATTGAGGTTGTTAAAGCACAGCTATAAAATATGCCTTTATTACCCATTACCCCATAAATACACCTTTTTACGCCTTTTATTTATTCCTCCACTGAAAAAAATAGTTCCAATTTCATGATACATTCAAGAAAATCAAGAATATTTCATATCATAAGAAATATATTCGATTTCCAAGCAGATGGTTGCTTAAAGCAGGCTGAAAGTAAAGCAGAATGTGCTTTAAGGCACATTCTGCTTTACTTTCAATCTGCAGACAGATTCTATTGAGTCTAGCCGAAATATTTTCCTTGTCAGGCAGTTCTCAGTCAAAGATCATGCTTTCTGTGAAGTGTGCATACCTGTAAGTTACTGTGAATCATTGAAGTATGACTGTCTTATGTGAGGCCCGACTGTTATTATATAATATTTGATAGTTTGGTTAGAAATAACATGGAGAAAGGACAAATGGAGAAGTAACTTATACTCAAATCTGCATTTTCCCGAAAATGGTGTCGTCCGTTACCTGTATGTGCGTCTTGTGCGATAACGCTTAATCGATCGATAATTCAACTGCACCGGTACGCCGATAGCGGGCTATCGCGTTTTTTATCGTGTTGAATGGTTACCTACTGTTAGTTTAAGTTACATAAAACCCTTAATTTTCACCCGATTTTCATTATAATGGTCTTAAAAGAAGGCTTAGATATTTATCTTTCACTTGTAAAAATAACAGATTTTATTTTTAAAATTGATCAGTTTTATGGCGAGTTAAAGAGTGGTTTCCAAATGAATTTGCCGATAAAAGGGAGCAAGCACTCGGGCATAAATATATCACGCCCCGTTACAAAACCTTTCATAAAACCCTCAATTTTCCACCGATTTTCAAAGAAATGGTCTTAAAGGAAAGCTTAGATATATTTCTTTCAGTTGTAAAAATGCAAGTGTTTATTTTCGAAATCGACCAATTTTATGGCGAGTTAAAGAGCGATGGCCAAATGAAATAGTCGATAAACGAGAGCAGGCGATCGCGAAATATACACTACGTCCCGTTTCAAAAACTTGAATTTAATCCATAATTTTCGTCCGATATATATATATATATATTTAAAAAAAAAAATGTCTTGATATAAAGCCGTGACACTTATCTTTCAGTTGTAAAAATACCAGGGTTTTCTTGAAGCGAAAAAAGTAATGATGACCTACAAAGGTTACTGGCTAATGAAATGACTAGACCAACTCGCGTAAGAAAAGAATTCCTTCCGTATAAAAACTTAAGCAAACTTCTAAACTTCTAAAAATGTGTTCATGCATTGTTACAATGTTCTATATGGAGGAAATATTTCCTTGGCAGCAAAAAAAAAATCCATTTTGTATGTAAAGAGACATTTGAAAGGAGTGCGCGTCAAAAGGCCAAAATCCAAAACGGCAAAAGTTGTAACTGTATTATTATGTCGTATTTGATCATTATTATTATTGAAAGGAAAATTAGAATTATTAACATATTACTTAAAAAAAATGAATTTAGGGTTAGTTTTACATCCAGACTAAAATATACATATTATCCGTCCCATTTCTATGAAAGAGGTAACAGTTTGCATTATCTTCAGAAATTAATTGCAAACATGATAACATGAGATCTCCGTTTCTTTCTGCTTTACTTATGTCTTATATAACGGAGTAAATTATAAAGCAGCCAATGCCTTAAGCAATTTATTTTACTGACTGCTTAACTCTTTGCCTGCTGATCGCGACTTTACTTTTTTTTTTTGCAAACAACTTGGATCAAGATCAGATGCCGCGTAACACGGCGTCTGATCTGGATCCAGAATGTTTGACACTCGTCCTTAGCTTTATTTACTTACAAAATGTCTACCATATTACACATCACAAAGGAATGTGACACATTACGTAACCGTATACAGAACCCGCACCAAATTAGCAGGACAATTATCAACGTCATAAAACTGTCCCAGCATGAAGTCCATGCTTCTTGAACATGCCGATTATCTATGAAGATGGACACCAGCGGGTTGCCACTTTATTAAAAAAGATGAATGCTACCCGTGCGTGTAACTTTAACATGTGTTTTTGACTTCTGTAACCGCATGATGTTTATATATTATACAAATCACAAAAAATAAAGATAATAGAATTGAATTAAAAAAAAAACAAAAAAAAAAAAAACAGCATCAATGCACCTGGTTTGGTTGAAGACTGGATTTACCCTCTCATTACTGAATACCAGTAACATGATGACTATTGCAATTGCAAACAGTTGTAATCCAGACCAGGCTCGAAAATGTCGGATTCATAGAGTATGTCTCTTGAAATATAGTTTACCCCTTTTTCAAATTAAGCTCTTTATGACACACTTTACCTTTTCTCCGCATGAGGATCATCAGAGAGACAGACAGACATTCATACAGAAAGATGGAGACAGAAAAGAAGAAGCGAGAGACTGACAGACAGAGATAAGAGAAAAACAGACAGACAGAGAGACAGTCACAAAGAGAAACAGAGACATAAATACAGACAGTGGCAGAGAAATATAGACACACACAAACTTCGTAGGTAAACGAAAAAATACGTTTTTCTCTCGTTTTCAAAACCTCACTAAACTATCAATTTATAAGCTATCGCCTCAAATTTTGTACTACGCGTAAGATAATGGTCTAATAAAACATCTGTATTAAAATTTATAACGATAAGATGACATTAAAAGCATTTATATTAACACCAAACTTCGTAGGTAAACGAAAAAATACGTTTTTCTCTCATTTTCAAAACCTCACTAAACTAACAATTTATAAGCTATCGCCTCAAATTTTGTACTAGTCGTGAGATCATGGTTTAATAAAACATCTGTATTAAAATTTATAACGAAAAGATAGCATTAAAAGCATTTCTATTAACACCAAACTTTCGTAGGAAAAACGGAAAATACAGTACTGTACGTTTTCTCTCTCATTTTCACAAACTCACTAAACAAACAAATTATAAGCTATCGCCTCAAATTTTGTACTAGTCGTGAGATCATGGTCTAATAAAACATCTTTATTAAAATTTATAACGAAAAGATAACATTAAAAGCATTTCTATTAACACCAAACTTTCGGAAAAACGTTGTTTTCTAGCCGCCAGCGAGCGCCGCTGATTGAACGACACGATAAATCGCGAGCAGGCCGGATACTTCTCCATTTGTCCTTTCTCCATGGAAATAACCATTGATAAACCTCTTAAGTATGAGTATAGCTGGGCCTCACTAGGCTGCAGGCAAACAGATTGGTATAACATATATGCTCCATGCTTTTACGGTTTCCTTCACTCCTATCGAGAACAATGGGGGGTCCATCAAAGGACTGAAGAAATGTCTTTCAAGACATTTTTCGACCTAGTCACAGTCTTGGGAAGTTGTCAGGTAAATCTTGTGCTAGTTGTGCTGAAGACTAATAATTGTCTTTTTATGAATCAGTGATCAAAATGTTGCATGTGAGGCCCGTCTCTTAATCTCATATTTGGTGGTTTGGTTGGAAAAATCTCCTTGTGTTTCAGTATGTCTGGGGCCACTTAGAGCCTTAACAGAATGAGATGGCTTTGCCACATGCAAAAACGATTTTATAATTACTAACTTTCACACCTATTGAGAGAACCTTTTTTTAAAGGGGGGGGGGGGGGATCATTCAAAGGACCATGAAACATACCTTTAAGTTTAAGGTGCATTCTGCTTTACTTTCAACCTGCTATAAAAGTTATCACATTTTTAACAAACTGGAAGTAGGCTAGTTTTGGGGTAATTTAATGGGTTAAATTAAACTTAAAATTTAATTGAAAACAAAAGAATAGATCTCTTTGTTGAATGTCAAACATTGTAATTTAAACTTTGCTCATATTCATTAAAGTGTTTAGAAGATAATGTAGACATAGATCTATAGATCTTACGTGTATGTTTTTACATGTAAAAAAATCATGCATTTCTAATCGAAACTTGAAGATCAGTTTTCAACATTTTTTTAATCTGATTGAATATTGAAAAAGTCAACAAAGAAAAACAAAACAATGAATGGAATCTTGACAAGAGATTTTGTTTTGCTTATCTCGTGAATTAAAAGGTTATGCCTATGCTATAACGGTGAAAAATTCACACCAGTCGATGCAGCAGGCAAAAGCGAGACCGTGTACAAGTCCCGTTATAAACAAGTCAATACACAGTGAATACACTATCTTGTTTGATTACGATTTTCCCTAGATCTATGACAGAAAAGACATTACAACAAAAAAACAAATTCGAAAACGTTACCATTAACGGAAATCTTTTAAAACAACCACGTTTGAAGAGCTGACATCGTCAAGTTCGACTGTACACACGGACAATGTTTTCAGTGCGGAAGTAAAATCCTTTATTTACATCGCGCCGAAAAAAGTGCGCGTAATCGTCCAATACACAATTTGTAACTCCCGCCAAATTTCACGCATGTCAACAATACACTTCCTTTTATATATAACACGAGGTTATCGATCGCGTTGAATTTTTTATTTCATTAAGATTTATAAAGAGAAATCAGAAGAGTTACTCACTTCATGTGTCATCTTTGCTCTTTCATCTCCACTTTGTCATTCAATTCATAACATCTAATTACGAGATCAACACAGACTATGCCTACATTCATTAAATGTCCACAACCTAAGCCGACCTACATGAAATCCAACATGTACGTATGCGCATTCCCGGGCCAATCGAAGGCTCGCCACTTTCAACCAATCAACGAGCGGTAAAGTTGGTCGCTCTATCACGCTAGTAACTAACTGCGGAATCACTCTGATGTTTTCGGTATATTCCATGCTGTGGAATTTCTTCACTGTTGGAATACCACGTGGTCCAGGTGTTTACTACAAGGCATGCAACAGTCAATGAGACTACGCACACTTGGCTGATACTACGAGGAATTACAGTTTTCCTAATCCCTAGTAACTCGTGACCTAGTCAAGAACTAAGACAGAATCTTAACAATTAGATTCTACATTTAGATCTACGTGGAGATCTAGATTTAGATGCTAGGCTAGATCATGATAGATATCTAAAGACTATAGAAATGATGCAAGCAGGGGCGGATCTAGACCCTAAATTTCAGTGACAGTTTTGCACACGCTAACGATGAAACCTCGATGACTTAAGCAAACATTTAAATTTTGGATAGACTTAATTAGGATCCAAACTGTTTGGCACTGACTCCCTAATTAAAAAAAGAGAATTATCCAGAAAACTCTAAATTTCAGGTTGATTTAGCTATATAGACGTGCAGTCCTAGATCTAGAGATATGTAAATCGAGATCTAGCCAACAACACGGAATGATCTAGATATCTCCGTGTCTATTAACCAAACAATTGTTGCAAACGAAAACAGCAAATGCGCTGTTTTTAGAGTTTTGATTTTTATTAGTTCTAGAGCTGCACCACAAGTAGATCAGCATCTAGATAAATCTACCAATGAGAGAGTGTGAATATGATGATGTAGCCTCTAGATCTATATGCAAAAAATGTAAAAAACAACAACAGTGAAGCGACCGGAACTGAGGAGATTGTCACTATATACTATATAGTTATACATTAGATCTACATATTTTAGCTCATCTGGGACCCGTTTCATAAAACTTCGTACTACAAAAACGGTCGTAAGTCATCAAAACTTTAAAATAGATCTAGATCTACTTTGAATTTCTTATTTCTCTATCTAATTCTATCAGTCTTGTGACATCTCTTTGGAATCGTATTTTCAAGACGATTCCAAAGAGATGTCACAAGACCGGATTAGATGGAGAAATAAATAATAATGGAGACTGTTATCATCTGACTTAATACGACAACATTTGTCGTACGAAGTTTTATGAAACGGGTCCCAGGGCCGAAGGCTCAATTTAAGGTGAGCTATTGGCTGGGATCGCCCACCGTCCGGCGCGGATCGTCAATATCTCTGAAATCATTGGCCTAAATTCAACCAAACTTCACCAGAAGCATCAGTATGGTGGGGAAACGAAATGACCACCTTGACAAACTCTAGGCAATGTAGGGATATGGATTAGCATACTTTGGGTCAAAAGTCAGTAGGTCAAATCATAAGAAAAGCTTCTACTCTATGGCTCGCATTTTGACCGTATTTTCATGAAACTAACTGAGAATAATCACATTGACAAAATCTAGGTCAGGTATGAATATGTCGGACTAACTGCAGTTCATATTAGGTCAAAACAAAGAAATGACCCCTGAACACCGTGTTTTATGGCCCAATGGGCATATAAATTTGTATTTTGCTCCAATTTCACTAAACTTGCTCTATTCCGAGCCTCAGAATAATCACCTAGACAAAATCTATCTGGGTGATTAGATGAATATGAATTATGTCAGGTCGAAAAGTATGTCATTAGGTCATATCATAGGAAAAGCTTTTTAACACACAAGAGGCCATATTAAAACCAAAGCTTGATTAACCTTATACATAGAATGATCACCTTGACAATATCTAGGTCATTTGACCACGTATAGATAAGCATGGACTGCACGAGTTTTGCCTAACTAGGTGTAATCATCAAAACTAGGTCAGGTAATGTCTTAAGTTGATCTGAAATGTCTCCGTGAAGTTATGACTAAACTGCGAATTTCCGTGAACTTGGCATTTGTTTTGACAGACCTCATCCTCAACCACCCGAGTTTCACCTACCACAAAATACCCCGGTGACATGCGATTAATTGACACAGTAAAACCACTGTCAGGGCTCCAGATAAGAGTGAGTAAACTGAACAAATCCAACATTTTCTCACTCGTTTCAGCACCAAATCATATGGTGTTACTACTCATTAGAATCGTCTCGAAGAGACGATTCTAATGAGTAGTGACACCATAGGGTTTTATACAGAAATAAATATTTTATTTTTGAAATACTCCCCTTATCTGGAGCCCTGCTCTCAACTACGATCACTAAACCGAAGGTTAATTATCTGTATAAAAGATAGGTGACAGCTTACAACAACATGACAGTAAAGCAGAAAAGCTCCTAAAGCACATTGCTTTAAGGTGTCACCTGTCGTAAATACCTAATATTTAACATAATTTAGTGGTCGTAATAGAGGGGTGGTCGCACTAGAGGTGTGGTCGTAAATAGAGAGGTTTTACGGTATTCTCTCTACATGTTCAGGTGGTTTTGTATTTTTGGCGCTAAAACAGGGATTACAAAAGTAAATATTACATCTTCGTTAAGGTAGCGCATCCCTAATGAGTTCTGACCAATATCGGTCAAGTATTCTGTGTATAGGTTACGGAACACCAAATAGACCGAAAGTGCTGCAGAACACCAAATAGACCGAAAGTGCTGCATGATCCAGTCGACAGTAGTCCCCCGAGATATAGTGCCAACCTTTTTTGCCTCAAAATGGCATTTTGTCATTAGACATTCATCTTTTTTTGCCTTGATGTAATACATGATTGCCAGAGAATAGATACAAGGTATTTCTGTTATCCTAGAAGGGGTTTATGTAGAAATTGTGTGGGCTGAAGTGACATGTCCTTGTTTTAGCCGACACCTCAAAATACCAGTCATGTAATTAGAGTCATCGGCTATTTGTCTTACATTACACATAACCCCTTGTTTTTTCTTAATTTCCAGTTGTGCAAGAATGTATCTTTTTGGCGTCATGGACAATGAAAGGGTCACTGCATTTTGGGATTGATCACGAACGCAAATGTTTGCTCTTCTTATAGTGATTGAAGTAAGAAGCTTTGTGTACTATACATGAGATGGCCTTAAACGCAAAATTGACATCCGGGTTTAGCCTAAAAACCTAGCACATTCCAAGTTTCAAACCAATACATTTGATAGTTTTGGAGAAATGTCTCTATTTGAACTTTCAGAGAAGAATGAGGTAACTCATTGAGCCCTAGTGACAAGTATACTCTTCCTTAACAAATAGTGTATATGTACATAGCACACTTATCCTATGCAAATACAGTAGACCCAGATTAGAGGAGTTCCGTACGAGTTTATCAGTTTGTGAGATATTGTGATAGTCAACCCCAAATAATCAAAAAGGGAATACGTGGAAATTAGAATTTTCCGTTTGAATTTTGAGGGATGAATGAGTTAAGAAATGAGTTGAGATATTTTGTGTAAATAAAATAATTGTCTATAGACGTCTTTCAAATCCATTAAACATTTTATGATCAAATTTACCGTGGGTTATTTACCCCTTCACCGCGATATTGTCGTCTGCTTCAACAGTAATGTATTGTCTGCATTATCGTTTAAAATTAGATGTGAGGCAGTATAATTTACGTAATTGCAAAACAAGTGGCAAACAATTTTGATCTTGCGCGGCGTCTCATCAGGAACAAAACTGCATGCAATTGCGCTTTATGGCGTACTTGAGAGTGAAAGGGCAATTTAAAGCTTTTTTACGGAGATGAATGTCAAGCCAAGGTCACAGCACCGTGTTAAACTAGCGTAAAACAAACACTATTTGAGTTTCAGATTTCCCAACGTAAACCCCTTCACTGTCAATATATTGTCTGGTTATCCCTTTATCCTATAGTCTGTTTCTAGTTTTGAAGACATGTGACCACTTAAAACAGGTTGAAAGTAAAGCAGAATATGCATTCTGCTCTACAGCCTGCTTTCAGCTACCATGGAGGCTTGGATATAGAACGTATTTGTTTTGGTCTGTACATGTGTACATGTTCGTGGCTGTATAGATTTGAACTAATTTCTTCAGTGGAGTAACAAATTTAATGCCCTAAAAGGCACTCCTATATGTGAAACGGTTATATAAGCATTATCGTCTGCTTTTATTTACTAGTACTTAGATTTAACTTTCTTAAAATTCGATTTGGTCTATTTAGATTTTTGTAAATAACAACATATGGCAAAATGACAAACAATGTAGACAATGATCAGATGGCTCCTGTAGGAGTCCTCTGATCAGTGTCTACGCTGTTTGCATATAGGACAAGGGTACTCTTAACACATACATGAACATTGTTTATATCATTTGCGTTTACCCAGCAGGCAGTGCCAATGATCAAGGGGTTAAATATTTTTTTGATTAAAGAAAAGGGGTTGAATAACAGGCAATGCCTGTGTGAATTCTACCATGTATACATGTACCATTAAGTAAACAGTATACATATATAAGCACACGGCACATTGGACCAAAATGTCACCAACCTACAAGTAATTAGAAAGAAATGTATGCATTAAAGCAATGTATAGAGTAATTACATACAAATATATATCAACTGCGTCAGTAAAAATATTGATCTAGTGTTATACATATGTATCACATCTGTATCACATCTGCATCACGCCAGTTTTTAGTGACCATACAATGTTATACGAATAAGCAATCTCTTATACAGATGTTTGATAAATGCAGGATAGACAATAATGCAGAAAGCTGCAGGAGCTTTCTGCATTATTGTCTATCCTGCATCTAGCAGTCACATGTTTTTGGTTTCCTGTACACGTCATCAAAGAAATGTCGCTAAATACAAGTTTGACTGTATACAATATTTTGGTATACAGTATATTTATATACGATATGTAATAAAATATTAATCATAAAGTCATTGAACGATGGAGTTTATTCTCCGAACGTATACTCAAAGTAGATATTTTGCCATTTTTAGAGGGCTTTTAGACATACTAGGTAACACAGCTTGCGGACCAAAATAGTTTTTGTGATAACAATTAACAAATGCGATTTGACATTACAAAAGTCATACAATATATACAGCGCATTTGTATATTCTGGAGCTCTGTATTGCGACTCTAACATTACAAACCGTGGTATACGAGACAATAACCGATAACCAACGACGGAGAGAAGGTTATTGCGATCCTAACATTACCTACCGTGGTATATGAGGCAATAATCAACGACGGAAAGAAGATTATTGCCACTTGAATTATAGCATATATACAGTAAAACCTCTCTTTAATTATTTTTAAGAGAATGCGAATTGATTGTATAAAAGACCGATGCAAGCGTAAAGCAGTGTGGCAGTAAAACAGAATAAAAGCTCCATTAGGAGCTTTCTGTTTACTGTCATATTGCTTTAAGCAGTCATCTGCCTTAATCCCCTAATTATGATTAACATAGTTTATTGGTTGTAAAAGAGGGCTTAGAAGTTTTACTGTAGACTGTTTATTTTATTTTCACAGCTGCTTTATTGCAGATTCTATCATTAAAGATCCATGTTAAATCTTCTTTAATGTTGACCAACAAACATACATCGTTGTATATCCTGCGATAAACCTCGCTGCGTAAACTGACAGTAGAATGTTACAAGTCATGAAGGCCATGATGTCATTATTAATTTCCCAAGAGCATGACCCATTTAATTCCAATTCAAAGATTTCTTTATTTCGGCAAACAGAAAATGTATAGAATTATATGGTCCCAATACATGCATTGCATCATAATAAATACAAATAAGTTAAAATGATGTACCGTCTTTTGCCGTGTATAATGCGCACCCGTTCATAATACGCACCTGTTTTTAAGGGTTAAAGCACTGGGAAAAACTTTGAGAATAATTTATTTCGAATAAAATAGTCTTTTATTGAAGTCTCATCGCTGTTAAATTAAAAAAAAACTCTCTATACTAGGCCGTGAAGTTAGAATCGAAATAACATTCGTTCGATTATTGGTGATTGTCCCAGGTACTATACGATGTAACGTTCTAACGCGTTGCAAATCAATCGCTCAGACCGTCGGGCTTTGAGGTTAATCTACTGCGCGTCAGAGCTCCAAACCATGGTATACGTATGAGGCAATCACCAACGACAGGACAAAGATTATTTCTCAAATTGATTAACCTGTGAAAAATGAGAGCACTAAATACACGTAGTTTTAACATTTGTCTTTTCTATTTCGACTGAAAACTATAATAGTTGACATCTTTTAAACACAAAACCACTTTGGTTTGATAAGTGTGTAAAAACTGTTGAATGCGTGTCAAACGGTATAAAATATAGAGTACTGCCAAGAGACAATCCGGCTTGACGATCAGATGTCACATATCGTTGACTAGTTTCGTCCTTGTTTGTCAAAAATGTTGAATGAGTGTCAAACAGTTTGGATTTTTACGCATTACGCGGCGTCTGACCAGGATCCAACATGTTTGCAAATAACCTTAGTACCAGGAGTAAGGCAGTGAAGGGGTTAAATAAGATATCATATTACATGTATTCGATGCTTATTCGAACGTCGTCACACTTTTTCATGTGTGAACAACTGTACATGTTACTTTGTCTCTAAGAGCTGCTTCATAATAAAAAAATTACGTAAATACTATTTTCCAAATCGGAACACTTCGTTAAAAGGAAGTCTAAAATAACCTAGTTGTTACGATTGAGTAGAATAATTTGCATATGGAAGGATCGAAAATGCAAAACATTCTGTTAAGGCAATGCATTTGGAAATGTCATATAATGTCATATTTGTTTGATGATAATGCATATTGTTTTTATTTAGGTGTTGTTGGGGTTTTTCTTCAAAGAAACAATAGCAAAACAAAACAAAAACATTAAAGTAAAAGTTTATGGTTCTAGCGGCAGGGAGTAGAATGTATTGCATGTTAGTCATAATCAAAACAGGCATAAGTAGCCGACTAAGTAGCCGACGATGCTTCTGTGGTGTGAAAGGGGTCCTACAAGAAATATATCCAACGTTTTTGCCTCAAAACAGCATTTTGTTAAAGAACACTCATTGTTTTCGTGCTTTTGATGTAATGTATGGGTGCCCGGGAATACATACAATTCACGTTTGTTATCCTAACAGCGGTTAATGTAGAATTTGGGCAGACGGGATATTTTTCTGTTCAGTCGGTGCCTCTGTCAAAAGGTAGCAGAATACCAGTCATATTTCTGAACCTAGGATGAATCTCGTCTCTTTCAATAGTGAATGAATGTATCTTTTGAGAAAATATAGAGCGACACTGATGATCGAAATAAAAATTGACATTTTATACGCCCACCTCTAAAGGTGGTCGTATATTGGCGTGGCCCTGTCCGTCCGTCCGTGAATTCGTTCGTTCGTTCGTCAACATTTTGTTTGTCCGGATTTTTCTCGGAAAATTATTGGAGGAATATTAATGAAACTTCACACAAATATTATAATCATAAAGATCTGAGGCTGAGTCGAGTTTGAGGTTCATTCAAATTTTAGTCACAGAGTGCCCTTGATGTACTCAAATATGCTATAAAAAGCTTGTCCGGTATTTTCTCGAAAAACCATTTAAGGGATATTAATGAAGCTTCACACAAACGTTATATGCATAAATGTCTGAAGCTGAGTCGATTTTGAAGTTCATTCGATTTTTCGTTACAGAGTTATCTGTCCTTGATGTACTCAAATATACTATAAAAAGCTTGTCCGAGGTTTATTTGGAAAAACCATTGGAGGGATATTAATGAATCTTCACACAAATGTTACATGCATAGAGATCTGAAGCTGAGTGGAGTCAATTTTTCGTTACATAGTAATCTTCCCTTGATGTACTCAATTATGCCATAAAAGGCTTTTTGACAGAGTTTACACACGTAGCAACTACAGTTTTGAATGGAATTTTGATTATATTTGCCCACAGTATAATTATAGAAGTATAAGTTCATGAAAGGGTAGATTATTTTTGAAATCGGATCATTGTGTCAAGAGTTATCTGCCCTTGGTGTACTCAGATATGCTAGAAAAGGTTTTATTTCAGTATTATTTATGCTCTCAGAGCTCTAAGTGTCTACAAATTAGAATAGATTTTGATAAAGCTATATATTTCTTTGCCAGTGGGCGTATAATGTACCGTTTGCGGTGCTCTCGTTTAGTTGTTATTATTGTTTCTGGTAAGGTTAAAGTCCACTCATAAGCCTTTTCAGATGCGTCATACCATTGTCATCAGGGTTGAGACAGTGGTCAGCATAATGCCTATTGCTGTCTGGACGTTGCCGTGGTGGCCCTGAAAAGGACCGTTTGTTGATATTGCTACCTCGCAGATGACGCAATTTATATCATGTACAGTGGAGAATCTGTTATTCTTTCCCAATAAACGCGTTTACGCTAAAACTATTATTTGCAGTGCAAACAGTTTGGAGCCAGATCAGACGCCGGGTAACCCGGCGTCTGACCAGGCTCCAAACTGTTTGCCACCAAGATAAACAAGAATTATCAGAATTGTCCAAAAGTTGTTCTTTTCTACGTTTTAGTGCTTTGCGTTTGCGTACGTTTGCGTTTAAACGGGAAAGAATAACAGATTCACCACTGTATTATATTAGAGAAGCGATTTGGTGTCCTATATATGCTCTACAGATAACCATGACCTGAAGCTGGACTCTGTACGACGGGGCTTCATTCAGTTTATAAACAAATATGGATCACAAGTGATGCATTCCTACGTTATATATTATGTTATCGTTTGTTTATATAACTTATGACACATAGGGACCAGATTACCGATATTTTGAATATTTTCCATTCATACCTCGACATAGCCCTGGACGTTACGTCATAAAGTTCTACTAATCCATTTACTGTCTGGCTATCGTCTGCTTAAATTTTGTCATCTGTTTGGTTTTCTTAAATCTAGATATTATGCAATTTCATTGACGAAACATTGATATTAATGTCAGACAATTTTGATCCTGATCAGACGCCGAGAAACTCGGCGTCTGATCAGGATTCAAACTTGTTTGTAAACACTAGTAATAGTACTAGGGGTAGGACAGTAAAGGGTCAACCCTTTGATCTATTTCGGTTATCCTTATTTTTCAAATAACCCTTTATCCATTAGCACACATTTATACGCTTCTAGTTATTAATAGCCTACACTAAAAAAAAGAAGACCCCTCGAAGGAAATCCTAAACATGGAATATATAAAAGGAATTTTCAGTGCTCTTCCATACGTGAAATTAAAACAGGCTGCAATTAAAGCAAAGTACTCCTGTAGCAGCATTCTGCTCACTTCAAAAATGCTTTAAGTGATAACCTGTTTTCAAAACTAGAAACAGGGCCATGGGGTTAAAGGGTTAAGGTGTGAAGGCCCTAGAATGGTAGATAACATTTAGGGCGCTATGGTTATTGTCGCCTACCAATTTACTGTCGTATGTGATCATTTCTAAAATGGATTTACCAGCATTTTCTTTCGAAAACTATCCTAAGAGTGGAAAACAAATTGGTTCCAGATGAGACGCCGACTTACTCGGCGTCTCATCTGGGTCCAAACTGTTTGCAATAGTTATGATAAATTTGTCCGCTGTGTATAGAAGATAAGATATATTTACTTAGCCTAAATTGTTGTTATTGTAGACAAGCACATGCGTTGTTTTGGTCCTATTATTTTGTTCTACATTATTTTCAGTATCAGTCAGGTTATTAACATATCTATATACAGTCGAAACTCGATCAATATTTCATAATCTAAATAAGGGGAGATCCTTTGAAAGCACAGAAAACAAAGCAAATACTGAAAATTGCAGACTCGGTTTAATTGAGTCTGTTCATGAGCAATACTTAAATATGCAACAGTGCTCACGTCCCCTAGCACCAGCTTAAGCGGAATTCAACTTTCAACTGTAAATGCGCTGAAATCAATGATTCCAAAGTTTAATTTCGACAGTTCGAGCTCGCTTCCGTTGAACATACCTCTATTTCAATATTGAAATATGGGTCTGTTCGAACTAACGCAAGATCGAAATATCGAGTTCGACTGTATATCTGTGGTGTCAATGCTTCAATTTCATAAGTTTAATTTCGACAATTTGATCTCGCTTTTGGCGAATATACCCGTATTTCAAACTAACGCGAGTTCGAATTCTCGAGTTTCGACTGTATATCTGTGGTGTCTATGTTTCAATTTTATCAGTATTATATAAGTTTAATCAAGGTAGACAATTTGATTTCGCTTCAGTCGAACATACCCGTATTTCAAAGTTAAAACGTGGCTAAGCCACGTTTTAATTTTGAAATGAGGGTAGATCTATATTCGAACTATCGGGAGTTCGAATTATCTAGTTTCGACTGTATATTTGTGGTGTCAATGTTTCAATTTCTTAACAACTTTGCAATTATAGCTTCCTATGCGCTTGAGGGAATCAATGTATTTTGGCAACTTGACTTTTTGTCCTTGAGATATTATTCGCCGATTCCAACATTTTTTAGTAAAAGAGAAGGACCATGAACTAGTCTCTTCCCTTTAATATACATTTATTTGCGTTGAAAGAAGCTAAAATGCAGTTTTTTTTAGAAAAGATCTGTGATTTTTTTTTTTTTTTGTATTTTCAAAAACAAAAAGAAACAATATCAACAACAACAACAACAGCAACAACACAACAACAACAACAACAACCAACCAACCAACTACTAAACAACAACTACAACAAAAACAGAAAGAAAGAAAAAAAACACCCAAAACAAATCACCCCCAAAACCCCAAATCCAAAACAATCAAAAACAAAATAAATCAGAAAAAAAACACAAAAACACAAAAACACAAAAACAATCCCAAAATAAAAAAAATACAAAAAAAACAACCTACAAAACAATAACCATAAACAAACCACGGAAAAAAACCCGCATCCCGCCAAACAAACACATTAAAATCACCAGGAATGCTTTTTGTAAAAGTAACGACCAATTTCGACAGGTATGAGGGCATGTTAGATAATACACTTAACATGAACACATGCACACAGGGGTGTTCTAAATATGAAGTATTTACGAAATAATCAAAGGTATTTGATAGTCTCAGGTGGTTTGTTTATAATCAAAGTATTTGTGCTTGACCCTTTCACTGCCAAAGTTTTCGTGAGAGTTTTACCTCTTCACCGTTTCATTGTCGTCTACCTTAATTTTGTTGTGCGCAAGATCGTTTCAAAGTAAGATTCAATGTAGTATTACTTAAAAAGTTAAAACATATCATTCGAGTGTCAAACTGTTTGGATCCTGATCAGACGCAACAGTTATTTGCAAATAATTTGGATACTTATAAGACGCTGCGTGACGCGGCGACTGACCAGGAATCAAACTGTTTGACACTCATTTCAATATTTCTAAGTCAATATAATCTAAATTATAAGTAAAGAGACGGATGTTTAGAATTGACAACTTCATGACAGCGAAGGGGTTAACCCTTTCCCCCATAGAAGCGCCTTTTAGCGAATATAATTTATTCTTCCGCTGAAGAAAATAGTTCCAATTCAATCAGTCACGAATATATATTATAGAGAATATTTTCTATATTCAAGCACATGATAGCTTAAAGCAGGCTGAAAGTAAAGCAGAATGCGCCCGAGGGCGCATTCTGCTTTATTTCAACCTGCTTTAAGTAGTCACCTATTTTCAATACTAGAAATAGGCTACCAGGTAAAGGGTCAACCCATTAACCGCTAGCACTTAACCAGTTTACATACGAGGGTCGAGTTCCTCTTTTCGAGGTTTAACTGGAAAATAGACGAGTGTGCAGCTAGGTTAAATATATTGTACCTGGTATGAACGACGGTCAAATCACCGACAAAATTAATTCAAATTCAATGTTAGCATAATTGCTTAGTTCGTTATGTATATAACCTTAACAGGTGCCACAACTATGTCAGGTCTGTTTTAGCAAATTTGTGCCCACGATCCAACATAATTATTGAACATACGCAAACGGTGTAGACTCTGGTCAGACGCCGCATGCTGCGGCGTCTGACCAGAGTCTACACTGTTGATAGGAATTTTAATAAAAAACAAAACGAAAATGAAAAATTAAGACCAGGCTCCACTTAGGTAAAGATGGACTAATCCAGAATATAAGCATGGAGGAATAAACTGGGCACAATTAATTTAACATGTTACACTCTAGAATTACATTATGAATCAGACGCCACCAATTAACTCTTTCCTCCCTAAAACTTTAAATGGAAAATTCCAGTTTCCATTTTAGTCTAGTCCATTTCTGACTTTTAAGGGTGGTTTTTGTCAATGTTTGGAATTATGTCAAACAGTGAAGACCCTGATCAGAGGGCTCCTTTCGGAGCCCTCTGATCTGGGTCTTCACTGTTTGCATAGGACAAGTGTACAATTCACATGTTCACTGTTTGAAAATGACGCATATATGCAGGATTAGGGTTCAAATGGTTAATACAATGATTGATATCATTATTCGTCAAACCATATACGACGACAAAATGTTCACTTATTGTTGCCACGGCGCGTATTTTCATACCAGAACTCGGGATCAGAAGTCCAAATAGGGACTCTGGCAAATACTTCGTGAAATTCTAACAACAAAATGTGTAAAACATTCCAGTCCAAAGAAAGTTTGGCTCCATGAAGCCTCATTTTAAAATTTAAATATGCCAAGCAAATAAAATGTATTGGATTTTGAAAACGATCTTCAAACAAAAAAATCATATTTTTTATGCATTTGAATATTTTGATTGTCGTTACTATGTACCCGATTTACAGCTGATAGTGTTGCAATTATGTGTGGGAGGTTGCGGGTTCAATACCTGGCCGGGTCAAACCAAAGACTTGAACATTGGTTGTAATGGCTTCCCACCTTGGCGCTCAGGAATTCAGGTTAGCATTACGACTGGTCCGTCGGTGTCAGGATAAAGTAACCGGCCGGGTACACTCACAATGGTGCATCTAAAAAGTGCCCCTTCTCATAATCACCAATCTTGATTTAGAGAAGTATTAATAATAGTAAGAAGTATTATACTCACATGTACAGTGGAGAAAACGTTATTCTTTCCCAATAAACGCGTTTACGCTTAAACTATTATTTGCAGTGCAAACAGTATGGAGCCAGATCAGACGCCGGGTAACCCGGCGTCTGATCAGGCTCCAAACTGTTTGCCACCAAGATAAACAAGAATTATCAGAATTGTCCAAAAATTGTTCTTTTCTACGTTTTAGTGCTTTGCGTTTGCGTACGTTTGCGTTTAAACGGGAAAGAATAACAGATTCTCCACTGTAACTGTTTTGGTTATTATTATAGTCCATTAATCTTATCGCTATGTACTAGCACTTATATACATGTATATTCAACTGGAACTGCTTTGGTAATTATCATAGTCAATATATCTATAATGTGTTAGCACTTAATCAACGTCATTGGTTGAGGTCATGTTTTCTATATACATGTATATATGTACTAACATTTAATACAGTACTAAAATACGGCGAATTGATTACATGTATATGAAAAATAAATATAAGTTTAAAGCAAGGTGAACGTAAAACAGACAGCTCCTTTCTGTTTTACGTTCACCTTGCTTTAAGCAGCCACCTGCCTGAAACACCTGGTAATTGACACAATTGTGTGGTCGTAATAATAGCGTGGTTTTACTTTATTTACATTGTTGTATCTACACCGTACTTATAGCAATTCAGTATGTACCAGTTGTAGTTGGTATTATGAGTCGGTGGCCCAAGTTGCGGAATAAATGACATTTCAAAGTATTCGAGTGCATATAAACAAATATATCTAAACAATTACAACACAGTTATGTGTTGTAGACACTTTAACAGGATCCAGAGTTATAAAGCGTTTAAGTTGAGTCTGGGGTCGTTATCCGGCAGTTGATAGGTCAGATTTGAGCTTTTGCTAAAATCTGATCAGTCAAATGCTTGAGAGCGATACCGGGTCGAAAGCTTTATAATCATGGACCCAGACGATTGGTGTTGCTAATGATGAACATTCTCGCGATATATTGTACATGTACATGTTGATTGTTACAGTGGAGAATCTGTTATTCTTTCCCAATAAACGCGTTTACGCTAAAACTATTATTTGCAGTGCAAACAGTTTGGAGCCAGATCAGACGCCGGGTAACCCGGCGTCTGATCAGGCTCCAAACTGTTTGCCACCAAGATAAACAAGAATTATCAGAATTGTCCAACAGTTGTTCTTTTCTACGTTTTAGTGCTTTGCGTTTGCGTACGTTTGCGTTTAAACGGGAAAGAATAACAGATTCTCTACTGTATGTTACGTTAAACATGCATTGTATCATTATAGAAACGTATTGTCATGTTTATGTTATCATGTTTGCGTTTCGCTGTAATGATGATGAGCTTGTATTCTTAAGTCTAAATAAAACATCTGTTCTATTTTGAGGAAATTTTTCGTTGCTTAAATGCACCGTGTAGGTATTTGGCTGAAAAAGTTATTAAAAAACGTATGACCGTTTCACTTCAATTAATCACTTTAATATCACTTGTAACATTATTTGTTGCACACTGAACTGAAGTTAATCTGGAACACGGTCTTTCTGTTGCCAACATTTCATATAAATACTTCACAGAGACAGTCATAGCAGAAGCTTTAACTCATTTAAATGAAAACGTCAAACTTCGAATTTAGTTTAGTCCATGTTTTACTACACTAGGGTTGACTTTGTATTGCACTATTACAAACGGTACATACTCTCATCAGAGGGCATCGTTAGGAGCCATCACGTTTTGTTAAGTAAAAAATATACAATTTATTATATGTAAAAACCGTTATATCAGGTCCATCTTACTATAAGTTAGAGATGGAAAATAACTTTTGTTTCGTTATGTCCACTAGTTCGTTATATCCAACTTCGTTACAAGCGAACATTAGTTTACTGTATTGCGCTTGTGTGTCTTTTCATTTAAAGTTTTTTTTTTTTTTTTTAAAAAAAACCGGAGTTCCCCAAGGTCAATTAAAGAACTACATGTACATTTGTATATTGAACAAGGTATTTCACTCGTGGACAAAAATGCAATTTGCCAATGGGAATTACCAACCTTTTAATGGTTAAGCCATTAATTCATTAGTGTCTAGCGTCCCATAAAAGGTACATAGGCAAACAGTGTAGACTCTGATCATACGCCGCATCATGCATCATACGCTGTTTGCTGATGGGAATTTCAATATAAAACAAAACGAAAATGAAAATTTAGACCAGACACCCCTTTCATCAAAAATGGAATAATCCAAAATATAGGCATGGAAGAATCCACTTGGCACAAAGAGAATGAGTTCTCCTTTGCATTCACCCTCTAGTCGGGTTTCCCCCAGAAATGTATGAAGACATGTTGCGTATGTGGCGTAAATCTGGTTTCAATATAAGAAAAAAAACTATCTATCCATAAATAGGCATTATTTTATCAAAGTGAAATGATTTTCATACAGAAAATAGAACTTCACAGAACTTTGTAGTAACTATGAATTCGGGCATTTAAACTTAAAGTAACCTGAATTTATGTAATACATGTAGTCATAAAAAAAGCCCTTTGCATGTTGCAAGATATTTTAGACAATAAGGCTTGCTGCATGCAATATGCCTTAAATGCCTGGATAAAACCCTGATCTATGTGTCATTTCGTTTAACTTCATTTGTTATGATTTTACGTCACATACTTGTGTCAATACATCACAGCTGAACACGTACAGTATACATTTGTTTCATAGGTACTGAGGGAACAGTCAAATCATTGACCCGAGGTAGCAGGGAAGACCTTGAGAACTGTTGCCCGAGGCCAACGGCCGAGGGCAACAGTTCTCAAGGTCTTCCCTGCTACCGAGGGACAATGGTTTGACTGTTCCCGAAGTAACTATCAAACAAATGATTTATTACCTGACTCTCTATTTAAGCCAGGCTGAATGAATGGCTAGATCTAGATCTATCTATACAAAATTTGAACAACACGTATTTATAAATTCTAGAGATGATCTTACGTGTATATTTAATCTTAATTCAATTCAATACAACAACTGAATGTGAACATCACTGTTTTGTAAAAAAGATGTCTAACATATTCATACTTTCAATTACGATTGAATTATTATTGTTTCTTATTGACTGAAATTGATTGACACTTTGTCGAAATTACGTCATGTATAATATGACGTCATTATTTTTGTAACGTCAAAATGTGTTTAAAAAAAGGAAGACGTTAGATCTGCAAGCGGTTTGTCGCTTTTATTCGGAGTTACTCTTAATTTTAGGTCTAGAACTATATAGCCTTTAAGGGGATTATTCGGGAGAGAAAAAATGACCCGATCAACTCCGGAAAAGGCTAGATCCTTAAACAAAAATCTGTATCATAAAGACGCCTTATTTGGTCCCGCGATGCAGAAAAGTTTTGCGCACCATTTTTGCGCATGTAACAGTACTATGTAACAGTCAACTGTTGCCCGCTGGCCTCAGTCTGGTAAATATTTCGGAAAACAGTCAAAAATGCTTAATATTCACTTAAATAGAGAGTCAGGTAATAATATACACTTGTTTCATAGGTACTGAGGGAACAGTCAAATCATTGACCCGAGGTAGCAGGGAAGACCTTGAGAACTGTTGCCCGAGGCCAACGGCCGAGGGCAACAGTTCTCAAGGTCTTCCCTGCTACCGAGGGACAATGATTTGAATGTTCTCGAAGTAAATATGAAACAAGTGATTTATTACCGGACTCTCTATTTAAGACAGATCTAGTTCCTGAATTGTACATGGCTGAATGAAAAGCTAGATCTAGATCTACATGATTTGAACAACTGTATAAATTCTAGAGATTATTTATTTATCATATCTTTATTTAATTCACTACAACAACTGAACGCACAACCACTGTATTTAGAAAAGGTTTCTCTGAAATATTCATTTTTTCAAATACGATTTGAAATGTAAACATTTTCTTATTGACTAAAATTGATTGACACTTAGTTTCAATTACGTCATAAATTCATGATGACATGACGTCATTTAGAATGTAACGTCATAATTTTTTAATAAAAGGAAGATGCTAGATCTGCAAGTGGTTTAACATTCTATATTCGGAGTCTAGTCATTCTTAATACTAGATTATCTATATGTAGCCTTTTTAGGGTATTGTTCGAGAGAGAAATATGGCCCAAAAAACCGTAAAATGCTAGATCTATGTATAAGACGGTTCCGATGCAGAAAATGTTTGCGCACCATTTTCGCGCAGGCAACAGTGCCATGCAACAGTCAACTGTTGACCGGTCAACAGTCACCTAGCATAAGTCTGGGAATTCTTTACCAAAAAACAGTCAAAAATGCTTAATAAACACTTAAATAGAGAGTCAGGTAATAATAACTGTTGTATACTGGGGGATATGTTATTAATTTTCGTCAGTAACCCCCAGGGCTGCCATTTCTCCGGATTTTTCCTAAATCTTCGGATTTTTTCCAGTTTATAGTAGCTTAAAGCAGGCTGAAAGTAAAGCAGAATGCGCCTAAAGGCGCATTCTGCTTTACTTACAGCCTGCTTTAAGTAGTCGCATGTCAACAAAACTAGAAACGGGCTATTGGGTAGAGGTACGATTCGTAAAATCGCACTTGAAAAATGCAAATTTGGAAATCTTAGGATTTTTCATGTCAACTTATGGCAGCCCTGAACCCCTTCACTGCCGTGATGTCATCAGTTTTAAATAAGTATCGCCTGCTTCTTTTTCTCAAATTTGAATTTTAGGTATGTTGACTTAGGAAATATAAAATTGAGTGTCAAACAGTTTTGATCCTGATTAGACGCCGCATAAATGTTTGCAAATAACCATTGTAAGACAGTTAAAACTATAATTTTTTCTTAAATTGTGCTGTTTACATCAGAATTTAACGTTCGGTATGTTAGGGTTTAAAATACCGTTTTGTGGGATTTAGGTCTGTTTTCAACACTTCAAAGATCGGTTTGGCCCATAACAATGTTCAAACAATTTGACTAAACTAATAAACTTGGTTTTGTATTTAGAACATTAAAAAAAGGTATGATTACAATATGGGGTTTTAAGTGACGAAATGGACAATTGTAGGTTTTTTTTTCTTTTTATCAAGTCTAGTCTTTTTTCACTATATAATACTGTAGGGTTACACGGTTAAAAAGGGTCCTGATTTTAGAGGCTTCCTTCAACCCACACATATAGGCGTCTCTCAGCCGACTTCTGACATTCAACATCCCCTAGTCATTGGGCTACTTTTTTGAAACTATCGTTTGAGTCTCCCTGGGGAGAAATGTTTCGTTGCAGCTGACATATGGTACCTCGAAACGCGGCTTCTGATCAAGATCCAAACTGTTTGACACTCTTTTCAATATGTCTAAAGTCGAAACACCTAAACATTTTAATTTGAGACATAAAAACAGACGACAATTGTTTAAAATTGATGACGTCATGACAGTGACGGAGTTAATAACCCTACTGTAAAACATTTACCCAATGGATCTTCCATTGAAAGGTCGGTTGATACACCACCAACGGTGGTATGTACTTTATTTGTCCCCTAAGTAGCTTCAATGTGAGATATATTCACTTATGATATTTTCATGATCCCGTTCATAACAGAAAACAGTATGCTTCACTAATATATCATCCGCGCAATTACTCCGACCTGCTTTCGAATAGAGCACTTAATTTCTCAAAGGCTTCGGAACTCCCAGACACTCCCAATTTTATATTTTAAAAAATATATGATCTGTTTCTAACCTGTTTGGAAATGCTTATATGTGGATGTTCATGTGGGCAAAGGGATATATGTTGTAAACATGTGTGACAAGCGTATGGGCGCAATCGATGATCTATCAAAGCAAACCTTATCACCTCAATGCCAAGCAAGTTTGCCTTGGTATTTACAAACAGTTTGGATCCTGATCAGACGGCGAGTAACTCGGCGTCTGATCAGGATCCAAACTGTTTGTCATCCATGTCAATATGTTTTACTGCCAATGATATTTTCGCAAAACAAGCTAAAATAGCTTCTATTTGAAATAATTTGAATAACAGAAGAACCTGGACATCTTGCATGTCAACATCTAATTGAAATAAATGTATAATTGGTTTCCTACGTTTTTGTTTGTACCAACCAAAATGTACATGGGGAAGACGATGGATTAGCTATTTATTTTAAAATAAAACCTGTGACATTGAAGACGAGCTATTTTCAGAACAACTGTACTTTTATTTAGAATATTTAAAAAGACAACAAATGTCAAAGCCCCATTTAGAAAATAATTTTGTTAAAAACCAAGGCCACTTTCGTCAGCAAGAGTTTATGCCCGGTACAATACAGTAAACCCTCTCTATTACGGCCACATCTCTAGTGCGACCACCCCTACTTTACGAACATTAAATTATGCTAAGTACTACGTGTTACGACGGGTGACTGCCTAAAGCAAAGTGGAGGAAAGTAGATTACTCATATAGGAGCTTTTGTTTTACTGTCAATTTGCTTTAAGCTGTCACCTGCCTTTTATAAAATCAATCAGCCTTCGTGTTAGTGGTCGTAATAGAGAGGCTTTGTTGTATACATGTCTTCAGAGTGATCTTAAATAGGAAAATTATTTACAGAAATTTCAGATTTTTTAAGTCAAAATGTTACATATCTAAATTTTAGAAACAAAAGCAGACAGTACGTTGTACAATGTTCCCTCCCTACAACGGCCCTCCAAACAACGACTCCCTCATTACAACGACCATTGTCGCAGTTCTCTAAACAGGACAATTATGTCTTACGCTTTCACTGCTGCATTATCGTCTGCTTAAAATTATCGTCTACTGTTTTTCTCAAAGTGACATGATGGATATCTAGACAGGAAATAAACTAATGACAAGTGACAAACAGCTTGAATTCAGATCAGACGCCGCGTTAACGTCGCGTCTGATCTGGATTCAAGCTTTTCCCAAATACAAGCCAATTACCCTCCCTTTAACTAATCCCTCCGAACAACGCACCTAATCTTTGTCTCCTATTTGGTGTCGTTGTAGAGAGGGAGCGCAGTGTTTCTAACCCTCTCACTGTCTTACCCCTATCACAACCGTTTTTTGCAAACAGTTACGCGGCGTCTGGTCCGGATCAAAAACTGTTTGACACTCATTTCAATATTTCTTCAGTTAAAAAAAATCAGACGACAATTGTTTTAAATTGATGACGTCACGGCAGTGAAGGGACCAAGCAGACGATATTATGGAAATGGGCGTGTTAGACGGCTTATGGTTTTATTACGGCAGGGGAAGGGTTATTTTTGGCACTGAAATCAAATTGGTATCTTTAACCGCATAACTTTGGCAAAGAGCCGCAACACCTTCTAACACTTTGGATGCGCATACATGTAAGTGCTATTTGATTAAAAAGTATGGATTAGACATCAAGTACAGTGGAGAATAGGTTATTCTTTCTCAATAAACGCGTTTACGCTAAAACTATTATTTCCATTGCAAACAGTTTGGAGCCAGATCAGACGCCGGGTAACCCGGCGTCTGATCAGGCTCTAAGCTGTTTGCCACTCAGATTAAAACTAGTAGTCATAATTGTCAAACAGTTGTCATTTTCTATATTTCATTGCAATGCGTTTGCGTTTCATTTGCGTTAAAACGGGAAAGAATAACCTTTTCTCTACTGTATTTCTCTACTGTAATTCTTATCTGGAGCCAAACTTTTTTACCACCAAAAGTAGTATCCATCAGTAAACGTCATATATGTACCATATGAATTTTGAAAACATTTGTTGTAAGCAACAGTCTGAAGTACATCTACATGTTGATGGTAATCTATCATTGTAAGGGTTAAGGTGTTAACCTTTTTCCAGCTATAAGCGTTTAAAGACATCTCCTGACGACCTTTTGGTCATATCGCCTTGCAAGATTATTTACTGTCAATTTCCTTGCAAAAAGCATGGGTCTTGTGCATATCGAACCATTGAATCGTCTTATGTGAGACCGGACCTTTATATTTGATAGTTTGGTTAAAAAATAACCATTGAAAATCACTAGAGCATGAGTATAATCTGGACCTCAACAGGTAAACTGAGATTGTTTTGCACGTGCTTTACAGTTACATTGACATCTCCAGAACAATATGCTGGTGGTCCCTCAATGGACTGAGGAAAAGTCTTTAAGGGTTTTTTAACAGCGTTTCTTTTGTAAGTGTTTTTAAACAGTTTAGACCAAGATCAGACAGTCCCTGAATGAAACTTTTTTTGTCTACACTGTTTTCTTACAGAATCTGTCTGGCCAAGGTCTGCATTCTTTTCTGAGGGAAAATTTAACTTATTTTATTAGCATATGTAATAATTCAGATGATAGATTCTTACAGTGGGCAGAGTTGCATATAAGAATATTGATAGGGATAATGGTAATCTGTCGTGACGATTTTAGTCTTACCCCATGGACAATAAATTATTTGCAAACAGTTTGCATCCTGATCAGACGCCGCGTTACGCGGCGTCTGATCAGAATCCAAACTGTTTTGGCACTCGTTACGATATTTGAGTCAGTTTACACAAAAAACTAAATTTGAGAAACGAAGGCAGACGACAAAATAAAAATTATTGTTTAAAACCGATGACGTCATGACAGTCACGAGGTTAATGGCTTGTTGCAGAACAGTTGGCCTACCAGGCAGCAATCACAGAACAGTAAATCTCATAAATACAAAGAGATGAGTTCGTTAACCTCTCCCGCCATAATATTGTCTGCCTCGAAATTATCGTTTGGGTTTTTAATTTTTCAATTTTTTTTTTTTTTTTATAATTATTAACGAGGAGATTAATTTGGAGCCAGATCAGACACATACTTATCTGGCGTCTGATCTGATTTCAAATGTTTGCGATATTTGTTCAGCACCAACACATAATTATTTGGGAAAACATAATGAACTGGCATTCCCATTACATGCCTGTATCTATAACAAATTCACTTAGACAATCTGGATTTTTTGGTGAAATAAATGCCAAATGTGAATGATACTTAAGTCATTACACCCATTATCCATCATAGTTAGTTACAGTTGCCCTGTGCACAATACAGTTAACCCTCTCTGTAACGACCACACCACTAGGGCGACCACCTCTATATTACGACCACTAAATTGTGTTAATTAGTAGGTGTTTATGACAGATGACTGCTTAAAGCAAGGTGACAATAAAACAGAAAGCTCCTTAGGGAGCTTTCTGTTTTATTATCATCTTGCTTTAATCTGATACCTGTCTTTTATAGAATCCATAAGCTTTCGTTTTTGTGGTCGTACTATAGAGAGGTTTTACTGTATACAGTGAAACATCAGAAAACTATTTCCTTATTTGAACGACATTATATATTTTAATAGGAAGCTTGTATGCTACCGGTATCAGCATTTATCCTCCTTTAAACCCTTCCTCCATAGTCATGTGTGCATATTACTTGTATCCAACTGTGTTTAAGGCAGGATACTGCTTAAAGTAAGATGAAGATAAAGCAGAAAACGCTTTCAGGAGCTTTCTGCTTTACTTTCATCTTGATTTAAAATGCCACAAGTATTTAGGGATTAATGTTTGGGATACTGTAGTGATCACATGACTTTCCACCACCTACAATGAGACTTGTGTGTATTAATAGTTATCCAATTGAATTAGGTTTGAAATTGAATGCTTAATTAGGTTATTTGGCGCTAACCGCTTCAGTCGCAGTTTCACACTGATATCGATATACATTGTATTTTAAGTAATACTACATTGAATTTTACTTTGAAACGGTCTTGCAAACAACAAAATTGAAGCAGGCGACAGTGAAACGGCGAAGGGGTAAAAAACTCATGAACAATTTGGCAGTGGAAGGGTTAAATGCTGTTAAAGTTGTTTCACAGAAGGATTTAAGTCCACGCAACACCATGCATTGATGCATCATCCCTTTCATTGCAGCTCGGGACAACCTCGGTTCATTGTAGTGGGGGCAACAACAACATTAAGTCAGAAACATCTATAAACTTAACAATTCAGTCCATCCGATTTGAGATTCAAAATACATGTAGCTTTATTGTAGTTCCATAAAAAAGAGGCCTACTTGAGTTTTGGAACGTTAAGTTGCCAAAACAATGACAGTTTATTTATTTGTTTATAGTTTAGCACTTATAATTTCAATGATTTTATTTTCGCGTTGGCGAAATTCCTAGGTGATAACAGGTAGTTGATGGGAACCAAGATTAAATATCGCGAATATATCTGCAGAAATAGTATCTGCTTCATATATGTCGTCTGCCCATTTTCTTTTTTTACTGGAATAATCTGTTATGATAGTTCTGCGTCATGTAGTCTGTCGAGTTACTCTGATCTGTACTCAAACTTCAGCCGAAACTCGATAAATACGAACTCGCGTTAGTTCGAACATACCCATATTTCAAAGTTAAAACGTGGTAAGGTTCGAAGTATCGAGTTTCGACTGTATTTACCGTTTCCAGTCGAGTAATTCAACAAATTTGCCTCTAAAATTCAAACGGACAATTCCAGTTTACAATAAAAACATGATATCAAAATGACAAGCAGTTCAGACACTGATCAGAGGGCTCCCTTAGCCCCCTGATCTGGGTTCTACACTGCCTGCATTGAACAAATTTACCGTTCACTCTGTCTGTAAATGACGCATATAGTGAAGCTCGCTTTAAACGAAATTGGATATAAAGAAATATTAAATATTAGAAAGCAATATTTTCCCTAAACATTGACCTGATATTACGAAATTTGGATATAACGAAATTATAACAAAATGATATAATTCCCCATCTCAAATAAACATATGTATGTATGTATAGTAAAATTGATCTGATATAACGAAGTTTGGATATAACGAAATTATAACAAAATAATTTATGATTCACCATCTCAAATAAACATAATTATATTTATAGCTATAATAAAAATGATCTGATATACCGAAGTTTGGATATACATGTATAACGAAATTTTAACACACTCATTTAATTCCCTATCTCAAATTAACATATACATGTAGGTATAGCAAAATAGATCTGTTATAACGAAGTTTGGGTATAAAGAAAGAAATCAGACGGTCCCGAAGACATCGTTATATAAGTGAGCTGCACTGTATATGCGTCGCTTGACGTCAATGGTCTAAGCGGGCATTTAAGCTGGTTATATCAAACATTCTTAAAATGACGGTAGATGCAATAGCAGTTGGCGGATACCTATACTTACACTAGAACTGTTAACCTATGTACTGGCTGAGAAATGTGGGACAAATAGCAATCTATGACACTGTTATAATCGTTTTAACATGGTTATACCTGCAGGTTAACAGGTGTGCACGTGCGTTTGTTGTATGTACGAGTACAGTGCTCCCTCCAAACAACGACCATCCCAACAACGACTTCCTCCTTACAGCGATCCATGTCACAGTTTTTATACAGGAAAATTATGACTAACCTATTCACGAATGCTTTGTCGTCTGCTTACAATTGTCATCTGCTGTTTTCTCAAATTTACAAAATGGACATTTTGACAGAAAAAACGTAATTACGAGTGACAAACAGCTTGCATCCAGATCAGACGCCGCGTTACGCGGCGTCTGATCTGGATTCAAGCTGTTTGCAAACGTCTCTTCCTATAACGACTCCCTCCGAACAACGCCCATATATTGCTGTCTCCCGTTGGGTGTCGTTGTAGAGAGGGAGCGCTGTACTGTATGTGATGGCGGATGGGGGTTGGGGCGCTGCCTGATTACAGTTCACCCTCTCTACAACATTACCCAGTGGCAGACACAGATTGAGTGTGTTGTTCAAAAGGAGTTGTTATAGGAAGGGAAATTGGCTCAAATTTGCAAACAGATTGAATTCAAGATGTTTGTTACTCGTCGTCAGAGGGTTTTTTACTGCCTAAATGTCAAATATTAAACCTTGAGAAAATTAGCAGACGACAATTTTAAGCAGACGATATTGCAGACGTGAAAAGGTTGGACATAATTGGCTTGTTTGGGGAACTGCGACAAGCGGCGTTGTAAGGAGCGAATCGTTGTTCAGAGGATCGTGGTAGAGAGGGAGCACTGTATTTCCTAATAAACGTGTTTGTGCTGAAACCATTATGTTAATTGAAAAACAGTAACTCGGCGTCTGATCAGGCTCCAAACTGTTTGTCATTGAGATTTTAATAAATCGTCAACATTTTTAAGAATCTGCCTTTTTCTGCATTTAATTTCTTTTAGAGTCGGTTTTTACGGGAATAATAACATATTCCCAACTGTATTTATTGACCTGTGTTTACAGTTACACTTCGCTGAACAAGTTGGCACAGTTCGTTCCTGTTTTGTATCATACTACAGAAACGAGAATCGAACGATAAACAACCCCTCTATCTGTCGCATAATCGTCTGCTTTGAAACTATCTATCATCTGCAATGTTTTTATTGAACTTTATTCATTTTTTTTTATGAAAAAAGTCTAAAAACAAGTTTCAAAAAGTTTGGATGCAGATCAGACGCCGAGTTACTCAGCGTCTGATCTGAACCCAAACGTTTTGCAAAATACCAGTTAAGTCGCATTCAGCAGGTAAAGAGTTAATGTTATTAGAAATTACCAGTGTACTTAAAGACCGGAAATCAAAATGCCAAAATTAAATTGGACAAAAACAAAACAAGAGCTAATGAAGAACAGTAAAGTTCGCCTATTTCAAAAAAAATTTTCCCGTCGCAGACGGGTCTGTTTTGTATTTTGACCGCAACTCTATGAAACAATTTAACCAATCAGGAATGATCAGAAATCCTGGTCAATGACCACGTGCTTGAAATGCAGTACTCTTATCGGCCAATGGTCTAGACTGGCGTTCTGTTATTTTTTCACATCCATCTTGCGAGTTTAAACCTGGCAAAACAATGAGATGCAGTCTAAATTATTGCTGTGTTACTATGTCATCATTTCTAAATTTAGCGTGGATAAGCTCTAAATTTAGCATGTTTACGATGTTAAGTCAGAATCAGTGTATACACTTGTCTCTGGTTAAGTGAATACTGTACCCCACAAAAAACCTTTAACCTGCGACGGAATATCTTTTTTTAAAGATATTTCTTGTTTATATTAGTGCCCAATTAAAAGAAAATTGTGTCTATGTACACCTTGCTCTGATAATCAAATACTGTTTAAACAGGTGTAAGATTTTAGAAAAAAAATTAAAATCAGGAAGAACAATTTGAAAATTAAAATTAGTTTTCTGCACAAATCAATATTGACTTTGTAGAGAACAAAAGGCCAACTTTGAAACATCCTAGTACAAATATTACATACATGTACTTCTAATTTCAACAAATGCGGCTAAAATTAACCTTGAGATTTTAGCTAAATGTTGTAACTGTCTTACTTCATAATGCAACATGATCAATCTTGTTTTCTCAATCTAAAATCAGTGGGGTTTTTAAAAGCTACTGCGATCTTTGGTGAAATTTCTGGGGCCCATTTCATCAACGATTTAACGACGAATACATGTATTAAAATTAAATACAGTAAAATTTTATTTAACCAACCGCTGTGAATAAGAACAATCGGCGTGGTGTTTAACACAGGTTGCGACATAAAGCAGGATGCAAATAAAGCAGAAAACTACTTCAGAAGCTTTCTGTTTTACTTGCTCTCTGCTTTAACCATTTCCTCCATAACCTGTTTCTAGCTTTGAAGACACAATTTGCCGCTTTTAAGCAGGTTGAAAGCAAAACAGAATGCGCCTCAATGCGCATTCTGCTTTACTGTCATCTTGCTTTAAGCTACCATCAGTTAGAATATAGAAACTATTTTTATGATATTTAGTTGGGACTGAATAAATGAATATTTATAATTTTTATTCATAACATATTATTAATGACTATTTTCTTCAGCGGAGGAATAATCTAAATGCGTCAAAACGAGTATCTATGGAGTAATCACTTGCATTTAGCACCGAACGCACGCAATTTGCAAAATGATAGCTTTGGCTAACATGTATCCACACATTGACATTTTGAAAAAATTACGTGTGAACTGAGTGTATTTGGAGTGCAATAGCGACAGGGAATTACTTTATATACACCATTTCCTAATAACCTTTCAATGTCATAGAACATAAAAGTTACCTGTAAACATTAAGGTTAACCATTTCACTGCCAAATTATTCGTGAGAGTTTTACCCCGTGACCGTTTCATTGTCGTCTGCTTCAATTTTTTTGTTTGAAAGATCGTTTCAAAGTAAGATTCAATGTAGTATGACTTAAAACATATCGATTCGCTTTTGCAAATAGTTCAGACCCTGATCAGACGCCGCTTGACGCGGCGTCTGGTCAGGATCCAAACTGTTTGCAAAAGCGCCTTAGGCGTCATTGAGAGTTAAGTGTTGAAGGCACAGACCAGACCGACTACATTGTACATGTATAGAGAACTGGATTCAGGACATTTGTTTTTTTATTCGTGCTTACACGAGGACATAACCGTATAATTTCGAGAGTTTTTACATTTCACGATTTACCTATTCACTACCGCATCCCGAGTGTACAAGTTGGTATTTGCAAACGTTTGGACCCTGACCAGACGCCGAGGCAGGGCTGTCATTAGTTGATCTTGAAAATTCCTAAGATTTACAAATTTCCTACTTTCAAGCGCGATTACTTAAAGCATGTTGAAAGTAAAGCAGAATGCGCTTTATTATAGCGCATTCTGCTTTACTTTCAGCCTGCTTTAAGCTACCATCTGCAAGGATAAAACTACGAATATTTCGGAAAATTCCGGAAAAATGGCAGCCCTGCCGAGTAACTCTGCGTCTCACCAGGGTCAAAACTTCAACATACTCAAATTATTCTGCTGTTTCAGTAATATTAACTAAAAGTCCATCCGAGCGAGCAGGCGACAAAGATTCAGCAGGCGACAAATATTGGGCAGGCAAGAGTCTGGCAGTGAACTAGTTTTACAGTAGAACCCCTCCTACTATGACAATCAACTACATGTGATAAGTTTTCGATGTTTTAAGCAGGTGGATGCTTAACCCGTATCATGTTGAGCGCGACTTGGCTTGCATTTGCAAATAGTTTGAAATCAGATCAGACGCCGCGTCACGCGGCGTCTGATCATGATCAAAACTGTTTGCCACTCGTATTCAGCTTTTCTTCAGATTAAAAAGCATGACAGCTGATTTTCATTTTCTCCCCAAGATGATATATAAATAATTTGAAGCAGACGACAATGCCGCATAATAAGGATTAAAGCAATGTGAAAATAAAGCATGTGTTTTTGCTTTAGTTTTAAAACCGAAAACTTCATACATGGGTAATAAATAGAGGGTTTCTACTGTAAGTATATTCGCTGCATGTCAACTATTTGCTTAAGATTTGTCGTCTGCTTAACCCATTCACCCCTCAAACTTTTGATGGACAATTCCAATATCCAATGAAGTCTAGTCCATTTTCGACTATGATTATTGCAAAAAGGACAACTAGTGACAGATTGCACTGTTTGCACAGGTTAAGTGTATGTTAATGACGATTGACGAGTATACTCGTCGCTAGGGTTGAATGTGTTGTTTGTCGTTTGTTTAATAAAGGTCGTCTGTTTAATATTATTATTATTAGTAGGGTTCCCTTTAAACTAAAATCTTAACTTCTGTATTAAACCCTGTGGTTTTACTACTCATTATAATCGTCTCTTCGATACGATTGTAATGCGTATACTTTGGTGCTGAAATGAGTGATAAAATGTTGAATTTATTCAGTTCACTCCCTCCTATCTGGAGCCCTGATTTTCTTTAAAACAATCAAATCGACTGTTTAGTGGCTGTAATAGAGAGATTCTAATGTATTTCGCACGACTGAACAGGAATTCGAAAACAAATATTGTCTTTGAAAAACTCCATCTACATATCGTTAATGGTTGTTTAACTGTGCTCTGAGATAATTATTCGCCTTTAACCTTTTTCACTACATGTACCAACATTTCCGTGAGTTTTTTTTACCCCTTCACCGTTTCATTCTCGTCTGTTTCAATTTTGTTGTTTGCAAAATCGTTTCAAATTAAGATTCAATGTTGTATGACTTAAAACATATCGATACTAGTGTCAAACAGTTTGGGTCCTGATCAGACGCCGCGTTACGCGGCGTCTGGTCAGAATCCGAACTGTTTGCAAACGCGCTTTCAAGCGTCAATGAGAACGAAATGGTTAATGTACAGAGGGGGAATATTTAAAACCCATTGCACCCTAGTGACGCGTATATTCGTCTTTACAGTGCACATGAGAAGAGTATACTCGTCTTATGCAAGCAATGTAGACCAAGACCAGAGGGCCCCTACAGAAAGTGATCGATGGGTTTAACCCTTTCACTCTCAATGACGTCATAAAGCGCAATTGCAAACAGTTTTGATCCTAGACGCCGCGTAACGCGGATTCTGATCAGGATAAAAACTGTTTGTCACTTGTTTTGAATATACGTTAGTTATACTGCCTTAAACTTTGAAACGATATTGCAGACAATAGTGTAGCAGACGACAATATGGCGATGGAGGTAGAAACCTCACGATAAATTTGATCATGAAAGGGTTAGGTTAAAGATCATTTTTGATGTAGTAGATTTATTATATTAGCAGTATCCATGTGCGATGGGGAGGAGGGCAATTTTATACCTGATTAGGCGCCGAATTACACGGTGTCTGGATTGGTTCGATTTTCTGTTTGCAGCAGACATCATTGTTTTAGCCAAAAAAGGTTTATTTGGGGGAAGTAGTGTAGTGCACGGTATGTTGCCTTCATTTGATTTATATGTCTATCAGTAATTGGAAATGAGGTTCCTCTAAAACCCTTTCATCACAAAATTCATCGTGAGCTTAATACTCCTTCACCGACATATTGTCGCCTGCTTCAATATTAGTGCATGCAATGCCGTTTCAAATTTAGATTTAAGTGATTATGATAGACGAAATTTCGATACAAGTGTTAAACAGTTTGGCACCAGATCAGACGCCGAGGAAACAAAATCATGTGCGAAGTTCGGAGGGGGGGGGTCGTTAATGGGGGGGAAATTTCCTACGCGGCGTCTGATCTGAATTTAAGCTGTTTGTTACCCGTCGTTGTTGTTTTCTGTCAAAATGTCCATTTTGTAACTTTGAGATAGTCAGCAGACGACAATTTTAAGCAGACGACATTGCAGCCGTGATAAGGTTAGACATAAGTGTCCTGTTTAGGGAACTTCAACAAGGATCCTTGTAAGGAGGGTGTCGTTGTTGGGAGGGTCGTTGTACGGAGGGAGCACTGTATTTGCCACTGTAAAGCCAAATATATATTGAGATGTCGCATGCCTAAACCATCTTTGCTTAAATTTTTCTGTCTGGCACAAATACAAATTACATTCTCTGCAGTCTATACAGCATTTAGCTACGCATTATACTACTGGATAGAATCTAGGGGAATTAGAATGAAGGTGCGGATATGAAGAGTGCTCTCTAAACGGGACACTTATGAAACCACATTTTCAATCTCGAAATCAGTTGGTAACAGGTAGGTGACGGCTTAATACAGGTTGAAAGTGAGACAGAAATGGGCGCTTTCTGTCTCACTTTTTTATTCTGTATTAAGTTTTCATCAGTCCTTCAAGTTTTGAAGTCTACCCTCTTTTCCAAACAGTTTCCTGTTTAGAGAGGTTTTACAGTGTTGCCTCCCTACGAGGGCCCTCCCAACAACGACTTCCTCCTTACAACGACCATTGCCGCAGTACCCTATACAGACAATTAAGACCAGCGTTTTAATGCTGCAATATCGGCTGCTTAAAACTGTCCTCTGCTTTTTTTCAAAGTTAAATATAAGTGGACATTTTGATGAAATATATAATAACGAGTGACAAACGTTGAATCCAGATCAGACGCCGCGCTACGCGGCGTCTGATCTGGATTCAAGCTGTTGGCAAATGTAAGCTAAGTCTTAATTTTCCCTTCCTGTAACGACTCCCTCCGAACAACACACATAATCTGTCTCCCATTTGGTGTCGGTGCAGAGAGGGAACACTGTTCTATACACAGTGTGCGAATACGTTATGCTGTGCTCTCCCGTTCCAACGAAACTTGCAATGAAAAAGAGAGAAAAAAAATTGATCTAAACTTCAACTATAAGCCAATGGCTAACGAACTGTGGTTTTAGTTTGATAAAACGTAACAAAACTCGCATGTCTACAGGTACACATGAACCTATAAAAAAAGGCTGTAAAGTTGCTGCAAAATTGACAAAAAATGTGTTTGCAGCGGAACGGACGGACATCCAGATTCAAGTATACTACTAAGTACTAATCCCATATTAATAAATAAATCCTTTGCTATTGAGAATAAATATAATCGTAAACAGTCTAAAACATTGTTATATTATAACTCTTTAGGGGTGGTAATAACAATTTGTTTCAAAATGCAGAGGGCTCGATCAGGGTCTACACTGTTTCGCTAGGGCTGACTGTATCAACATTTGATCCGCCACTGAGATTTACACTGAAATAAAGTCACTCTTACATAGTAGATCCGCCACTGAGATTTACATATTACTGGTACAGTTGGCAGCTTCATCGAGAAAAAGTTTTTTTTGGTTCCAAAAATACTGTCGATGACGTAACACGTACAGTTAACATGGTACAGTAGAAGATGCGTTATTCTTTAACAATTAACGCACGTGTGCTAAAAACAATTTGACGTTCATTGCTAACAGTTTGGTGTCCGGCTTGTCTTTGTCTACAGATTACCCTTCCTGGAACCTGTAGCAGGAATAGGGCACCAGTGGCTAACGTCTGAATTCGTATTAAATACAGTAAAACCTCTCTATTACGACCACTAAAAAGACGACAAATTGATTGTTTAAAAGACAGGTGGCAGCTTGAAGCAAGGGGACAGTAAAAGCGAAAGCTCATACAGGAGCTTTTTTGTTACTGTCAACTTGCTTTAAGCAGTCACCTGCCTTAAAACACCTAGTAATTAACACAATCTAATGGTCATAGAAGCGTTTAACTGTTTTACAGTGTTAAAAGAGTTCTAAAAACATGATTAATTGGTACACTCATATAAAAGAAGCAACTTAATGTAGGACAAAAGTAATGCAGAAAATCCCTGTAGGAGATTTTTAAATTACTTTAATCCTGAATTAGTTCATTACTCGATAAAAATCATTGCCTCCAATATATTACTCTTACTTTAAGAAAATTATTCTTAAATTCAGAAAGTTTGACTGAGTACTTTTTCAGATAAAACTTTTAAGAAGTTTTCCTTTAGGAACATTCTGCTTTACTCTCAACCTGCTTTAAGTGCGGTAACCTGCTTTAAAAACTAGAAACAAGCTAAACTCTCTATTATGACCACTAAAACGAAGACTAATTGCTTGTATAAAAGGCAGGTGGCAATTTAAAGGAATGTGACAGTAAAACAGAAAGCTCCTAAAGGAGCTTTTTGTTTTACTGTCACATTGCTTTAAGCAGTCACCTGTTGTAAACACATAATAGTTAACATAATTTAGCGGTTGTTATAGAGAGGTTTTCCTGAAACTCTAAATGGGAAATTCCAGTTTACAATTAAATTTAGTCTAGGGTGGTTGTTAACAATATTTAACAAAATGACAAACCTAGTAGACCCTGATCAGAGGACTTCTTAAAGAGCCCTCTGATCAGGGTCTTCACTGTTTGCATAGGACAAGTGTACTCTTGATAGGTATTTCATTTGTTCATGACGAATATACTCATCACTAGTAGCTAGTGTATCTAATACCTTATTGTTTCCAAATAAATGTTAGTGCTAAAACAATAATGTCATTTGAAATCAGTTTGGAGCCAAATCAAATGCAGGGTAACTCATAGTCTGAACAGGCTCAAATCGGTTTGTCCCTCGGGATAACCAAACAAGGGCCACTATGGCCCTAAATCGCTCACCTGGTAACCATGTAACCATGTACACCGTGTGACCTAGTTTTTGACCGGGCATGACCCTCATTCTAACTTGACCTCGATTTCAATGAGACAAACATTTTGTTCAAGTTTCATGAAGATTCAATGAATTTTGTAGTCTCTAGAGTGTTAACGAGGTTTTTCGATGATTTGACCTAGTGACCTAGTTTTTGACAAGACATAAGCAACATTTGAACTTGACCTATATTTCATTGAGGCAAATCTTTTCATCAAGTTTTATGAAGATCAAATGAAATTTGTAGTCTCTAGAGTGTTAATAAGGTTTTTCTATGATTCGATCTAGTGACCTAGTTTTTGACCGGACATGACCACATTTTAACTTGACCTAGATTTCATTGAGGCAAACATTTTGATGAAGTTTCATGAAGATCCAATGAAAGTTGTAGTCTCTAGAGTGTTAACAAGGTTTTGCGAAGATTTAACCTAGTGACCTAGTTTTTGACCGGAAATGACCCACATTCGAACTTGGCCTAGATTTCATTGAGGCAATCATATTGATGAAGTTTTATGAAGATCCAATGAAATTTGTAGCCTCTAGAGTGTTAACAAGGTTTTTCGATAATTTGACCTAGTGACCTAGTTTTTGACCGGACATAACCCACATTCGAACTTGACCTAGATTTTATTAAGGCAAACATTTTGATGAAGTTTCATGAAGATCCAATGAAATTTGTAGTCTCTAGAGTGTTAACGAGGTTTTTCGAAGATTTGACCTAGTGACCTAGTTTTTGACCGGGCATGACCCACATTCGAACTTGGCCTAGATTTCATTAAGGCAATCATATTGATGAAGTTTCATGAAGATCCAATGAAATTTGTAGCCTCTAAAGTGTTAACAAGGTTTTTCGATAATTTGACCTAGTGACCTAGTTTTTGACCGGATATGACCCACATTCGAACTTGACCTAGATTTCATTTAGGCAAACATTGTGAATAAGTTTCATCAAGATCCAATGAGATTTGAACCTGCTAGAGTGTTAACGAACAATTGTGAACGGACAGACAGACGACGGACATCCAGCGATCCTAAAAGCTCACCTTGGCACTACGTGCCAGGTGAGCTAAAAATCATCTATATTTTAAAACTAACATTTTTTTCTACATTCATATAACATAACTCTGGACACACTGGTAGATGGATTGATGAGTTGGGTTTTAAAGCACTGTGACACAAAATTGGTCATACATGTATATCACCAGTGAATTATTCTATATTTTAGTAGATGATAGCTTAAAGCAGGTAAAAGTAAAGCAGAATGAGCCTTAAGGTGCATTCTACTTTACTTTCAATCTATTTAAGTGGTCAGCTATCTTCCATACTAGAAACAAGCTATGGGGTAAAGGCTTAAACCCCCTCTAAACTGGAAACCCCTGTATACCACACATGTCTGGTTTAGGGGGGTTTCACTGTATGTTTTTAGTGTAATCAAACATTATGGGAACGTTAGAAGTCATGCAAGATCCAAACCCCAAAGAAAAATAAGAAATACCAAACTATGTACAATTTATTCCAATGCATATGTACAAATAAAATGAACTGACAGAGGCCAACCTGGCGACATCTGTCATTATGTGTCTATTGTGTACAATACAGTAAAACCTCTCTATTAGTCTATAACGACTACTAAATTATGTTGATTACTAGGTGTTTACAACAGGTGACTGCTTAAACCATTCACCCCTGGAACTTTTAGTGGACAATTCCAATGTCCAATTAAGTCTTCTCCATTTTTTGACTATTTAGGGTGGATTTTAACAATATATTTCAAAATAACAAACAGTGTAGCCCCCTGATCAGAGGGCTCCTTAAGGAGCCCTCTGATTAGGGCCTACACTGTTTGTATTGGACAAGTGTAATCCTCACAGGTACACTATTTGTAAATGACGAGTATACTCGTCCCTAGGGTTGAATGTGTTAAAGCAAGATGACAGCAAAACAGAAAGCTGCTATTGTCACCCTGCTTTAAGCTGTCACCAGCCTTTTTATGTATACAATAAATTAGCCTTCGTTTTAGTTGTCGTAATAGAGAGGTTTTACTGTACATGTAAAAGCTTAAACTCAATATTGTACAGACAAATTCCTTCAGATCCAACAAAATCTGATTATTTATCAGAAAATGGTAGAATCCATTGGAAAATTAACCATTGTAAGGGTTAAAACAGTGATAAAATGACCCACAGAATGATAGAATTGTTATTGGTATTACAGACAAACGGCAGTTTAGAGCACAACGTAAATCAACTACAGTGGAGAATCTGTTATTCTTTTCCAATAAACGCGTTTACGTTAAAACTATTCATTCCATTGCAAACAGTTTGGAGCCAGATCAGACGCCGGGTAACCCGGCGTCTGATCAGGATCCAAACTGTTTGCCACCAAGATAAAAATTAATTATCAGAATTGTCCCAAAATTGCACTTGTCTACGTTTTAGTGTTTTGCGTTTCATTTCTTTTAAACGGGAAAGAATAACAGATTCTCCACTGTAGAAGCTTCCATCTTTACTTTCATCTTGCTTGATTGGATTGGTTATGATTTTATGTCACTTAACAGTACATGTATTTCAGTCACATCGCCACATCCAGCTAAATACTGGTGGACCCCACAAGCCCTTTATGCACTATTTCAGGCACAAATCGACAACTGGGTAGAACCACCGACCTTCTGCAAGCCAGCTTGAAGGCTTTCCCACATGAAAAATCCAATGGGTACACTTTGTCGCTAGGGCTGAATGTGTTAAAACAAGGTGAAAATAAAACAGAAAGCTTCTAAACAAAGCTTTATGTTTTACATTGTACGTTCAACTTGCTTTAAGCAGCCAACTTCCTTAAAAACCTAATAATAAACACAATTTGGTGGTCAATGTGTAGAGAATACTCCACAGCAACTATATCTAGCATGCTTATCTCTCACTTTTCATCTAAATAAATAAATGCCATAGATCTTACAAACTAAAATGCATCACCCCAGAAGAAAACCTGGCCTATTGCAATGCAAAAATTTGATTGTACAGTATAACCTCTGTCGATCGACACCTCTCTTGACCGGAAACCTCTGTTATCCGACCCTGCTGTTTGGTCCCGGCAGTTTCCCTATAAATCTTATGTAACCTAACTCTCTCTTGATCGGATCCTCTGTTAACCGTTATCCGACATACCTTGACGGACAAAAAAAGGCAAATTAGAGGTTTTCACACCCCGTTATCCAACGGTATGCTGACCTTTGATCATTGACCGACTATACGCGATTTTCACGCGCAGGTGATAATGACACATATTGCTCGGTTGGTCGTGTAAGACAACATGTATTGTTTAAACAATGAGTGAATAATGTGAGGGTTGATAAGATAACTTCAGCCAACACGTGTAAGCAACCCATTCATGGTCGCAGTGCCGAAAAGACCAACTCATCAATCCTATCCAACAATAGCTAACCATTATTTCGTGTTCAAATTGGACAAGTATCTGCCAATCGTCATCACCTTCATGTTGTCAACATTAGAAGTAAGTAATATATATCTAATGCGCCCTCCGCATAGGTTGAGTCTATAGTAATAATTGCAGGCGTAAAAATGTAGGCTCAAGTTATATTGAGAGAAAATAAAAACTTTCTAGCAATTTGAAGTTTTTGTTATTTTCCCGCTAGTTCGGCATAACGAGAGAAGAATGCACTTGTGTATAAAATGTAAATACGAATATGCCTGTGTTTTAGTCGATCCCTCAATATCTACATGTATGCGTGTTTACTTCTGATTGTACACTGACAATGTAAACACGTTTTATGCCTACTGTAGAAAGAACAATGGAAAACCGTGTAGATCCGGAGCAGGGGAATCCTATTTCAAACTGGAATAATCTGACAAGGATTATGCTGCAGTCATGCAAGCATATTTAATAAGTCAGTCGGCATCGAGAAATTCGCCTCGCAGCGACAATCTTTTGGGGTGTAAACTTGTTAACCTAGGCCTATTCCGTTAACCGACAACCTCTCTTAACCGACTTACAAACATGGAACCATGGTGTGTCGGATAACGGAGGTTATACTGTACATTTGTTTTAATTTGTGTCTGTTTCTGCCAATTATGGGCTAACTGGAAACAAAAATATGTGAACAAAAAGACTGGTTGCCAACTTAGTCTCTTTATCTAATCGAGGTCTACACTTTGTTACAAGTTGAGTAACAAATTACTGTAGATGCTGCATCTCCGACTTGATGACTGGTCTGGATCAACACTGTTCCCAATGCAATATGTTTGGGGTTTTGTTTTTTCAAGTTACCTGTATTCAAGAAACTCACTCACCCATGTAACTTCAAATGGACAATTCCAGTCCATTTTGAACAGTTAGGTTTGGTTTTAATAATATATTTGAAAAATTGACAAACAGTGCAGACCCTGATCAGAGGGCTCCTTTAGGAGCCCTCTGATCATGGTCTACACTGTTTGCATAGGAAAAGTGTACTCTTCACATGTATACAATTGGTAAAATGATCCTGATCCCTCTGATTGGCAATGAGTGTCACTAGCTTATCCCTTTTTTGGCTCAAGTTTTAGTACATAGCGTGTACAACACAACTTTAGTTAACACAACTATCATTTAATCACAGTCAAAATAGCTGGACTCTTGAATTCTAGTGTCAGCAAATAATGCTGCAATTGTAGATTTTGTGTTTCTATAACTGTAACTATTTTCAAATAACGTCTTGTAAAACGAGAACAATAAGTTAGAGCACAGAATTAAAATCCGCTAATTTTGTACAAAGTCTTGTGCACCAGAATGTCGTTTTCATAGCAGTTTCAATTTACCAGTAATTGTATCCACTGCGTCAACTTTTCCAAATATTCCTAGCACTGTCTGGGAACCAGCCGCAATCTACAAATAAAACATATAGAGGATAATCAATTCCTTCGGTTGATATGAAAAATATATCACGAGTCTGGTTAAAAAACGAGTACGCAGGACGATTTTTTTAACCAGATAACAACCCATTAGAGCGATATAAGCTTTTAACCGACTGTCCCATAGAAAAACCGTTTAACACCTTTATTTTATTCCTCTACGTTGCTCCCTTATGGGATATTGGGTTAATTTTTCATCTCAAGGACTCAATGTTTTTCTGAAGGACTCATTGTTTTACAGAATGTGCAACCCAAGGATGCATACATCTAATTTCTAAAATTATCGCTGCTAGTGGTGATTAATACCACCAATATTTGACACAGAGATGGGGTTATTGGTGAACAAATATCTATTGCTTTGCGGGAAAAAAACCACCCCAAAATAATCAAACAATGAAGCTTTCTGAAAAGGGAGACAATTCAAGAAAGAACAAAGTGACAAATAAAAACTGCACGATTTCAGATATTGTTCAACTACATGTATATGCATAGCTAAAAAAGTTCTGTTGAGAAATGACAGAAAAATGCTTTGCACAAAATTTCTTTTCTTAAAATTACAAAAGGAGAGATAATTAATTCTAAGACTGAAAAAATGAATACAATCCACAATCACAAGTGCACAATATCAATACTGCACAATTTAAAAAAGTTCCATTGGTGTTACTTCTCATTAGAATCGTCTCGAAGAGACGATTCTAATGAGTAGTGACATCATAGGGTTTAATGCAGAAATAAAGATTTTAGTTTTTGAAATACTCCCCTTTATCTCGAGCCCTGGACTCTTACCTGTGTTCTTCCGGCATCTTGTACAACATAGTTTGGTAATGCAGCAATCTCAGCTTTCTTGGCCAGGTCCACTAACTGGGCAGCGTTATCTGCTTTCAACACTATTTTTGTCTCTCTGAAATAATTACAAATATAGTTGCGTTTTAATAACTCAAGTTACCTTAACCATTTACCCCATAGCCTGTTTCTAGTATTGACAATAGGAGACTACTTGAAGAAGGTTGAAAGTAAAGCAGAATGCGCATTGAGGCGCATTCTGCTTTACTTTCAGCCTGCTTTAAGCTACCATCTGCTAGGATATAGAAAATGTTTCATATGCAACATATTCATGAGTGTATAAATTGAATCTATTATCTGCTTTCAACACTATTTTTGTCTCTCTGAAATAATTACATGTATCACATAAACCTGCCTCTGGCAGTGTAATAAAGCCATTCAATAAATGGTAAATAAAATATCAACATTTGGGCTCATGCCCAACCAGTTCAGTCACAAGCGCTGCATGACGCGGGGCGCCAAATGACGTCATTTGCCATGACGTTACCATAGACAATGTCAACTTTTGGCGGAAATAGATATGGTGGAGAGACTACAAACTACGGATTCAGTTGACTTAAATAGGGGTTTAAAAAATGTTCGTTATCTAAACTGTTTGCAAGCTGAAAGTAAATCAGAATGTGCCTGCTTTAAGTGTTCGCCTATCTTAACCCTTTACCCAATAACCCATTTATAACATTATCCCTTTCCTCCCTGAAACCTCAAATGGACAATTCTAATTTTCAATTTAGTCTAGTCCAATTTTGACATTTTATGGTTGATTTTTACAAATCTATGTCAAAATGACAAACAGTGTAGACCCTGATCAGAGGGCTCCCTAAGCAGCCCTCTGATCAGGATCAACACTGTTTGCATAGGACAAGTATACTCCTTACATGTACACTGTTTGCAAATGGCGCATATATGCGTGATTAGGGTTCAAAGAGTAAAATATAGGTGATCACTTAAAGCAGGTTGAAAGTAAAGCAGAATGTGCCTTAAGGCACATTCTGCTTTACTTTCAGCCTGCTTTAAACTACCGTCTGCTAGGCTATATAAACATATTGGGTATGAGGGTATAAACGGGAAAGAGTTAAATACATTTGTACTAGAAATAGGTTAAGGGGTAATGGGTTAAGCTCCCAGCAGTCCTTTGACCTTTATACAATCAATTAACCTTCTTTTTAGTGTTCATAATAGAAAGTTTTGACTACATTCTTTCTTACCCAAACTGTTCCCAACTCATGAGCATGGTTCCAAATCTCTCTGGGTTGTCAAACATGGACCGGTACAAGGCCAAGGCAGCATGGGCGCACTGGGCTCCTACTTTACCCACGCCCATACCCAGCTCCATGTTCACCACAAACACCATCTTGTACAGCTCTATACCATCTGGGAATTCTTCTTCCTCCTCATCAAAGTCTAGATCCTCCTGAAAAAATCGTTTCAGTTGACAGGGCTCCAGATATATAGGATCTGTCATGAGTGGATGTTTAAGACAAGCTGATCTCAAACAAGTCTAGAATTGATATGTTATGAAGCGAGCCTTGGCGAGCTTAATAACTTTTCTATTCTAGACGAGTTTGAGATCAACTTGTCTTATTGCCTGCCTTAACACATTCAACCCTAGCGACGAGTATACTCGTCATTTATAAACATTGTACCTATAAAGAGTACACTTGTCCTATACAAACAGTGTAGACCCTGATCAGAGGGCTCCTGCAGGAGCCCTCTGATCAGGGTCTGCACTGTTTGTCAATTTACAATATATTGCAGAAAGCAGCCATTACTTGTCATAAATGGACTAAACTTAATTGGAACATGGAACTTCCCATTAAAAGTTTCAGGGGTGAATGAGTAAAGCTACCATCTGTTAGAATATATAAAACATTCCTTATTGTTCATTTTCATTATGTTATAATGTGTGATAAACTATCATGATAGCATTGCCACCAGTGAATAATGGACCAAACTATCAATAGGATATTGCGATAGCAGTTTTGGTTGCAAAAGCCAGCCCTACTGACAAAAGATTCGTAGTTATTTTATGTTTAACACAGATGTCTGTTTAAACCAGATACACATTTTAAAGAAAATGGTTCCAATGTATACAGTCATAAATATGAACAATAAGAAATATTTCCTTTACCATAAGATCATGCAGCCTCGGCGGCATTGATCTGCAAAATAGAGAAGCCTGGAGGTTAGGTTGTGAAACTCTAGCCCCCTGCCCTGCTGCCTACCCCTGTAGGGACACCTGCAGCAGTTGAAAAATAAACTCAGGATTTAGTTAGTTAGTTAGTAGTATAGCCAGATGATTAATAAAGCAGACTGAAAGTAAAGCAGAATGTCCCATAAGGCTGTACTTTCAACCTGCTTTTTAAGTGGTCACCTGTCTTCAAAACTAGAAACAAGCCATAGGGTTAAACAAGATGTCACTTTTTTCTTTCATCTTCTTTACTTGAGTACATAACACTCATAGACTAACCTCCAATGGTCCATCGAGATTTCTATGCTGGTTCTCTATTATCCAGGCTGCTGCTAAATCTGCATTGTGGTTTCCTGTATAGTAGCATCCCTACAACAAAAGGGAGATAAATAAAGACAATCCTGTCATAATCCATTACCAGGGCTCCAGATAAGAGGGAGTAAACTGAACAAATCCAACATTTTGTCGCTCATTACACAATACAGCACCAAACCCTATGATGTTACTACCCATTAGAGTCGTCTCAAAGAGACGAATATAATGAGTAGTGACACCATAAGGTTTAATGCAGAAATAAAAATTTTAGTTTTTGAAATACCCCCTTATCTGGAGCCCTGATTACCCAAAAATTAAATATATTCTGTGTTATGTCTTTAATATATTCCTCCACTAAAGAAATAGTTCTAATATAATTATATAGTCATGAATATACACCATAAGGCACACTATTCTTTACTTTCATTCTTCTTAACTCTTTCCTCCCTGAAACTTTAAATGGACAATTCCAGTTTCTATTTTAGTCTAGTCCATTTCTGACTTTAAAGGGTTGTCACACCATAGGGTTGAGTGCAGACATAAAGGAGAACTGTTTGGAAGACATGAGTTGTTTTATAGGGTTCAAAATAAGAGAAAGTAAACCCAACAAATCCAACATTTTGTAACACACTGCATTACCAAATGCTATGGTGTAACTAATTGGAATTGTCTCTAATAAGTAGTAACACCATAGCATTAAATGTAGAAATAAAGATTTAACTTTTGAAATATTATTCCGGGCTCTTACCCTGAGTTTATTGTAAAGTGCAGAGCTCCAGATAAGGGGAGAATTTTAAAAACTAAAATCTTTATTTCTGCATTAAACCATATGGTGTCACTACTAATTAGAATCGTCTCTTTGAGGTGATTCTAATGAGTACTCAGTAGTAACCCCATAGGATTTGGGGTTGAGATGAGTGAGAAAATGTTGGATTTGTTCAGTTTACTCCTCTTATCTGGAGCCCTGAAAATGGGCCCTTGTACCTTAATAGCTGCATTTCTTGAGTTCTAAGCGTTATCCCAAACTCTTATCCTGAGTTTATTATAAAATGGGCCCTTGTACCCAGGGCCCCAAAAAAGAGAGTAAACTACATAAATCCAACATTTTCTCACTTATTTTAGCATCAAATCCTATGGTGTTACTACTCATTAGAATCGTCTCAACCAGGCGATTCTAATAGGTAGTGACATCATAGTCCATAGGGTTTAAAGGAGAAATAAAGAATGAACTTTTGAAATACTACCCTTATCTGGAGCCAGGAGCTCTGACTTTATTTATGAAATGGGTCTCTGTACCTTAATAGCTGCATTTCTTGAGAAGCCAATGCCCATCAGTGTGTTAATCAACTCCTCCTTGGCCTGAAATGTCGCCCCTGCTTCAGCCCCCTCAGCATCCATTGTGGAGTATTGCCCTTCACAACTACCAAGATCAGAAAGCTCTTCTTCCTGTTGTAGTAATTATCAAAAGCAGTTCAAATATATGAGCTCTTCTTCAATCAAAAGAAGTTTACATCCTTCAATCATAATATTGTCTGGTTTGAAATTGTTATCAGCAAACTTTGCCAAATTAAGAACCAGACAAAATATTTTGACTAGAAAAAAATCCCATTCGATACTTCTTGCAAACAATTTGGAACCTAAGCGAAAGCTGAGTTTCCAACTGATCAGGATCCAAAGTGCTGTTTGAAAATTTAATGGGATTGAAAGTGGTCGGATACAGGTACTTGGTGGAAAATCAGTAAGTCTCGGATCATGTGGTTCGGTATCTCAGTAGTTAGAGTCTGGCATGGTACACTAGAGAGTAGAGACCCTGGGTTTGAGTCCCGGTCAGGTCACAATTTTAGTAGTCCTGTTACATTTGGCGCCAAAGTAAATCTGACCCCTGCTCATGCTCCGGTTGGGGCGAATCTCAGGGGAAAAGGGGGAGTAGTGTCGTGGGAACGTGTTTGGTTGGGTACAGTCCCAGATCAGTGGCTCGCTAGCTCAGTGGTTAGATTAAGAATTTGCTGACACAGTATGCCAGAGACCCTGGGTTCCAGTCCTAGGCGGGTCACGATTTTCACTAGTCCTTTACACAAATTTTAAGGTGCTACTTTAGTTATTAGCGAGCACGCTCGCGAAAATGGCCCGGAGGGCCATTTTCGCGAAAAGCGAAGCATTTATGGTAAGGGGGTCATTTTCAAACTAATTTCACTTGTTTTTTTACCTGTACATTGAATTGATTTTCAGCTGTCACATTCCGTTTTCCGGCGGATCTACTTGCTAAAATATGTTTCTTCCGGCGGATCTACTTGCTAAAATATTTTCAAGGACTGGTTCTGTATCTAATTTAAAGATTTTTACACGTTTACTCTAACACTCTTTTCACTTGAAATACAGTTGACCAGTGTTGCAATTGAATCTCGCCTGTCACCCGGAAGCTGTCTTTCGATTTATTTACCTCCAAAAGAGTATTTCGATTACCGGATGTGGCGGTGTTTAAAACCTGCGCTCCATCACCGGACGATTGGAACGCCTTCGTTCTCCAGTCGAATAACGAAAGGTTCCGTGGCCGTACTCGTTAGTTATGAGAGATATCTTTCCGTCATAAAAACTCTACGTTTTTTTGTCCCGTTAACAACGGAATGTATTATTTCGTGCTTTCACCATTGTTTCAAAACCAATATACTCATAAAATATTTACGTTCTATTTATAGATTCCGGATCTTTTCGGTCCTGTGTAGGTTCGACCTCGGTTGTTTCGGCGCAGTTTTACTTTTTTTTTCTTTATCATGTCAAATTTACATATCAGAAAGTTTTTTTTAACATGGATATCGACTTGAATTCTGTTCATGTACAGTGTTAACCCTAATCAGGCTCAAAAAAGAATATTCAAGAGTCACTAAGTGAGAGTAAATTATTGGCAAAAACCTAAAGTATTTATTTATGGTACACTTCTTAGCCAGTTACATCTTTTTTATGTTCAATATTTGGCCATCGTTTATTTTAGTTACTCATACAGATAACTACTTATTTGATTTACATCTTTGACACATGCTATTATATAAATGGCTCCCAAACTAATGCCTGTCAGTCTGTCTGTCACGCTTTGGTTTCCGGACAATAACTTGTTTTCTTATAGAGAAATCATGTCCATTTTTGGTGTACTGGTTGCTTATGACAAGGGGATGCAGTGGATTGCATTTGAGGTCAAAGGTCACATGATCTGTTACTAAAAATAGAATTTTGATTTTTTTTTTTTCTTTGGTATACGGACAATAACTTTTGTTCTAATGTCCATTTTTTGGTGCACTGGTTGCTTATGATGAGGGGATGAATGGGGTTGCATTTGAGGTCAAAGGTCACATGATCAATTATTAAAATAGATTTTGACTGAAATTATTCGGGATAGGGGAATACAGGGGAGACATCTGCTTTTCTCAAAAATACGTTCCAGTTTTAAATAGATTTCATTTGACATTGGGAGAAAATAAAACAATAGAATTTGCAAATAAATATTTTTATTTCGCTTACACAAAATGCAGTTTACAAAAAACGAAGTAACTATTAGATATCTATATAAGTATATAAGATCTGTGCCGCAAACTGGTAGTGAAGGTAATTAAGAGTCAGTAAATTTTTTGGTCACTCTGGTGCATGGCCAAAATTGATTCTTTTCCATCAAGCACATCACTGTCTATCTTGATAATGTACATCCACTTTTCTAGAGCCATTAAATCTGAAAAAATCAAATGGTATCTCATTAAACTCAAATTTAAGTGTCCAATTTTCTCTATATCTCCCTTCAAAGCAAAATATTCATACAATCACAGAATTATTGACCGATCAGAATATATAAGTCTGTTAAATTTGACCTTAAAGGCAGTTTTTGCGACTGTTCCACTTGTTTAATCACCTTTATCATATTCTCAAACACTGTGTAAATGTGATCAATACCACATTTGGTCTTAGCTAGTAGACTATGAAGTACATACTTCCTTAGTTACACCTGATTGAAATTAATTCTGGCTTTCAAATAAATTCAATTCAGAGTAATATTTCTTGAAATTTACAAGAATGAAGATAAAAACAAGTATGAACATGTACATACATCTAATTCTTAGATCATCTAAATAAAACAAACAACAAAAACAAACACAGACTCACCAAAGAAAATATAACGACAAAATAAACTGCCAGTTTATTTCAATGGATAGATCCCCGAATCAAATCACCTTAATTTTCTCCTGTGCCTCTGTCACATCAATGACCTACTTGACTCCGTTAAATTGCAAGTCTGGCTGTTTGCAGATGACTGCCTTCTGTACAGAACAATCTGGAGTCAGGAGGATCATGACGTGCTACAGAGGGACTTGAGTGGGCTGGAGGCCTGGGCCTCGACATAGGGTATGCGTTTCAATGCCAAGAAGTGCTACCTCATGAGTGTCAATAACAGATCCAGTCATTTCTACACCCTAGACAACCAAATCATAAAGCAGGTCCAGGAGAACCCTTACCTATGCGTGACACTATCACAAGACCTGAGAGGGGGTTTCAACATTAAAAAAATAACCAAAAAGGCTAATTCCACCGTAGCCTTTCTTAAATGAATTTGACCCTCATTCAGTAGGAATATGGTTTGGGTAAGTGTCATTCTGTTCAAAGGTTAGTCTAATGGAGCAACCATTAATGGAAACATATTCTTAATTTGCTCCAAATGTACAGCTGCACTTGCTTATTTCATAATACATTACATGTAGCTAAATTATTGTTAAATGTTATTATCTTAAGTAGATATATACAACATGTATTAACGCATAATCGTATGTATTTGGTATACTATTTTTGTTACAATCTTCATTCTTTGTTTTCTGAAGATGGTTTAGCACACTGGGGACCGTCACAATAGAAGTCTGAACCCCAAAAGAAGAAAAAAATGTATACAAAGTCTATATATCTAGTGTCTATACATTGTTTTTCTTTTGGGGTTCAGACTTCTATTGTGACGGTCCCTGTGGTTTAGCAGTGCTCGCTTATAGGCTTTGCCTATTCCATATTATCTATTTTGCATTTAAACGTCTGAGGGTGGACTTCAACACTGGCCTAGCTGAGCAAACCGGTGCCGGCGGGGTGGTCGTTCAATCACCACCTCTACAGCCACAAATTGTGTCACAATGCATTCTCCTGTCTCACTGCAGTTCCAAATCATATTTACAGCCCAAACTATAATTATTCTGTTCAAATCCAACAACAATTTATACGAACAGTACCTTCTTATTTCCTTTGTCAGAGGAAAACTGGTATGATGATCGAGATCGGTAAGAAAGCAAAGCAAGCGCGGTGAAACCAAAGATTTTTGAGATGATCATGTATTCATGGGCGCTGACATGTTGGATATGGTGTAAAACGCGGGATCTGAAATACAATATTTAAAAAAAAAATGCGGTACTTCCGGCGGTACTTTATATGGGTGTAATACACTTCGGTAAGGAATTTGTGTTATAACAGAAAATGAAATATGTTTCTTACAGTCAGGAATATATTGGGTAAGAAAATACTTTCTATATCTTCTTCTTAATACTTCTCTCCATCAAGATTGATGATTATGAGAAGGGGCACTTTTTGAGGTGCACCATTGGGTCTGTATCCGGCCGTTCATTTTATCCTGACACCGACGAACCAGTTGTAATGCTAACCCGAAATCCTGAGCGCCAAGGAGGGAAGCCATTGCTACCAATTTTCAAGTCTTTGGTTTGACCCGGCCGGAGATTGAACCCGCAACCTACCGCACTACAAGCAGATGCTCTACCACTGAGGCGGTATAAACACAAATGGCAGATCATCAGGTTAATGTTTTACAGTTTAAAGCTGGCTGAAAGTAAAGAAGAATGCGCCTTAAGGCACAGTCTGCTTGACTTTCAACTTGATTTAAGTTGTCATCTGTCTTCAAAACCAGTAACAGACTATGATGAATGATTTTTGTTGTAATAACTTAGGTACATGGACATGTTTTTCATAGTAAGAGGGACAGATATACAGTTGATGGATGTGGAGTGACTATATTATTCTATTACCCCATAGCCTGTTTCTAGTTTGAAGATGTGACTACTTAAAACTGATTGAAAGTAAAGCAGAATGCGCCTTAAGGCGCATTCTGCTTTACTTTCAGCCTGTTTTAAGCTTCCATCTGCTTGGATATAGAAAATATTTCTTATGGCACATATTCAGGACTGTATATATTTGAATTATTTTCTTCAGTGGAGGAATAAAAAGGCGTAATAGTCTACACCATTTTTAAAACATGTCAATATCAGGCGCGTAGAAAGGCATTAATAAAGTTAATAAAGTGGAATCACCGGCGAGGGAATCTGGATCTAAATTATTTGCAAATTATAGCCAAATAATTTGGATTCCCCGACGTATAAGTAGCTACCGCCTGAATAAACGCTAATGCATTTAGCAGGAGAAGGGTTAAAATATTGAACAAAATGTGGAAGTGGGTACAAAAATATACAAGGCACTAGACCTAGAAAATCATTCCGAGTTAACCCTTTACCCAATAGAAGGCTAGAAACGTCTTTTAGCACATTCAGTTTATTTCTCCATGGAAGAAAATAGTCCAAATTTTTACAGTCATGAATATATCATAAGGAATATTTTGTTTATTCTAGCAGTTTAAAGCAGAATGCACCTCAAGGTGCATTCTCTTTACTTTCAACCCACTTTAAGTAGTCACCTACTTTTCAAAACTAGAAACAGGCTATGGGGTAAATGGTTAACAGATGAGATACATTTGTTGAAAAACATAAAATAACAAGTGATATCTTCAACATATTTTAATAAATATTAAATTAATAACATTCCAATATCAAAATTACAATGTAGCACCAATGTACTCCCTTAACCCTTTACTTCATAAATACGCCTTTTCATGCCTTTAATTCATTCCTCCAATGAAGAAAATAGATTTAATTTATAGTCATATATTTGTTTCAAAAGAAACATTTTCCTATATTCTAGCAGATGGTAGCTTAAAGCAGGCTGTAATTAAAGCAGAATGCGCCTTATTATATATGCGCCTTATGGCGCATTCTGCTTTATTTTCAACCTGCTTTAAGTGGTCACATGTCTTCAAAATTAGAAACAAGCTATGGGGTAATGGGTTAACCCTTTACTCTATAGATATTTATTTCAACACATTTTATTTATTCCTTCACTGAGGAAAATTAGTTCCAAATGATACAATCGACAATATCTAGCATGATAATTATTTTCTTTATCCTAGCAGATGATGATAGCTTAAAGCAGGCTGAAAGTAAAGCAGAATACATATAAAGGCACACTCTGCTTTACTTTTAACCTGATTTAAGTGGTCATCTGTCTTAAAAACCAGAAACAGGCTAATTATATTGCAAAATGATAAACAGTGCAGATCAATCAAGTATGGTATCCATGGAAAGTATTTGAAAGATACATGCAATATAGATATCAAGGATAGTGAATTTGGGTAATCTGGTACTACATTTAAAAGCAAAATCACTGAATTAAAGAAGAAGGGACGAGGATCTGTTGATCACAAGAATGCAATATCTCACGAAGATCTACAAAAATTGCACAGCCCGGAGAATATGGCATTCAACACAGCAATGCCATTAGGTCTACAGAACTATGTGTGGTTCAATATTATTTATTTCTTGTGTAGAAGAGGGCAGGAAAACATGAGAGAGATGAACTAGGAAACGTTTGCTATTGGATGTCGATTCAACAGGGGGAAGTTTCGTCTACCAGACAGTTGACGAGGCAGACAAGAACCACGAGTGAGTACAAAATTGGATCTTTTTACAACAGTGATCTGTTGGGACTCGGATTTTGTAAAAAATCAAATTGACTTATTATGTCATGGATTCATGTTAAAATCATGTCAGTATAAAGTATACAGTAATGCATGCCACCTGTCCAAAAACACAGTCTTCGTCCTAACCTACTAGATCTACCAAAAATGTTAATAAACAAACAACTTTCTTTTCTTTATACATACACAAAAAACTATGTTCAATATGTTTTGGAGATTTTTATGTTTACTATGTATTTTAAGGTGTAGAGTGGGATGGATCTCCGACCCACATACACCTATTCACGGAGACAATAAAATATTGAACTGAAAAAAAAAAAAAAAAGAAAAAAACAAGAGGGCCTGAAGGCCCTGATATCGCTCACCTTTTATAATGAAGCCTGATAGCTTTACCTTTGAATTTCACCTGTTTTATTCTAAATCCATTCAAATGTGTAGTATAGCATGTACACAACATTGCAATATGACCCATTCTAGTATGTATAGTAGAGTACATAAAAGGCAGATAACTAGAGCCTAAATAATACTGAAATGAAGCCTTTTCTAGCATTTCAAAGTAAATCAAGGGCAGATAGTTCTTGCCACAATGATCAGATTTCAACAATAATTGCACTGGGAAAGATTGAATTAAAATTGTGGCTTCTAGAGTGTAAACACTGTTAAATATTGCATTTTCAGCAATTCAAAGGTGGATAACTCTTGACCTATAGGTCCAATATCAACCATAATCGAACTCATCCGAACTCTTATGGTATTATACAATCTGAGTAAGTTACAGAAAGATTGGATAAAAATTGTGGCCTCTAGAGTGTAAACACCAAAATTGTTGACGACGGACGACAAATGCCGGACGCCGGACATTCAAGGATTGCAAAAGCTCACCTTGAGCTAGCTCAGGTGAGCTAAAAATAAAAAAAAATAAAAAACAAGACTGCGTTCAATAAACGCTTATGCCCCCGGTGGCATCCTTGACAATATATTCTGAATCTTTTCTAAGTCCAAATTAGGTCAAGGTCAAGGTCAAATTGAGCTTGGGTATTACTGGTGGGTTGGTAATGGTCCAAGGCAATAACTGTATAAGTATAGAAGCATTGTAGTAAGTAGTGTTGATGCTAGACGAAACGGTAAAATCTAGTTAACCAAGAAATAGCCCATTCAAAATATTCTAAGTCCAAATTAGGTCAAGGTCAAGGTCAAAATCAAGGTTGGGTGATATTGGTGGATAGGGAATGGTCCAAGGCAACAACTGTATAAGTATCAAAGCATTTGAGTAAGCGGTGTTGATGCTAGACGAAACGGTAAAATCTACTTAACCTGTTACGGACGGACGGAAGGACGGACGGATGCACGGACGGACGGACAGGACGATTACTATATGCTCCCGCATCTGTCGATGCCGGGGGCATAAAAAATAAAAATGTTAATAAACAAACAACTTGTTGGGGGGGCAATTCACCTAACCATAGATGCATGTTTTTACACCTTTAATTTATTCTTCCACTGAATAAAATAGTTCCACCTTATAGAGTTATTAACATGCATGATACAAAATGTTTTCTATATTCAAGCAGTTTTGCAACTTAAAACAGGTTCAAGGTAATGCAGTATGCACCTCAAAGCATACTCTTCTTTACTTGCAACCTGCTTTAAGTGGTCACCTATCTTCAAACCTAGAAACAGGCTATTGGGTAAAGGATTAAGCTACCTTTACTTGAGGTAACACATAAGTAATCAAAGATTGCTGATTGCTTAATGCAGGATACAAATAATGCTTAAAGCTCCTGTGGGAGCTTTCTACATTATTTGTATTCTGCATTTAGATACCATCCGTATAAGAGACTGTTCATGGGCATTTTATTGATTGCTTAATTGCTTAACCCATTACTCAAATTGTACACCTTTTTACGCATTTAATTTATTCTGCCACTGAGGAAAATAGTTCCATTTACGACAGTCAAGAATATGCAATACAAGAAAAATGTCGAATATTCTAGCTGCTGGTAGCTTAAGGCAGGCTGAAAGAAAAGCAGAATGTGCCTTAAGGCACATTCTACTTTACTTTCAACCTGCTTTAAGTGGAACCTCGGCTTTAAAAATAGAAACAGGCTGTGGGGTAATGGGTAAGTAGTCTTGACTGTACACATAACTGTGACATATTTGTGATTAAAACTAGAGGAATGGTTTTGTCTGTAAGACAAATATGATGCCCCCGCCAGGCAAAATATGAGTATATTCTGTTACACTGGCTGTAATTTCACGAAAAATTAAAGCAGACCAAAATCCTGTTAACATCTATGGTATAATGGCAAACACAGGGCCCCGACACGATTAATTTTTAGGGGAAAAAATTGTCAGAAAGTATATATAGAGACAAGGGATACAACTGATTTTCAGCATATTCTCACCCCATCTCGACAAAACCGGGCATATCATGAATAAATATTGATGAAACGACACCCTTTTTGCATTTCTGTCTAGCTAATATGATACCCTTCCATAAAAACATAACATAAAACCAACTGTAAGCATACAATTTTAACAGTAACTGCGTCCACTCATTGAAATCACCGATTTTCGGAAAACGGGACAGGTGTTCGTTCATAGCCAACACAGCATTAGACACCTCTGTACGCTTGTTTAGGCGCTATTTTCGAGCATTACAGTAATACAGTTCCAAAGATATCAATGTTGACACATATAAAAGCTGATTTGTACTCAAATCATTGCCATACCATCAACAAATTAGCATGTTTTCATCGGCAGTAAAGTTATTCTTGTACATGTAAGCTTTTTTGGTACGGCAATGATTTAAGAAGAAATCAGCTTTGATCGGTGTCAAAAATGTATATCTATGCAACTGCATGACTGTCATGTTCGATATTACCGCCTAAACAAGCGTGTAGTTATGGCCAATGACTGTAATGCTCGAAAATACCGCCTAAACAAGCGTACAGTAGTGGCCAATGCTGTGTTAGCTATGAACGAACACCTGTCCCGTTTTCCGAAAATCGATGATTTCAGTGAGTGGATGCAGTTACTGTTAAAATTGCATGCTTACAGTTGTTTTTATGTTATGTTTTTATGGAAGGGTATCATATTAGCTAGACAGAAATGCAAAAAGGGTGTCGTTTCATCAATATTTATTCATGATATGCCCGGTTTTGTCGAGGTGGGGTGAGAATATACTGACAATCAGTTGTATCCCTTGTCTCTATATATACTTTCTGACGATTTTTTTCTCTCAAAAAGCAATCGTGTCGCGGCCCTGTGATGGCAAACACTCTGCCAAATTATAAGGTTGTAGCTTGAAAACTGTAGGAGGAGTCAGCTGGACAAAGTATGTACTATAATATATGTGGGACGGACTAACGAACCGAAGAGGGAAAAAACAGTATGCCTGCCTGTCCTCTGACAAAAATGTTGTACATTGCAAACAGTGTTGAACTCTCCATCTAAATCTAGCTACAGTGGAGAATCTGTTATTCTTTCCCAATAAACGCGTTTACGCTAAAACTATTATTTCCAATACAACCAGTTTGGAGCCAGATCAGACGCCGGGTAACCCGGCGTCTGATCAGGCTCCAAACTGTTTGCCACCAAGATAAACATGAAATATCAGAATTGTCCAAAAGTTGTTCTTTTCTACGTTTTAGTGCTTTGCGTTTGCGTACGTTTGCGTTTAAATGGGAAAGAATAACAGATTCTCCACTGTACATATGGTTGCCTTTGTCACTCAAAAATCTTAAATAGAGAGTAGACATGTACATGTAGTAAAAATATTTCAATGACCCGTCATTTCCTACAATTTACTGCATTGCATTTAAAAAAAAATTGTTTGTTAATTTCAAAGGGCTCCAGATATTAAAGAGGGAATAAACTGAACAAATCCAATATTTTCTCACTACTTAGTTACTACTTATTAGAATCGTCTCTTCGAGATGATTCTAATGAGTAGTGACACCATAGGGTTTTAAAGCAGAAATAAAGATTTTAGTTTTTGATATACAGTGTTCCCTCTCTACAATGGCCCTCCCAACAATGACTCCCTCCTTACAATGACCTTTGGTGCAGTTCCCTAAAACGGACAATTATGTCTAACACTTTACTGCTGCAATATTGTCTGCTTAAATTTGTCGTCTGCTGTTTTTCTGAAGTTACATAATGGACATTTTGACAGGGAAAAAAATTAATGACAAGTGACAATCAGCTTGAATCCAGATCAGACACCGCGTTAAGCGGCGTCTGATCTGGATTTAAGCTGTTTGCAAATGTAGCAAATTTCCCTCCCTATAATGACTCCCTCCGAACAACGCACACACTTTTATTCTCCCATTGGGTGTCGTTGTAGAGAGGGAGCGCTGTACTTTTCTATTTTTCATTCATTACAAGTTCGTTCAACAAGACCTCATAATCATTTAGCTGTAGGTACATCTTCAGGCTGTTTGGTAATGGCAGTTCATCGACATCCACATTGATATTACGAGTTTGTTTCAACGTGTGTCTGACCAGGCGTCGACAATGGCGTTTCAGACTGTACTGCTCGTTCAACTGATGGGCAAACCAGGCCCGCCAACTTGTATCACATACGACCCAGGGGTCAGATGGTTCTATCATGGCACCAGCAAGTACAAGATAGGCCCGGGTTTTAGCTAGACCTGAAATGAACACAACAAATATGCAGTAATAAAAAAGTACTGTAAAAACTCTCAATTACGACTACTAAAACTGTGTTAATTGTAATGTGTTTACAGCAGGTGTCTGTTTTACTGTCACCTTGTTTTAAACTGTCACCTGACTTCTGTACAACCAACTAGCCTTAAAATATAGGCTCGGGTTTTAGCTAGACCTGAAAAGAACACTTGTAACAAAGATGCAGTAATAATACAGTAAAACCTCTCTGTTACATTAAATTGTTATTAGGTGATTACAGCATGTGATTGCTTAAACCAAGGTGACAGTAAAACAGAAAACTCTTCTAGGAGCTCTGTTTTACTGTCACCTTGTTTTAAACTGTCACCTGACTTCTATACAACCAATTAGCCCTAAAAGATAGGCCCGGGTTTTAGCTAGACCTGAAATGAATAAAGATGCAGTTATAATACAGTAAAATTTCTCTGTTGCGACCACTAAATAGAGGATAATTGTTTTTTTCAGTATAAGATAGAAATGTAATCCATTGAGTGAACATCAGACGTTATATTTTCACGAGTGGCGAAGCCACGAGTGAAAGTATAACAGTCTGATGTTCACGAAATGGATTAAATTCGATCTTATACTTAAAAAATACAATTATTCTATTTATTTATGCTTTTAAGGTGGTTCGACAGCGGGCGGGCCGCATTTCGAGTTCCGGAAATGCTGATGACTTTCACCTGATCTTTGCGGCACGTGCTTATAGTAGAAAATGTAGATAAAGAAAAGTTTGAACTGCTTCAGTGTCTTCTCTGTTAGCGCAGTTGATACGGTGTTTGACTTGCAATCCAAATGTTCTAGGTTCGATTCCCACTCGCTTCAAAACTTTTTTTTTAACAAATTGTCCGATTTTAGTGACTAGTCAATCCATAACGCAGTGATCAAAGGACAGGCTATGTTTAGTCACGTAATAATGAATAATATCAGATGCAAGTATAGTCATGTGACAGCTAAATTTGTGAGGATTATAGCCTATATGACAGATGGCAGCTTAACAAAGGACAAAGGTAATGCTAAAAGATAGATCCTAAAGGAGCTTTTATGCATTACTTTTGTGATGCATTAAACAGCCGCTTGCCTTTAAAGATCTACAGGATACCGTATTCAATGGTCCCTTATTACAGGTCGACTTAAGGTAATATTTAGAGCTGACGGCATTTTAAAGTTGAACTCAAGGGAGGTTACTCGTTTTGTGTTAACATTTTGTCAGAATTTCAGGAAATCATGTAAATTCCACTGTAGATTTTCATTAAATTTTTGTGACTAGTAGAATTAAGTTATATCTATCTAATAAGAGTAAAATTAGTGTATGTTAAACAGCTAGATTTTTTGTAATTTGAGATTTTCAGAATTTGACTTTTTTAAAATGTTGATATTTCCAGAAAATATGTTATGAAATACTTTTGTTTGCCCACTATCTTATAGTCTATGTACAGTTTACTTGAATGTACAGAAATTATTGAGTTATATCATTTTATAAAGAAATTATTCCTGTTAATTAAAAAAGGAGCTTTTCTCGACAAAAGGTCCTCTCAGAAAAAAACGGCACTGTAACTTTTTTTTATATTAACGATTTTTCACTCTCCATATGGTATATTTCAATTTAATCAAGGTTTCAAAGAATTCTGACACAGAATAAGCTGACCCGCGAACCACCTTAAGCCACTTTTTAAACGTAATTGTTCGACAATTGTGAAAGCGATAGTATATGATTTACCCCGTGTTGAGGCCTAAGTTTACACCGAACACATTAACGAAACAGTTTCCCATACAATGACGTCACTTATTTATTGATTTGACGTCATCCGAATTACGTCGTTGCACCCGATTGGATTCGTGTTCTTCCTTTGAGTGGTTCGCGACAAATCGGACTGCCGCAATTTAACGATAAGACACGATTGACTACGATTATTGGGGAGCCCTACAGGGAAAACGGCGATTGGTGATAATCCTCTGCAGTGGATTACCAAGTGATAATCCACTGCTATTTTCCGGTAATCCACCGAAAAGCATAAATAAATTGTGTTAATTACTAGGTGATTACTACAAGTGACTGTTTAAAACAGGGTGACAGTAAAACAAAGTCATCTGACTTTTATACAATCAATTAGCCTTCATTTTAGTGGTCGTAATAGAGAGGCTTTACTGTACACTATACACTGTTCTCTATACACTAGCAAATGGTAGCTTAACCCTTTCCCCAATAGAAGCGCCTTTTAGCGAATATGATTTATTCCTCCGCTGAAGAAAATAGTTCCGATTAAATCATCCATGAATATATATGAGTATATATTATAGGGAATATTTTCTACATTCTACCACCATATAGCTTAAAGCAGGCTGAAAGTAAAGCAGAATGCGCCTTAAGGCGCATTCTGCTTTTCTTTCAAGCTGCTTTAAGTAGTCACCTATATTCAATACAAGAAATACTCCATCAGGTAAAGGGTTAAATAAAGCAGGTTGAAAGTAAAGAAGAATGAGTCTAAAGATGCATTTTGCTTTACTTTCAACCTGCCTTAAATGGTCACCTGTCTTCAATTCTAGAGACAAGCTATGGGGTAAAGGGTTAAACATGATGAAGTAAAGAACTTTCATCTTTGTTTAAGCAATGCCATGCCTTAACCCATTACCCCAATGACTTTTTCTAGTTTTGAAGACAGGTGAACACTTAAAGCAGGTTGAAAGTAAAGCAGAATGTGCCTTAAGGAAGTAAAGGCACATTCTGCTTTACTTTAAGCCAGCTTTAAGTTAACATCTGCTAAGATAAAGAAAATATTTTCTTATGGTTGGTATCAATTACTGTATCAAGTGGATCTGTTTTATCCAATGGGGGAATAAATTAACCCTTAGCCCGCCAAATAAATAGCTGTCTGCTATATTTCTCGTCTGCTTCAAGTTTCAAAGTGCTTCAAAGTCGCTCAAAATTGCTGAAAATGTTGTCCAATTGTCAAACCGGATCCAAGCTGTTTGCATATGGAGCTATAGTCGTGAGTGGCAGGCTAAGGGTTTAAGGTGTGAGACTGTGTATCTAAGGAGTAATGGGTTAAACACAGGTGACACTTTTGATGGTGGAGGCAAAATGTTTGTCTATACAGTATACATGTATTTACCCATTACCCCATAAATATGCCTTTTTACGCCTTTTAGTAATTCCTCCCCTGAAGAAAATATTTCAACTTTATACAGCCATGAATGTGAACCATAAGCAATATTTTCTATCTCATAGCAGATTGAAGCTTAAAGGAGGCTGAAAGTAAAGCAGAATGTGCCTTAGGGCACATTCTGCTTTACGCGATCACCTGTTTTCAAAACAAGAAACAAGCTATGGGGTAATGGGTTAACAAACATTTCTCCACTCATGTCAGCACCAAATACTACTATCATGCTATTACTCATAAGAGTCAACTTGAAAAGACAATTCTTACAAGTAGTGACACCATAGGGTTTCATGCAGAAATTAAAATTTTCGATTTTCAAATACATGTTCTCCCCTGATCTGGCTGCGTGTCACTTACCATCAAACAATCCTGTTTGAGCATGTCCATCACAGGAGTATGTGTTTGGATCTGCACCTGTATTTATCAACATTTTCAACATGTTAGAATGTTCAAAACAATCGGGTAAGTCATAACTCTGATAATCAAGATTTAACAAGAGCTCCTTCAGAGGCTCGGGTGGAATGCCTCTGGATCTTTCATAGAAGTTAAACGAAGTTCCGATAGTAATTTTCACTGGGTAATGTTTCCCTCGCTCCACAGCCCATTGGAGGTAACAGGCAATTTGAATTAGAGATTCTCCATACATATCAGATCTGTCAACGTCAGCTCCTCGGTCGATCAAGAATTTAACCATTTTCATATGTCGAAAAAAGACACTATGAAAAATTGGTGTCCACATGTATTTGTCCATCACATTGATATTTACTCCCCTTCCTAATAGTAATTCCGCAATTTTAAAGTTATTGGTTTCACAGGCACGATGCAGAGCTGATCTACCACAATTATCAACAGCAGATTTATCAGCCCCCTTGCTTAATAGGTACAGAACCATATCTGCGTTCCCGTGGAAAACAGCGAAATGTAGGGGAGTTGCCCCACCATTATCCCTCACACTGACATCACCCAAACAGCCTCGTGGACACTTTAGAAATATTTCAGCTATTTCAACATATCCCTGCTTTGCAATTATATGCAGTGGCTTCATGCCCCACGGTGTTTTGTCTCCCATATTTGGATCTGTTTCTGTATTAGCACCAAGAAGCAGTTGTAGAATGTTTTTATTAACTGGGGAAGAGTCTAAGGCATGCGTCAGTGGAGTTTTGACAAGCTGTATGGTTGCATTAGTGTTGACACCCGCCTCTATCAACTCTGACAGTAACTTGCAGTTTCCGTTTTCTATAGCCCCTACCATTTTGAACTGCAATTCCTTCTGGATTCTCCTCTCTGAAACAAAAAAACAAGATAACAAATTTTACCTACCCGGTATTACCCCATTAACATGCCTTTTTACGCCTCTAAAATTCTTCCACTGAAGGAAATAGTTCCAATTTATACAGTTTAAACCTTAAAAGCATACACCAAAAGGAGTTAATTCTATATCCTAAAAGATGGTAGCTTAAAGCAGGAAGAAATTAAAGCAGAATGCGCCTTAAGGGACATTGTGCTTTATCTTCAACCTGGTTTAACCCATTACCACATAGTCTGATTCTAGTTTTGAAAATATGTGACCACTTAAAGCAGGTTGAAAGTAAAGCAGAATGTGCCTTAAGGCACAATCTGCTTTACTTTCAGCCTGCTTTAAGCTACCATCTGCTAGGATAGAGAAAATATTTCTTCCGGTACATATTCATGACTGTATTAAGTGGAACTATTTTCTTCAGTGGAGGAATAAATCAAAGGCTTAAAAAGGTGTAGTTATGGGTAAAGGGTTAAGTGGTCACCAAAACTAGAAACAGGCTATAGGGTATAGGGTTAATAGAAAGGTTTATATATACATGTACTTGTTTCATAAAAAATCAATTTTGTGTGAAGGAAACCAAATACAAAGCCTATTGAAAACTCTCCAATTGTAACAAGAGGGCCTGAAGGCTCTGATATCGCTCACCTGTTATAATATAGCTGGATAGATTTACCTTTGAATTTCACTCGTTTTATTCTAAATCCATTCAAACTTGTAGTATAGCATGTAAACAACATTGGAATACGACCTACTCTAGCAGAGTAGAGTACATCAAGGGTAGGTAACTAGCCTAAATACGGTAATACTAAAATGAAGCCTTTTCTAGCATTTCAAAGTATATCAAGGGCAGATAACTCTTGCCACACTGATCAGATTTCAACAATAATCAAACTCATCCGAACTCTTATGGTAATAATCGTAATATACAACCTGAGCCAGTTTGAGAAAGATTGGATAAATATTTTTGACCTCTAGAAGGTAAACACTAAAATTGTTGACGCCGCACGACGGACATTCAAGGATTGCAAAAGCTCACCCTGAGCTGGCTCAGGTGAGCTAAAAAAAGCATTTGTGGAGTAATTAATTATTAAGCAACACCTATCTTGAAAACTAAAAAGAATGCTATAAGGGCAAGGTTAAATAACAATTCTTACCTCTCTGTACTTCATCATCAGGAAGTGAATCAAGGAAGTCTTGTAAGGAAGTTGATTCTGTTGGGGGAGGTGGTAGAGGCGGGGGCTCGGGTATATGATGTGGCTCACTCATTGCGCAACTCTGCCCCTTGGTAGCACTAACATGGCATGCATTCCAAAGTTAAATCCACCTGGAAAATGGAAAAAAGAAATTGGGCCACATGTAGCCAAAATTCTGTGTGTGAAACATTATTTGTGGTTAAAATAAATGCTTGAGAGAACTTAACTAAGTAACTCTTGTGGGTTATTAAGTTCCCTTGTGGATCATTTTAGTTACCAAAACATGAACCAGTCTACTTGGAATTCTGGGTAGCTTAATAAATACTGGTCTAAATTAGCAAACAACAGTGCAGACCCTGATCAGAGGGCTCCTAGGAGTCCTCTGATCTGTGTCTACAATATTTGCAAATGTAACGAGTATATTTTAAACAGGTCCACAGCGTTGAAAGAGTTAACCCTTTATCCTACAACCCGACCCCAGAGACCTTCCTACCTTATAGCGGTTCAGGGACTTAACTATCATAGGGAATGTTTCTGTTCATCTTCTTGAAATCATCATTTATAATTTAATTTCATTATCCCTCCTCATTAAATCAGCGCTATATGACCTATTTTGTGTCGCAATGCTGTAAAACCCAACTTATCTATTACCCTACAGCCTGACTGTCTAGTTTTGAAGAAAGATGACCACTTACAGCAGATTGAAAAAGGAGCATTCTGCTTTACATTCCATCTGCTTTAAGCTACCATCTGGAAAGATAAGTTGAAAATGCCGTCTATGATATATATTTAGGATGTGATTGTCAAGCTAGACAGTGTAGAAATAATTAGAGGCTTAAGCACTAACAAACAGGCAAACTTATGGAAAGTCCAGCAGTCTTACGGGGGTTAACTAATTACCTAATAAATACACCTTTTTCACTTCTTGAATTTATTGCTCCACAAAAGAAAATAGTTCCACTAGATACAGCCTTGAATATGTATCATAAGAAACATTTTCTGTATCCTAGAAGACATGAATTAGTTAGTCAAATCAACAGAAAACAAAGAAAATATATGCAACAATTTGTTGATTTATTTTGTGTGTAATTTGAAAGCATCTTTCTGTATCTGTATCAATACGTCGTAGAATCCTATTAAGGATTTTACACGACGGGTAAGAAGAGACGCCAATATTATTGAAGACGATCTCGTAGGGCTGTCTTGAAAGTCTCTACGGAACCAGAATTAAATCTTTTATTATCATATCTCATTGCATACAGTATTATGTCAGTCAAAAGCTATACATAGCTTATGTTTCAAAGTGTTATTATTTTGTAATGACATACTGATACAGACTTTAAATAAAATTTGTATCTGTATCTGGCTTAATGATCACTTTCTGCCTGTATAATTAAGAGGCCTTTCAATGGTGATTTCCAAAGACTAGACATTGCTTAAAGGAAAACGGACAGCTGATGACAATATGGTCTTAGATCCTAGATTTTATCCTAAAAGCAACATTCATGAAGGTCCTGCAATTATTACTCATCGATAAGGTACGAAAAAGATCGATTTACTGCATACAGGTAAGCTATCGCTAATTGGAACGGGCGCCGCCATATTGACAAAGCTATCATTCGGAACCCTCGATTTTTATCCATTTTGTGACGACACAAAGGCCTAAACGCTGATTGGCTCTTTCACTCAACCACTGTAACTTGGACGGACATTTCACACTTCGTCAGTAAGGGTAACGGCAAGCTTAATTCAAGGTCGCATACAGTTAAAAAAAGATAATAGATAGATGGTATATTCATATTGATTATGATGAACTTGAAAGGTCGTGTAGATCCAGAAACGATCAGAAGCAATCGTTAATCGGCTTAGAGAAATGTCCGTTCCAATTCCCAGCTGTAGAATCTGGGAAAACAATGATGCGAAATGGCTAACAGAAGAGTATGGCGACATCCATAATACCTTGATTGATGATTATAATAATAGATCAAGATCTACAATAAAAAAAATATCTGATAATCAGTGCGTTATTGTGCTGATCTAGACATAAATGCATGTTGAACTGGCTTAGAACTCGTTTACAAATCAGCATTTTCTAGCGGGTTCGTCTCGGTTTAGGAATTCAACGCTACAGAAATTCTTAATGAAAAAAGTCTCATTACTAGATCTACATATTGTACGGGTAGATCTAGATCGGTTTTTTCTTTCTTAATTTAATCATCGCGATTCTCTAGATCCCGATCTGATAGAGCGATCTTACTTGAGTCCAAATCCGATTTTGATTGGATCTAGTTTTATCGTTCTTATTTCTGGGTGTAGTTTTACACTCGTCATTTCTGTAGAAAAAAATTCAAACAACTTTTCGATAGGCCTAAATGAATTTTAATTTAAGATTTAAATTCGAGTTTTATGGTAGTTTGAAAAAGTAGCATGCAATTGGGTGAAAACGATACAAGTCAATATATTTCCAATATATTTTTACTTAGATTTATGTTACTATGGTAAGTATATATGCCGCATGGAGTAACGATTTACCTGCTGTCTACAAAAGAATACAATAGAATAGTATTTCAAAACAACTAAGATCCAGATTAAAAGCCGAGTAACTCGGAGTCCGATCTGGATCTAAGCATGGATACAGCTCAGATTCTCAGTATCTCGGAGTCTAATCTGAATAAAAGCAATGGTATAGCTCAGGTACTCAGTAACTCGGAGTCTGATTTGCATTTTATGAATTAAATATTCCTTTGATATAAATTCAGACAGTTTGGATCCCGATCACAATGTTGAATGACTCGGCGTCGCAACTGTTTGATAACTATTAGAAAACATTTTGCACGTGAATTCCTACGCAATCAGTTTGAATTTTGATTAGACGCCGTGTAGATCGGCACTGCATCAGGATCCAAACTGTTTGACATCTTAGAGAACATTCAATTATTTTGCATTATAGTTTTAAAAAAGCGATTTGGATGAAGCTGAGACGCCGAGTAGCTCGCCATCTGATCAAGATCTAAACAGGTTTACATTTTATAAAGAAATATTCCTTTTATATACCGGTAAATTCAGACTGTTTGGATCCCGATCACAATGTTGAGTGCCTCTGCGTCGTAACGGTTTGATATCTATTAGAATTTATTTTCACATGAATTCCTACGCAATCAGTTTGGATTTTGATCAGACGCCGTGTAGATCGGCACTGCATCAGGATCCAAACTGTTTAAACTTTTGGAATACATTCAATTATTTTTTATTATAGTTTTACAAAAGCGATTTGGATGAAGATGAGACGCCGAGTAGCTCGCCATCTGATCAAGATCTAAACAGATTTACATTTTATGAAGAAATATTCCTTTGGTATAAATTCAGACAGTTTGGATCCCGATCACAATGTTGAGTGTCTCGGCGTCGTAACTGTTTGATATATATTAGTGTTTTTTTCTCACGTGAATTCCTACGCAATCAGTTTGGATTTTGATCAGACACCGTGTAGATCGGCACTGCATCAGGATCCAAACTGTTTGACACCTTTGCATTATTCAATTTTTACTTTCTTTCCAGTTTTACACACGTTTGGTGTAGATGAGACGCCGAGTAGCTTGGTTCTCATCAGGATCCAAAATGATTCACAGCTGAGTTTTATCGTTTCATTTTTACAGTTTGGATCTAGATGAGAATCCGAGTTGCGAGATGGGACAGTTAAGAATTGTCACAGACCTGCAGATGTGATTTGTTTGATTGGTTAATTAGTTGTTTGATATTTCTGTCTACCGCCTAGGATTATGCTTACTTTTGATGAGCCGAAGCTTTTATTCCCGAGCCGAAACTTTATTACCCCCGCATCCGGTGTGTGACGCAACGGTCAAGCGGCATCCCCCTGTGATATTTTTGTAGATAGCATGCATGTGGAGCGTGCTCTATGGAATTCCGCGATTCCATTGGTTAACTATATTTAGATGTTGACCTCAGGAACAGTTAGAAACTTTCGTGTGATAACTTATCTGCATATTTCATAAGTTGACAGATCATACTTTCCGAAAAGTGACGAGTAGTGCGTGCAGTATCGTATGCACGTCTTACGGAGATCACCGATCAACAATAGGTCACACCTAATGACCTAAGCCTCTTTTTATGCAATTCATTGTGTAGCAACCCCAATAATTAGATTTGGGATTTCGGAAGATATTTGAACACACTTTACGGACAGTAAAATTTCAGTAGAAGAATGAGATTTTAGCCGCTCAATAGAGGACTCGTAACCCGCGGAAAGCCGCGCTTATCAGGGAATAAAGTCGCGCTTTTACGGGCTCATAAGATGTTTATGATTAATATTTACGGAAATATTAACAGATAAGACTAAATATATCGGAGAAACTTTTTTCGAAAGTCACAGGGCTTCGATGCCTTTATTCACAACCAGTATGCAAATATTATCAAGAGTATCCGTGCCCGATTCCGGTGTCCTATGATATTTGCCTGATATACGCTACCTCAAGTATGGCTGGATTAAGCACTAATAGCTCGAAATTTTGATGGTTCTGCTATGCACTCATTGTCACCAAGACACCCAATCGTCATTTCATTTGTTCTTCAGCAAGTATTAACCTCCTTTGTAGGCATTTATACACAAGTATTGCAGTCGCAAATTCGTCCGGCGAATGCGCTTTCTCTTCGCCCGACCCGTCGTAGTCTCTGTCTTCTAATATTACATTCTCTGATAATTTAGGATCGAAATCGTAACACTGAAGTTCTAAAGTGTTTTCACCTTCCTCCACATGCCCAATTTTTCTCAGTATTTCAGTTTATTAATGTTATCGAGGTAAATTCCGCGCACTCTACGGCATTCCCGGTTAGACTCGCTATAACCGGAAGGTCGCGGAAGGCCTTAGTTACGTCACACAGGTAAACAAAATGGCGGCCCCCATGGTCGCTTGCACAGTCATATATCACAAAGTTTAAACGGCTCTAACTACTTCATTTTTTATTATTTTTCAAAATTTCAAAGGCAGAAGGCGATTTTTTTTCAATATCTTTCATTTAAAAGATATTTATCACCAGCTGTCCGTTTTCCTTTAACCCATTACCCCATAAAGTCGCCTTTGATTAATTATTCCTTCACTGTAGAAAATAATGCAACTTTATACATGCAGTTATGAATATGTTTCGTAAGACACATTTGCTATATATCCTAGAAGATGATCCTGCTTTAACTGATCACCTGTATTCAAAACTAGAAACCGGCTATGGGGTAATGGTTTAATGCTGCATGGACAGTGGGATTGAATTATACACTGCATGTGTGTATAATGGCGTGTGCAGGGCAAAGGTAAGGCGAAAAAACTGGTTTCGATCACATCTCACAATGGTGCATGCAATCTTTCTTTCTTTCTTTAATTCCTGCAACACCCCCTTTCGGGGATTATGTGCAGCTGCGCGTCAGTGCAAATTAGTTAAAAAAAATCGTCAAATGGATCAATTTATTATTTTAACTTTAAGATTTGTTGTAGTTTTCATTGATGTTTTGAAATCTAAATGACTTTAAAATAGGATCGTTTGACATCTAAATCCATGCACTAACCTAGGCACTGAAGCAGAATTTGACCCGACGAACATTTATTCCAGTCCATTTATTCCAGTCGGTGAGGGTAGAAATCTAGCCTCTGCAGGGTTCCAGATAAGAAGTAATTAAACTGATCTATCTATCTATCTCTATCTCGTGGTTTCTGCTTCACACCCTCACGGGTAATTTTGAGCAGTTGCGCGCCAAGTGCCTATTAGTGGAAATAAGAACAGACGAGAAACCGCCATGGTCGGTATGGCCGGATTGTCTGCACTTTTGCTTTGTATATATATATATATATATATAAAAGAAAGAAACTCAGAACGAGTAAATTAAGTAAAAAAAGTTTAAAAAATCCAGTGAATGTCTTCAACTTTTTTTACTTAATTTACTCGTTCTGAGTTTCTTTCTTTTATATATATATAATATAGTTACCCATGGCATGTCACCTCATGACCTCACTACAACTGTATATGCCAAATTTGGTTGCTGTTGGACTTAAATTTGACTAAAACTGACACTAACAAAAAGGTAAACCAAGACGCAAACGAAAAGGTTAACCAAGAATTCTCTAAGTCATTGCACCTTGAAATCTAGGTCACAGTGACCTTGTTACCCATGGCATGTGATGATGACCTCACTACAACTGTACATGCCAAATTTGGTTGCTGTAGGACTTAAACTTTGACTAAAACTGACACTAACAAAAAGGTAAACCAAGACGTAAACGAAAAGGTTAACCAAGAATTCTCTAAGTCATTGGACCGTGAAATCTAGGTCACAGTGACCATGTTACCCACAGCATGTGATGATGACCTCACTATAAGTGTACATGCCAAATTTGGTTGCTGTAGGACTTAAGCTTTGGCTAAAACTGACACTAACAAAAAGGTCAACCAAAGTGAGGACGGACGGACAGACGGACGGACGGCATTCGCCAATCTATAGACCGCATTTTCAATCCGGCCAATAAAAGATAAGGAAGTAAGGGGGTAAAGGTGATAGGGGTTAAAATACTAGGGTGAAAAGATAAAAATCAGGATAAAAACATAACTGCAGGACTCATGGTTTAAAATGACAGATGCTGCTGACTGAAGACTTGAACTGATTCAAGTCCCCAGTCAGCACAACATCTGATGGCAGAGCATTCCACTGAACAATGGTTATGGGGAAAAAAGAGAACTTATAGTAGTCTGCACCAGTGTGGATCTGTGTATAGCCCACAGAGTGGCAGTGACAGGACACCCTTGTATTACTCTGCATGTACGCTGGAACTGGTACAGCCACCAACCCATGAATGATCTTATAGAAAAGACACAGTCGTGCATCTGCCCGCCACTGCTCCAGAGTACGCCATCTTAGTGTCTCCAGCATGGTAGAGACACTTGAGTATCTGGAGTACTCACCCAAAGTCCAACGGGCAGCGCGACGTTGCACCATCTCAATTTTGTCAATGTTGGACTTTGTGTGAGGATCCCAGACACTACTTGCGTACTCAAATTGCGGGCGGACAAGGGTTTTGAATATGCATTCACGGATCTTTTTTGATTTGCAGTTTATGTTTCTCTTGAGGAATCCTAATGTTCGATTAGCTGTTGTTGTTATGCGGTTGACATGAGTGTTCCACGACAAGTTGCTCGAGATGTCCACACCTAGATAGCGAGCACTACTGACGGTCTCCAAGGTTTGTCCATGTAACGTGTAAGTTGTGGGAATTGGTACCCTAGCCTTGGTGGCATGAATTACCTGGCACTTGGAAGGGTTGAAGCTCATATCCCACTGTTTTGACCAATCTTGTAGTTTGTCGAGGTCTGCTTGTAGAGTCGAACCGTCTTCCTGTTTGTCGCTGATTGTCAAGTAGACAGCCGTGTCATCTGCAAACAGCCTTACTTGCGAGTTGATGCTTTCGGGCAGGTCGTTAATGTATACCAGGAATAATATCGGACCCAGGACAGACCCTTGGGGAACTCCAGATGTCACTGGTATACTGTCGGAGCTTTCACCTTCCAGCACCACTGTCTGTGTCCGACCGCCAAGGAATGCTCGTATCCAGGAAAGGCACTTACCACGGACTCCATAAGAATGCAGCTTGTAGAGCAACTTCTCGTGGGACACCATGTCAAAGGCTTTACTAAAGTCAAGTAAGACGTGGTCGGTCTGTTTACCTTTGCTGGCGTTTCGGACCAGGTCCTCCACGAGCATGGCTAGCTGTGTCTCAGTCGAACGTTTTTCTCTGAAGCCGTGTTGTAGGTCGTAAAGCAGGCTGTTTGAATCAAGAAATTTAACAAGATTAGAGGCCACTATGTGCTCAAGGAGCTTGCATGCAATACAAGTTAGGGATATTGGGCGGTAATTTGCCGCAGCAGACTTGTCTCCCTTCTTGTACAGCGGTGCTACGTTTGCAGTAGTCCAATCTGCAGTTTAAATACAATACAATACAACATTTTCTTACTGATTACCTTGATCTTCGGGCCATAATATTGGATGTTAGTCCATCTAGGCCCCTCTAGTGAAGTTCTTCGTTAATGTTCCATATACTGATAGTTTCTTCGTTAATTGTGCAAGGAATTAGTTAACATGTTGGGTTAAATTTCTTTATGTTCCAATTTGTTGAGTTTAGTTTAGATTTAAAACTGTTGACTGATCTGGCTGAAACTGTTTCCTGTGGTAGGTTATTCCAGATGTTGATAGATCTTTGTGAAAATGAGTGGAGACGGAGGTTATTTCTACACTTCTTCTTAGTAAATTTGAGATGGTGTCCACGTAGCTCACCAACTGCTAGTGAGAACATATTTTCCCATTTCAATTCATCAAAATTATGTGTTGCTTTGAAAATTTGAAGCATGTCATAACGATCCCGTCTATATTCAAGGGTAGGAATACCTAGTTGAGTCAGTCTTTCTGGATAATTTAAGCCAGCCAGGTCAGGCACTAATCTTGTTGCTCTCCTCTGAACACCCTCAATTCTCTTGATATCTTTTTTCAAATGTGGTGACCAAACACAAGAGCCATACTCCAAAACTGGACGAACAATCGACTTGTATAGTTGTAAAAACATGGTTTTATCCATATATTCAAAAGTACGGTGTATGATGCCTAAGTTCCTTTGAGCTTTCTTAACAATATTTGTTATAACTTATATGCGTATCAAAGTTTAGATCAGAATCAAAGGTAACACCCAGGTCTTTTTCATGATTGACGTTTTCAATAGCTGTGTATGATTGATCCGAGTTTTTCATAGAATATCTGTAGTTGTCATTATTATAGCCGATGTGCATTACTTTACATTTGGAAGCATTGAAAGATAATTTCCATTTATGGCTCCATTCACACAGATTATCCAAGTCCTTTTGTAGATTTTCGGAATCAGTTTCATTTTGAATAGATGAGTAAATTTTGCTGTCGTCTGCAAAGATTTTTACAATTCCTTCTGTTACATCTGGCAGATCATTGATGAAGCACAAAAATAGAATCGGACCAAGGACGCTGCCTTGTGGCACACCGCTTATAACATTTGACCATGATGAGGTTTCTGCTCCAATACGAACTTGCTGTCTTCTACCAGTGAGAAAATTTTGTATCCAGTGTAGAACAGGACCACGAATACCTAGTTTATGAAGTTTCAAAATCAGACGTTCATGGGGAACACTGTCAAAAGCTTTGCTAAAGTCAAGGTATATGACATCTATTGGGTCTCCTCTATCAAGTAGCTCAGTCCATTCATCAAGTATTTCCAATAGCTGTGTGGTGCACGATCTTCCTGGACGGAAACCATATTGAGAGTCAGACAGCAAATTGTTGGTTAATAAATATTTCATAAGCTTTTTGCGTATTACAGATTCACAGAGTTTACATATTATTGAAGTGAGGCTGATGGGTCTATAGTTTGATGGCTCAAGTTTATTGCCCTTCTTGAAAATTGGCGAAACAATTGCATTTTTCCATTCAAGGGGAAGAATTCCTGATTGAAGAGATGTTTTGAAGATCATGTATAACGGGTAGTACAATTCGTTTTGAGCTTCAAGTAATACTTTTGGGTGAATCCCATCAGGTCCTGGAGACTTATCCGACTTTAAACATTTCAATGCTTCAAGAATATCAACGGGTGAAAAATCAATTGCATCCAAAACATTTTCTTTATCATCATTGTTCAAGTGTTCGCCAAGATCTTCTGTTCTTACAAAAACACTACTAAAGAAATTGTTTAGAACCTCTGCCTTGTCTTTATTTTCTGAAGCCGTGGAACCATCTGGTTTTCTTAAGTCACCAATTGTGTCTCTGGTTTTACATTTAGAGTGAACATATTTCCAAAAAGATTTGCCATTGTCTTTTAATTCATCAACAATCTTTTTTTCGTATGACCGTTTTGCTCGTTTTTTAGTTAAGGTACATTCGTTTCTACATGTGGCATATGCAAGATAATCTCTTGGAGAATGGGAATGTTTATATTTCTTCCAGGCTTTTCTTTTTTTGTTAACTGCTAGTTTTATTTCTTTGTTTAGCCAGAGAGGACTATCATGGTGGTTCACAGAGAACATTTTTTTGGGTACATGTTCCTCTACTTTATTGACTAATTGATTTTTAAAAGTGGACCACATCTCTTCTACATTTTTATTTTCTAGCAAGGTCTGCCAATCTGTATCTCCGAGATTCTTCCGTAGTTGTTCATAATTACCTTTGAAATATTGAAATCTCTCCGAAGCACGATTGTTATTGTCAATGTAACTCGTAAAGTCAAAATGTATCATTGAGTGATCACTGTTACCCAAGGGTGGACCTATACATATTGAATTTGGATCAACCATATTTTCCTCATTGGTGAAAAGCAAATCAAGGCAACTAGGAACTTGACCGTCTCTGTACCTTGTAGGTTCACATATTTGTTGGTAAAGAAAGTTATTCAAAACACAGTCTAGGAACTTTGTTGCTGTATTATTTGGTGAGTCAGGACTTTGTAAAGTATTCCAGCTGATGTCTTTGAAGTTAAAATCACCCATTAGCATGTAATGGCTATATTTTTTACTCACTGATAAACTAATGAGCTCATTTAGTTTTATATTATTTGAATTGCTAGAGTTTGGGCTCCTATACACCATTCCCACCAAGATTAGATCATTCTTATTTGTTTTCATTTCACACCATACATTCTCTTCGAAGCCAACATGGTCAAACGCATCCACTCTTGTAGCATTGAGTTTCTTTTTCACTAGCAACATTACACCTCTATCTCCAACCCTAGAAGGGAAAAATTTATCATATTCTGGGCATATTATGTCTTTAATGTTGTATTTGTCATATGAAACTTTAGGGTATATTTCACAGATGCCCACGATATCGGGTTTCTCAACACCTAAGTAGCCTTCCAATTCAGGTAACTTATTACTTAGAGAGTCAACGTTAGAGAAACATACTTTTAACTTGTTAGTTTCTCTGACATTTGAATTTTCGTCAATGGTCTCACTATTGTCTGTGCTTACTTTGTCACTACCACTGTCATTTTCAGGTAACTCATTTCTACGAGTATTAGCACTAGAAGAAGACTCTTTTGATTTTATAGTGTCATTAGTTTCACTTGAAGTGTCTTGGTGACTTGTGACCACTGACCTAGTAACTTGATTTACTTTTAACACATTAACAATAACAGGAACTCTATTAGAACAGTTAACTTGAAACGCATTAGAACGATTAACTGGAAACGCATTTACATATCCTCTTCACTCGTTTGTCCGGACCCCTTAGCGAAAACGGACTATAAAGGTAATCAATTTAAATGGAAACTGGGAGATACATTGAACGAATATGGAGAAAAAACAGTTTTCTAACTGAAAATAACATTTAAAGTAATCAAACAACTAATACCTAACCGGAACCGCTTTTTGCGATGACGTAAGCAAACCGCACGCGCCATATCAAGCGTTTTTGTGATCCTTCCGGACTCATGATAGGCTTCCGACTAGTGAGAATCGAGGATATATCTTCAGGCTCAACATTTATTTCCTGTAAACTGATCTCAGCACCAAATCCTATGGTGTCACTACTCATTAGAATCGTCTCTTCGAGACGATTCTAATGAGTAGTGACACTATATGATTTAATGCCGACATAAAGCTTTTATTTTTTAAAATACTCCCCTTATCTGGAGCCTTGCCTTTGCTTTTTGAAGTTTTTCAGGATGAACATTTTGAAGTTTGAGGGACGGAATGTGTTAACACACTCTCGAGTGTAGAATTCAAATATTAACAAAAATACGTACTTTGTTCTCATGAAATTTCAAAGATAAGATATGTAGAAAAAGTAATGCAAGGGCGATGCTGCATTAAAATAATGTAGTGATGCTGATATCTTCATGGGCGCAGACATGTTGGATATGGTATAAAACGCGGGACACAGCCATACTTAAGTTCCTCCGATAACGTGCGGAGCACCCGAGAAATTCTCGGTGGTCACATACTCTGTGTTAACGAGTGAGTCAACCGCTATCGGGGGCCAAGCTCGCCAGGAGCCTGCAACGCGTCAGGTGTATTTTCATTAGGTATTCTCTGGAAATTGACTCCAGGTCGGCTACATCCACAGATGTAGGGGGCTGCAGTTTTAGGGGACCCGTATGGGTTGAGTCAAGTATCCCGAGTATCCCGAGTGAGGTTCAGATTAACAGTAAAAACCGAAGGCATCGAATCTTCTCCGGAAGTAAACAGCAAAAATGTCAACAAAGATTGCACTAGCTATTTATATCCCAATATTCTTGATAGTCTCCATTCATAATGATCTGAGAAGACAGCCGATGCTAAGTGTATCACTTAACACAGACAGTCCATGTCACCTAGAGATAAACAATGCAAACAGATTGGACTTGTCACATTTCTTTAGAGCAGTAATATACATGGAAAGATCGACATCGTTTACCAACAGGAGAAGGTTTGGTGTAAATAAACATTGCATGCTTTACCTATGCTTTATTAGTATACTACAAGCAAATGACTGTGAAATGAATCCAGGTCCGAGAGCACCAAAGTGGCCATGTCAGGTGTGTAATAAAGCTGTGAAGTGGGAACATCGTGCCATTCTATGTGACAATTGTGATGGTTGGTACCATACTTCATGTATCAACATGGCAAGTGGTGTTTATCATGGTCTCAACAATAGTAATGCATCGTGGATATGTTGTTCATGTGGCCTACCGAACTTCAGCTCATCTCTCTTCCAGTCATCAGACATTTCATTATCAAACACATTTGAATCTTTAGGCAATAACTCGATATCTTCTGACCTAGGTGACCCAATTAGTGCATCCTCTCCAAAACAGAACAGACAGCAGAGCAAACAAAATCGCAAGCCAGATGATAATATGACAGTACTGACCATAAACTTTCAGAGCATTAAATCTAAGCGAGAAGCTTTTTGGAAACTAGTGGAAGAGTGCAACCCCGATGTAATATTAGGCTGCGAAACATGGCTGAACCCATCTATAGGCTCACAGGAGGTCATGCCCACAGGTTATAATACTTACCGGAAAGACAGAATGGATGGTTACGGAGGAGTGCTGGTGTCAGTTAAATCAGGGTATAGTAGCAGCCAAATTGACACTGGCCTTAGCAGTGAGATAGTGGCAGTACAGATCACTGGGACAGGCAACACACCACTGGTAGTTGGTTCCTTCTACCGTCAACCAAACAGAGACCCAGATCACGCTCAGAACCTCTGTAAAGACATCACCAGCATTGTCCGAGGAAATCAAAAAGCCACTATTTGGATTGCAGGTGACGCAAACTTACCAGATATAGACTGGAACACAGATACCGTAAGTGGGACCAGATACACAAAGGAAATCAACGAATCATTCATACAGATGAAAAACAACACAGGATTAGAACAAATGATCACATTTCCAACAAGGGACAATAACATTTTGGAAACATTCTTTACTAACAAACCAGGACTTGTAAACAGATGCACACCTATACCTGGCATCAGTGACCATGATACAATTGCATACATTGAATCCAGCCTAAAAGCAAAATATAAACGACCAACTAAAAGGAAGATTTTCTTGTGGAAAAAGGCGGACATCGAGGGAATTCATGCAGGGATGCAGGACTTTTCTGACCATTTCACAACTAGCCATACTGTTGACACAGATATCAACACCTTATGGAACATCTTTGCTGAAGAGTGTACCCATCTGATGAACCTACACATCCCAACAAAATGGACATCTGAACGCTTCAGCCAGGTCTGGATAAACAGAGACATCAAGAAGCTATCCAGGAAGAAAAAGCGAACCTACAAGAGAGCCAAGAAATCTGGAAAGAAAAGGATTGGGACAAGTTTCGGCACCTGAAGCATGAAACACAGGCCTCCTGCAAGCAAGCATACAACAACTACATTGCCAACATGCTAGAGGAGGACAACAACAACAACCCCAAGAAATTTTGGAGCTTCATCAAGGGCAAAAGATCTGAAAATGTAGGAGTTTCACCACTACGCAAAGAAGGAATCCTACACAGTGACCCAGTCAACAAGGCTAACATCTTAAATGACCAGTTTGTGTCTGTGTTCACAAAGGAGGATGCACATAACTTACCTGACAAAGGAGACAGCCCTTACCCTGATCTACCAGAAATTACCATCCACCCTGATGGTGTCAGGAAGTTACTACAGGACATCAATCCACATAAAGCAACAGGACCAGACAACATTCCAGGTCAACTTATCAAGGAGGTTGCACAGGAAGTCACGCCAATCAGAGCATCACTGCATCAAGGGAGAATACCTGACGACTGGAAAGAAGCTACTGTGACACCCCTTTTCAAGAAAGGCGACAGAGGGAAGGCATCAAACTATCGTCCTGTATCCCTCACTTCAATCACCTGCAAGATAATGGAGCACATTCTACATAGCACCATTATCAGTCATTTGGAGAGCTCACAGATCTTATCCAACTACCAACACGGATTCCGGAAACGAAGGTCATGCGAGAGTCAGCTAGTCATCACCATGCAAGAGCTACAAGACAGCCTCAATACAGGAGACCAAGTTGATTGCGTCCTACTAGACTTCTCAAAGGCTTTTGACAAGGTCCCACACCAAAGACTTCTACTCAAGTGTCACCACTACGGAATCCGGGGTAAAACCCTACAGTGGATATCTAGCTTCCTCCACCATCGAACCCAAGAAGTAGTATGCGAAGGGGTCAAGTCAGGAAGGTCACCAGTGACATCCGGTGTACCCCAAGGGACAGTGCTCGGACCGCTCCTTTTCCTTGTCTACATTAACGACTTGCCAGAATTAGTATCGTCAACAGCAAGATTGTTCGCAGATGACTGTTTATTATACAGGAAAATCAGATCACAAGAGGACTCTAGGATCCTTCAAAATGACCTTGACAGCCTGCAGCAATGGGAGGATGACTGGTTCATGAGCTTTAATGCAGACAAGTGTGAAGTCCTGAGAGTCACCAACAAGAGGAAACCACTCATCTCTACCTACACCATCCATGGCCTCAGTTAAAACAGCTAAGTACCTTGGACTTAACATCAGTACCAACTTGAGCTGGACCCCTCACATAGACAATGTAGCGAAGAAGGCAAACAACATCAACGCTTTTCTCCGTCGCAACATCAGCACCTGTCCCAGCAAAATCAAAGAGCAGTGCTACAGGACCATGGTGAGACCAGTTATGGAGTATGCCTGTGTTGTGTGGGACCCCATAACACAGAAGGATACCAACACGATAGAGATGGTCCAGAGGAGAGCTGCACGCTTTGTCTATGGAGACTACAGAACAACCAGCAGCGTAACATCTATGCTCCAACGACTTCAGTGGGAAACACTGCAACAACGCAGACATCAACTGAAACTCGTTATGCTGTACCGAGTCATCTATGGACTAGTGGCAGTACCATCACAGCCATACCTGGTACCCAGAGGAACCTTAACAGCAACCAGAGGCCACAGCCTACGCTTCCAGGTCCCATACTCTCGAGTGCAGAACCATCAGCAGTCCTTCTTCCCCTCTACAATTCGTTTGTGGAACAACCTACCAGACAGCGTTGCCACAGCCTCCACTCTAGAGGGGTTCAAGGAGCAACTGCACCACCTCCAGCCAGCATACTAAGTACAGGGATGTTTTTAATTGTAAATATTGGTTTTAAATTGTACCTATTGGATTTTAATGGCACGTTACTTGCTGGGCATGAGCACAAAGTCTGCGAAAATACTCCAGAGGAGGTGATGCAGAGTATTGGAAGAAGAAGAAGAAGAAGAAGAAGTATGATGTGTGTAAATCTTTCAGGGCAGGTTAGGCAGAGACATACAAAATGTTTGTATGTCTCTGAGGTTAGGAGCTTTTTTGTATCAACAGTGTATCTCTGAAGGACTTTGGTTACTTTTTGTTTACAAGATTGACGTTGCTGGAATAGTGATTTGCAAGATGCAATGAAATATTGCCTGGTTTCTGGTTCATCATTGCATAGTTTACACAGTGGGTTAACCTTATACTGATTGAAGGCTGCACGGTTACCTTGAAGTAAGTAGGTTCCTGTCAATAACTTGGCTTTGACCTCTGCCCTGAGGATATCTTATTTGTTTGATCTTACTGATGAGTATATTTGACGAGCAGACCCTACCCTACCTACCATGTGGGTTGATGTACTTAAGAATTCCCTTTTCTTCGAAGTCTTGTTTCCAGGAGTTCTGTACGTATTCATTGATTGAGGATTTTACCATTTGTTTCCATTCTGCAGGGTTTGGAAGGTTTTCAAGTAAAGAGTATGCAGAGGGCAATTGTATTTAAGTAATAGGCGTCTTATTCGAGAGAATACACTCTTGGCATCAAACTCTTTAATACTAAGTTGACGCTTGGCTACACTATACTGAATAGAGTCTGTGTTTGCAAGTATGGAATAGAAGTTTGTTAGACAGTTTTTGTTGATTATAGCTTCTACTGGTGGTATACCTAAGAGGGCAAGAGTTGCAGAGCTTGCTGCTCTATCTGGGAGGTGTTGGATCTGACGTAAAGTCTTGGTTTGGAATCTTTCTAGTGTTTTGATGTCAGTGTTAGTGAAGTAAAGTGTTTCTAGACCATAGGTTACTCTGTGCATAACAAAAGTTAGCCATAGATGTCCTTTGATTTCTTGTTTGATACCAGAGCGCCCATGCAGACCCGCAACTAGGAGGGAGTACGCAGTTTTCCTGCCGGTTGAGATCCTTTTTCCTGTGTGGACTGCCCCTTTGGAATTACGTTTAATGCCAAGGTGTACTGTAGAAGATGTTACATGTATAATGGTTTCATCCAGAAGGAGTACTTCGTCGTCCCCAAGTCTTTTATTGAGCGTGACAACTGCACTATATATACGGGTCGAATGGGGTATAAAAAGCCGATACCGTGCCGAACTTTGCCGAACCGAACCGTAAATTGCCGAACCGAACCGTAAATTGCCGTACCGAACATTTTTTTGGAGTTTAAATACAAGCATAAAATTTTCTTAAATTTGGAAATTCTGGAACGTATTGGTTCTTAAACATATTATTTACACATTGAATAAGTATTGTAACCATCAGAAAACAAATAAATACGAAAGGGATGAACTGGTCATTTCGTACCCCCGCCCGGTTTTCGTACCCTATTTTTTTGTTAACCTTATTAACAAGACAGGTGTCTTGGTTTTTTAATTGGCCTGGCTTATATGAAAATCTGAATAAGGGGAGATCCTTTGAAAGCACAGAAAACAAAGCAAATACTGAAAATTGCAGACTCGGTTTAATTGAGTCTGTTCATGAGCAATACTGAAATATGCAACAGTGCTCACGCCCCTAGCACCAGCTTAAGCGGAATTCAACCTTCAACTGTAAATGCGCTGAAATCAATGATTCCAAAGGACCACTGTTCACTTATTTTCATTCACTTGGGCGAGAAAGTTTTTGCGACACGGGTATATATTCCACGAGGTTTTATTTTGCGTATAAAAATAAATAATACCAGCCTTATTTGTTCAAATAATTATTACCTTTACGACCGAGACCAAATAAGTAATAGATACTGTACTAGTTTAGCTTTAAAAGTGTCCTATAACAACGGTGAGAAGACTGTTTCGCGAGGATGAACAACAAAATGTCCGAGACTAAGCCGAGGACATCTTTGTTGTTCGTCCGAGCGAAACAGTCTTCTCACCGTTGTTATAGGACACTTTTGAAGCGAACGAGTACCTGTATCTGACTTATAAATACGAAGATTTGTAATAAATATCTTACACCGAGTCAATAACGATTCTGTCAATTTAATATAGCAAATTAATCTAACCACTTCTAAAATATTGAAATACATGTACACGTAAACCAACTATAGTTTGAATTAACTTGCACGTGCATAACCTGCAGCCTGTGTGCTAGGTCATGCCGTAAAATAACTTGTTTGTAGTACTCAGCTAGTAAGGTTAGCGCTGTTTTTCCTGTAGATTCTCTGTTAATCAGTTTAGTCGACATTTTATTTTTAAGCATTTAGCATTAAGGTCAATAAATATTTGATCCTTGTCATTTTAGCTCGATATAATTCCTTATCTGTCCCTTTATAATCAAATCAAGGACCAGAGACTCCCTCCCCTGAAAAGGCACAATAATATAGTATTGCGTTGTTATCCTTTCACTGTCATATTATCGTCTGCTTTGAAATTGCCGTCTGCATTTATTTTCAATAGCAAAGTTTCGGGATTTGACTGCATGAATGTTGATACAAGCGTTATCAGTATGAATCCTGTTCAAACGCTGAGTTACTGTGTGTTTGATATTGACCGACACCGTTTGCAAGTGTTCGTTATCCCTTATCCCTTTTCTCTGGATCCAAACTGTTTGAAAATGTTAGCCAAGCGGTACTTAGCACTGCAAGGGTTACCTCGTCAATTCCCAGGCAGTGAAAGAGTTAAACAGGTGCTCACCACGTGCACCACGCCCGTAAAAAGTATACAATAACAGAAAGTAAAACTGTCCGCTAACAGAAAAAAGTGTCTGGTATCAGATGTAAGAGGACACTTTTTGAATAGCTCTGCTGAGAGTATCTGCGTATAAGCTGTAATTGTATTGTAGACAATGGCCCTACACATTCACCAATGCCTCGGAAGTTGCAAAAGAACGCTACAGTACTCCCTCTCTACAACGAGATCAAATTGGAGACAAAGATTGTGTGCATTGTTCGGAGGGAGTCGTTATAGAGAGGGAAAGTGGTTTACATTTGCAAACAGTTTTTTCAAATCCAGATCAGACGCCGCGTAACGCGGCGTATGATCTAGATTCAAACTGTTTGTCACTCGTCATTATATTTATTCTATCAAAATATCCACTTATATGTATCTTTGAGAAAAAACAGCAGACAATAAATTTAAGTAGACGACATTGCAGCGATGAAAAGGTTGGATATAAATGTCTTGTTTGGGGAACAGCGGCAAGAGTCGTTATAAGGAGAGTGTCGTTGTAGAGAGGGAGCACTGTATTTCGCCTTTCTGGCACATCGACTGTCCCAAAAAACATTCATCCACACAACACAACATACCGTCTAAAAGAGTCGTTGCCATATTATCGAAAGATTATATTTTTCATCTGATTTTACAATTTTTTAAAACATTTAATCAGGAGAAATTGATATGATTGTAAACAGGTGTCGAATTAAGGGGCTTGTCGGATTTAGGTGTCATTGCTCTACTTATACATTTTTGAATTTATACGTTTTTTATTTAATAAACATTGATGTGAATGTTATACAGTTTTGATCCTGATCAGACACTGCGTCACACAGCTTCTGATAAGGATTCACCCTTAGCGAATTTAAGTGTTGGTGGCATTGCCAGTGAAGGATTTAAATGGGTGGGAAGTTATCGAGCACGACTAAAGAAACTTTCTAGACATTTGATTATTTGAAAATATGTTGTTAAGATAAAAACAAAACCGCTAAAATAAATTTTTTTATTATAAAATAGCTCTCATAAAATTATAACGGACACATTCAAATATATAAAGAAAATATGGACGATCAGGTACTGCTATACAGATACAATATAACGACTTTGAAATAGTTAGTATAAAGATGAAACGGAACTACAACCCCCCGCTCTACAACGGCCCTCCCAACAACGACTCCCTCCTTACAACGACCCTTGTCGCTGTTCCCGAAACAAGATAATTAGGTTCAACCTATTCAAGTCTGCAATGTCGTCTGCTTAAAATTGTCTGCTGTTTTTCTTAAAGTTACACAATGGATATTTTGACAGATAAAAAACTAAATGACGAGTGACAAACATCTTGATTCCAGATCAGACGCCGCGTTCAAGCTGTTTGCAAATTTCCCTCCTTATAACGACTCCCTCCGAATAACGCACACAATTTTGGTCTCCCGTTGGGTTTCGTTATAGAGAGGGAGCGCTGTATTTAGATATAATAAATATGAAAACGATTATTCAGAAACATTCAAATAGAATAATGAAAATAGCTGTTATAAAGTATAAACAGACATGCAGAACAGAACAGAACAGATTAAATTTTTGACTTATACATACAGTATCTCGTCAATACAAAATAAATCATATTCACAATTGTCACGTAATCCATACTTGGTCAAATATAATTATAAAAATACATTTAGAGTATTCGTATTAGTATAGGTCTATATACATATGTAAGTATTTTAATTGGAGATGAACTTTGTTAACTATATTTGTAACACCACATACCGCACAATGCAGGTCAGAAACAACCCAGACATTTCTGTCCTGCATTGGGCAGTTTTGTCTTTTAAATATATAACACACACATAATTAATCTTCCTCGTAGTAAACTGTACAATGCAGGTGAAAACTAGCAAAAGGAACCCTGCATGAGCTCTCTGTGTCACTTTTATCCTGGATTGAGCAAGTATATTAATTTGAGATGAACCTTGACAATTACTATTGTAACACTATTCTCAGCACAATACATTTAGATTCTTCGTGTCAGTATACATATGTAAGTACTTTAATTTGAGATGAACTTTGTTAATTACTTTTGTAATACTGCATACCGCACAATACAGGCTAGAAACAACACAGAAAGCTCCTGACGGAGCTTTCTGCGTAATTTCTATCCTGAATTGAGAATTTTTTGTCTTTAGATATAAGTGTATATAACACACAAACATAAGAATTCGAATCACAAAAAGCTTATTCGTAAGACTAAAAGACAATTAGAAGACAGCAAAGATCGCGGGTAGCACATTTCAAAATTTAAATGCCGAGGCTGAGATCAAGGTCAAATGAGGTAAAGGTCAAATGTCATAGGGGTCCACCTTTCGGGATGGTCAAGTGTTGTCTCAAAGGAATGTGTGGTCCACATCTGAAAGCTACATGTGTCTACAGGGCATTTAAGTTGTGAACACTTTCTTGAAACTGCTACTACAAATGTGAACAGCAGCGGAAACGCCGACGAAAACGACAGGATGGAAACCTTTTCACCCAGCGATCTATCAACGGACATTTCACCAATTAACCCATAAGTACGAGTATATGTACGTCTTTTGCACCCTTTTAACTAAGGATGAAACAATAGTCGTTAGTATCGACTTATAACAATAGTTGAGTTCATGTTAGTCGACTAACGATTGCAAACCAAACTATCGATACTATCGGCGATTGTTTGAGCTAATATCGATAGTTTAACCTCTATTACTTTCAACAAAGAAACATCCTGTTTGATTTTGTTTCCAGCATGTGTTTAAGTCTCTTTAAATCCTTTCCCCTATAGCTTATATTCAATATAGCAGACAGATGTTTTCTTAAAGCAGGTTGAAAGTTAAACAGAATGCGCCGTAAGACGAACTTTGCTTTACTTTCAGCCTGTTTCAAGCTACCATCTGCTAGACTATGAAAACATCTTATAGTTTCATGTGAAATGAACTATCATGATAGCATTGCAATAGTGAATCCAAGTATCGATAATCTATCGTGATAGTGTTTTCATTTAACGATACTCGTCTGCTAGGCTAGAGAAAAAATCATGATAGTATTGCAATAGTTAATCCAAGTATCGATAATATATCGTGATAGTGTTTTCATCTAACGATAATCATCTGCTAGGCTAGAGAAAATATCATGATAGTATTGCAATAGTGAATCCAAGTATCGATAATCTATCGTGATAGTGTTTTCATTTAATGATAATTATCGTGACAGAGATGTTGGTCGCAATAATCAGCCCTACATTTAACCTATTCCCTCACTGAAGAAAACAAAAACACTTTATAAAATCATACATTTGTACCTGTTCCATTAGAAATATTTTCTATACCCTAGTACATATAGACGGTAGCTTAAAGCAGACTGAACGTTAAGAAGAATGCATGTTATCCCATTACTCCATAGCCTGTTTCTAGTTTTGAAGACAGGTGACCACTTAAAGCAGGTTGAAAGTAAAGCAGAATGTGCCTTAAGGCACATTCTGCTTTACTTTCAGCCTGCTTTAAGATCAAATCTGCTAGGCTATATAAAATATTTGTAATGGTTATTGTTCATGAGGGTATAAACTGGAACTACTTTCATCAGCGGAGGAATAAATTAAATACGCTAAAAGTCGCTTCTATGGGGTAAAGGGTTAAGGCGCATTCTGCTTTACTAGCAACCTGCCGTAACTCTTTCACTGCCAACGGCACCAAAATACTTTGCAAACAGGTTGAATCCTGATCAGACGCCGCATAACGCGGCGTCTGATCAGGATCCAAACTGTTTGACACTCGTATCGACATTTCTTCAGTTAAAACAGACCTAAAGCTGACTTTAGACATATTGCAGACGACACTACCAATACAGACGGTATTTTGACGGTAAGAGGGTTAAAGCAGACGATAATACTTGACAGCGAAAGAGTTAAGTTATAGTCAACTATCTCCAGAACTAGAAAACAGATTATGGGGTAATGGGTTCAGTAATTCTGTTAAAAAGAGGCTATCGAAAAAACAAAAACTGAAACATTTAAAAATGATCATTTATTATCACATGGTTTGGCACTTCGTTTTGCTGCACACACACAGAAACAAGTCTTAAGAGCGCCACCACACGGCGATCTAAGGCGTTAAGATGGGCTCTTGTAAGTATTGGATAGAGAGGATCCGATTTCAAAGATTCGTCCAAAACTACACTTAGTCTCTCTGGGCCTATGTAAAGTTTTACGAGTTTTAAGAAAGTAGATTCACGTATCACACAACACTGGCGAAGTGGGGCAACGATTGAATAGTCATCCGTCTTCGCCTTTCCGAATCTGAAAAAATGGAACAAAATCAAGGTTAATGACAGAGTCACTCTTTATTTTAGTATAAGGTATTGAGATATCAAAAATAAGTAATTATTTAATGCAGGGCTAAAGTAAAACAGAAAGCTCCTTTAGGAGCTTTCGGCGTCACTTGTGTTCTACATTAAACTGTTACATGTACCTTTATATAAGCCAGTAAAGTATTTATGTTTTAAGTCGCCACTTTACGCATGTTTTATAGAGTATTATGACACCAGATTTATATAGCGCTCTTTTCACACAGGAGTTGTGCGTTCAAAAAAACCCTGACCAGAGTACATCATTATCATGCAAACAGTGTAGACTCATTTAAGATACCCTCTCGTCTAGGTTTTCACTGTTTGTCCTTTTGCAAATGTATTGTAAAAACAAAACTAAATAGTAGAAATGGTCTAGACTTCATTGGAAATTGGAATTGTCCACTTAAAGTTTAAATTGTCCACTTAAAGTTTCATTGGAAATTGGAATTGCCCACTTAAAGTTTCATTGGAAATTGGAATTGTCCACTTAAAGTTTCAGTGGTGAATGGGTTAAGTGACGGATTATCGAGGTTGGACATGTACATGTACATTTATGTAATGAAGTTTACGTGCATTTAAACAATAGTGAGCGAGTTTGTATATCAGCTTTCATACCTTTCTACAGAACCGTATCCGCAGACTTTTATTACCCCGCTTTCAAAAGAAGCGCAGAAATTAAAACCACAGGGTATTTTTCACAATGGCTTTCCATTAAATGATTAATATCGCAAAATATTTTGACCGCGCAAATTACCATGTATACTGAACTTACCCTCTACCATTGTCCATATACAAGGGGAAACTGTTGTTGCCAAACTCATGCCACATCTCTGTGTGATGGCGGTCCATGTTACCTGTAATAATGATAAAAATAATGATACTGTATTGATAATAACAATAATAATAATTGTAATAACCAGAACTATTACTAAAGGTGATTTTTACCCCAACACCAAATTTGACACAGAGATGGGATTATTAGTATACAAATATATTTTACTTTATTATTTTTTTTTATTAAAATGAAAGTTACGAATTGTTAAAATTACGAAAAGGGAGATACTTCAAGAACGAATCAAAGAACCATAACCACAATCGCAGGTGCACAATTTCAGATGGTAGCTTACATTTCTGTATAATCTCAAAAAGATCTATTAAGTCATGGCAAATAAAAGCTTGGACAAAATTTTATATGAAAGTATACGAAAATGGGGATAACTCAAGAACGAAGCAACAACTCATTATCGCGGGTGCACTATCTCAGATGCTGTTAAAAATACTGCATAATTTAAAAAAAAGTTCTGTTGAGGAATTGTGTCATTAGGCCTCGGCGAAGTTTCACTTGCTAAAATTACAAAGGTAGCTAATTCAAGAACGAAATCAGCACTCGCAGGTGCACAACTCCAGACAGTGATAAACAATACTGCACCATTTAAAAAAGTTCAGTCCACAGACACACGGACAACGTGGTTACAGTATACACCCCTTAATAATAATTATTATGTCAAATATTGCACAAAAATTGGGCAAAATAATATGTTTAAACTAGAATAAAAACCACATTTCATTGTAGACAAATTTGTAGGAAATATTTGATCTGTCATGAGTCGATGTTTAAGACAAGCTGATCTCAAACGAGTCTAGAATTGAAATGTTATTAAGCGAGCCTTGGCGAGCTGAATAACTTTTCTATTCTAGACGAGTTTGAGATCAATTTGTCTTAAACATCGACTAGTGACATATTCTTTTTCTCACATACCAACGATTTAAAGTTATTTTTTAAAGCAATACTTTTTTTGTTTTTGGAATCCTGGTGACGTAATAACGCCTTTATAAATAGTGACGTTAGAGTGACGTCATCAAAAGTGATCTCACACATGATACAGACACGGACATTCGTGATCGTTGTTCGCTATATAGAAAACAGGAGTAGTTATGTGAGAAAATGAAATATTAACCTGTAAGGAAGTCAAACACGGATGTGTCAACTAGGTCAAGCAGAAGTTTAGTGTTGCGATATGACTTCATTGTCTTCACTTTATCATTGCAATAGTTATCCTCAGACTCCCAAGGCGCACGCCGAAACTTGCTATACGACCTGTAAATAACAATACCGTCAATATACAGTGTAGAAAACGTTATTCTTACCTGTTTAAACGCAAACGAAACGCAAACGCAAAACACTAAAATGTAGAAAATAACAGCTTTTTTACAATTCTGACTATCGATATTAAGCTGAGTGGAAACAGTTTGGAGCCTGATCAGACACCGGTCACCCGGCGTCTGATCTGGCTCCAAACAGTTTGTACTGGAGATATTAGTTTTAGCGTAAACGCGTTTATTTGGAAAGAATAACGTTTTCTCCATTGTACATGTACAGATACAGTAAACATCTATTAGCAATGTGACAGTAAAACAGGAATCTTCTTTAAGAGCTTTTTGTTTTACTGTCACCTTGCTTTAAGCTGTTACATGCCTTTTATACAATGAATTGACATTCTCTTAGTGGTCGTAATTGAGAGAGGCTTTACTGTACACTCATTTTAAATTACTCTTATATAATAACTCGACATCTAAAGGTACTATGTCCAAATACAATTCACAATATAGTATCATGCATTCAGACATAAAACCTTATCATTTTTTATTTATATGACTGCATGCATGAAACAAACATGTGCAGTGTATTTTGACATATTATAGTTGATAAATATCCATACTGGTAGATATATTAGACTAGAACAATTAAAGAATTGTATACTATCGATAGAACAATTAAATAATTTTATACTTTCTACAGAGCAATTAAATGACCTGAGCAATTAAAATTAAATAATTTTATACTATCAATAAAGCAATAAAATAACATGAGCAAATAAATAATTTTATACTATCTATAGAGCAATTAAATAGTTTTATACTTTCTACAGAGCAATTAAATGACATAAGCAATTAACACGAAATACTTTCATACTATTTATAGAGCAATCAAATGACATGGGAAATTAAATAATTTTATACTATCGATAAAGCAATTTAATGACATAGGCAATTAAAGAATTTTATACTAGCTATAGAGAAATTAAATAATTTTATACTATCGATAAAGCAATTTAATGACATAGGCAATTAAAGAATTTTATACTAGCTATAGAGAAATTAAATAATTTTGTACTATCTATTGAGCAGTTAAATGTCAAAGGCAATTGAATAATTTTGTACTAGATAATTATCACACATTGAATGATCAGATCTGACGTCAACATGTTTGGGATGAAATAAAAATAACATTCGCCCTTGTAGTATGTTTTTGATGTAATGCAATGGTAGTAGCCACTGCATACACAGCATACTTATTGTACCCACCCTCCTTAAATGCTGAACTTCAAATATTTTAACGCTAAACCTTTCTACACCGAAAACGTCTTTAAATATGCGCTTTTCATTTAGGGTTTCTAGGATTCGACTCTAAAGCAAATAGTATAACCATACCGTCTGTACGGGCTTCTCCACTTGGCCATTAGGGCGATATCTGTGGGTAGATACGTCATGAGGGAGCCCTCTATCATGTCGACGTTACCACAGAACGAGTGTCGGCTATCACAGTAGTAGGTACAATCTCCGAAGAAACAAATATTACCAACTGAAACAGAACAGTGTAAACATTGGTACCAACTGAAACAGAACAGTGTAAATATTGATATTAATTGAAACAGAGCAGTGTTGATATGGTAACACACTGTAAATATCAATATAACTGAAACCGGACAGTGTTGATATGGTAACACACTGTAAATATTAATATAACTGAAACCGGACAGTGTCATTACACATTATCCATATAGTGACCAACTGAATAAGAGCAGTGTCAATACAGGGTAGTGTAAATATATTAATCAACTAAAACCGAGCAGTAAATATGTTAACAAACTAAAACAGAGAAGTATCACTATGGATATAAGTTGAAAACAGCAGTGTCGATATGGATTAAACACAGAAACAGAGGCTTAAGTCTGGAAAAGTGTACATGTAATTGATTTACTAGCCATGTTTGTGTGAATTTGGCAAAAGAGAAGCCATTCCCGCATCGGCATGTTCAGCCACAGGCGACGATGTTCTGACCAGGACAGAGAAGAAGAATCAAATCCCTAGTCATCACTGACCAAAAAAGGCCAACAACACCAATAACTACTAGCCAAGTATGAACAGCCTGACAAGAATCCAAACCTTTTGACACACATTTCAATATTTCTTACGTCAAAATATCTAAAATATAAATCTGAGAATAAAAACAGACGATAATTATTTAAAATTAACAGGGTTGTCATAGGTTGAACATGAACAATCCTAAGATTTAAAAAAATTGTATTTTTTCAAGCGCTACTAAAGCAGCTTGTATTTCACAAGAGGGCATGAAGGCCCTGATATCGCCCACCTGTTGTAATGAAGCCTGATAGCTTTACCTTTCTGTTTCACCCGTTTTATCTAAATCCATTCAAATTTGTAGTATAGCATGTAAACAATTTTGGACTACAACCTCATAATTCTAGTATAGTAGAGTACATCAAGGGCAGGTAACTTAAGAGCCTAAACAATACTGAAATGAAGCTTTTTCTAGCATTTCAAAGTATATCAAGGGCAGATAACTATTGCCACAATGATTAGATTTCAACAATAAGTGCACTCCTTTGAACAACTTTGTGTGCAAGTATAATCAAAATCCATTGAAAAAAATGTAGTTGCAAGAGTGTAAACGCTGTTAGATATGGCATTTTCAGCAATTCAAGGGCTAATAACTCTTGACTTATTGTTCAGATTTCAACCATATTTGTACTCATTCGAACTCTAATGGTCATATATAATCTGAGCAAGATTGAGATAGATTGGATAAAAAATGTGGCCTCTAGAGTGTAAACACCCTTAAATATGGCATTTTCAGCAATTCAAAGGTAGATAACTCTCGACTTATTGACCCGATTTCAACCATAATCCAACTCATCCGCACTCTTATGGTAATATACAATGTGAGCAAGTTTGAGAAAGATTGGATAAATATTGTGGCCTCTAGAGTGTAAACACTGTTAAATATGGCATTTTCAGCAAGTCAAAGGTAGATAAGTCTTGACCTATTTGTCCGATTTCAATCATAATCATACTCATCCGATATCTTATGGTAATATACAATGTGAGCAAGTTTGAGAAATATTGGATACATATTGTGTCCTCAAGAGTGTAAACACTGTTAAATATGGCATTTTCAGCAATTCAAAGTTAGATAACTCTTGACCTATTTGTCCGATTTCAACTATAATCGAACTCATCCTAACTCTTATAGTAATCTACAATCTGAGCAAGTTTGAGAAATATTGGATAAATATTGTTGCCTCTGGAGTGTAAACACTGTTAATATGGCATTTTCAGCAATTCAAAGGTAGATAACTCTTGGCCTATTGGCAGATTTCAACCATAATCGATCTCATCCGAACTCTTATGGTAATATACAATATGAGCAAGTTTGAGAAAGATTGGATAAATATTGTGGCCTCTAGAGTGTAAACACTAAAATTGTTGACGACGGACGACGCACACCGCACGACGGACGCCGGATATTCAAGGATTGCAAAAGCTCAGCCCGAGCTAGCTCAGGGGAGCTAAAAACAGAATACGCCTTATGGCGCATTCTGCTTTACATTCAGCCTGCTTTAAGCAACCATCTGCGGAGATTAAATTACGTAGATTTCGAAAAGGTCCGGAGAAATGGCAGCCCTGAATTAACGGTGACATGGCAATGAAGGGGTTAAGACAATGCGTGATTGAGGCAGAGAAAACAAACGTACTTGGAGAAACGTAGAATGTTCTTTTCAGTGACTTGGTGGTGAGTAGAAATATCTCCTTCGTCACATTGACAATACGGCCTGTCACAGGAGGGACTCGGTAAAAACCAAACGTTCTGAAAATATTGAATAACAAAGATACAGTCTAACTGTTTTCAATGGTTTTAGCGACCGTTGATAAAATTATCGTATAGATTGATATTTTTTGCGATCACAATATTTTGCGATTTAAAGAAAGCAAATCGCGCAAATACATTTTCTGCTGTTTAAATATCTGCGTTTCTCTGAAAAGACATTTCTGCGGAAACGGTTCATCTATATAAGATTATTACAAAAGCTGATTTACTGAATCTTTCGTTGTTGTTAACATATACATAGAGGATCTTACATGAGTGCTCATTAATTATCATTTTTAATAAACGAGTTGACTAAAACAATATGACGCGAGCCTTGGCGAGCGTTATATTTGTTTTAGTCAACGAGTTTATTAAGAATGATAAATAATGAGCACGAATGTTAGATCCTATTTATCACATAAACATTTTAAAACCCTTTTAAGTGAACTGAATCCGTAGTTTTTTGTCTTTCCGCCATATGTATTTTCCGCCAAAACTTGACGTTGTTGGCAAATGACGTCATTAGGCGCCCAGCGCCATGCAGCGCTCGTAGACGAACAGGTAGGGCCGGAGCCCAAATATTGATATTTCACTATAGTTTATTGAATGGCTTTATAACACTCCCAGAGTCGGTTTTATGTGAGAAATAGAGGATCTTACATGAGTGCTCATTAATTATCATTTTTAATAAACGAGTTGACTAAAACAATATGACGCGAGCCTTGGCGAGCGTTATATTTGTTTTAGTCAACGAGTTTATTAAGAATGATAAATAATGAGCACGAATGTTAGATCCTATTTATCACATAAACATTTTAAAACCCTTTTAAGTGAACTGAATCCGTAGTTTTTTGTCTCTCCGCCATATGTATTTTCCGCCAAAACTTGACGTTGTTTACAGTAACACCATGGCAAATGACGTCATTTGGCGCCCAGCGCCATGCAGCGCTCGTAGACGAACAGGTAGGGCCGGAGCCCAAATATTGATATTTCACTATAGTTTATTGAATGGCTTTATAACACTCCCAGAGTCGGTTTTATGTGATAAATACATGTATGCTACGCAGTAATTTCGATTCGAGCTAAACACTGAATCGGTAGTTGGTTTTATAAGCATTGAGATTATGTGAATTTGAGAAATGCGAACAAATAATAATCCGATAGAATAATTTTAATGGCTATGCATTTAAATATTTTGTGAATCAAATCTTTACAATTACCACCACCTGCGGACTCGTTTGTAACGCAACACTCACTCGACAAAGAATGAGCTATTATTTACTATGTAATAAATAATTACTGTCGTGTTTTCTGCGCTAAATGCGTCCAGTAACACCATTATTTAAGATTCTAACATGACACATGAAAAAAGAACAGGTCTATCGTGGTATACCTGAGACGGTATACCACGCTCTTCCCTACCCCGCTCCTCCCACGGTTATATGACATGACGTGACCACGTGCGTTCATACGTTATGTTTTTTAAATTTCTTTCGTTATTCATATAGCCCGTAAAGACCATATACTTTTAACCAGTAACGTTACAGTAATTGTCTCATTCTTCTGTCTTGTTTGATGTAATGTTTGTTCTATGCCAGATTATGGATCGGTAATTGTAAATTTGCTTATGGGTGTTAGATTCTTGTAATGCCGCGGAAAAAGTTATTCGGTCGAAAAACTTCATCCGCTGAGGAAATAAGTATGGAACATTTGATTTCCTAAAATCTAATGAATTTCCTTACATCTGGTCATGTTAGAATCGAAATAATCTATGTTCTACCGTTGTGAAACTGTATTTTACAACGGTCGGTCGTTGTGGTGCGCAGGAATTGACCACTCAGGCCTTCGGCCTTCGTGGCCAATTCCTGCACACCACAACTCCCAACCGTTGTAAAATACCGTTTCACAACGGTAGAACATAGATTATTTCTTAAACAAACGTGCTATTGTGAAAGAATAACATCTCCCGCTATATTAGTTAAACTCACCTGTCTAAATGAAATGCGGCGATCTCCGCATGGTGGCGCTCAAAGTCGTTAAAATAAAAGTGATTTGGGAGTGTCTCGTAGTCCCGGCCCCATCTGTAAATACATTAAACAGTTAAAACATAACAGTGTTATATTGTCCAATTTTTCTGACCTGTCAGAGTTATTTTTAGAACAGAATAGTTTATAATGGTAAATAGGTAAGCAAGGTAACATCGAATATGTTATTATACACTATCCTATTTGAGATAAGTACATGTATGAGCCTCGTGCAGTACGAGACCGCTGCACTAACTTTTTCATGACTGATATTTTATTCTTTCCTTATAAACGCATTTATATACTAAAACTATTATTTCTATTGCAAACAGGTTGGAGCCAGATCAGACGCCGGGTAACCCGGCGTCTGATCAGGCTCCAACCTGTTAGCCATCCAGATTAGAAAAATAAATTATTTTTTTTACAGTTTAGTGCATTGTGTTTGCGTTTATTCGGGAAATAATAATGTCTTCTCTACTGTACATTACGCACAAAAAATACAGCTTTCCGTATCCCTGGCTGACTGTACGGAAATCAACGAGTACGGTGATCATCCCTTTTAAAATTTTAGAATGTTCCAATCTAAAAATAACTCCGACAGGTCAGAAGAAAACACTAATACAGTGGTCCTGTTTTAAAGCGACTCGCAACCAGATGGTGCATTAAAAATAGTAATTTGTAAATATGTGTCAAACGCTTATATAAATAGTAAAGAATTAGTTTAGGATAAGAAATTCTGTTTAAAAAAATGTATTTCAATAAAAAAAAATATTGGTCTCTGGTGGGATTCGAACCCGGGGCCCGGCATTGGCGGACAGAAGGCAAAATAGGGGAAACCGCTTAGACCAATGGACCACGGAACTATCAGTTTATCTCGGATCGATTTAACGTATTTCAATGTGTAGCGATCGAAAGTGCATACAACTTCGTAATTCGGCTCGTGTTTATGTCTGAGCCCGTGTAGAGAAGCAACAACAACAACTATACCGTCTACTAGTCGGTATAGAAAAATATCTAAAAATCTAAGATTCGGTGACGATTCTTGAGACTTTTTTTGGACTGATCATATTTTTTTAATGTCAGAAGCCAAATAATGCCACAAATTTGCTTTTATTTGAGTATTTTATTTTATTTTGACAAGTACACCATCCGGTTGCGAGTCCCTTTAATGTCCATGTTATCAAACTTAACTGATCTGTGACAATCGTAACTACTCGATCATTACCGAAGTCTTCCGAAATATTTAGAGAAATAGGCGGCACTATCCGATGGATCAGGCAAGTACATGCACTTCTTTCATGACCGCTGGTAGGAATACAGTGTGAAACTACGTGTAATATAAACTCCGTTAAAGTATTAACTGTCATGGAGCATTTAAATGTAACAGGGCTGCCATATGTTGGTCTTGAAAAATCCAGATTTTGTATTTTTCAAGAGCGAGTATTTAAAACAGGTTGAAAGTAAAGCAGAATGCGCCTTAAGGCGCGTTCTGCTTTACTTTCAACCTGGTTTAAGCTACCATCTGCTGGGATTAAAATACGAAAATTCGGAAAAAATCCGGAGAGATGGCAGCCCTGATATAATTTCAAGTTGGGTTAAAACGAGGGCCTGTGTGGCGCATTTAAAGAAATATATTTACATTCGCTCCATTCAATTCCATTGACAAAAATGGTCTTGATTTACACTGTTTGGCACTAACCAGTATATCCAATATATTACAGTGAAGTTAACTTATAAAGAAAATTGATACATGTATAACGAATTATTATACCTCAAACTGTTTGCCTATGAAAAACTTCCATAGGCCCAGCGAATGTAATATTGAAACTATTTCCAAGAAAAAGTATATTCACCATACCATGGTAAAGATGTTTAAATTACAGGCTAATATTGCAAAAGATTTATCAACCGGCGCATATTATTTTGCCAGGAAATAAATCAATGGTTGGCAATACATGTATTATTTTTCGTTGTTTCGGTATGATATCAAATAATTGTCATCTCAAAAACTGGAATATAACCAGAGGCGTCTCACGCTCGTGTAAATAATTCTTCAGTGAACACTACAAACCTTTGAATCTTGCAGGACGTTGCAGACTATGAATTTCAGCAATTGATATTTTGTCAGCGAAAGGTTTGAAACAGAGCGTTAAATTTGGCGGTTAAAAAAGGTTTAATGGGCACATAATGTCCAGGGACCTGTTTCATAAAACTTCGTACGACAAAAACGGTCGGAAGTCAAAACTTAAAAAAAACCCTTTAATTACTGATTTCCCCATACAATCCTGTCTTGTTACATCTCTTTGGAATCGTCTTTTCAAGACGATTCCAAAAAGATGTCACTAGACATGATTAGATGGAGAAATATATTATAAGCAAGACTTTTATAATTTAACTTACGACATTTACGAAACGGGCCCCTGTGTAGTTCGAATGTCTAAACGACATATACCACCGACAATACTTACCTCATGGGTTTAAATACGGCCTTGTTTTTGTTGGAAAACTCCATGAGTAGTTTTAATTCTGTACCCTTCGTCATCATGTCTACAAATGATATGGATATGTTATTCATATATTCAATAGATAAAATGTTCAGCATAAATGTAAATGACTATTCATTGCGTTTTTATTCATTCAGAATGAGGAATAACCTCAGAAAAGGGACTCCATATTTATACAGAAAGTCTCTGAACATAGAACAAATAACGGTAATATAAACAATAACTTTTACAATAGTCCAGATAGGGAATAAAAATAGTATTAATATATAAACTGCTCTTTTCTAATAGTTCGACCTCTGAGGGCCTTTTTCAAAGAAAATCACGTCAACACACACGTCACATTTTTTACCATAAAATCAAAGAGAATAATCTTTGATCATGTAACAAAAATGTGACGTGTGTTTTGACGTGATTTACTTTGAAAAAGGCCTTTAGAGGTCGAAGCATTAGAACAGAGTGGTAATATAAACGTTCAACGAAGAGACGTGCACGATTCTTAGAACTGGTGGATGCTTAATGCAGGACAAGAATAATGCTAAAAGTTCCTTTTTATTATTTTCTTTGTGGCCACGTCATGTAGGTGCCTATCAAGGTATATAGCTGGGTCATCAGGGTCCTCTGATCTATGTTATTACTGTCTAAAGATGGCAATCATACATTTCACAGGTTGATTGTTTGAAACGGGTGTATACACAGGGGGCCAACTAGGTATTACGATGAAATGTTACTCTACGACAACCTATATGGGTATTATAACAAATTTGTATTGCTCCGAAGGCAACTTTGTTTTCGTAGACAAACATTTCTCACTGTATACCGTGACCGTATACACTGACTTCGTAGCAATACAGATCTGTTATAATACCTATATAGGTTGTCGTAGCAATACAGTTTGATGACAATACGTAGTTGACCCCCGTGGTATATATGCATGACTAGGGCTACAAGGGTTAAAGCAGACGGGCAGTAAAGCAGAAATCTCCTTTAGAAGCTTTTTGCTTTAATTTCAGCATGTTTTAAGCAACCAACTCTCAGGACACTGAAAACATGCAATGAAAGATAAGTAGAAGCTTTCGGCTTTACTTTCAGCTTGATTTATGCAGCCATCTGCAAGATCAGTGGAAATGGTGTATGGTATTAGAATAAACAGGTTTTAAGATAAGATGGGGTAAATTGAACAAACTTATCATTTTATCACTCATTTCAGCATCAAATCCTATGGTGTTACTACTTATTAGAATCGTCTCAAGGAGACGATTCTAATGAATAGTGCCACCATATGGTTTAGTTTAGAAATACAGATTTTAGTTTTTGGAATACTCCCCTTATCTGGAGTCCTGGATAAGGAACCATTAATTGTCTGGTCTGTACCTACCGACTTTTATAATTTTCTTTGTGGCCATGTCGTGTAGGAGACCATCTATAGCGGGATCTTCGGGATCATACAGAGAAAACTTCTTGATACCATAACAGAATCGGTAGTGGTTAGTTGATGTGGAATGACTATAACAATAATAAGAAAGCCTTTCATGAGCAAATTATTAGGGATAAGTGTACCACTTCACCGCTTTATTGTCGTCTGCTTCAGTATTGTTGTCTGCAAGACACGTCTCAAAGTTAGATTTAAGGTTAATTGACTTTAGATATCGATAAGAGTGTCAAACAGTTTGGGTCCTGATCAGACGCCGCGTTACGCGGCGTCTGATCAGGACCCAAACTGTTTGCAAACGCCCTTTAAAGCGTCATTGAGAGTGAAAGGGTTAATGCATCACGGGAAATATTAAGTTTGATTATCACTATGAATAACGCGGGCAATGATTTCCATGACGGTAGCTAGAGTAAACATTTTCTTAACCTATTTGTGACTAGGGTCCAATAAAAGGGACATAGGCAAATAGTGTAGACTCCGATCAGATGCCGCATTATGCGGCGTCTGATCAGAGTATACACTGTTTGCTGATAGAAATTGCAATATACATGTAAAACAAAACGAAAATGAAAATTAAGACCTGGCACCACTTACATAAAAATTGGACTAATCCAATACAAACGCTTGGAATAATCCACTTGGCGAAAACGGGTTAAGAAGACTAAATGGGAGTCTGTTATACAGGAAGTTATTTAAGCATGATAAAAATAATACACAAAGCTCACTAGTCTTGAAATTGTCATGCTACTTACACTACTAATCGTGGCGAGGAAAAAATATTATGACGACGAATCACCGTATGCCACTCTGATTAAAATAAGTTGTTTATATATCGTATCATGTAGCAACCTGTTTCTATATTTCATTGTATTGTTATTATTATTATCATCATTATTATACCCGATTTATATAGCGCTCTTTTCACACATGAGTTGTGCGTTCAAAAGCGCTTCACATGAAATTATATAAATGTACCTACAAAGCGAGAAAAGACAAATTACATGCAATACATTCACAATAAACATGATACATTAGGGAGTTACATGAAAACATGGTCATTCTTTCAATATCATTATCAAGATTATAAAAGTGTTATAATTAGTTTGTAGATTCAAATTTAAAATGAGTCAAATAATAAAAGAACAATGGCATGATTTAAAACATTAATTTTTGGTGGTTTTTCTGTGTTATTTTTTGTGTGTGTGTTTTAACTGCGTTTTTCGGTACATGTATTACGTTGAGTTTAATTTGTTTAAAAGGGGTTCTTGTTAGTCATACTTACGGCGGTGCCTTGTTGAAGACGGACAATCTTGGAGCTTTTTGTCGCCTGCGTTTGGCGTACTCTATCACAAAGTCTGTGAAAATGACACGCTTGAAGGCCTGTCTGGAAAAATTAAAAGCCGGGTCCTCCTCTAAAAGAAGCAAGAGTCTGAAAAATAACATAAATAGAGGTTCTTACATGAGTGCTTATTATATATCGTTTTTAATAAAAGAGTTGACTAAAATAATATGACGCTAGCCATGGCGAGCGTCATACATGTATTAATCAACGAGTTTATTAAAACTGATAGGTAATGAACACGATTGTGAGATTCTATTTATCACATTTGGTTTCCCGTTACATTCAGCGCTTGTGGATGAACAGGTTGGACCGGAGGCCAAAACCCGATATTTCAGTAGTGAAATACGATATTTATATAATGGCTTTATGCCACTCCCAGAACGGAAGTTATGTGATAAAATGGTTTATAGCCTTATTTTACAATCAATAACTCAACGGCTGATCTCGTTCAAAACCATAGACATACAGTGACCCCTCTCTACAACAACATCCAATGGGACACAAAGATTGTGTATATTGTTCGGAGAGAGTTGTTATAGGGAGGGGAAATTTATATCATTAGAGAACATTTGCTAACAGTTTGAACCAAGATCAGACGATGCGTTACTAAGGACAATCAATTGCTTTAAATACTTGTCAAACTAGGCAAGCTACAAGTAGCAATTCAGGAACCCTTATACTCAGTAATCTCCGGGTACTTGCCTTCCAACATCCGGGTCGTTGAACTGGGTTCTGTTCAGCGTGTCTGCCATCTCGGCATCGCTGTGTCTACCCTGTCTGATCTGAGATTCCAGATCACCTAGAGTCTTCAGACTGAGGTCAGAGTTCTTTTCGACTTTCCGATAACCAAGGGCGTCCTGTGTCAATATCAAATACTAATATTAATACATGTAATAATAATAATAAATAAATAATAAATAAAATAAAACATACTACTACTACTACTACTACTACTTCTATTTCTACGTCTAATAATAATTACAACAATAATAATAATAATAATAATTTTTTTAAAACGACAGAGCTCATTTGATAAAATCAATCTTCTATGAACATTCAACATATTGTAATGTTCAAACCGAGAGAACCAGGTACAACAAACACTACAGATGGTAGCTTAAAGCAGGTTGAAAGTAAAGCAGAATACGCCTCAATGCATATTCAGCTTTTCTTTCAAGCAACTTTAAGTCGTTACCTGTCTTTAAAACTAGAAACATGTAATGGGATATAGCACTGTATATCATTTCTTCCATGTATATTTGAATAGTTATTAAGTTTATCCTCTTTATTAATACTACTATTTATACGTATACGATGCTATTTGTATACTAAATGCGATACCTGAGTGATACCATTGACCCGGTGCCTGATAATCTCTTTGAAACCAGCTGGGTGTAACGCAGTAGAATGGCCCATTCGTACAAAAGGACCCGGGTCTTTACACTACGTAGAGAAATGACCCCAGACCGTGAGGGGGTCATACTACTACGAGTCGATGGGGGCCTAATTCTGCGGTCTGGGGTCATTTTTCTACGTAGTAAAATGACCCGGGTCACTGTTCTACGTAGTAACACGACCCATGGGTCATTTTAGCAGGGGTGGGTCATTCTACTGCGTTACAGGTGTAGGTCTGTGGTATCATTTTAGGACAATGTATTGTATAAACTATGGCTTAGAGTATTGATATAATGTACTTAGTTTCTTTGTTACATATGATTGTATGAATATGGTAGCGTGACTGTAAAAAAATGTATATTGTTTTGTGTGACAATGTACTATGTACAAAGCCAAAAAACACACACCAAAAACCATGTTTTCTTTTAAATTGAACCATGTATGTCATTAACCCATTCGCCAAAAGCCTGTTTCTAATTTTGGAATCAGGTGATCACTTAAAGCAGATTGAAAGTAAAGCAGAATGCGCATTAAGGCGCATTTTGCTCTACTTTCAGTCTGCTTTAAGCTATAATCTGATAGAATATATTACTTATTTCGTAAAGTGTATATTCATTACTGTATGAAATATAACTATTTTGTTATGTGGAGGAATAAATTAAAGGCGTAATTATAGGGAAATGTGTTAAAACTAATTTATATTTGAATATATTGTTCGACTGTTTTCTGGACCGTCATACATTTTCTTGACAACTTTCCGATAACCAGTGGAGTCCTGAGGCAAACTCAAATAAAGCAGTCGTTTAACTTGGATTGAAGCTAATATTGTGACCAATGAAATTGATATGAGAAAGTTGTTTTCTTTTTATTTCTAGATATTGTATTTGATTGTGAATCATTATATCATATCCCATGATTCTCGATTGTTAACTAAACTACAGTTATATGTATGGATTGAGGTTTTAACAATACGGTGAAAACCGAAATTCAATATATAACAATACAGAGGAACCGTATTACAATATATTGTTGCATCTTGTAAGTACAAAAAGTGGATAGAAATTAGCCTTGAAAACTTATTTATAGCAGCGAGGGGATAAAAGGGGCACTGTAAATACGAGGGAAGGTGATAATTAATATGGCAATTTGCTGTGAATGTTATAATTATTACAGCATTACATTCCAATTTAAACAGGGCATTCCCCTTCGTATGTGCCCAAGTAATACATTGTATATCATTAAATTCAGTTTATTTGATCATTAAATGACCTTTGTCAGACATGACACAAGTAGAACTAGGGGTGTAACAATACGGCGAAATTAAATTACAACCTATTGCAACACAGAGTAACCGTATTGCAACATATTGCAATATAGTATTGTGGCAACTTAAAAGTACACAAACTGGATAGAAATTAGCATTGAAAACGTATTTATAGCATTGCAATGGTAACAGGAGTGCTTTAAATACCAGGGAGTGTCCGAATTCACATAGACATTTGCTAAAATTGTGTTATAATTGTCAGAGTGTTTCATTCAAATTAACTGTCTTGGCATCCCCTTATATGTGCTCAAATAATATATAGGATGTAGCAATACGGGAAAACCCGCATTGCAATACGTATTGCTAAGAGGCATATTGCAATATACCAATATATTGCCGTATTGTTACAAACTTATGTATGACAAAAAAGTTTTAAAACGGACATTCTTGTTTTAGCACAACCGTTTAAACTGAGATTGACAAACAGCTTCCCCGCTGTATATATGCATTCCATTTATAGGCTATCAATTTGTATTCAGGAGTGTGCTATACTATAGTGTGCACCAAGGCTATATTGACTCGCTTTCATCTGTTTTCGCGGACATGCCACATTTTGGTGTTTTTTAAATTTTACCAATGTATGATACATGTGAATAATTGCAATTATTTTACAGTTCTCAACAACTGCCATACAATGTTGTTTTTTTTTGTAATTTTATGATGGTTTTGAAACTGGTTGTTGTGTAGACTGCGATTACTGTAAACTTGACCCTAAAACACTGCTCACCTCAATGTGCCCCTGGAGAGCGCCAAATCTGCTCCCGTAATATCTGGATTTGCGCATGTGTGTGTCGTCATCGTCTTCGTCATCATCAATCAGTTCCAGTAGCAGAATAACCGACACCAGAAGCGAGAAAATAACGATAAACCCTACGAATGCAACACGGCTCTTGTATTTCATGGTCCAAGCACAATGCATCCGTCTGAAATTATAAGAAAACACGATAACCAATCAATCCCTTCACTGCCATGACGTCATCAAATTTAAACAATTGTCGTCTGCATCTATTTCTAAAAATACAATTTTCGGTATTTCGACTTAAGAAACATTGAAACGAGTGTCAAACAGTTTGGATCCTGATCAGACGCCGCGTTACGCGGCGTCTGATCAGGATCCAAACTGTTTGCAAATAACCATCGTACTCGGGGAAAGGCAGTGAAGGGGTCAATCCCTAGTGAAGAGTTATTTACAGTGTGCGTGTGAAAAGTGCACTTGTCCTACGCAAACAGGCTGTTATGGTAGTCCTATAATCAGTATCTAAATTGTTTGTCATTTTGCAACTTAATGAGGAACAAGAATATCGTTGGAAACGATGGATGCTCCGGATAAATAAATACCCCAAGGTAAAGCATGTTTAGTAGGTGACCACAGTGTCAAGTTTCATCAACTTATGATGTAGCGTTCAGGAGATCTCTGTATGTCAAGACAAAAAAATGGGACGGACGGACGGACAGAAAGAAAGACAGGCGAAAATCCGGATGGAAGGTCGGATGGACGAAGTGTATGCTCCCCACTGATGGGGAGCATAAAAATCCAACATCCCTATTAAGTTAGACATGGGGCAGACCTAATTGGAAACTGGAATTGTTCATTTGGAGTTTCAGGGGTACTATAATGCCTGCCTGCATATCTAAACCCTTTAACTGCCAATTCTTTCGTGATATTTTTACACCATCACCGTTTCATTGTCGGCTGCTTCAATTTTGTTGTCTGCAATATCGTTCAAAGTTAACAAACAAGGCAGTATGACTGAATAAATTTCGAAACGAGTGTCAAACAGTTTGGATTCTGATTAGACGCCGCGTTACGCGGCGTCTGATCAGGACCCAAACTGTTTGCAAACACGCTTTTAAGCGTCAATGAGAGCGAAAGTGTTAATTTCCACTTGTATTCGTTTTTGTCTTCTCTTCCGTTTTGTTTCTATAAGAAATGATGTTTACACTGAATACAAACTCACACTCTATTAAAGTTTCCGCTTATATTTGTTTCCACACTTTCTTTCCTTTTATTTCGGTGAGAAACTATATTGCCAACTTAGTGTTTTAAGTGTCCACCTATAATCTTTTTTTTGTATTCACTCTCATTTCGTTTAAATCAGAAATTATGTAAATTTCCTCTTATATTCGTTTCGCCATCTCTCCTGTTTCGTTTCTATCAGAAATGATGATTACTACAATAACTCCCAATAAGTGTCCACTTACATTTTTTTGTCTTCACTTTCGTGTCGGTTAGAGATTGTATTCTAGCGAACATTAAGAGCTCACTTTAGTGTTCAAACGGGAAATAATAACATATTCCACACACTATACTGTGTAATAACTTTAAGCTCTGTTCAAACGGGAAATAATAACATATTCACCATGCAGTATACATTGCAATTAAATTATAAACACCAGCGAGGCAATTAATTATGGTGTTCAGAAGGTCATTTTCTTGACCAGTTGATAAATCATGCCATTAATATCCAATAAAATATACAGTCCGACCTCTAGAGATCAAATTCGCTTCTGTCGAACCTATTACGCACGTTTCTTTAATTGCAAATCAACAGATCGAGCTTGCTTAACTCATACACCCCTGAAACTTTTAATGGACAATTCCAATTTCAAAATACGTCTAGTGCATTTTTGACTATTTAGGGTTGATTTTAACAATATATTTAAAAAGGACTAACAGTGTAGACTCTAATCAGAGGGCTCCTTTTTGCATAGGACTAGTCGCTATAGAGTTGAAATGATCAAATTTATCCCATGTGTTTACCTCTTCATCGCCATATTTTGTCTGCTTCAATATTGAGGTCTGCAACATCGTTTCAGAGTTAAATTTAAGGCAGTATAACTGCCGTAATTTCTTAACATCTTAACAAGTGGCAAACAGTTTTGATCCTGATCAGACGCAGCGTCTCATCAGAATCAAAGCTGTTTGCAAATGCGCTTCGTGACGTCACTGAGAGTGAAAGTGTTAACCCTTTCCTCACTGAAACTTCAAATGGACAATTCCGTTTTCAAGCTTTATCTAGTCATTTTTTTACATTTACGCATGGTTTCTTGTCAATATGACATACGTGATATGACAAACGGGACAGACCCTGATCACAGAGAGTCATCTCATCTAGGTCTGCACTGTTTGCATAGGACAAGTGTACGCGTCACATGTACACTGGTTGCAAAGGAATCGTAAATGAGTGACTATGGTTTAAAGGGTTAACCCGCATTTTAAAGTTAAAACGTGGATAGGCCACGTTTTAACTTTGAAATACGAATTTAAAAGTTCGCCTTAAGCAGTTTGAGTTATCGATTTGGGACTGTACTAATATATATTTACGTGTCGTCGTATTAGCAGACATTATTTTCCCCAATAAATGCGTTTATGTTATTAATTATTTCCATTGCAAATAGTTTGGAGCCAGATCAGAAGCCGGGTAAGACGGCGTCTGACCAGGCTCAAAACAGTTTGCCAATACGATTAAAATACAAGTAAGTTGTGAGAAATTAAAAAAAAACTTGTACTGTTCTTTATTTTTTTGCATTTCGTTTGCGTTTTGTAAGCGTTTAAATGTTGAAGAATAACGTGTTCTCTACTGTAAACATCAGCAAAACAAATATTTTCCGATTTAGAGAGGTGTTATAGTTTGATGAAGTCAACACATTACTCAATAGATACGCATTTCACGCCTTTAATTCATTCCTCCGATGAAGAAAATTGTTCCAATTTATACAGTCATGGAATATGCACCGTAAGAAATATTTTCTATATCCTAGCAGAAGGTGGCTTAAATCCTTATATAGCGCATTATGCTTTTATTTCAACTTGCTTTAAGTAGTGGCCTGTCTTCAGAACTAGAAACAGGCTATAGGGTGAGGGGTTAAGCAACCAGTCCAAATATATTGAACTAGTAGATCACTGCAGGACGATCGTTATTCAGAGATTCTGCACTCGTATTTGGCATAAAGTACATTTCAATTGATGTGTCGCGGGCCCCTAAAACGTGGCGCCTGATCAGGATACAAACTTGTAGACAATCAAATGCCTAGAATCTAACTTTGAGAAATGAAAGCAGGTTTTTTTTTTTTTTAAAGTAGACTGGTAAATTGGTGGGTTAATTATCAATTATTAATATTTTACTATTTTATTGAATTTTAAATTGAATGATGACAAGTTATTGATGACAACCTATAATAAGTTCACATTTACCTGAAATAGGTCATAAGAGCTTTCAACGCGTATATACTTAAACTCGTAAATGCCGTGAACTTTGACATATATACAGTCAGAGCTTTCAATTAGCTTTCTGCTCCCTCCGGGCATATTTTTATATCTGTTGAAAACAGTTTGGATCCAGATGAGAGTTTCTCGGCGTCTCATCTAGATCCAAACTGTTTGACTCTCTGATATTTTCTAAAAGAAACGTCCTTTAAATCAATTGAAAATAGTAGCAGACGGTATTTTTGCAGACAATAATTAAATAGCGTGCAGAAGCAACGGTTAATTAAAAATGTAGAAATGTAAATTTGAATTAACCTTTTGAACGCCGAAGTTGCATAAAGTCGATTTTTCAAACAGCTGGGATCTTGATCAGAAGCAACGTAACGCGGTATCTGATCAGGATCCAAACTGTCTGACACACGTATCGATATTTCTAAAGTCATCTTACCTTACAGCTAACTTTGAAACGATATTGCAGACAACACTATTGAAGAAAACGACAAAATAACGATGAAGGGTTAAAAACCTCATGATTAATTATGGCATTGACAGGGTTAATACTTTTTAACCCATTACCCCGTAGATACTCCTTTTGACGTCTTAAATTATTCATCCACTGGAGAAAAAAGGTCCACTTTTATTTATACAGTCATGAATATGCACCATCAGCAATATTTGTTTCCTATAATACAAGATTGCAACTGAAACCAGGCTAAACATACATGTATTCCGTCATTTTCTGGTGATTTACTCTGGGTTTAGTTTTGTTTAACTCTTGTGACATAGTATGTTCCCTTGTGGATCATTTTAGCAACCAAAAAATGGACACTTCTATTTTGCAATATGACACACAGAGCAGACCCTGATCAGAGGGCTCATTTAGGAGCCCTTTGATCTGGGTCTTCACTGTTTGCATAGGACAAGTGTACTCGTTACATGTACATTAGCTGTTTGCAATAGATGCATACATGCGTGCCTAGGGTTTAAAGGGTTTCACCAAGCCAGATGTTCAATCTAAAGGAGATCGGTTTACAAAGGCTTTTACTGAATAATAGCCTATGTAAGCATATTTGTACAAGCGCGTCACATGTTTGATATGCAGATGCATGAATTCACACAAGGAATAGTACATCTTCCTGCCGAAATGCAGCACACATCCCGAATATAGATATCGATTGCATATGCGGATCGAAGGTTAAAGTTATTCGCCCCCGAAAACCTTAAACGGAAAATAGTAATTTCAAACTCAGTATTTGGCAATTTTGACTACTTATTGTTGATGTTTGCAATATAATGTAAAATGACAAAAAATGCAGACCCAGATCAGAGGGTTCCTATATAGTGGATATTCACTTTACTATTGTACGATTTGTAACTGACGAGTATACTCGTCGCTAGCGTTCAATATGTAAAGATAACATAACCCATTATCTGAAGGGACATGCGTTCAAGATTCTGAAAAAAAAACCCTGAGCAATTCAAAGACTTCCTGTTTAAGGAGTCCGGTTTTTAGAAACAATGAAACCTCACTAAACCGAACAATTATATAACGATATTTTCCTCCGTCTCTAAATTAAGTGGCAACAGGTGACATCTTAATGCAGGATAAAAGGGAGCTTCTGTTTTACTGTTATCCTGCATCAATCAATCTATGTCGGGATTTTGCAATGATCTCTCCCTTTGTGCTTCCCAGAAGATGATTTTATAGATAAACGCTAATGATTTAACCCTTTGAACCCTAGTCACGCATATAGGCGTCCTTTTCAAACAGTGTACATGTGAATAGTACACTTGTCCTATGCAAACAGCGAAGACCCAGATCAGAGGGCTCCGAAAGGAGCCCTCTGATCAGGGTCTTCACTGTTTATCATGATGCCAAACATTGACAAAAACAACCCTTAAAAGTCAGAAATGGACTAGACTAAGATGGAAACTGGAATTGTCCATTTAAAGTTTTAGGGAGGAAAGAGTTAAGGGAACTTCAACGCTTTTTCCATACGGCATAACATTTGATATGTACTAACAAACAGTGTAGATCCTGATGAGACGCCGCGTAACGCGGCGTCTCATCAGGGTCTAGACTGTTTGTCAGCGTGTCCTGTAATAAACTTTAAATAGGCTTGTTTAGGTAGTCGCTTGTCTTTTGTATTATCATTTTATCTTCTACAGAAGCGTCGATAACAGATATCATTCAAGGGTTAAGCATTATGAAAACTCTTAACTTGAGGAACGAAAGCAGACAGCAAATTTAAAGCAGGCGTTTTCCTGTCAGTGAAGGGGCCTTAGTAGGGTATCAGCCGTTGGACTAACTATTGATTTAAAGTATCATCCGATAGCGGGCCAAAGGTTGAGTTTAGAATTTTGGACAGCAAACGAGAGAATATGAAAGCATCTACTACGATATCATATGGAGGAAAATGTTAAAGCATGCAAAACAATTTGGCATCGTAAGGGTTAGTTACCTCATGAACTCACCCTGATAGTTTAAATGGACAATTCCAGTATATAACTTCAGTCCAATTTTACATGTTAAGGCTTGACTTTAAAATTATAGCTTTATTGCATAATGAATAACAGTACAGGGTCCTCTGATCAGGTATACAACGTCAGAACATGGAAAGTCTACTCTCCAAAGTACTTTAACTCTTTCCTCCCTGGAACTTAAAATGGACAATCTCAGTTTCCATTTTAGTCTAGTCCATTTCTGACTTTTAAGGGTTGTTTTTGTCAATGTTTTGCATTATGACAAACAGTGAAGACCCAGATCAGAGGGCTCCATAAGGAGCCCTCTGATCTGGGTATTCACTGTTTGCATAGGACAAGTGCACTTTTCACATGTATACTTTTGAAAATGACGCCTATATGCGGGACTAGGGTTCAAAGGGTTAAATGACGAATATACTCAGCGCGAGGATTGAATAATTTAATAACCTCTAGTATGCTGATTTTGCGTCTACTTTATTTCTGGCACATTACAAAGCAAAATGCTTTACTAAATAGTAACTCTTTCACTTCAACAGCGCCAAAAGGCGATTTTGCAAACAGTTTAGATCCTGATCAGACGCCGCATAACTCGTATCGATATTTAAGACATAATGAATTGAAACTTACTTTGAAACGATCTTGGAAATTAACAAAATTGAAGCAGTGATGGGGGTAAAAGTCTCACGATTAATTAGGCAGCAAAAGAGTTTTAACCCTAGCCTACTAAAACAGTGCCAACAGTGTGGACCAAAGCTAGAAGCCGTGATACAGCGTCTGATCAGGACCCGAAGTGTTTGACGTTTAAATCAAAATGACGTAACCCCTTAAATCCTAATCTTGCATTTATATGCGTCATTTGCAAAAAGTGTACCTGTTAAGAGTACACTTATCCTGTGCAATCAATGATGTCCCAAAATCAGATCAGAGGGCTGCAAAAGGTCTGATCTGATCAGGGTCTGCATTGCTTGTAACATTGAATTACACTGACTAAAACACATAAATATTAAAACATGGACTGGACTAAATTGGAAACTGGAATTGTAATGAGGAAAGGGTTAAGTTAAAATGCATAAAATCCTAATTTGATATATTACAGCAGACGGCAATATTAAAGAAGACGATTTTCTGTCAATAAATGACAGGGCTGCCATAAGTTGGCATAAAAAATCCTAAGATTTCCAAAATTGCATTTTTCAAGTTTGATTTTACGAATCGTACCTTTACCCAATCGTCTGTCTCTGGTTTTGAAGACACGCGACTACTTAAAGCAGGTTGCAAGTAAAGCAGAATCGTACCTTTACCCCATAGCATTTTTCTTGTTTTTTTTTTACATGCGACCACTTAAAGCAGGCTGTAAGTAAAGCAGAATGCGCCTTAGGGCGCATTCTGCTTTACTTTCAGTCTGCGTTAAGCTACCATATACCAGAAAAAAATCCGAAGATTTAGGAACAATCCGGAGAAATGGCAGTCCTGAAATGGGGTCAAAATGTAGGTCATCAGACGACTTAAAGACATAAAATTACGCTGCTGCCCAGCGTGTAAGTACTTACATGGTCATCCAATAGAATTAATCCATTAACAGAGACACAGCTACAGCGAACACAAAAATATAAATACGGAACAGTGTTCTAGAATTCTGTATGTTTATCCTGAGAGGCAAATATCGATTCCCCCTGAATGTGCGGCGCCCGATGGCTAAACAAATAAATCGATAGCATAATGTGGTATTAGCAAGGCTTGTAATTTGCCCATCTACAGATGTAATACTTAGTGAGCACGACAGGCTATCAGTTACGACTAAGTGGCGATTGCAGGGGGTGGGGTGTTTGGGTGGGGTAGTTGTAATATTAGTACGGCTTGTAATTTGCCCCATCTACAGATGTAATACTTAGTGACAGGGCTGCCATAAATTGACATGAAAAATCCTAAGATTTCAAAATTTGCATTTTTCAAGTGCGATTTAACGAATCGTACCTTTACCCCATAGCATTTTTCTTGTTTTTTTGACATGCGACCACTTAAAGCAGGCTGTAAGTAAAGCAGAATGCGCCTTAGGGCGCATTCTGCTTTACTTTCAGCCTGCTTTAAGGTACCATGAACTGGGAAAAAATCCGGAGATTTAGGAAAAATCCGGAGAAATGGCAGCCCTGTAGTGAGCACGACATGCTCACAGTTACGACTAAGTGACGATGGCAGGGGGTGGGGTGTTTGGGTGGGGGTACAGAAGAACCTACCTATTACGACCATTAAATGTGGCTAAATATCATGTATTTAAGGCAGGTGACTGCTTAGAGCAAGGTAACAGTGAAACAGAAAGCTCCCTCAGGAGCTTTCTGTTTCACTGTCACCTTGCTTTAAGCTGTTATCTGTCTTTTTTTCAATCAATTAGCCTTCGTTTTAGCGGTGGTAATAGAGAGGTTCTACTGTGGCTGTAGTAAAAGCACGGCTTGTAATTTGCCACATCTACAAATGTAATACTTAGTGAGCACGACATGCTCACAGTTACGACTAAGTGACGATTGCAGGGGGTGGGGTGTTTGGATGGGGTAGTTGTAGTATTAGCAAGGCTTGTAATTTCCCCATCTACAGATGTAATACTTAGTGAGCACGACAGGCTCACAGTAACGACTAAGTGACGATTGCAGGGGGTGGGGTGTTTGGGTGGGGTAAATGTAGTATTAGCAAGGCTTGTAATTTCCCCATCTACAGATTTAATACTTAGTGAGCACGACAGGTTCACAGTTACGACTAAGTGACGATTGCAGGAGGTGGGGTGTTTGGGTGGGGTAGTTGTTGTATTAGCACGGCTTGTAATTTTCCCCATCTACAGATGAAATACTTAGTGAGCACGACAGGTTCACAGTTACGACTAAGTGATGATTGCAGGGGGTGGGGTGTTTGGGTGGGGTAGTTGTTGTATTAGCACGGCTTGTAATTTTCCCCATCTACAGATGAAATACTTAGTGAGCACGACAGGTTCACAGTTACGACTAAGTGATGATTGCAGGAGGTGGGGTGTTTGGGTGGGGTGGTTGTAGTATTAGCAAGGTTTGTAATTTTCCCCATCTACAGATGTAATACTTAGTGAGCACGGTAGGCTCGCAGTTACGACTAAGTGATGATTACAGGGGGTGGGGTGTTTGGGTTGGGGTGGTTGTACTATTAGCAAGCCTTGTAATTTACCCCATCTACAGATGTAATACTTAGTGAGCACGACATGCTCACAGTTACGACTAAGTGACGATTGCAGAGGGTGGGGTGTTTGATTGGGTGTTGTGGTGGGGTGGTTGTGGGATGCTGGGTTGTGGGGTATTTGTTCACAAATATGCCCCAAATTCATTAATAGACAATCCCTTTTAAGTCTTTGGTTTGACCCGGCTGGGGATTGAACCCACAATCTCCGACACTACAAGCGGACGCTCTTCCACTAAGTCATGCAGCCGGTGTCGAAACAGGGATACTAGATGTATACATGTACTATAATTTATTTAATTTCCATTTCCTTCTAGATCTAGACCTAGATATATTACAATTTTGCTATTTTTCTAGGGTGCCCTGGTATGTCTGCTTGATGTATGATTTCTCTCACAGCGCCGTGGTTAAAATATTTATTTTTTAACTGCATATGTTGAAAATAGGTGACCACTTTAAGCGGGTTTAAAGTGAAAAGTAATACGCCTTCAGGCGCGTTTAGTCTTACTAAAATCCGCCTGTTTTAAGCCTTAAGCTACTATCACGCTAGAAGATAGAAACTATTTGTTATGTTGTATACTGGTATTCATGAAATGTAGAAACTGGAACTCTAGGTTGGAGACTCTTTTAGAATACAGGGGCCCGTGTCTTAAAACTTCTTACGACAAATGCTGTCGTAAATCAGATTTTAAAGTCCCAATTATTATTTGTTTCTCCATCTAATCCTGTCTTGGGACATCTCTTTGGAATCGTCTTAAAAGGACGATTCCAAAGAGATGTCACAAGACAGGATTATATTGAGAAATCAGAAATTAAATGTATTTTAAAGTTTTGACTTACGATCGTAAGAAGTTTTATGAAACGGGCCTGATTAGCACTTATATGACACATTTTGATGCTGTAGAACAATTAACATCACATGTTAACTTCTTGGTCGCAGCCTCATATGCAATTATAATGCAGTAGTACATTATATAATAAACATGCTTACTTTGTATCAATATCCTCTTTCCTGTCGCTGTTAACTGAAATATTATATGTGTCATGCTGTTCATGGGCCAGTACTGGGCTACACTATATATTTAAATAAAAGTTCGTTTGTTCGTTATATAGCCTATGTAATGGTCCCTGGACGAACGTATCCGATTTTCAAAGTACAAAGTTGTGCATGAATGATCGATTGCCTTCGAAATATAATGTCTACAATAGAGCCTCTCTATTACGACCGCTAAAACGAAGACCAAGGTATTGTATAAAAGACAGGTGACAGCTTAAAGCAAGGTGATAGTAAAACAGAAAGCTCCTACAGGAGCTTTCTGTTTTACGTTCACCGTACTTTAAGCAATTACCTGTCTTAAACACATGATAACTAACACACTTTAGTGGTCGTAAAAGAGAGGTTTTACTGTATTATTGAGAATCGTCCAAAAAACTCATAGATCCATACATGATATACAAATAAAGTCGAACTTCGTAATCACGAACTGGTAAATAGGATTATGTCGAAACAGGATGAATATAGCCTATGGTATCCGATTTTCAAAGTACAAAGTTACATGTATGATCGATTGCTTTCGAAATATAATGTATACATATACCTCGCCTGAATATACAATGACTCATGTTCCGTGTCGTGTTTGAATAACCTTATACTAGCCACTTGTATATGAATAATTAATCAATTCTCTCCGCGTGCATTGTTAATCAGTATAACCTTTCAGTCATTCATCCTTGAAATTTTAAATGGAAAACTCTAATTTCCAATTAAGTCTAGTCCATTTTTGGTTATAATGGGGTGGTTTTAACAATATTTTTCAAAATAACTAAATTTGAATAGTGCAGACCCTAAATAAAAGTGCTCCTTAAGGAACCCATTGACCAGGATCTACACTGTTTGCATACGAAAAGTTAACTCTTCATTGGTACACTGTTTTTTAATGACGAGTATACTCGTCGATAGTGTTGAATACAGTGGAGAATCTGTTATTCTTTCCCAATAAACGCGTTTACACTAAAACTATTATTTCTATTACAAACAGTTTGGAGCCAGATCAGACGCCGGGTAACCCGGCGTCTGATCAGGCTACAAACTGTTTGCCACCAAGAAAAACATGAATTATCAGAATTGTCCAAAAGTTGCACTTTTCTACGTTTTAGTGTTTTGCGTTTGCGTTTCGTTTCGTTTAAACGGGAAAGAATAACAGATTCTCCACTGTATGCATCGTCTGCAAAATTAATCGCACTGCAAGCAATTCTTGGAGAAGAATTATCTGTATTTTCCGTTAGAAATAGTCATCACAGTTTCAAACAGATTGGTCCCGGATGCGACGCCGTGTTACTTGGCGTCTCATCTGGAACCAATCTGTTTGCGGAAAACGTAAAAAAATTCTCCCGAACGTAATTAACTCCTGTACACTATATAAGTGTATGTAGCGCATTCAACGGCAATGTAGTCCACCACTGAAGAAAATAGTTCCAATTTATACAGTCATGAACATGTACCATCAAATAGAATGTGCCTTAAGGCGCATTCTGCTTTACTTTCAACTTGCTTTAAAGTCACCTTATTTCAAAACTAGAAACTGGTTAAAGTGAAAAGGTTTATCTGACAAGGACACTGTCTAAATATATTTCAACCTTAGTTTTTCTGTCTTTGAACCTCAAACTGCATTAAGTATAAAAAGCTTTGATCAAAAAGCGTCTGATCTTGATCTTCAATTTAAAACGCTTTTCAAGTCGTGCTTGGTATAATAAGGGTTAATGAAATATGCCTTATTGCATTGAAACATTTGTACACACCAAGCGCCGCTGTCATCTCAGGCTCTGTATCTGAGTTTGGTCTACACTGCCAAATACCGTATATAATACAGCTACATAAAATGCTTTAGGTGGTTGTGGGTGTACAGTGGAGAATCTGTTATTCTTTCCCGTTTAAACGCAAACGTACGCAAACGCAAATCACTAAAACGTAGAAAAGAACAACTTTTGGACAATTCTGATATTTCATGTTTATCATGGTGGCAAACAGTTTGGAGCCTGATCAGACGCCCGGTTACCCGGCGTCTGATCTGGCTCCAAACTGTTTGCACTGCAAATAATAGTTTTAGCGTAAACGCGTTTATTGGGAAAGAATAACAGATTCTCCACTGTAAAAAGCCTTTGGCGCGGTGGCTGACCTTGATCTACACTTTTTGAAATGCAATAAGGTAGGTTTTCTCATAGCATGGCTCATATATTTCTTAAGTAATTAGTTTTCAACCCCCAGCAAAGACAAGTAGTAACTTGTGTGTCAATTACAATGAAATCCTTCTAAACCGGACATGTGTGGGCATAAAATAGATTTCCGGTTTAGAGAGGTTTCCGGTTTAGAGGGGTTTTAACCCACAGATTGTTTCTAGTATGGAAGATAGCTGATCACTTAAAGCAGGTTGAAAGTAAAGCAGAATGCGCCTTAAGGCGCATTTAGCTTTTCTTTCAACCTGCTTTAATCTATCTGCTTGAATACAGAAACTATTTATGATGATACATATTCATGAATGTATTTTCTTCAGTGAAGGAATAAATCAAAGGCGTAATTATTTTTGTTTACATATTTACGGTGCAATGAGTTAAAATAAAGAAGGGTTGGAAACGGGACCAACAATATTGTCCGGTTTAGAGAGAGTTCCGGTTTTTAGAGGTTCCGGTTTAGAGGGGTTTTACTGTATGTGTATTGGTACAGAACAGAACAGAACAGAACATGTTATAAGAGGTTTGGACAGGAGCTATCCAATATAGATCCTTGGTTTGTATAAGCCTATTGATTCACGTAACATTGTGTATACTTGATTGTATTGTACAAGTATGACGAAGTATCTTCTGTACAAGTGAAATTAAGTAATTGTTCTGTTCTTCTGTTCTGTTCATGATCTCGTCTGCTACAATATACTTTTTAGGCTTATTATCACTAATTAACCTCTTCACTGCCGTGACGTCATCAAAATTAAACAAATGTCGTCTGCTTCTATTTCTAAAAATCAATGTTTAGGTATTTTGACTTAAGAAATTTGAAACGAGTGTCAAACAGTTTCGATCCTGATCGCGGCGTCTGATCAGGATCCAAACTGTTTGCAAAAAACTACTGGACTCGGGGTAAGGCAGTGAAGGGTTAAATCTATTTTAAAACTAAACAATGCAATCCTACCACAAGGACTAGTTTGTTTCAATCCTGAACAATAGAGGTTATAGGAAAGCAAGAATACATGTACACCACTGTTATATTATTCAAATTTTAAAATTGGACATTTTTTAGAGATATGGAACATTAGAACAGAATAGAACATATTTTATTTGAACAAATAGTCCATCTTGAAACGTTAACTACAGGTGCCATACATCATGTCATATTCATTTTACCCATCACCCCATAGCCTGTTTCTAGTTTTAAAGAAAAGTTGCCACAAAACCAGGTTGAAAGAAATAACAGCAATAAAGATTTTTTTTTATAACGAGGGAACTCATTCGACAATGTCAATCTTCCATATAACCCTTATAAATAGAAAATCAGATTTCCTTGAATACATTAACCCATAAATACGCCATTTGACGCCTTTAGTTTATTCCTACATTATATAATCAAGTTCCCCTTTATACAGTCATCAAAATGTATTATAAGAAATAGTTTCTATATCCTAGCAGATGATAGCTTAAAGCAGGCTGAAAGTAAAGCAGAATGCGTCTTTAGGCACATTCTGTTTTGCTTTCAACCTGCTTTAAGTGGTCACATATTTTCAAATTTAGATCAGGCTATGTGGTAAATGGTTAAGCACATTAAGGTACCCATGTACTGTTTTGCTTTTGGTCTTTTCTAAGGTACCATTTGAAGAAGTTACGACATAGCAAATATTTCCTTTGGTGCATTTTCATTAATCAATTGAATGAACAATACTTTTCAGAACTAAAACAGGAATGTGCGGCCAATAATTTAACATTAAAGTGAGCAGCTACCTTCAAAACAGGGTTCTAGTTTTGATGCATTAAATTGGAGCGTGATTAAATACACATGTCTAAATTATGCCGATCTTAACCGGGATAAACAAGAAGGAAATGTAATAGGATAAAGATCTATGTAACAATTTACAGGAAACGTAATAGGATAAAGATCTACAACCGTTAACACTGACTCTACGTTCATCAGCAGGGCACCAGTGATGAGTTCAGTAAAGAAATCGATGGCCGTCGATGGCAATCGATTGCGATTTGGCTACTGGTGTGAAATACAGTGGAGAGAAACGTAATTCTTTCGTGCAAACGCAAACGCATTGCAATGAAATATAGAAAATGATGACATTTTGAAAATTCAGACTTCCAGTTTTAATCCGAGTGCCAAACAGTTTGGAGCCTAATCAGACGCCGGTTACCCGGCGTCTGAATTGGCTCCAAACTGTTTACAATGAAAATAATAGTTGAAGCGATAATATGGGGTTATTTGGAAAGAAAACGTTTTATTTACTGTACTCTGCACGCTGCGCACGGGCACAAACCGCTCACCTAAACAGCAAACAATGGTAATTGCACGCTACAGATAAGAGGGAGTAAACTGAACAAATCCAACATTTACTCACTCATGTCAGCACCAAATCCTATTCTGTTACTTCTCATAAGAATCGTCTCTTCGAATCCATAGAGTTTAATGCACAAAAAATGTTTTTGAAAAACTACCTTAAACTGGAGCCCTGCTCCACGTCATGTTTCTTTTAAAACGCTAATCACTATTTCTGCGGCCCGTTTCATAAAACTTCGTACGACAAATACGGTCGTAAGTCAAAATTTAAAAATACATTTAATATCTGATTTCTCTATAATAATCCTGTCTTGTGACTTTTGTTTGGAATCGTCTTTTCAAGACGATTACAAAAAGATGTCATAAGACAGGATTAGATGGAGAAATAAATAATAGTTAAGACTCTTATAATCTGACTTACGACAACATTTGTCGACGAAGTTTTATGAAACGGTCCACTGACTCTTAACCCGTTGTCCTATAGCCTGTTTCAAGTTTGAAAGCAGGTTTTTACATAAAGCCGGTCGAAAGTAGAGCAGAATGATCCTTTAGGAATCTAATCAGGATTCAAACTGTTTGATATAATTATATAAGTGTTGCCTGATTTGGCAGGGAAGGGGATAGCACGACAATAGAATGTAATGTAATTTAACTTAATATAATATAATATAACAGAGCTCCAGATAAGGGGAGTATTTAAAAACTAAAGTTTTTATTTCTGCCCTAAACCTAAGTGTCACTACTCATTAGAATCGTGTCTTCGAGACGATAATAATGAGAATTAACACCATAGGATTTGATGCTGAAATTAGTGAGAAAGAGTTGGATTCGTTCAGTTTATCCCCTCTTATCCGGAGCCCTGATTTAATATAATAAATATAATAAAATATAATATTATATAATAAAATATAATATTATATAATATAATAATTCAGTTCAGTTTACTCCCTCTTATCCTGAGCCTTGACATAATATAATATTATAATATAATTTAATATAATATAATATTATATAATTTAATCATATATGCATTGTAAAAAAATGTTATATTAATATAATATAATATAATACAATATATACATTGTAAAATGTTTGTACCCACCTTGGTTGGGTAATATATATGACATTCCTTTCTTCATACTCCCTGGGCAGTGTCAGTGTACTTCTCGACTTCTTGTTTCACATGTAACTGTAACGAAACGCATACCTTACATAAAACTATAGTCATAGTTGGCATACAGCAAAGTATCTCTATAACTACTGTTAAAATAAAGCTAATATATTACATAAAAGACAGGTGGCAGCTTAAAGCAAGGTGAACGTAAAACAGAAAGCTCCTTAAGGAGCTTTCTGTTTTACGTTAACCTTGCTTTCAGCAGTATGTGTTCAATATAAACACCAAATAATTAACATTATTTAGTAGTCGTATAAGACAGGTTTTACAATGTACATGTATATAAACAGGCAAACCTGTCTAAATCGATCCATTTTAATCTTTGATATTATCATTGACATGTCTACACAAAATTGACAACTTTACTAACAAACAAAAAGTAAATTAGAAAAAATTCCTACTACAGGAACTGTCTGTTTTGGCTGTGGCATTTTTCTATCCTGCATTGCGTTGAACACTGTGTTGATGACTGCTGTTTCGTCTAATGTTGAGTGGTCATTTGATACAAGGTTTAACTGTACATAAAGCATTTGCTTAGGGCAGTGCGAGATTTACATCTGTTTATTTTCCTGACCGCAGTCAATCTGGTTCTCGGCCACCATGCAGTAACGTTTTCGTCACTTGCCAAAAAATGCATTCCACTATTATCCAATCATGTTTAAGGCATTTCAAAAGGCTTAAAAGCAAGAAGAAAGTATAGTACAAATTTAGCTTATACATGTGTATACACGTAGGAGCGCACTGTTTCGGCTTTCTTACAGCCACTCAGAAAACTATGTCTATCAGCATATGCCTAGGTTGTGATATCTGTAAATTAAATTTATTACTAGATCTACTTAAATGAAGTACAGTAGGACCTCTCTATTACGACCACTAAAGTTTGTTAATTATTGGGTGTTTAGGGCAGGTGACTGCTTAAAGCAAGGTGACAGTGAAACAGAAAGCTCCTTCAGGAGCTTTCTGTTTCACTGTCACCTTGCTTTAAGCCGTCACCTGTCTTTTATACCAGCAATTAACCTACGTTTTAGTGGTCGTAATAGAGAGGTTTACTGTAAATCAATTTTTGAGAAAAAAAGCAGAAATTCCATCTGGAAGCTTTCTGCAATATTGTAATCTTGCTTTAACCATTTCCCCATATAATCGCCTTTTAGCACACTTAATTATTCATCCACTGAAGAAAATAGTTCCAGTATAGTACATGTATAAAGAATATATAATATGTTCTATATCCTAGCAGGTGGAAGCTTTAACTTGAAGGAGGCTAAAAGTAAAACAGAATGCACCCTATTAAGGCACATTCTGCTTTACTTTCACTCTGCTTTAAGTGGTCTACTATCTTCAAAACAAGAAAGTTGAAGAAACAGACTATGCTGTATTACCTATATACTCTTACATACGCAATTACCATTAAATGTCGTCCTTATGCGCCTCTGTGGAATAAATGTCAAAGGGTTTAGTCGGACACCCCAGAGAAAAGCTGCTAGATCCGCGTATGACTAAGGTGTGACTGATGAGACCTATAGCTTTGGGCGGTGTTACAGTACAGTAAAGCCTCTGACACTTAATCGTTTTCGGACATAGCAAAACGTCCGGGTTAGAGAGGTTTCCGTGAACATGTACACGTATTTGTAGGTTTCATCACTATTCAGCCATTTAACTATTTCCCTCCATAGCCAGTTTCTAGATTTGAAGACACGTGGCCGCTCAAAGAAGGCTGAAAGTAAAGCAGAATGCGCCTTAAAAGGCACATTTTGCTTTACTGTCAGTCTTTTTAAGTGTACCATCCTAGAATATTGAAAATATTTCTTATGATACGTGTTCATGGCTGTATAAACTGGACCTATTTTATTCAGTGGGTCTATATATTAGAGGTGTAAATACGGTGTATGGGGGTGATGGGTTTAAACATGTTGTATTTGCAGTAACGAATGTTGTAGGATACAATTTCACATGTAATTATTATGAAACAAGTTTGGTTCAAACTTATATAAATACTTCTGCTTGAAGGAGCTTAATCCATGATACAGTGTTCCCTCCCTACATTGACCCTCCCAACAACGACCCCCTTACAACGACCCTTGCCGTAGGTACCTTAACAAGACAATTATGTCTAACGTTTGCACTGCTGCAATATCGTCTGCTTAAATTGTCGTCTGCTGTTTTTTCTTAAAGTTTCATATAAGTGGACATTTTGAAAGAATAAATATAATGAGGAACGCCAATCAGCTTGAATCTCGATCAGACGCCGCGTTACGCGGCGTCTGATCTGGATTCAAGCTGTTTGCAAAATTAATGTAAGTAAAGTCTTAACTTCCCCCCTCATAACGACTCCCTCCGAACAGCACACGCAATCTGTGCCTCCTATTGGGTGTCGTTATAGAGAGGGAACACTGTAATAGCAATGGAAAAAGTTCAATACAATGTTTTCTGCATTCACTGGCAAATGTCGTATGAGCTTTGTATACATTTAGGTTAGATGCTAGGTAAGGCATACATGTCCGTTGTACAAATGTTTGAGGTTGACAAAATGTGTTCGTTTGTCAAATACTTTCAGTTTTAAGGAAGCACAAATAGTGTATATTGTACACGTATTAGTAAAAGTAAAAGCATTGTCGTGCACCTTTCATACAAAATTTGATCCGTCTAAAAACCTCACCAAATCTTACTTTTTTATATATTTTCCGTCACTTTTTATCTACTCCGTCTACTAGACGGGGTAAATTCATTTCGCATCAGGTTTTTTATGCCATATCTAGTTGCAAGTCTCTTTAAGGGACATGTTTTCGGTTTTAGGAGTAAGATATCTAGCTCTGGGCGGTGAAGTACATTGAAATTTTCATCTTGGTTTCCGTTTATAAAGTTTATTTCTTCCGCATGTGCTCTCTACACAAACATACATGTACATGTATTAACCATTTTGGCGCTAAATTAATCGTGAGTTTGTTTACCCCTTCACCGTTCAATTATCGTCTGCTTCAAATATGTTGTCTGCATGAACGTTTCAAAGTTAGTTTTAAGGTTGAAATATCGATACAAGTGTACAACAGTTTAGATCCTGATCAGACTCCGCGTTTACGCGGTGTCTGATCTGGATCCAAACTGTTTGCAAACTTTGCAAAGTCGACTTCATGCAACTTCGGCGTGAAAGTGTTAAATCAATACAGGGGTTATTGCCCCTGGTCTTTTGCGACACTCAAAAATATGTTTCATTCTTAGCTTAATGCATGAATACCGTAATGCACAGGGTTTCGGCGCGTAGGCTATGACACCCCTCCCAGCTGCTACCCTCCGCCACCCTCCACCCACCCCAATCCCACCAATGAAACTTTCATATTGAGTCAAAATGCATCCATATGTTCAACAAACATCCTTAAGAAATGTTTCAAGAAGTTTAAAAAATATTGACTTTTGTTTGTACCAAGTATGTAATACAACGAAAAGATGTACTAGTTTACTTATACAGTAGCAAAAAATTACTTTTTTAAACTTCATGAAAGTTCATTAAATGTTCTTTTATGATGTTTGTTGAATGTATGGATGTGTTTTATGCGCGTTTGGGCGTTGCAGATGGAAAACAGGCGGGGGGGGGGGGGGGGTAGCAGCTGGGGGTTATAGTGTCATAGCTTACGGGTCGAACGCCTATGCCGTAATGCCTAACTTTAATCGCATACATGCGTCCTTTACAAAAAGTGTACATGTAAAGAGTACACTTGTCTAATGCAAACAGTGAAGTCCCTGATTAGGAGCTCTCTAATCAGAGGCTTCACTGTTTGTCATAACGCCAAACATTGACAAAACCAACCCTTAAAAGTCAGAAACTGGACTAGACTTCAATGGAAACTGGAATTGTCCATTGGAAGTTTCAGGGGATAATGAGTTAAGCATTGCTTTTGTCCTGCATTTAGCAGCCCTGACCTTTAAATTTAAGATATAAATTATGTAATACTGGTTTGTCTCCGAAACGAGCTCCTACTTTTTCTCAAAGTTACATATAAGTGGCCATTTTGATGGACAAAATATAATGACGAGTGATAAACAGCTTGATTCCAGATCAGACGCTGCGTTTCAAACTGTTTGCAAATGTAAGCCAATTCTTAATTGTCTCTCCCTATAACGACCCCTCCCAACAACACACACATCTATGTCTCCCATTAGGTGTCGTTGGAGAGGGTGAGCAGTGTAGTACTTTCTTTGAGCTTGGCTGGCAAAACCCGGACAGTGTCAAAATGTTAAAAATCAGGCTATGTTACAGAAGTAAAGCACAACCCTTGCGTAGCCGTAAGCAAGTTTGCTTTACTTGTAGGAATACCGAAAGCAAGGTTTTTCATACGAGGTCGTGTTCAACTGTTGTGGAGAAGACGTGAGTCTTTCCCAATTAAGGCGTTTCTGTTAAAATCAATTATTTCCACTCTAAACTGTTTGTCACTCAGATATATTCATCGTGACGAAATTTCATATACAGTATTACGACCACTAAAACGAAGGCTAATTGAGTTTATAATAGACAGGTGACAGCTTAAAGCAAGGTTACAGTGAAACAGAAAGCTCCTATAGGAGCTTTCTGTTTCATTGTCACCTTGCTTTAAGCGGTCACCTATATAATAAGCGGTCACCTTAATAATTAACATAATTTAGTGGTCGTAATAGCGAGGTTTTACTGTAGCTGTAATTTTGTACATTTTATTGCATTCGTTTGCATTTGGTTTCGTTTTAACCATTTACCCTATAGAAGCGGCTTTTACCACATGTGTGCATTTTAATCCTCCGCTGAAGAAAATAGTTCCTATATATACCGTAATGAATATGTGTCATAGGCTCATAAGGCGCATTCTGATTTACTTTCAACTTGCTTTAAGTAGTCACTTATTTTCAAAACTAGAAACAGGCTATGGGATAAAGGGTTAAAGGCGTAAATTCACTTCTGTACCGCGGTCTTATTTGAAATTGAATTGAATTGAATTTGAGGATCGATATTTTACTATTTAGGGTGTTGCATATACATGTATATAATATATATAATGGTCTCTAAAACAATAAGGTGTTTAAGGCAGGTTTTTTTTACCCCTAGTCCCCTACACCGTTAGTTTGTCGTCTGCTTCAATATTATTGTCTGAAAGATAATTTCAAAGTTAGATTTAAGAGAGTATGCCATAAGAAATATCGAAACGAGTGTCAAACAGTTTTGATCTTGATCAGACGCCGCGTAAGGCGGCGTCTGATCAAGATCAAAACTGTTTGCAAGTTCGACATTAGGCGACTCCGGCGGTATAAGGGTTAAGCTGTCGTCTGATTCTCATGCAGTCAAATAGCTTTCTGTTTAGTGGCCGTAATAGAGAGGTTTTAATTTATATTGTAAATGACAAAAAATGCAGACCCTGACCAGAGGGCTCTTTAAAGAGCACTCTGATCTACTTTGTTTGCATACAACACATAAGTATACTCTTCACCGGTACACTATTTGTAAATGACGAATATACTCGCTGCTAGGGTAGAATGATGAAATCAACTTATTGGACAATCAAGGGAAGTTCTACAAAGACGTTATTTGTTTAACTGCAGTTGATGTAAGTAGTGTTATAAAATTAAATCAAATGCACACGCAAAAAATGCAGAAAATGTAGAAACGACTTGGCTTAGACTCATATCCTTTTGAAAAAAAGATACGAACGTAAGGCCAAATAAAAAAGTACCTGTGTTTCCCATTACATGCCCACAAAATTTAGGGACGGTAGGTCGGAAAATCTTTTTTTTTTTTTTAAACAACAACATAGAATACAATGCAATACATTTAACTTTTTAACGGAGAATCTTTTATAGTTATATTAATATACGAAAATATATGAAAGAATTTTATTGTGCTGAGCCCTGCGGTTGTTCATAAAAAAGTATAAATATCCATACAAATTGTTATTCTATTGGTAGGTCCCATCACCAAAATGTAACAATCAATTTTAAACACTTAAACGTATATAAATTAGTTTTCTAAACAATTAAGTGGAATAGCTTCTATTACACGCTTTGCAAAAAGCGACTGTCACAAGCGCCACAAAAATTAGTGACATTCGCTGATACATTTTTCGAAAATTGAAAAAAAAAGTTTAGGGTCGGGGAAAAAACTAGGGTCGGTCGGGTTACCGGAAACACAGGTATTTTTTTATTTTGCCTAAGCAAAAAAAACCCAGATTGTAGTCGGACTTGATCTGGCTCTAAGCTCCGAGGTGTTTTCAGTGGACACCATAGCTATTTCATTATAAAAAAGTATTTTTTTCTACAGTTAAATGCATTGCGACAAGTTTCGATTACTAAGTAATACAGTAAATATCTCTATTACGACCACGAAATTGTGTTAATCATTAAGTTTTTAAGACTGGTAACTGCCTAAAGCAAGGCGACAGTAAAACAGAAAGCTCCTGAAACAGAAAGCTCCTTCAGGAGCTCTCTGTTAAACTGCATGTCATTTATTTGTTGGGGTCGTAAGAGGGAGTTTTTACAATACTCCCACCCTACTGTGATTGAAATACAATCAATTAGCCTCCTGTTTATAGTGGTCGTAAAAGAGAGGTTTTAAGGTATACACCCACCCTGTTTTGACCTTCGGCTGTGCAACGTCAGCAGTGTTAAGTCAACTGTCTCATCGGTGACAAGACAGACATGTTGCAATGTCCCAAATACTGTAAAACCTATCTATAACGCCCACTAGAAAAAGAATGCTAATTGATTGCACGGTAAGGCTAGATGAAAGTAAAACAGAAATCTGCTATAGGGAGCTTTCTGTTAAATACACCCAACTTGCTTTAAACAGCCATCGCCTTATAACACAAATTAATTAACATAACTTAGTGGTCATATTAGATGAGTTGTACTGTACTGTAAAAAAACAACCCTGTACTAAATAGTAGTTTTCATGCTTTTGAAACAAAATAAAATACTAGAGTCAAACAGTTTGGATCCTGATCTGACGAAACGTTACGCGGCGTCTGATCTGGATCCAAACTGTTTGTAAATGTTAGCCAAGTCGTAGTCAGCATAATGTAAGTTAAAGCGGACATAAAATAACACAGAATGCTCATTCTGCATCACTTTCAGCCTATGCACCTGTTACGATATAGAAATACATGGCCGTAACACGTGGACCTATTTCCATTAACGCAGGAATAGATCAAAGGCGTGAAATATCGTGAACTGCTTAGTACGCTTTTTAAAACCAGTTTCGCTAAAGAAATATTGATAGATCTACGTGTACGAACATGTGTCTGAACAAAAAGTACATGTACTTGTGTGCCGTATTAAGTAAAGCTCACAAATGAACATTTTTATACAGAAAACAATACCATAGTTTGCAATTAGATTCAAATTATGTTCATTTTCTCATAGCAAAAAAGACTGATGAACATTATTTGTTTGGTAAAGTGAATCAATCGTTATTACAAACACAGATGAAATAATGTTTGCCAATGGATCCGCTGCCTAGCAACAGATGGTTTAACCCTTTGAACCCTAGTCCCGCATATAGGCGTCCTTTTCAAACAGTGTTCATGTGAATAGTACACTTGTCCTATGCAAACAGTGAAGACCCAGATCAGAGGGCTCCGAAAGGAGCCATCTGATCAGGGTCTTCACTGTTTGTCATAATACCAAACATTGACAAAAACAACCATTAAAAGTCTGAAATGGACTAGGCAAAAATGGAAACTGGAATTGTCCATTTAAAGTTTCAGGGAGGAAAGAGTTAAATTGGTTGAATTGGTGTAACCCCTTCACTGGGATTGACGTCGTCAATATAAGACAATTGCCGTCTGCTTTTTATCTGTAATCTAATTTTAATTCTAGGAACATTAAAACCTCTCTGTTACGACCTCTAAAACAAAGGCTTATCGATTGTATACAAGACAAGTGACAGCTAAAACGCAAGGACTGGTGACAGTAGAAAAAGAAAGCTCCTATAGGAGCTCTCTGTTAAAGTAGATCGACTGTCACCTAGCTTTAGCAATCACCTGCCATAAACACCTTATACTTAGCACAATTAAGTGGTCATATTAGAGAGGTTAAACTGCAGATTTATTTTGACTTAAGAAATATTGAAATGAGTGTCAACAGGGACGTAGATTACTCTTTAACCCTTAGCCTGCCACTCACGACTATAGCTCCATATGCAAACAGCTTGGATCCGGATGAGACGCCGAGTTACTCGGCGTCTCATCCGGATCCAAGCTGTTTGACATTCGGACAACATTTTCAGCAATTTTGAGCATTTTTGAAACTTGAAGCAGACAAGAAATATAGCAGACGACAATTTATTTGGCGGGCTAAGGGTTAATATACGTCACTTGATTCCTGAACTAACAGGCGCAGCGTTATATTGTACACGAGGTAAGGAGTAAAGGGGTTAAGAAGAAATAGATTAAACATTTCTTTCGCTACAGGTATCTGGCGTTTATATAATAATTAAGCCCTGAGGTTTAAAAAACAGGAATGTAAACAGGCTAAGTCTAGATTTTATACACGTCTACAAAAGCTAGATCTAGTGACGATAACATGGCGATTTAGGGGTCAGATAATCTCGAGTATAGCAGACGAGAACATTTGGCAATTAAACTTTCAGAAGGGGTTAATTAAATAGTAGACGGACATGTAATATAAAAAACAACATTGGGTTACGAAATAGGACAGGATACACGTGTAATCTTGTTAATGCCCCTTTTATAGAGATATCTCTTCTAAGTAAACGCAAATAAGCAACAAATGCAGAGGAGAAAAAGACGTTATTCTTTCCCAACGCGTTTGCGCTGAAAGAATGATAGATCTACCCATTACAAACAATTTGGAGACTGATCAGACGCCGAGTAACTCGGCGTCTGCAGGCCTGCCATAAGTTGACATGAAAAATCCTAAGATTTCCAAATTTGAATTTTCCAAGTGCGATTTTACGAATCGTACCTTTACCCCATAGCCTTTTTCTGGTTTTGTTGACATGCGACTACTTAAAGCAGGCTGTAAGTAAAGCACAATGCGCCTTAGGGCGCATTCTGCTTTACTTTCAGCCTGCTTAAGCTACCATGAACTGGGGAAAATTCCGGAGATTTAGGAAAAATCCGCAGAAATGGCAGTCCTGCGTCTGATCAGGCTCCAAATTATTTGCTACTGTAGACTATAAAATATCGTAAATTGTCACTAGATTCGAGATCTGCTAACGATCTAGAATCTAGATCTACTTTGGATTGTGTTAAGTTTAGTTTAAATGCAATAAAATGGAAAATAACCACGTCTTAACCCATTTCCCCATAAATACGTCGTTTTACGCCTTCAATTAATTCCTCAACTGAAGAAAATAGTTCCAATTTATAGTCTTGAATATGTTTAATAAGAAATAGTTTTTATATTCCTGCAGATTGTAGCTTATTTAAAGCAGGCTGAAAGTAAAGCAGAATGCGCCTTCAGGCGCATTCTGCTTTACTTTCAACCTGCTTTAAGTGGTCACCTGTATTCAAAACTAGAAATAGACGACGGGGTTATGGGTTAAGGTCCCGCTGCAACAAACAAAACTTACTGCCATAGCTCTAAAATCCTTTCACGAAAACAAGGTAACTTTAACTGCTGGCGATAGGTTGAAAAGTTTATCGGCGAAATACACACATGTTGTGTGTGTATATAGGTTTTGTACTGTCACTAACGGCTACTGTGTACATGTATTGGATGAGCCTAACGATATTATGTTTGTGTAGTCATTAGTCAGTCACGCTGCGTCGCATAATGATATTGACATAATTATATACACATTGATTGTACTTTGAGGACGTGTTTCTATAAATAGCAACATTGACCCGTGAGATTACCTTTATATGATGAATATAATTATTATCCTAGTTTCTTTTTTTACACCGTCACGCGCCATGGAGTTGTTTTTTCAAGAGTTATCTCCCTTCGACCATTATCCGAGTATGTGACTTGCCCTATCGGATTCTGGCACCATGCGCGGATCCAGCAATTTTTCTCGGGGTAGGATGTTTGGAAGTGGGGGGCGGGGGGGGGGGGGGGGGGGGGGGGGGGGGAGGAAGGATTGGAGTGGTTGTTTTCAACTGAAATGACATTACAAACTGAATAAAATTTAATGTTTCTTTTCTTCTTTTCTTTTCTTATTTGTAGACCCCCTTCTTGATCCGCACATGGACGCCACATGACATCTTTAGGCTTCAAAAGTCCATTTGACATTAGTATTTAGATACGTTACGTGCATAAATATATCTAGAGGGGCATATACAGTCGAGTAGATCTAATTGTTCTTCTATCATTTGATTTTCACTGCCTCGCCCCAGAGTAGACGTAGATCTAGATCTAGATCTCTATAGAATCTCAATCTCTATATTTTTTGTAAATAGTTTGGATCCCGATCAGGCGCCTCGTTATACGGCGTCTTTCGGAATCCAAACTGCTTAACACTAATAACGATTTAGATCTAGATCTAGACTTCTATAACATTAGTCAATTTAGAATCTACCTAGGAGTTGAAACAATAAGGCTGAACAGAATTGTCTTAAGCAGATGACGTCGCTAGGTTTTACAACTGATATGGATCTAGACAGAAATGAACGTTTCAAGGTCTAAATTCATTTTTTTTGTTATATATCTATACATGTTTCACGCTGTGTATATAGAGGATCTTACATGAGTGCTCATTATTTATCTTTTTTAATAAACGAATTGACTAAATTAATATGACGCGAGCCTTGGCGAGCGTCATATTAATTTTAGTCAACGAGTTTATCAAAAATAATAAGTAATGAGCACTCATGTGAGACTCTATTTATCACATAACAATTTCAATCAATCGAAGCCGTAGTTTGTAGTCTTTCTCCTATACTATATAGATTTTCCGCCAAAACCTGACGTCATAATGCCCCTGTCACACTGTCCCGATTTTGACACCAGAAGGCCACACGAATGTGAAATTTTGAATTTCGCGCGAAGGTGACCCCGAACCTGGCTCAACAGTCAATCAACACGAAGGCAAGTACGGTGCCAACAGAAGGCCACACGATGGCCACCGAACAACACACGAAGTCAACACGAATATGCGGGTTTTTATAAGGAAACAACACGAAGGTCACACGATAGCTACACGACATCGTGTTGAGAATATAATGCAGTCACGAAGGCATCACATGACCTTCCGATGGTATAAAATCTTCGATAGACGGCGGGAAAGTTCAGTCGCTGATCCGAGATAACAGTCGCCATATATTAACAATATTTAAATCTAATTCGACCTTAGAACCTAGATTTTAAATTAATCATGCCACCAAAGGGAGTACGTGGCAGGGGAAAGAGGAAAGCTGAAACGGTGAATCGACGAGTTGGAAGATTCAAGAAAGGGGTTGACAGTTCCAAATCCCCAGAGGGGTCCCCGGAGAAGCCAGACAGTTCTGCGCAGCAGTCTGGCGGGTCTCCTGAGCAACCCAGGCCACGCTCACCTTCACCACCACCTTCACCACCACCTGATCGTCGACCTTCCGAATCCTCAAGTGATGATGGTAACTATTCATTTTATTTTATTTTGCTATAAACGTTGGATTTGGGGTTTGGGCAATACAGGTTACGAATTTTTGAAAATTTAATAAATTTTGAAAAACAGCTCAAATTCAAGTTGATTTCTGAAATTATGTATAACATTGTGTTTCTCTGAAAAATTCCTTACAAAATGTTTGTCCCTGTGGTACAAACTACACAATTACGTTTAATCCCCTGAAACTATTCCCTCCAAACAACACATACACACACTCTTTGTATGTCAATGGATTATAATAAGCCCTTTCCACGTCAAAAATATCGTTAGTTTTTTACCGCTTCACCGTTTCATTGTCGTCTGCTTCAATATTAATGTCTACTATGTCGTTCCAAATTTTGATTTAAGGCTTGCATAAATTCAAAGGAGTGTCAAATAGTTTGGATCTTATTATTCACCGCGTTACACAGGTTCTGGTCAGGATCCAAACAGTTAGCAAATATGCATAAAGCTTCATTTACAGTAAAAGTGTTAATGTAAGAAAGTACATGTATATATTTAGAAGTTGATCATGCGACCTTTGACCGACTGACATGAAATACAAACCCATGCATCCCTTCATCATAAGCTAGCATTACATAAAAATAAACAGGATTGCTCCATTAGAACAAACGTTATTATCCGGAAACAAAAGCGAGACAGACAGACGGACAGAGAGACAGACAGCATAACTAATGTCTCCCCACTAAAGTTTATGAGACATACTAAGACAATTTGTACCTGTAATAGGAGATGCTGTGTCTGTGATCTTTGTTCATCACATTCTCTGAGGTGCATTAAAAAAAGCAATGCTGCTGCTTTCTTTTTCCTGGATGTCTCGTCATCTAAGAATGCCATTCTGCAGAATTGAAGTATGCTCGTCATGGATGTTTAGCTCTGTTCTGTTCTGCACAGTTGCTTCAGACTGACTGAGGAAGCTGCTTTGAGGCTGGTATTTATATGTCTACGACAGTAACGTTACCATGACATATCTAAACCACACTAAGTACCCAAATTCGTCTGTTTTTGGACACTTCGTAATGTCATCGTAATGCCATCGTACTATAATATGATAGCTTCACGATAGCGTCACGATATCATTGCGAGGGCTTCACGAAGTCGTGTCGCCTTCCTAAGACCGTCGGACAGTTTCGTGTTTCCTTCGTGTTGTCTTCGTGTGGAAAAAAGTGCCCGATTGCACCGATGGTCACACGAAAGCAACACGAAGGCGACACGATTGACAAGATGGCCACACGATGGCCTTACGAAGGGTAAAATGAACACACGATGTCGACACGAAAATGAACCTTCGGAAGGTCCTTCGGCAATTTTTTTGACAGCCAAAGATTTTTTCATCGCTCACGAAGTTGCTGCCGATGCCTGAGAAATTCAGCCGGATGCCACACGGTGGCTGAAGATGCCCTCACGAATGGCCCGATGATTACACGATCAGGCCCGAATGTGAACTTTTCGTTTATCGTGTGTCCATCGGATGTCAATTTCGGGACAGTGTGACAGGGGCATTACGGTAGCGTCATCGCAAATGGCGTCATTTGGTCTCCCGCTACATGTAGCGCTTGTGAGCGAAAAGGTTTGGCCGGAGCTCAAAAAACGATATTCCAATAGTGGATTATGTTATTTATATAATGGCTTTATTCCACTCCAAGACTGCAAGTTATGTGATAAATCGAGGATCTTCCACGAGTGTTCGTGTTGAATTGAATTTATTTAAAACGAGTCATCAAACACAATAAAAACGAGGCTCGGCAGAGTTTTTAGATGACGAGACAAGAAATCGAATGATCAGGATCCAAATTGTTTGACATTCACATCGATAAACCTTTAACCCACTGAACCCAATTCACACATATACGTGTACTTTGTTAACAATGTATTTTCGAAGAGTACACTTGTCCTATGCAAACAGTGAAGAAACAGATCAGAGGGCTCTTTTGGAGTCCTTTGATCAAGGTCTGCGCTGTTGTCATAGTTCGATACACTGACAAAACAAACCATTGATAAAAAATGGGACTTAATTATAGAAACTGCAATTGTCCATGTAAAATTTCAAGGAGGAAAGTGCTAAACAGCGTGTTATAAATTTAAGTTTGAGAAAATAAAAGCAGACGATAATTATTGCTAGAAGCAGATGACGTCATTGCAGCAGAGGAAATAAGACGGTGGTTGACGTAATTTGGCAGAGAAATATTCACCACGAACACATAGTACATGTATAACATTTATTTATCACTGATACCACAGCTGACAATACCGTAAACCTCTCTATGGCGACCACTATTAAAACGAAGGCTTATTGGTTGTATAAAAAACCCGGGTGACAGCTTAAAACAACGTTACATTAAAACAGAAAGTTTCGATTAAACATGAAAGTAATCACAAGACAGTATAACTTCTCTATTACGATCACGAAATCGTGTAATATCATTAAGTTTTTTAAGACAGGTGCCTGCTTAAAGCAAGGTGACAGTAAAACAGAAAGCTCCTATAGGAGCTTTCTGTTTTACTGCCACCTTGCTTTAAGCAGTCACCTGTCTTAAAAAACCAATAATTATCACAATGTAGTGGTCGTTATAGAGAGGTTTTACTGTACAATTATTATTTCTCCTTAAACGAAACTAAACGCAAACGCAGAACAATTGAATTGAGAAAGTGGTTACATTTTGAAAATGTAAGCGACTGCTCTTAATTTGAATGGCAAACAGTTTGGAGCCTGATCAGACGCCGGGTTACCCGGCGTCTGATCTAGCTCCAAACTGTTTGTGACGAACGCAATAGTTTAAGAAAAACGCGTTTGTTGGGAAAGAATAACGTCTTCTCAACTGTAACAAATAATACTTTAATTTTTTGAATAACCAAAATTTTACGCATTTATGCTGAAAAAAATTAGATCCATTACAAACTGACCCGACCTAACCCAACTCAACCCGACCCAACCCAAACCAAACCCCAACCCAAACCACAAACCAACCCAACCCAATCCAACCCACACAACCAACCAACCAGCCAATCAATCAAACTATTATTATAAAGGTCATTATCTACATTTTGTGGCATTGAGTTTGAGTAAGGTTTCGTTTAGACGAGAAACAATAATGTACTCTCTACCGTGTGGAGAGTATAATGAAGTGAGGTAATGCTATTATACTTTGTTGTATCTGACGACACACACACACATACACTTGAATAAATAAAATAACAACAACATCTTCGCAAGAACGGCACGTTTGTCTTTGTATATATACAATTGTAAGGTAGAATCCCCAAAGCCCGGACCGTTTTGACCCGAGCAAGGAAATTTAGTCTAAAGAAATTACATGAAAACAGTAAACGACATTGAGGTGTAACTGCTGTAATTACCATACAATTAAACTTAAAGACATCTCCTGACGACCTTTTGGTCATAACGCCTTGCCAGACAATTTCCTTGCAAAAAGCATGGGTCTTGTGCATATTGAACCATTGAAGCGTCGTGTGTGAGACTCTACCTTTATATTTGATAGTTTGGTTAGAAATAACCATTGAAAATCACTAGAGCATGAGTATAATCCAGGTAAACTGCATGTGATTTGACAGTTACATTGACACCTCCAGAACAATATGCTGGTGGTCCTTCAATGGGCTGTGGAAAAGTTTTGAGGGACCACCAGCATATTGTTCTGGAGGTGTCAATGTAACTGTAAAGCACGTGCAACACAATCTCAGTTTACCTGGTGAGGTCCAGATTATACTCATGCTCTAGTGATGTTCAATGGTTATTTCTAACCAAACTATCAAATATAAAGGTCCGGTCTCACATAAGACGATTCAATGGTTCAATATGCACAAGACCCATGCTTTTTGCAAGGAAATTGACAGTAAATAATCTGGCAAGGCGTTATGACCAAAAGGTCGCCAGGAGATGTATTTAACAAAATGCTTCCATCACACATTAATTTGTGCAAACTGAATGACAAACAGCGTAGGGAGCAGTCTGATTAGGCTCTATACTGTTTGTTCAGGCCTGTCTGTCTCAATATTTTGAATCATTTCTGTTTTAAGGTTTACAGTCGAGTAGACGTTATTCTTTCTCGTTAAAACGAGGCCAAAAACAGACGCAATGCAATAAAACGGAGTAAATGACTTTTTTTTTTTTTTTTTTAAATCTAACGGTTTTTTCTCATCATAGTTCCAAATAATTTGAAGCCTGATCAGACACCGGGATACAGGGCACCAGATAAGAGTAGTTTTTCAAAAACTAAAATCTTTATTTCTGAATTAAACCCTATGGTGTCACTACTCATTAGAATCGTCTCTTCGAGACGATTCTAATGAGTAGTAACACCATAGGATTTGGTGCTTAAAAGAGTGAGAAAATGTTGGATTTGTTGAAATAACTACCTCTTATCTGGAGCCCTGGGGATATCCGGCATCTGATCTGGCTTTCAAACTGTTTGCAATGTATATCATTTTTTTTTTTTATCATAATTAGATTTATTTGGAAAGAATAACGTAGTCTCCGCTGTATAGAAGTCATTAAAACAAATCTTATATTGGCAATCGTTTAAGACAGGTGTCATCTTAATGCAGGACAAGCGTAAAGCGGGACATTCCTAAAGGAATTTCCTTGTTTTCATGTACAACAGGGGCCCGTTTCATACTGGAACTTCGTATGACAAAAACGGTCATAAGTGTAAAGTGTAAAATACATGTAATTTCTGATTTCTCTATCCAATTCTGTCTTGTGACATCTAGTTGGAATCGTCTTTTCAAGACGATTCCAAAGATATGTCACAAGACAGGATTAGATGGAGGAATAGTTTTGTTTAAATAATGGTTGAGATTTCTCAAATCTGACTTACGTCAATACTAGTCATACGAAGTTCTATGAAACGGGTCCTAGAAGTCTAAAGGAACTTTCTGCATGATAGTTTTCCTGCATCGAGAAGCCAAATGTCCTTAAAGCTCGCTACTATATGCATCTCCAATAATTATCCCAGGGCAAGCACGCAAGCAAGCAAAACAAATATTTTGGGGCCGAGAAATGTGTTCAGTTTTCACTTTGCAGGGACTTCCGGTTTAGGGGAGCTCAGTTTTCAGATATTGTTCATAACTGTTGAGATACATTTGTCACTTGGTATTATCTCTGATTTGCTGGTGTGGGCGTTATCCTGATTTAAAAAGTAAAATCGCCATTTGTCCCTGGTAAAAGTAAATAAAATGTTCAGTCTCGTGCGTGACGAAACTTCCGTAATTCCTTCCCACAATGCAATGCCACGTGGGATTGTACTTCCGGTCGAAATCCTTCTTGATGTATGCAGCAATGTCCTTTTCTACGTCATACCTTTGGACGGCCTGGTTGGCTGTATCCACGGCTTCCTTTTGCATTTCATCTGTCATGTCAGCATTCTTTATCAGGGACCTGTGATCCATATTTCTGGAAAAAGAGAGAAGGAACATTTTGCTCACGTAACAAAGCATATGGCTCATCTGAAAGCTGGGCTGCCATAAGTTGATCATGCATATTCCTAACATTTCCAATTTTTCTATTTTTCAAGCGCGATTACTTAAATCAGGTTGAGAGTAAAGTAGAATACGCCTTCAGGCGCATTCTACTTTACTTTTAGCCTGCTTTAAGCTAACATATGCTAGGATAAAAATTCGAAGATTTCGAAAAAAATCCGGAAGCCCTGTGAAAGGGCGGGGATCAAACCCGGTACTCCCGCGTCACAGTTCAATACCTTTACCACTGAGCCTAAGTCTGACTCTCTAACACAAGTGTAAGTTATTGGCTTTATCATTTGTCGCTATGCTATTTATAGAACACACAATAACACTTAGTGGTTGAAATTATTTTTTGACCAATGAGAGTTGAGTATTTTTGAAAATTTTTCGAGTATTAATTTTTGTAAGTCAGTACTATCAAACACTAACCAACGACTAAAAAAATTAATAAGCGCATGCGTATTTGGGTAGATTCGCAGGTGTTTCTTTGGGTGCGACCGTGTCCATTTCCTTTGACATCTCTTTGTCGGTACTATTTAAAAAGGGTGTTTCGGGAAGAACAAAGTTTTGTTACTTCCAATTGACGGTATAACCCTTTGTCGGTACCAAAAAAGTAATTTAAACCACTAAATTGGTTAGTGTCTATTAGTCTATTTTAACAAAAGATTAAAAGTCGCTCGGGTGCTTCTCGCTTGACTTTTAATTTTTGTTAAAATCGACTAATAGACACTAACCTATACAAACTATTGTCTTGCTAAAACGAGACTTCAATTAGAATCAGTTAAAAGTCAAATCAGATGCCGAGAAACTCAGCGTCTTGTTTGACTCAACACTGTTCGCGATGGACATCAAAGAATAAGAGAGCATGCATTTACATGTATTAGAAAAAGAGTAATAAATCGTTACCCCACTTAAATTAACCGTTTACTCCGTATATATGCCTTTTTACGCATTTAACTAATTATTCCACTGAAGAAAATACACGTAGTTCCATTTTATACAACAATACCGACTGTGCAAGAAACATTTCAAATATTCTATAAGCATATGGTAGCTTATAACAGGCTGAAAGTATAGCAGAATGCACCTGAAGGCACATTCTGCTTTACGATCAACCCGCTTTAAGTGCTCACATATCTTCGAAACTAGAAAACAGACTATGGACTAAAGCGTTAACGAAAAGACACTTTAATATAAATCAACAGTTTGCTTGTATGGTGGTGTTAGTCTGAAAATAATACAAGGGTTCAATTTCTGATCAAACATCGGTTTTAAGGTGTTATTGCAAACATACCCAGACTAGACATATAGAAATAAAACCCAGCTTACCTCGATACTAATTAGATAACATACGAATAACTCTGTAATGTGTTTAGCTAACTCCTATCCACTGCTGTATATTCCCAGAACTACATTATGGTAGTGATAAACATTCATGCTGGCTAGTGCCTAACATTAAAATTGATACTGTCTAACCATGATCATTCGGAGCTTATCTGCATTTCTACGATTGAATTACGACAACACAAGTTCATGTAAGACGAGAATACCCGTATGTCAAAGTTAAAACGTTTTAACGTTGAAATACGGGAATGCTCGACTTTAGCAAGGTGTTCGAATTAGCGAGGTGTTCTAATTAGCGAGGTGTTCGAATTATCGAGTGCTCGACTGTTCCAAACAACAGAAAAAAACTATACAAGGCGACCACCTTATCAAAAAAAACCACAACATCATTAGGATTGGTAGAAGATAGATGCAAGTAGTGAAGATTATTCGAATATTACTGCATTAAATTCATTCTGCATTTGTCTGTCCTATAGATTACCTTTTTGCATATTAAAATATATAGGTTTTACTACACTAGGAGGGGATACGTGTATTATTCTTTTCCTAAAACACGTAGCCGCGCTTGTGAATAATCATAATAATGGTCACTGCCAGCGGTTTGGAGCCAGACCAGACGCCGAGTAACTCGGCGTCTGATCTGGAACTAAGCTGTTGCAACTCTAATCAAAATAACCTCATTTTGTACAATTCATTAAGGTAATTTTTACATGTAGTTCAGTTTCTTGTACATTTAAACCGAAAAAATGAGAACATGCTCCGCACTGTACAGTAAACATAGTAAGCTTATCTTTGGCATAATTCACCAGACACAAGTTTAAGATTGGTTCAAAGAAATTTAAAAATTACAGCCGGAAACACCTACAGATCATAAAGTGAGATTTACACAGCAAGGGGAATATCTGACCTCGTTAATAACCCCTGCTCCTGCCAACATATCGGCTGCTAAGAATTTGCCGTCTGCTGTTATGTGTCAAATTTAGGTTTTTATAGTATTTTTTTGACAGATGAAATTGCGGAATGAGTGTCAAACAGCTTGAATCCTGATCAGACGCCGAGTTACTCGGCGTCTGATTAGGATCCAAACTGTTTGCAAATGATAGTGCAAACGGACCATGTCAGTTGAGGGGTTAATTTGGGTTTCTATTTAAATATCCTTTCCGGTATAGAATCGTCCGTTTTCTAACTAACGTCTACATTTGTAAGAAAAACAAAATCTGCTTGCAATGCCGTTACTGACTAATCCTAAACACATAACACTCTAACCATAGACTTAATTACATTTCACCCATCCATCAACAAAGGGGTGTTCAAAGCTAAAATGGCTGTTTTATACAGTGAAATAGTAATGTAGCCAGAATGCTAATAAAAGAGCTTTAATTAAGCTTCCAATTGTCTCGAACAACTTCCGTTACTCCCCTCTTTACCGAACCTTTATCTGGAACCGGAAGTTCCGGTTTAAGAGGGTAAACTGTAATTACTTTAACCCCTTCACTGCCTTATCTCGAGTACAATAGTTACAGTCAAATCTTGATACTTCCAACTCCCTTAACTCTTTCCTCCCTAAAACTTTAAATAGACAATTCCAGTTTCCATTTAAGTCTAGTCCATTTCTGACTTTTAAGGGTTGTTTTTGTCAATTTTGACATTACTGACAAACAGTGAAGACCCTGATCAGAGGGCTCCTTTCGGAGCCCTCTGATCTGGGTCTTCACTGTTTGCATAGGACAAGTGTACTATTCACATGTACACTGTTTGAAAAGGACGCCTATATGCGGGACTAGGGTTCAAAAGGTTAAATCAACCTTACCAATATGTCATAAGTTTAAGGTTCATGTAATGTCCCTGTACGAGAAAAAATACCCAAATTTGAAAAGTTGCAATACTCAATAACTATACCACATTGGCTAAAAATATTTTCACACAGCATAAATAATTAGTCAATGAAAAGGAGCATGCCTAAATTTTCATTAATATAAGTATACTTGTGATGTCAGAAGATCCAAAAGTAGCGAACTTGGAGTGAAAATAGCCTCTTCAGCAGAATATATCAAATCACTTAATGACACGTATTTTCGGAAATCTGGTAGAATACATACAAAGAACCCATTACATACTGGGTACTCCTACACAGAATGTCTTACAAAAGTCAGAAAAAACCCTTGTAATTGGCCCTTAGAATACCCCATGCTTGATTCAAGGGCAGCCATTTGCATTTTACAAATTTGTAGAAGTTTGCTAACATTTAAGGTCCATTTACTCCAAATCTACAAAACCGATTGACAATTGTTATATACGTGCGGACAGAGAAAAGAACAAGCAATATTATTGATGGAATGTCACTCACCCGAATCACTGCAGTTAGACAATATATCCGTTCAATTATATCAAGGTCACCGAAATATGTCATTTGTCGACTTTTCCGATTAATCCGCATTTTCTCATTTATTAATATCCATATTTTCAACTTTTATTTCAGTACACTATTGTTGTTTGATACATAAACAATAAAATAAGTGCATTGCGCATTACTTTCGATCATAAATTTCTCCGGGTGTCACGATTCTTCAGCGGACTACTTGTCGGAAACTAATTTCGTCCCTGTACAGCTGACCTTTGTTTCAGGAAAATCAAGAGTTTGTCCCTTTAAATCACCTTTTTACACACATTCAAGTATTCCACATCTTTCCGACTATTGTAATGTTGATTAATATTTCACTTTGCATTGCGATCTCTATCATATAAAGCTTACATTGTTGTGAAACTATTCAAGCCTTTGGCAGGTACAGGGTAAATGCTCATGTACAGTGGAGAATGTGTTATTATTTCCCAATAAACGCGTTTACGCTAAAACTATTATTTGCAGTGCAAACAGTTTGGAGCCAGATCAGACGCCGGGTAACCCGGCGTCTGATCAGGCTCCAAACTGTTTGCCTCCACGATTAACATGAAATATCAGAATTGTCCAAAAGTTGTTATTTTCTACGTTTTAGTGCTTTGCGTTTGCGTACGTTTGCTTTTAAACGGGAAAGAATAACAGAGTCTCCACTGTATATACTATTGCACGAGTTGGACAAGGCTTTCTATGGTGTCCTAGTAGGGAAACAACCGACGATTTCGTTGGGCAGAGACACACAATTCTTTTTTGTCCTTACTACTTTTTTCACGTATATTCTGCTTCTGAATTTCACACATACACACACATTAAAATACTGTAATAGTTCATGAGTTTAATTATGCAACTACCACCCTGATAGCCTTACTTCAGTAGTTGTAAGAACTTAAAACCAATCATAAGGGCACAGATATTTGAAAATTTAGTCAGAAACAATCATATATTAGTTTATATGATGCTCAATTTGGTTTTCGTTCTAGGGGATCCTGCGTTTTACAGTTAATTGAATACATAGATGATTAGTCACATTACATTGAGGGTGATAGAATTTGGGAAAATATATTGTATATTTAGATTTTGTCAAAGCTTTTGACATTAACGTTTTCTCGCAAAGTATCAGTATTTGGTATCAGAGGGCCAGTTTTGTCATGGAAACGTGACTTTTTTACTGGACGTAGGCAAAATGTATCTGTGAAAGGACCCTGGTCTTTTTCGTGGGAAGACATTTTAAGTGGGGTACCCCAGGGAAGTGTCCTGGGAGCCATATTATTCATGTGTTTATAATAGATGATCCCTACCCCTGAAGTTATACGTAATATTGTGAAATTATTCGCTTATGGTACCAAACTATACAACAAAGACATTAGAATTGATATTATCCAGCACGACTTAGATGCCTTACACATAGTCAAAGTGGCTGTTGCGTTTTAATGTGAAAAATTACAGAACCATACACTTTGGAAGAGACAACCAATATTACCAGTATACTTTGAACTTTGGGGACATTGAGTCTGCTAGTGAAAAGGGGGATTTAGGGGTAATATTAGGATTAAAAAGTTAGTAGTCATATAGCTGAAAAAGATAACAAATCCAACAGTGTATTATCCTTAATAATCAGAATGTATGATTACATTTCGAAAAGCTATTTCATATTTTTGTACAAAGCACTCGTCAGGTCAATATGGAAACACTATTATCATGTATTATGGTATATATTCTTAAAAGAAGTGTTTAAAATTATGTAAGCCTACTAATAAGCGTCTCCTGAATTGTCAAACTTACATGTACCGAAAGATTGGTTTTCAAAAATAGCTTGGTCATCGACGAAGCCGTGGTGATATGATACAATGTTGAAAATTATTTTAAGAAATGGAAGATATACATATAGAAAGATTTTACATTAAAAATATTTTTCAAATTAAAAAAACATCATTAAGTTTACAACACTTTTCACAGAGAATTATAAACAACCGGATCTCCTCAGTTTATATAGAATTAAAAATAATAAACTTTGTTGATACATTTATATGCCGGATGAATTATTTTTGTAATCGAAGCTTCAATGTCATAGTCATGTGTTTGTGTACTTCATTGGATTAGAATCAAATATTGCGTACTGTTTAATAAATAATTCAGTTGAGAAGGGTCGAAATGGAATATTCTTAATAATTAGAATGACCACACAGCATCTTGAAACAAACATTTACTTGATGCGCATTTAAAATGATGTTTAAAAAAGCACTAGTAACCACTGTTCCCTCCATTTTACGGATACATTGCAGAATACGTCCCCTCATTGATTTTACGTAACGTTTCAAATACGTTGGCATTCCAACCAAAATGCACTTGGAGGTCATTATGGTATAAATTTGATGATTTGACCCGACCTTGTTATCAAATACATCCGATATGTGTTCTATGGGGCTCATGTCCGAGGATAAAACAGGCCAAGGCAGAACATTAATGTATTTTAGCAAGAAATTGTGTGGTGATACGCGCCGTGTGATGCTTTATGCATGTATTGTCAAGCTCAAAATGCCAGGTTCTTCCTTTCTTTTGCATGAATCGAATCACTGTGTTATTTAAAACATTGATGAAACGCTGAGCATTGGCATTTTATTGAATAATAACCAAGTCAATTTCCAGAGTTCCAATTTTCCCAAACCAAACCATAGCGCTGCCACCACCCATTATGTCTCTCTCAAACATATCGTTCTCCACGGTCACTCCTCCTTTTTGCGCATTGAGGCGAGCGGACCGTGGCGAGATTCTCTTGCCTTCGCGGTAATGAATGTAGCGCTGTTTACAGTGAAACATCTGTATCTGCGCACGTGCAAAGTAAGGAACACGTTGGCAAGCTTAGACGCATAAAGAGACCTGGGATTTGAATATCAATTGTGTAATCGTTATACGCAATGAAGTCATTATAATCATGTATGTATCTTGCAACATGCGTTAAAACACAGTTATAGAAGAATTCTAGGAAGAGGATGGGGTTATAAAGAAGCAGATCCTCCCGCGAGAGCCCAACAACGATTCTCAATGTATTCTCAAGGTATAATTCAGTTAAAAAAGGATGAAAAAATAATACAGCCTGCATATTTATACATGTAATAATGTTTGACAGAGGCTCGTGTTGCCCACCATACTTTGGAAAAATTAAGTAGTCCCCCATTGCAAAATAGTGTTGTCCTTGAAAATTGTCAAATATTCCATGACTTCTTCTGTTGTTATTTGAGTGGATTTCGTCAGGATTTAGTCCTACTACCTCATGTAAAGCATATTCTTCAATATAGAGGAAGGATTTGTTGAATTTCAGTACAGAAAATTTGCTTCACATTTTTGTGCAAATCCAAACATATTGTTCAAAATCAAGATACACAGTTTTCCTTTCAAATTGTAACCTATCTCATAAGCTTGTTCATTTCAATACGAACATTTTGATATGAAATTATGCAACATTGCTCCATAAATGACCAAAAAATCACCTTTCAAAAATGCACCAAAAAACACTTTACAAGAACCTTAAAGACATTTCCTCAGTCCTTAATACAGGTACAGTGGAGAAAACGTTATTCTTTCCCAATAAACGCGTTTACGCTAAAACTATTATTTGCACTGCAAACAGTTTGGAGCCAGATCAGACGCCGGGTAACCCGGCGTCTGATCAGGCTCCAAACTGTTTGCCACCAAGATAAACATGAATTATCAGAATTGTCCAAAAGTTGTACATTTCTACGTTTTAGTGTTTTGCGTTTGCGTACATTTGCGTTTAAACGGGAAAGAATAACAGATTCTCCACTGTAAAGCAGGAGTAAAGTGTGCTTAGCCGATGTCGTTAATCTCAAGTTGTCTAGAAAGGCCCTGACATACACACGCTCAAGGTTTTTTCAATGGGTTTTTCTAACCAAACGAACAAATTCAAGGTACGGGCCTAACATGAGACGCTTCAACGAGTATATCCCTAGACAATATAATAGTAACTGCACAACATGCACAGGGATGCATGCTTTTATACCTGATTTGGTGTTACCACCGAAAGTCGGTCAGGAAATTTCTTCAATTTCGATAACTCGATCTCGCTCAATTCGCACATACCTGTTTTTTAAAATAAAAACGTGGCTCAGCCACGTTTTAACTTTAAATATGGATATGTTCGAATTAACCCCTTCACTGCCTTACCCCGAGCGCTCTAGTTATTTGCAAACATTTTTGATCCTAATCAGACGCCGCGTCACGCGGTGTCTGATCAAGATCAAAACTGTTTGACATGCATTTCAATATTTCTGAAGTCAAAATATCTAATTTTTAAATTTGAGAAATAAAGGCAGACGACAAATGTTTAAAATTGATGACGTCACGGCAGTGAAGGGGTTAATGCGGATTCGAGGTGTCGAGTTTCGACTGTATTTGCAAACTGTTTGGACCCTTACCAGACGCCGTGTAACGTGGCGTCTGATCATATTCCAAATTGGTTTGCATTCGTTTCAATATTTCTTTGTCAAAGTATTTGAAAAATAAATTTGAAAAATAAAAGCAGACGGCAATTGTTTAAAATTGATGACGTCATGACAGTGAATAGGTTAGGTGTGTAGTACGATAAGAGAGCCTAAAATAAGACACGCATTTCACAAATTAACATCTCCAGGTCACAACCAAACCATAATGATATGACTATTCATTGGAATCGTCGCTGCGAGACGATTCTGACGAGCAGGGACGATTCTAATGCGTAGCAAAACATAGGGTTTGCTGAACAAAAAAGGAAACAAAACGGTTGAAATTGTTCAGTTTTCTTACTTTATCCGGAGCCTTGGAAAATAAGTCTTACTTACCTAGATCTAGGCCGGTTCGTGTAATCAACTTGCGAATCTTCGACATAACAAGATCCACACGACATCTTGTTAGTTGTGAGATGGAGAAAGAGTTTATATAGTGCTCTCTCCCTATAACAGACCTCTGATCAACGATTCTCTCCCTACAACAACGCTTGCCGCTATTCCCAACACAAGACAAGACTGTCCGACTTTTTCACGGCTGCAATGGCGTATGCTTAAAATTGTCGTCTGATCTTTTTCTCAAAGTAACATATTGGTCAATTTGACAGAAAAAGACATTATGACGAATGCAAACAGTTTGAATCCATATCAGAACCCGCATTATTAAGCGCATTATGCAAATGTAAGCCAAATCCTAATTTCCCCTCCCTATAGCGACTCCTTCCGAACAACACACATAATCTGTGTCTCCATTAGGATATCGTTGTAGAGAGGGGACGTAATTGCACATGTGAATTACGCAATTCCTTTCCGTTTAAACGACACTTAACTCAAGTTTTACAAGTAAACAAAACTTTCAAATTGAATATTTTTCAAAAATATGTTGATGGTTTGTTTTTCAATGGTTCCAAAGTAACAAACTCACTGAATCCAGATCAGAACCAATAGTCGTCTCATCTGACTCAAATCTGTTTGCAGTGATCATCATCGATTTAGTAAAAACGTGTCGATCGGAAAAGATGAACATCCCCCACCCTTTTCGTGAATAAAATTATTCGGGAGATTTTTACCCCTTCACCGCTTTATTGTCGTCTGCTTCAGTATTGTTGTCTTCAAGACATGTTTCAAAGTTAGATTTAAGATTGTATGACTTAATTAATATCGATAAGAGTGTCAAACAGTTTGGATCCTGATCAGACGCCGCGTTACGCGGCGTCTGATCAGGATCCAAACTGTTTGCAAACGCGCTTTTTTGCGTCATTGAGAGTGAAAGGGTTAACAGTTTTAGTTGAAAGCAGAGGCAGTTTTTTGCTGTTTACCATTACGTCTTTGATACATAATTTGTGCATTAAATATGCGAATTTAATCCTCTCTCTCTCTGCTGATCGCAATATCAATATCATTTGTAAACAGTTCAGATCCAGATACGACGATGTGTAAATCGTTTTTAATTGGGCTAAATATCTGTTAGACATTAGGTATGAAGTATAATTGGTTTGAGAAACGGCATGGGTACATTTCATATCTGTTTGAATAGTCCATATTTTAGCAGGGAAAAGTTTAATAATCGTCTATATTCAAAGAGTATGTATATTGCAGCTAAATGCAGGGTGAACGAACGACATACTACTCCTGTAAGATTTCTACATAACTTTCAACTACATATACATTTATATGCATATTTACGCATTTAGTTTATTCGTACACTGAAGAAAATAGTTCCAACTTATAACGGCATGGTGCTGTATGATAAGAAATATATATATTTTATATTCTAGCAGATGGTAGCATAAAAAGCATGTTGAAAGTTAAACAGAATGCGCCTTAGCCCTTTCACTCTCAATGACGTCAAAAAGCGCGTTTGCAAACAGTTTGGATCCTGATCAGACGCTGCGTGACATTTTTTATTAAAGTTCTTCAGTCATACTGCCTTTAACTTTGAAACGATATTGCATACAACAAGTAGACGACAATGAAACGGTGAAGGGGTAAAAATCTCACGATAAATGTGGCAGCGAAAGAGTTAAGTCGCATTGTTCTTTATTTCTTCGGCGTCTGGTAAGAATCCAATCTGCTTGACACCCTTGACGATGTTTATTTAGCCAATGTATTTAATTTAAATTTTAGAAATACAAGCCGACGGCATTTTTTTAAGCAGACGAAATCCTTGCAATGAAGGGGTCTTAACCTTTCATGATCAAATTATTCGGGAGCTTTTTACCATTTCACCGCTTTGTTGTCGTCTGTTTCAGTATTGTTGTCTACAAAACACGTTTCAAAGTTAGATTTAAGGTTGTATGACTTGATTATTACTAACGATAAGAGTGTCAAACAGTTTTGGTCCTGCGTCTGCTCAGAACCCAAACTGTTTACAAACGCGCTTTAAAGGGTCATTGAGAGTGAAAGGGTTAATGCAAATAAGATACAGGGATATGTGTTTGCATTTTGTATACGGCGCATTAATGTGATGATTTGCTTTCATGATATTCTAAAGTAAATGCACTACATTTGTCGCCTGCTTTTATTTATCAAATTTAAATTTAAGGTATTTTGACTTAAGAAATATTGAAATGAGTGTCAAACAGTTCCGATCCTGGTTAGACGCCGCGTTACGTGGCGTCTAATCAGGATCCCAACTATTTGCAAATAACTATTGTACTCGGGATAGGACAGTGAAGGGGCTAGCTGCAATTCTCTTAGTATGCGAACTCCACTTACTTACGGTCGATTAGGCATACAGTACATTGGAGAAACTGTTATTCTTTCCAGTTTATGCTTACGCGTGCGCAAACGCTGCACAAACGGCACGGCACGCAAACTAAACGATAAACGCATTTGAGCGTTTATAAGTGGATTTTCGTTTATTAATGCGTTTCAATCGACATACCTTTGTTATTATCGAGACCGGTCAATTATACGAAAAAACCGAAAAGGTATTCAGTCACCAAAAATTGGCATTCCAGTCATGCTTAGTAACTCGGCGTCTGATCTGGATCGAATCATTGATGCAGACCAGAAACTGAGATATGGATCCAAGCATTAGTACAGATCAATGAATTAGTAACTCGGCTCCAGTCAATGATACGGTTTAAAAATCTCCTCCCTGCTATGAACTGGTCTAAATTGCATCACGTATGCAGTAAGTCAAGATCAAATAAATACTGTTTTTCATCTTCGGGGATATAGAGCGAGGATATCCCAGCGGGGAGGCTGTATTGCGCAACTTACCATTTTGATATATCCTTAGTAGGGATTTTATGACAGGAAGTTGATCATGACAGTACATCGGCGCTTCGGGCTAAAGTGGGTACCTTAGAGTCTTAGAATACAGTGTGTGATTTAAAAGCCTATATGGATTTATTTTGCAGAAGGTACGTGTAGAATTCAATATCTCTAATAATATCATTCTTCCGGTATGTGATCTGGATCTTACAGCGCAGAATTATGATTTATAAATCACAAAAGGATTTTTCAAACAACAAACAACTATTCTTGCCTGATGTCGTTGATTCACTTAATATCCATTTATAATGTAACGACATATACGCATTGTTTTAACAGCGCTTCGATAGACCGACATTATTTGTGGCTAACTTCTGTCAACTAAAAAATAGTAGATCTAAAGGACAGAAGTTCATCACGATCAACTCATTACTTATTTAACTCTTTCCTTCCTGAAACTTAAAATTGACAATCCCTGTTTCTATTTGAGTCAACTCCATTTCTGATTTTTAAGGGTTGTTTTTGTCAATATTTTGCATAATGACAAACTGTGAATACCTAGATCAGAGGAACCCTCTGATCTGGGTATTTACTGTTTGCATAGGACTAGTGCAATTTTTACATGTATACTGTTTGAAAAGAACGCCTACATGCGGGACTAGGGTTCAAAGGGTTAAAGAGTTTTTTGTATTGGTCGAAGTGTTTGGCCTGGCTGGGCGGAGCTTCGATTAGGAAGTACCTTTGGGTACCGCAGCGATTTTGTTTGTTCAATATTGGAATTTACCGTTGTCATCGATCGGAAATATGGAAAAAGGTTATAGAGCACATATTAATAGGCGTATTCGACTGGCAAAATGTTAGCTATTACATCAATTGAGATTACACCACGAACAAAATCTGACCAATCAAACAATTGTTTATGGATTATGTTTTGCGTCTGTTGCTCAACGAACTCAACAAGGGTTTACAACCGATATCTTTCGTACTCCACGGCGTGTCGGACCATGGCGTCACACTACCAGTCGAACAAAATATGTGCTCCACGAGATTTGGTTTCTCCACGAAAAAATGCCAGTCGAAAACGCCTAATGTAATACATAGTTTGCAGCATATCGTACCCGTTCCACGTTGATATAGCCTCTCGCATAAGTTGTGTTTCTCCTTGCTGAATGCATCGGAAAATGACGATTTAATACAAAGCTATAACTAAAATCAAATGCAAATTAGTTTATCTTTGCCCGAAGATAAGCATCATATGGAAGCCAGATAGTGCCGCTTTAAGAATTCACACTAGGCTGAATCGTTCCATATAAGGTCAAATGTTTGTGTTATCACTTGAGTGTTATTTGTGCATTGTACATCTTTCGTATACATTTTAGCTAACGTTAGCTTATGCTCCGAGTGAGATATTGAGGTCGCCGTTTGTCCAGCATCCGTCTGTCCGTCCGTCAATCAATCACCTTTTTAACAACTTAATATCTGAAACTAGTTCGCTTCTTTTGTTGAAACTTAACAGCAACAATCCTTGTATATTCATCCACAAAAGGTGTTCAAAAATTGAATCCAGGCAAATCTGTGGGCGCCATGGCAACCGAAAGGAGTATTTGGTAAATATTTAAAATCGTCTATACTATAACCGCAAGGCTTAGGGCATTGCTATTCGGTCACTGGTATGTAGCATACTGTAGAGGTCCTCAACAAATTTTGTTCAAGTTATTCCCCTGCGTTCAAAATGGGCTCTGCCTCAGGGTTCAGTTGTTTTCTCTGAAACCAATAGTCGGATTTTAAAATTTAAGTCCATCATGTCCCTCTTGTTTAAACTTCTCTGAAACTACTGGATGGATTTTCACTAACATTTACCTGAATGATACTTATGTTAGCCTTATGCCAATTCCTAATGTTTATGTTAGTTTATGGTGAATCGTGGTTGTCATGGCAACCAAACACTTAAAAACGAGTTTAAGCGAGTTTATAATACCAAAGCTCGGCTGTATATCTTCAACCTTCTTTAACCTACACACTGCTTTATCCGACATCGCCAGGAAGGTTAAACTGTATACATGAACCATGTCATTCAATACTGAATTATAAGAGATTATATGGATTCTTATGCATACTTTTCGAAGAATAAAATGTACAAAAATATACGCAACTTGGAAAAAATCTTTGAAAGTATTTTCAGTACAAACTGAATCAAGTTCTACCAAATTTCCAAGAAATAGTTAATGGATGGTACTTTTTCAAATTGCGTTTCCTTATTTGCCTGTAAAGATAACATTGAATCTTTTCTCTAATGAAACCAGGCGCCGAGGTTATAAAGCTTTTGACTTGAGTCTTAACTCGTTCCCAAGCATTTGATTGGTCAAATTTGCTTGGGAACACACTCAGACTCAACTAAAACGCTTTATAACCTCGGAGCCAGGTGAGCAATTAAAGGCCATCATGTTCAACTTGTATTTATACGTCTTTAAAAACGGGTCGTATTATGGTACACATGTATACTCTGCGATGACCGTCTGTCCAAACTTGTTAATTGTTAGCGCTCTCTAATATTCATTTATTGACACATTTTTAATTTAACCTATTCCCCCATAAGTACACCTTTTTACGCCTTTATTTTATTTGTCCACTGACGAAAATAGTTCCAATGTATACAGGTATGAATATGTATTATAAGAAATAAATGTTATACTCTAGGAGATGGTAGCTTAATGAAGGATGAAAGTAAAGCAGAATGCGCATTCTGCTTTACTTTCAACCTGCTTTAAGTAGTCATCTATTTTTAAAACTAGAAACATGCTATAGAACAATGGGTTAACATACAAAAAACATTCTTACACCAATAGCTCGGATGAGTTGGCATTTCAGACGGTTGCACATTTTTTTGACAGAGTTATACACCCTTTGATGTTAAATATTGGCATTTTTAACCAAAACTTATTTATTTCTATGTTCAATTCCTTACAAAGATATTGTGATACAGGGAATCAAGCGACTTTACACATTATATATTATGTTTTTTGCGTGTCTCAGTATTTTCAGAGTTATCTTTACGCTTCAAAACTGTTTTCTATAACTAATTTTAGTTTCATTTGGCATATAGCAAATTTCATATTTTGCTTTCTTACATGGAACATTAATCGCAGTTGCAGTTTCGGTCAGATGATTTTATCTGGAGTTTTACCCCTTTAATACTTAATTTATTTTAAAAAGACTCGTCTTCAGTTATTTTTTACCTTTTGTATACCAATTCTATATGCAGTATACTTATTATGCAGGAAAGATGCCTAGTGATTTTAGTTTCGGTTCAATGAATTTTCCTGGAGTTATACCCCTTTACATACTCGGTATTTTACGGCTCAAACTGTTTTTGAGATGATAGATTTATTTCTACTTGCTGTATTGAAACCATATTTAATACTAAGCTTTCATATCATAAACGAAAGACACTTATTGATCTTTGTTCTGGTCTGGTGATTTTTAATCGGAAGTATGCCCCTTTTTATACATATAATTAAAACAACGTTGTTTCCAGACAATAACTTAACTTCTGTATGTGGTATTACATGTATTACCAACATTTGCTCTAGGCCTGCGGAAATGGAGAAGAATCTTTAAAGAGACTTACATTTTTTCTTTCGGTTGCTATGGCAACTACAGTTTTGTGGGGATTCAATTTCTTTGAACACCTTTTGTAGAGGCTAATGCAAGACTCATTCCTTGCAAGTTTCATAAAAAATGACCAACTTGTTTCAGAGACGAAGACTAAGACAATGAAACAGTGAAGGGGGAAAATCACGCGGAATATTTGGCAGCGAAAGGGTTAAGAACTGTACCCTCAACGTTCTTTTATCAGATTGTTGCTTAATAAATTTATGGCTACACTAACTTGTATTGAAAGAATAGTAGCATGTGCTTTCGTTATTGATACACTTATCGAAGAAGATACCAAAAAAGCGCTGCACAATCTGGGATGAAGTAGTGCAATGAGCTCGTATAGGAGCTTATGCGATATTTCATTCTGCATTTTGGAGCTACATACATGCACAGTGAATTTACTTTGCCTAAAATAACTATTCAATTGAAACATTGAGTGGAAAAAATGATGTTAGGTCAACATTTTTACACTGACACCAAGTACTCTTTATTGATTCAAAAACAATTAAGAAAGTTAATCTTTGATTAATGTACGTTTATCGATGCGAGGACACAAGGTGTCTTCCTAATTATTTGGTACTAGTTATAAAGACGAATCGATTCAGCCACAGTTTACATGACATTTATATGTTTTATGTTGTGTTTGAGTATTGACGAAATACTACATATACAAGTCAACATAAAATATGTTCTGTTTGTTCCATTATAAGTGTGATGACATGAAAGTCAACTATAATACATATCGGGACGTTTCGGTTGATAACAGCAGCAAAACACAACAAACAACATTAAAATGCATACTACTTTATTAGTTAAAGCAACAATCACAAGAAAGAAAGCCTAAAGCAGTTGTGATTGCTCGTCGTTTAGAGTGTTAATGTCGAGAGCTATATTGGAAGGTTCATACAAACAGTAAGTAAAAACCTCTCTATTACGACCACTAAATTATGTTAATTATAAGGCGTTAAGAACAGGTGACTGCTTAAAACAAGGTGACCGTAAAACAGAAAGCTCCTGTAGGAGCTTTCTGTTTTACTGTCACCTTGTTTTAAGCAGTCATCTGTATTTTATTCAAACAATTAGCCTTATTTTTAAGGTCCGTAATAGAGAGGTTTTACTGTAATTATATACAGTTGAAACTCGATAATTCGAACCCGCTTAATTAGAATTTACCAGTATTCGAACTTATTAGTATTACCCGTATTGAATTTCGATAACCCGATTTTGCTTAAGTCATACATACTTTTATTTCAAAGTTAAAACTTGTGTTTGATTTAAGCGATTTTGAATTAACGATTTTCGACTGTACATTTTCACATTAAACAGTGACAAGCCTTTATGGGGTATGTTTGTTGTTTCTTAAGGTGTCACACCTGTACGGAAGTGCTTCCGGGTCGTAGGGTGCCTAAATAGTTCCTAATTTATATAGTGAAAAATTGATGTGTGTGTGTTCATGGTCATATTTTTTATTGAAAATGCTGATTAACTGCAGATGCATTTGTTTTTGAGCTGAAATAGTGATGTTGTTGATAAATCAAAGGTGTTTCTGGGTTCTATTTGGGAACTAATTTGTGAGAACATGTGGTCAGAGATGCGAGTGTGGTGCGGCGGGTCATCAACTTTCATTTTGTAAATATTGACGGTGACCTTAGAAATGTGAAATTTGTGGAAAAGTTGAACCTTAATGGTATCTTTTTCTTTTGTTAATTCTGGTGCCATGTTATTGCTTTCCATGGAAACAGGGTGGTTATATTGACCGGTAGGTCCTGGAACTGGACAGAGACAGGAGAATATTGCCAATTTACTATAGAGTTCTATGGAGGAAGAAGAAGGGCTTTTGTACAGGAGTGACACCTATATGAAGGATTTCCCGGAAAATGACGTCACAGTTTATTTTAATTTTAGAGTGCTATTTTAGGGAAATTATGAACATGTGATGGTAGAAAAGTTATTTTTAGCTGCATCAGGTAATAATTTTGGCTAAAAATGAGGTTTTTCACTTAAAATTGTGACGCCTGCGATTTGAGAAAGAGACCGCTGCACACGTTTTTTCTTGAAATTCTGTAGAAAAGCTCTGTGCTTGCCTTATGTAGGCTTTAAAGGTCTGTTAAAGCTGAATGTCATTAGGGTTGCAGGTTTTGGTCCACAAAATGTTGATTTTCTTGTTTTTCCTCAGAAAAAAAGGGGGCTGCTACCATTCGGCCTGGTCATTTTCGACCCCTGTCCAAGACCAATGAGCTTTCACTTTTCCTTCAAATCTGTCATAAACATACTTTTTCTTCTATTTTTCACTGCAAATTCATGTACTCCATATTTTTCATGGCTATCAGCATATTCAAAACGTTTTTTAGCTGAAAAAAGGAGCTCTTTTGGGTGAAAATGGCAAAAAATGCATTTTTTCATAGAGAAACCTTACTATCTAGGACAGACGTGAAGGGCGAATTTTGTCGTTTCAATATTTTTCTTACCCGAAAAGGCAATTTTTCTTTCAAAAAGGGTTATCCGCACACTTTCGTTTACATAAAAAGAGTTCGAATAAGTTTACATGTGGCGAAAACAAAGAGTTAGCGGTCGGGTTGAATTAAATCCAAAAAGCTGATTTTTTACCAATTTTGCGACTTAGACATTGTTTTTAAACAGTCTATAATGCCAAATGTTGTGGAACTTGACATCTGTCACCATGTTTTTTTATTTTTCAATACCTATAGCTATGATATAAGAGTAAAAACAGGCAAATCAGGAAAAAAATAGTTCATATTTAGGTGTCACACCTGTACGGAAGTGCTTCCGGGTCGTAGGGTGCCTAAATAGTTCCTAATTTATATAGTGAAAAATTGATGTGTGTGTGTTCATGGTCATATTTTTTATTGAAAATGCTGATTAACTGCAGATGCATTTGTTTTTGAGCTGAAATAGTGATGTTGTTGATAAATCAAAGGTGTTTCTGGGTTCTATTTGGGAACTAATTTGTGAGAACATGTGGTCAGAGATGCGAGTGTGGTGCGGCGGGTCATCAACTTTCATTTTGTAAATATTGACGGTGACCTTAGAAATGTGAAATTTGTGGAAAAGTTGAACCTTAATGGTATCTTTTTCTTTTGTTAATTCTGGTGCCATGTTATTGCTTTCCATGGAAACAGGGTGGTTATATTGACCGGTAGGTCCTGGAACTGGACAGAGACAGGAGAATATTGCCAATTTACTATAGAGTTCTATGGAGGAAGAAGAAGGGCTTTTGTACAGGAGTGACACCTTAAGAAGTATTATTTGATTGTTCTGACATGGCCGAGTTATTTTTAGAACAGAATAGTTCATAATGGTAAATAGGTTTACAAGCAATGTAAAATCGGGATATATATTCGTTCACTTCCTACTCGAGATAAGCATGATCCCTGTGCAGCACGAAATCGATGCGCTAACTTTACTGATATGTCATTTTTTCCAATAAACGTATTTACGCTAACATTATGTTATTTCCATTGCAAACGGATTGGAGCCAGATCAGACGCCGGGTAACCCGGCGTCTGATCGGGCTCCAACCTGTTTGCCACTCAGATTAGAAATAGAGTTAGAAAAGTATAAAATTTCCACAGTATAGTGCATTGCGTTTGTGTTTAAACCGGAAATAATGATCTCTTCTCTACTGTAAATTACGCACAATAAATACATCTATCAGTATATCTAGCTTGGTGTACGGAAACTATCGAGTACGATACTCGTCCCTTTTAAAGTTTTAGAATATTTCAGTCTAAAAATAACTCGGCCAAGTCAAAAGAAAACACTTATATGAGCATAGCTCATTCACATTCATATTGTCAATTATATAATTATTTAGAATTGAATTACGTACAGACAATTTTTTACAATTTAGGGATTATTTGGCAATATATTTCGGAATGACGAGCAGTGTAGACCCATTTTCCTTTCGGAACCCTCTGATCAGGGTATATACTGTGTTATGTGACACGTTTATTTTTTACAAGCATAAAATAGTACAAATATACTCGTCGCTATGGTTGAAAAGCTTTAATTCTTTGCATCCTGGGTATTCGTCTGAAGATATTGTCTTCTGCAATTGTTCTAAAAATAGAACAAAAGGCCCCACACTGTATGCAAAGACAATCACTGTGGCTCATATATCCGCCCCTAGCATGCAAATTGTAAAATACATTTTTTCAGTCCATTGATTAATTGTTCTCACCGAAAGTAGGTCAGGAAATGTCTTTAACTCAAGTCTTGCTGCGTTTCGAAATAAACGATGTCGAATCAAAGCACTAAAAGGAGCAAAGATTTAGATATATTCATATACATAGATAGAAAACAGTTCTCTACAAGTAGGATTCAGTAGCGTGTTCAATTACCATTGTTTGCTGTTTAGGTTAGCTGTTTGTGCCCCGTGCAGAGTACAGTGGAAAAAACGTTTTCCTTCCAAGTAATCCCGGTTACGCTTAAGCTATTATTTTCATTGCAAACAGTTTGGAGCCACACATCAGACGCCGGATAATCCGTCGTCTGATCAGGCTCCAAACTGTTTGCCACTCAGATTCAAACTGGTAGTCTATATTGTCAAACTGTTTTCATTTTCTATATTTCTGCGAAGCGTTTGCGTTTGAACGAAAGAATTATGTTTTCTCCTCTGTTTTTCAGACCGGTAGCCAACTTGCAATCGATGGCAATCGACGGCCATCCATTTCTTAATTGAACACGCTACTGTTGCGTTGCTTCTCGCAGTGGTTGTCGAGTCGATGGTCAGTCATAACGATCAAGTGCTTCCAGGTAGTTACTTCATCTTTCGGAACTTCTGAAATGATGAACAATAGAACAGCTTCTATCAAGATTATACTTTAGGAGAATCTAGTCTGGGTGTCTACTGTTTGTAAAATAGCAGTACATTGACGAATGTCTGCGTTAAATAGTCAAAATGGACTATACTAAATTTGATACTGGAATTTAAGTTTTATCGAGGAATGGGTTAAATAATACAATAATCGCATGATTCAAGCCGGTTGCCACTCAAAGGAAAGGTTAATCTGGATTCGTTGCTCTGTCTGTAATGTTCAGTTAAAATAATTTTAACATATTTTCAATTGAAATAATTTTAACATAGTAAAACACAGTCTGGTTCTCTCTTTTTCTAATCGCGTTTAGCCATTTTGTCAGCTCGCCCTGGAATTTAATAGGCAGATATTGGACTTAAAAAATATAAGAAAACTAAGGTGACCAATTTCAGCGTATACCTACCCGGGTCAGCCTCTTTTTGATGTCTCTTTTACCGCCATATCTATGTTGATGAAATGCATCCCATACAGCGTTGATATCGTCATAAACATCTCCGCAATGCATCATCTGTTTCTTATCAATGCCTTCGTAGTCTTCTTTGTAAAGGAAAGAAAAGTTAATGGACATTACAGGCCTGCCATAAGTTGATAAAAAAAATCCTAAGATTTCAAATTTTTCAATTTTTCAAGCCCGATTTTCCTGATTATAACTTTAACTCAAAGTCTGTTTCTAGTTTTTAAGACACGTGTTGCTTAAATCAGGCTGAAAGTAAAGCAGAATGCGCCTTAAGGCGCATTATGCTTTACTTTCAGCTTGTTTTAAGCTTCCATCTGTTGGAATAAAAATCCGGAGATTTCGGAAAAATCCGGAGAAATGGCAGCCCTGAGTCATTAGTTTACTCATTACTCCATGCATTTTCAAGCATCTAATGCACAGTGAAACCTCTCTATTACTGTAGCCGGGTAGAGAATATGGTGAACTGGTTGAATGGCTTTTCTGGGTGACTCGGTAGCTCAGTGGTTAGAGCGTTGGCATGGTAAGCCAGAGGTCCTGGGTTCGAGTCCCAGTTGAGTCACAACTTTTTCACCAAGTTACATTACGACCACTAAAGCGAAGACTAATTGGTTGGATAAATACCATGTGACAGCTTAAAGCAAGGTGATAGTAAAACAGAAAGCTCCTGTAGGAGCTTTCTGTTTTACTGTCACCTTGCTTTATGAGGTCACCTGTCGTAACCACATTATAATAAACATAATTTTGTGGTCGTAATAGAGGGGTTGTATTGTATTCATAAACTGACGAAAGTAGTTCCTAGTTTGATTTTTTTTATTACAATAAGTCAAAAACCAATTTATTTTTTAACTTGATTAGAGTGTTATTTTAACACCGTTTATTCTTGGTTAGATACGTGTATAAAAGTTAACCCAGTACTCCACAAATACGCTGCTTAACGCATACGTTCCGATTTAACCAGTCACGGATACACATTCTTTATTCTAGCAGATGGTAGCTTAAATAAGGTTGAAAATAAAACAGAATGTTATCTTTACTTTCAGCTTGCTTTAGGTGACCATCTGTCTTGGAAACTAAAACTTAAAATGTTGGTACATGTAGAATCTATAATGTTAATTACGGCAGAATTCATGAAAAGAAGTTATGTTATGGCTGCTTGTTCAAATCATGACAACTATTCAAATGAACAGTAACAATAAATATTCTTGAATAGATTCTAAAGGAGAGAATGGTGGAAAGTTTTAGAATTCATCTCATGAATCGTGGCCCATTGAACTTAAAAAATCAAAACTCGAAAGTTCGAACTTGCGTTAGTTCGAGCATCGTGTTAGTTGGAAATCGAAACTCAATAATTCGAACTCGTGTTTTAACTTTGAAATATTGGAATGTTCGTTTTTGAGATCGAGTTATGGAAATTAAAGTAATAAAATATTGGTACGATCGATTTCAGCCAGTTCGAATTATCGAGTTTCGACTGTATAAGGAAACATACTAACCGTCATCAACTGCATTGTCGATAGCCCGAGCCCATTCCCCCGTAACAAACTCGGCGAGACCTGTAATACCACATGATACGAAACTTTATACACTCAACACAATTTCTAATTGGTCACTTTACTTTTCCTAATAATTCTCGAAATTGAACACGTATCACGTTGAGGTTTCACACAGGAATCACTGGCCATGTATATTTTGATGAAATCGATGTTCTGATGCCCGAGACACTTAAACTTCGCAGCTTTTTCATGCAAGCATGGTATGCATGATTTGCATGCGCATGTAACGTGTTTTTTCATACGACTGAAGTCTGTAAAATATGCTGGACAAAAGCACACATAATATGGCAAGTATGACATAACAAGAGCGTACTGTTGCCGTCGGAATGTTAGAAGCTTGGACGCATTTGAGAGAGGAAACTATTTCATTACAATAGTTTCTGAAAACACTAATCATTAACCAGTTAGTGCAGGACACCGCTCCATGCCATGTTGCAAGAGGAACACTGGCAATCTTCGCTTCGTCGATAATCCCAGATGTTAACCCGATAGAACATATATAATTATGTGGGATTTATTGAAACTCAGGATACAGTGCATGTAATTGACAACTACATACTTTATGAGAATTAGAGAGTGACGTCATTCATGAGTGGAACAACATACCCCATGGTTACCTACAGAGAGAATGATGTTGCTTTAATGAGACAGCATTGTCTACCAATTATTGCTGGGGTTTTTTTTTGGGGGGGGGGGGGGGTGCATGCTATTAGCATATCATGGATTACAGAAAATATATACATTTTTCTTTCTAGTTTTCGAAAAGTTTCGTCATAAAATGTTAATTACTGCTCGTCATATCATGAAATCTCGAACACGCATTAATTAAACATATAGCAATCAAGTACAATTGGAACCAAGAAAGAGTTATTAGTCCTAGTGGTCGTAACGAGTGCCAAAATGACCAAATGATTATCGGTCCTATCGGTTGGATCTTAATCGATAAAGCTATGATTATAAACCAGTTGACTAAACGACAGCTTTACAGCAGAAATATTCCTATACAAAGGTGAATTAACACAAAATTGTACTTTCATTAATCAAATGTGCAGTTTCGTTTTGTTTGACTGTTAACGCTCATTTTTGTTATCGAAATGCTAATCAGCCACCCCTTCACAAAAGCTTTAGTAATCGAAGCTGAAAAATGAAACAAGCATACTATGGAAACAATTTATTACCACTTGCATATTTTCTTTTTTTGGAAAAGAAAGTATCTTCGGAACAAGATCTTATATATCGATAATATACCAGTGAATACCACATAAATGTTGACATAGAAAAATAAGGACAAAAGTCTACGAACACGTAAAAACACGACAGTGTACTTTTATGCCCATTGAGATCGAGATCGGGAGTTGTTTTACTAGTTGACTATCTATGCATCTGTTTGGTATTATAACTTTAGAAGTACGTATAGTATTTACTTTATAGTCTACACGATTATCCAACTTAAAAACCTATGAGCTCAGTGAAGCTTCGACCATGTCGGACAAAGTTCACGGTTAGTTAGAGGACATGGTCTTATCAGGGGACATAGTGTTTCACAATTACATCTTCTTTCCTTACTAGTATTTCATTAGTTATTTTTCAGACGATAGCTGTTATAAATGAATATTCAGCGGATGGATTAATGCTAAAAATGTGTACATATTAACGGGAGTTCTTAATTTCACTTACACATAATTCGGTCGAGATTTTCAGGCTTCTTTCCTTCATCTACCAGGTTAACCTTTTCGTCGTACGTCATGGCCCTAATCTGAAAAAAGAAAATAAGTACAGTGAAACCCCTCTAAACCGGACATGTGTGGGGACAACAAAAACATCCGGTTTAGAGGGGTTTCCGGTTTATAGGGGTTTCCGGTTTATAGGGGTTTTTATCCATAGCTTGTTTCTAGTATCGAAGGTAGCTGACCACTTAAAGCAGGTTGAAAGTAAAGCAGAATGCGCCTTAAGGCGCATTCTGCTTTATTTTCAACCTGCTTTAAGCTATCATTTGCTAGGATATAGAACACATGTCTGATAATATATGTTCATTAATGTATTTTCTTCAGTGAAGGAATAAATCAAAGGCGTAAAAATGGGTGGGAATCGGGACCAAAGTTTTTGTCCGGTTTAGAGAGAATTCCGGTATTTAGAGGTTTAACCCTTTCATTCTCTATTACGTCATTGCAAACAGAGTTGAGCCTGATTAGACGCCGCGTAACGCGGCGTCTGATCAGGCTCACACTGTTTGCCACTTGTTTTGAAATTACGTCAGTTATACTGCCTTAACCCTTTCCCTTATGGAAGCGACTTTTAGCGTATTTAATTTATTCCTCCGCTGAAGAAAATAGTTCCAATATATACCGTAATGAATATGTGTCATATTTAATAATTTCCTTATTCTAGCAGGTAATGGTTTAAAGCAGGCTGAAAGTAAAGCAGAATGCGCCATATGGCGCATTCTGCTTTACTTTCAACCTGCTTTAAGTGGTCACCTATATTCTATACTAGAAACAGGTTATCAGGTAAAGGGTTAAATCTAACTTTGAAACGATGTTGGAGACATCAATATTGAAGCAGACGACAATATAGCGGTTAAGGGGTAAAAACTTCAAGATAAAACTGATCATGACAGGAATAATAACCATCTCCGAGTTTAATCCATTGACCTTATAGCCTTCAAACGCTGAATGTTTAAGTTTTTACCATGTCTAACCTAATTATGTAAGACTATTTAGAGTTGTTCTGATGTCCTCGAAACATAGTTTGGAGCAATTGTCTTTCCGTCCGTCCTTGTATTTTTTTTCACGAAGATATAAACAATGCTCCCTCTCTACAACAACACACAATGGGAGACACAAATTGTGCGTTGTTCGGGGGGAGTCGTAATAGGGACGAACATTAGCTTACATTGCAAACAGCTTGAACTCAGATCAGACGCCGCGAAATGCGGCGTCTGATCTGTATCCAAGCTGTTTGTAACTCGTCATTAATGTTTTTCTGTAAAAAAAATTGTCCATTATGTTACTTTGAAAAAAAAAAACCAGCAAACGACACTTTTAAGCTGACTATATTGCAGCAGTAAGGTCGTTAGGCATAATTGTTCTGTTTCGGGAACTACAGAACGGGTCGTTGTAAGGAAGAAGTCGTTGTTGGGAGGGAGCACTGTATTTACAATACCACATCAGCTAGCGATAAAAACTTTTGCGTAACGCGGCGTCTGGGGTCCGTTTCATAAAACTTCGTACGACAAAAGTTGTCGTAAGTCAGATTATAAAAGTATCAATTATGATTTATTTCTCCATCTAATCCTGTCTTGTGACATCTTTTTGGAATCGTCTTGAAAAGACGATTCCAAAAAGATGTCACAAGACTGGATTAGATGGAGAAATCAGAAATTAAATGAATTTTAAAGTTTAGACTTACAATCGTTTTTATCGTACGAAGTTTTATGAAACGGGCCCCAGATCAGGATCCAAACTGTTTGATATTTGTTTTGAAACATCTTTAGTCACGCTGCCTTTTTACATTTTGAAACGACATTGCCGACAACAAAATTGAAGCAGACGACAATGAAACGTAATGGTGAAAGGGTAAAAGTATTACGAAAAGATTGGCAGCGAAAGGGCTCATGCTCCGTCTGGGAGCTTTCTCCTTTTTTTTAAAAAAAAATAAAAAATTCTGCATTAACCCTTAGCCCGCCAAATAAATTGTCGTCTGCTATATTTCTCGTCTGCTTCAAGTTTCAAAGTGCTTCAAAGTTGCTTAAAATTGCTGAAAATGTTGTCCGAGTGTCAAACAGCTTGGATCCGGACGAGACGCCGAGTTACTCGGCGTCTCATCCGGATCCAAGCTGTTTGCATATGGAGCTATAGTCGTGAGTGGCAGGCTAAGGGTTAAGTTGTTATTAGGTAATCTTTACTGTTTTACTGGTATACTTTCTTTTCCAAACTGTTTATGGATGTAACAGAGTTTACTGAATTAACGAAATTTTTATCTAAAATGGCGAACATTATGATTCTCACAGAACTACCCCTGTTTTCTATATAACTCACAACGATCACAAATATCATTGTCTCCAACATGTGTGAGATAAATTTGATGACGTCACTCTAACGCCACTATTTATAAAGGCGTTATTTCGCCACCGGGATTCCAAAAAGAAGCCCGTTGCTTTAAGAAATAACTTTAAATGGTTGGGTATGTGAGAAAAAGAATCCGTCACTCGTCGATGTTTAAGGCAAGTTGATCTCAAACTCGTCTAGAATTACATTATATTTCATTTCTAGACTCGTTTGAGATCAGCTTGTCTTATACACCGACTCATGACAGATCCGATATGTTTCTAGAATGCTGTGGTAGTTATTATTATTATTATTATTATTATACCAGATTTATATAGCGCTCTTTTCACACAGGGGTTGTGCGTTCAAAAGCGCTTTACATGAAATAACATAAATGTACCTACAACTCGAGAAAAGACAAAATAACTACAATTAGATCTGAAATAAAACATGAATAAACAAATAAAAGACAGTCCCCAAAACGGCGATCACATTACCCCCATCAATCAGCAATGGACCGACCGGCTAAAGATTGCCGACTGATATAAATAATGGTAGAGCGCCCAATGCAGACCATCGACAAAACGCAAATAACTATAATTAGATCTAAAATAAACATGAATAAACATACAAAAGACAGCCCCCAAAACGGCGATCACATTACCCCCATCAATCAGCAATGAACCGACCGGCTAAAGATTGCCGATTAATAGAAATAATAGCAGAGCGCCTAATGCAGGCCGCCTAATGTAAAATAACTAGGAAAAATAGCATGCGACCATAACTAAAAACTCTAGTACCTCTTGTTCCATCGGAAAATAGAGACCCCAGCATACGTCTTCAATACGAATATCGACGCTCTCCTCTAGAAGGTGATACAAGACGGCGTAGTCCACTGAAATATGATTGAGTGGCATACAAAGAGTAAACTGTCAATTCTTGTTCGTCTACACTAAATACAAACAAGCTCCCTCTCTATAACGACACCCAATGGGAGACAAAACTATGTGCGTTGGTCGGAGGGATAACATCCTGAATTCAGATAAGACGACGCGTGACGCGGCGTCTAATCTGGATTCAAGCTGTTTGTCACTCGTAATTATTTTTCTATCAAAATGTCCATTACGTAACTTTAAGAAAAACATGAGACGACTATTCTAAGCAGACGACATTGCAGCCATAAATAGTTCGAACATTACTGTCCTGTTTAGGCAACTGCGACAAGGGTTTTTTATAAGGAATGAATCATTATAGGGAGGACCGTTTTAGGGGGGAACACTGTTCTATTGATAGACTGGCACGTTTATGATTGAACCGGATACCTTACTACCTTACAGCGGTTCTAGGACTCAACTAGGGGATTTTTTCAGGGAGATTATCCCCTCTGCCAAAAGTTCAAAGGAAGTCAAGTCGGTGTTTTTTTCTCATGCACTGCTACGCATTGACTGGGTTTGACCAAAATCATCTTCCTGAGATCATCCCTCGCCATCATCTCATCTCATCATTCTGTAGTTCATCGGCGATAAATAACATACATGCCGTAAAAGCCAACCAGTTCACTAATTTATTATTGTTTATTATTAAAAATTGTCATCAAACGAATTGGTTGTTAGTACGAAGCTAAACAGCAAACAAAGAATTACATGGATAAAAACATGGTTGTTGAATGAACATGGATTAATAACTTCCTTTGTCACCGTTCAGTTACACAATAAGAAGTGTTGCATATATCTCGAAAAGATACTGATTTATTGGTCGGTGATCAATCAAGTGAGGTATTACATTTTCAATAAATATTATGACATTCTATGACTAAACGGCTACAAATGGCTATATAATGTTAAACGCTACCCTTTCGTAGCTTCATCCCTGTCCTGGTATAACGTAATTTATTTTTAACCATTGTCGTTTGCCTTTGTTTCTCAAATTTAAATTTTAGATGTTTCGACTTAAAATGTAGATATGGGTGTCAAACAATTGGGATCCTGGTCAGACGTCGCATTATGCGGCGCCTATCAGGATCCAAACTGCAAATAATTATTGTAATCGGAGTACAGCAGTAAAGGGGGTAATCGTATAATGTTTTAGACAACGTAAACCTATTCCTTTGCAAAAACTTTAGATTCTGGAACGACGGGTCAAACAACTCCTGTTTAACTCATTGAGCCCTAGTGACGCATATATGCGTCCTTTACCAAAAGTGTACCTGTTAAGAGTACACTGATTTAATGCAAACAGTGAAGTCCCTAATTAGAGGGCTCCTGCGGCTTCACTGTTTGTCATATTGAAATATACTATAAAAACAACCATAAAAAGTCTAAAATGGACTAGCTTTAATTGTATTTTGGGCTCGTCCATTGGAAGTTTCAGGGGATAATGAGTTAAACACCAAACTGGTTGAAACGAACTTTTACAAACGTCAGCATTGAAACTTGGTTTGAACAATTTCATGACCAAATTAATCTTGATTACCCATTTACCGTTTAATTGTTGTCTGCACACTATTGTTGTCTGTTATAAAGTTACAGTAAAACCTCGCTATTACGACCACTAAATTATGTTAATTATTAGGGTGTTTACGATAGGTGACCGCTTAAAGCAAGGTGACAGTGAAACAGAAAGCTCCTATAGGAGCTTTCTGTTTCACTGTAACCTTGCTTTAAGCTGCCACCTCTCTATTATACAATTAATTAGCCTTCGTTTAAGTGGTCGTAATAGCGAGGTTTTACTGTATATCTAAGGCAATATTACGGACGTTACTTCAAAATAAGTGACAAACACGGCGTCTAATCAGGATCAAAACTGTTTGCAAATGCGCTACATGACGTAATTGAGAGTGAAAGGGTTAAATAGGTTAGCACAATTGATCGAAATTAAAAGTGTCTTGAAAACGGGAACAAATAATTTGCATAACTCTGTCAATGTTAAAACATTCAACACTTACGACGAGGGAACTCGTCATTTATAAACAGATAACGTGTTAAAAGTGCACTTGTCGATTGCAAACGGTTAAATGGCTGCACTGTTTGTCAATTTGCAAGAACTGTATAAAGTCAACCCGATATAGTCATATATGGTCTAAACTTATATTGGGAACTTGACTTGGTCATTCTAAATTTCATGGTGTGAATTAATTAATTAATTAATTAAGAACACTGTGAACAAAACACATACGAAAGCAAAATTTGCACTTACACTCCATTCCGTTCATTTCACTGAATTCGGACATAAAGTTGACAACCATTTCAGTAAGCTTGCAGCCCATTTCAAGGTCGTACCCTGAAAGTACGAAAAAAGAATACATTTCATCTATCCGCCGCATATTGAGAAAAAGATTTTGTTTTGAATCATGATACGGGTATTCTATACGTAGTGAAACGTCCTTGCACTTAAAGAGACTGAAAACCAAACTTTTTTTTTTTTTTTTTTTTTTTTTTTTTTTTTTAAATTTTCCCCAATAATTTTATTCATATATTTAACATCCATACATATTTTTACATTCCAACATCATGTAGTATAAGTAGAAAATACAAATACAACGTAATTTTCATGAAGAATCAATGAACTATTGAAATATATATCATCAAAAACTAAATAATATTTCTTACATACAATTTGTCTATTGAATGTATATATAAAAAAAATACATTTTTTGGAAAAAATTTAAAATGGAATATAAAAAAAATACAGAAAGAAACATGCATTTTTGCTAGGTTATTTTTATTACAGTTAGTTCTATGTCTAAATGTAAACCAAATTTGGCCATTAAAGCTTAACTTATGTAAAGCGATACCAAGCGCCTATATAAACACGAAAGCATTAGTTAACTCATTGAACCCTAGTTCTCAGGTTCTCAGACGGGCAAAGCTGCCCAGGATCTACACAATCCTTATGCAGCCCCAACGTCGCTAGCTGGGTATGTGGTACGACCGTCTTCCAAAAAGACTCTTGCAAGTTATGAACATGGTCAATATAGGTGACTTGGAAACGTCACAAAATGGATAGATTTACGCGGCGTCTGATCAGGAACCAAACTTTTTGCAAACGCGCCTTTTAGCGTCATTGAGAGAGAAAGGGTTAAGCCTTTTACCAAAAGACATTAATACCCATTACCTGTATTCAACTATGTCAGGTGAATAAAATTGACGGGGCTTAGAAATTACAGGGGCAGTTATAACCAGAAGACCAGAAATACAGCGGTAATCATATAGTTATTTAAAACTTTTTTAATACTTAATAGGCCATTTTACACAATTAATTTATTCATTCATCAGAGAAAGCAGTTTAATTTTTTAGAGTCATAAATACAGTCGAACTTCGATATCTCGAACTCGTTTATCTCGAACTATCCGATAGTTCGACATATGAACATCATTATTTCATGCTCGGTTAAGTCGAACATATCCATATTTCAAAGTTAAAACGTTGCTTAGCCAAAACCGACTTCAAGATATCGAAATTCGACTGTGTGTAAAAGAATAAAGTTTCATAATCTCAGGAGATGGCACATTCTGTTTTACTTTCATCCTGTTTTAAGTTGTAACCCGTCTTTAACTAAAAACAGGCCATCGGGTTCAGGGCTAAACTGATTTATTGTTTTATTTTGTCTCTTCAGTTCATTAAAAATAGAATAATATACAAAACACACATTGATTTTGTCTTGTAGCAAAATGTGTTTTGTATGTCTTTCATTTTACAAGGCACTGTTTAGTAATAACCATTTATATCATTAAGATAGCTGCTTATCAATTTGCAAATACAGTGAAAACCCTCTAAACCGGAACCTCTAAATACCGGAATTCTCTTTAAACCGGACAATAACGTTGGTCCGGTTTCCCACCCAATTTACGTCTTTGATTTATTCCTTCACTAAAGAAAATACATTCATGAACATATATCATCAGAAATATGTTCTATATTCTAGCAGATGATATCTTAAAGCAGGTTGAAAGTAAAGCAGAATGCGCCTTAAGGCGCATTCTGCTTTACTTTCAACCTGCTTTAAGTGGTCAGCTACCTTCCATACTACGAACAAGCTATGGTTTAAAACCCCTCTAAACCGGAAACCCCTCTAAACCGGATGTTTTTTGTTGTCCCCAGACATGTCCGGTTTAGAGGGGTTTGACTGTACACGTATTGTAAATATAACCATAAAGTCAAAACAGACATTTTTGCAATCTTAAAATGGTCATTTGAAGCGCTGAATGAGTTTATGGATTGTACATTTATACTAGCAAACAAAGATCATCAAAACATGTACTTACATGGTTCTTCAAGTGCGCCTGAAACAAAACATATAAACAGATTAGTGAACAAAAAACAACATAATTATTGTACTCCCTACGAACAACGCCCCTCCAAACAACGATTCCCTCCTAACAAAAAATGCTTGTCGCTGTTCTCTAAACAGGACAATTATGTCCATCCCTTTCACTGCTGCAATATCGTCCGCATAAAAGTGTCGTTTTTTTCTCTCTCAAAGTTACGTATTTGGAAATTCTGACAGATAAAAACAAACAAAAATAATGACCAGTAGTTAACAGGTTGAATCCAGATCAGACGCCGTATTATGCGGCGTCTGATTTGGGTTCAAACATTTTGCGATTGAAAACCAAGTCATGCTGAGTACGATAATGGTATTAATATACCCTACCTACCTATTACATCTCCTTCCGAAAAAAACGCACAATCTTTTATTTCTCTCCGATTGTGTGTTGTTGTAGAGAGGGAGAACTGTAGTAAAAAACTGGACAAAACTTGATCGAAAATTGAAATTGTCCATGTTACTTGGGGGGGGGGGGGGGGGGGGGGATAAACGAGTGAACTAGTGAATTTTTAAGTACGTTGATGCGATAAAATGATGCTAACGCGGCGTCTGATCTGGATTCAGACTGTTTACAAACGCGTTTTTAAAGCGTCATTGAGAGTGGAAGGGTAAAGCTTTCACCTGAATTTTATACACTAAACAAGTCTTCCCTTTAGTGGTTGTAGTAGAGATGTTTTACTGGACAAATAAGATATATATATAAATGAAAGAGATAAGTAGACGATAGTTTAGCAGATAGAAGGTTAAATATGATAAAACGTTGGTTTTTACCCATTGGAAGATGTTCGTCGCTTTGATGGCTGCCCATCCCATCCATGCCATCAGGATACGCGTCCATCCCACCAGTGCCGCCATGATGGTGTAAACCATACTCGCTCATCCAATCAGTGCCAACAGGAGGGGTTACACCATACGCGTCCATTGTAGTATTATGATAGTTTTAGACAGATGTAACTGTATTTTAGTCAGGTGTTTAGGATAGAAACTGTATTTTAGTCAGGTGTTACTGTATTTGAAATCAATATTTGTATTTACTTCCGGCTATGATACAAGAAATATGCTTCGGTATAAAATTAATGATTGCTGTATTTCCAAATTTAGTAATAAAAGCTATGAAATGCGTCTGGATAACGGTCCTTTCAGAGGTCAGTTATGTATTGATGCATTTGGCGTTTCCGCTAATTTCTGTATATAAGGAGATTTTATCTCCGTCTCAGGGAGAAGAATTTGGGAGCTTAGCGAGATGCTAATTAAGGTCTGATAGCAATCAGAGGTCCGAAGCATATGTCATGACGAGATGTTGATGAATAAAAGAAGTTAAAACGATGTCTGCTTAGTACTTATTTACACGGCCATAGTACGACATAGCGATTTTGGAGCCGTGACCACGAGCGAACAATGAAGTACAACACCACTATACTAGTAAGTGAAATTTCAATCTTAGGTTAGATTTGTGTTAAAGAGAAAAATGGCTGATCCAGAATTTGCACAATTTCTACAAAATTTAACTGATAGAATAGGAAATCTAGGGTTAGGGGACACTGTATCTATTTTTGACGGGGACACTTCAAAATTCAAACCATTGCTAAAAGCACTTGACAAGACTGCTGTGATTAATGACCTCCCTCCGGGTAAAACAAAAGTAATTGCTTATAGATTTAGTACTCGTAAACACACCCAAAATAGCGATCAATCTGATCAAAGCAGTGCAAAATTAGCAGATGTCATTTCGCACTCTGAAAGTACCCAGTCACGTGATTCGGCATCAATGCAAAGTAAATCAGATACGCCGAGCGGGTCTTCACAGTTTGAAACAAAATTACCTGTAGTAAACAGCCGCCAAGGCGATTCAGATAGTTCAAGCGTCTCTGTATCGCCCCGAGGTTTGTCAACGGTAAAAAGTTTGTACTCAGATATTGAGATGTCTGTCAACATAATAAACCCCGGTTGTCACTACCCGGAAGTTACCTGTAAGTCACAACAAGTTTACTCTTTGCAAAACAACCTCAAGAATATTAGGTCACTCCCGGACGCCGAGCCGGAAGTAGAAGAAATTTTGAGGTATTAAAAGGAAGCGAAAAGTCAGTTGTAGTTCATTTGCTAAAGAACCCCAAAAATAGCTTAGACCTGTTGGTTTAAGAAAGGCGAAATGTGATATTCATTCGCTCCCTTAAGTGTAAATATAAGTGGTCACTGTATAAACGCCCATTGTAAATAATGCAAATTAACCGTAACGGTTGGCCTTCGGGCATAAAGGAGTCGTAAATCGTGACGTTCTAAATAGCTCACAGAGAATATCTGAATTACGTTATTGGTCACGGAGTGGATAAGAATAGACGTTGCTAGAACAACAAGTTAACAGTTGTCAAATTCTGAGGTGAATTTTAAGTAGGAAAATTTGAAAATATAGCATACATAGTCGAATAGACAGAGGAAGTTTGCTAAATTTGACAATATAGCATACATCGTCGAATAGACAGAGGAAGTTTGCTAAGTAATTTTGTTGATTAAACGAAATTATTGTTTGTGCTTAATAAGCATAGTCGATTAGACTGAATTATAGTTGAATTATAGTATACTAGATAAAGTGCTGTGTTAATCAGTAATATAAGCATGCTTGAGATTCGGAGAAGTCATTGAGCTATGACAGTTAGCAAATGCTACCCCGATATTTACTTTAATAAAAGTAATTAAGCTTATTGTGGGTTTTTTAATAAGCTGTATTGTTGTATATAAAGTCATTACTGTTATTTCTGTCCAGGGGACGGGTTTCTTCCCTAAATTTATTGATAGTATTGTTTACCTAAATACCTTGCAAAATGAAGACACACAAATTTCCTTCTTTACTACAAATTGGAAACTAATCATTGCAATTACCACGGCAGTTTTGTTAATTGGGATAGTAATCTTTGTCCTATATAAATTCAAATTTTTTAGAAGTATGAACAATTACTTAGCCACTCGTAAGCACAAATCTAAGCGTTTAGAGAGACATTTCACAGGGCACGCCGAGTAACAAAAGCTCAAGAAAGGACTGCTCGCCGAAATGACACTTCCAACAGCGATTCAACGTGCACACCTGACAGACTAAAGGTTATCCCTTAACACATCAACGGGTGGACTGAATTTTCACAAGGAAACAGAAAACGTTAACTAAAAACTCATCTAACAACTTTGAGGAAATTTACGTAATGCCGATACGTAATGACGTCACAAACGTTGCTCGTTAGTAGGGACTGCCTCTATTACCATACACGAACAGCAATTCAGCGGGCTATAGGTTAGCCCAGCTGCATACATGGAAGATGGAACACGATTTTGGCAGGCGAAATTAACTGCCAACTGAGCTACCCCTTTGACGTCGCTTCACCGGACATTGAACGCCCCCTGGAAAAGTTTGGACTGGATAAGGACATTGAGTTTTTTTTTTTGTTAAAATAGTGTTTGTTAATTTTTGGTGAAAGTTGTTAACATAGTGTGTTCTTGTTTTTATTATTATTATTATTGTGGAGACTGTTCCAGTGACATTGCGCCAAGTTATGGATTATTTCAAATGTGTTTTATTTTATTTTCAAAAAGGACCATAACGGACAATTAAGGATTTGTTTGATTTTGATGTTAAGGTGATTTTAATGTATTGTTTTAAATGTTTTGATTATTGTATTGTCATGTCACATGTTTTCTGTAGTTAAGATGTTTAGATAAGTGTCGGTGGTAGTTGTTAATTAGCTGCAGGCTATACCTGCTGGATTTTACGGGTAATGGGAAATACTGTATAATTACATGTGTGTTTATGAAAATTTTGCTATTATGCCCTTCAGTTTCGACAAGAACTAATCATCAAAAGGTTGATTACTTCTTTGTGGGGAAAGGAAGGGATGGATGAAAATTTTCTATTTAAATTGTACTCACAATTTTTTAAAGAAAAGAAAGGAAGGTGTAGTATTATGATAGTTTTAGACAGATGTAACTGTATTTTAGTCAGGTGTTTAGGATAGAAACTGTATTTTAGTCAGGTGTTACTGTATTTGAAATCAATATTTGTATTTACTTCCGGCTATGATACAAGAAATATGCTTCGGTATAAAATTAATGATTGCTGTATTTCCAAATTTAGTAATAAAAGCTATGAAATGCGTCTGGATAACGGTCCTTTCAGAGGTCAGTTATGTATTGATGCATTTGGCGTTTCCGCTAATTTCTGTATATAAGGAGATTTTATCTCCGTCTCAGGGAGAAGAATTTGGGAGCTTAGCGAGATGCTAATTAAGGTCTGATAGCAATCAGAGGTCCGAAGCATATGTCATGACGAGATGTTGATGAATAAAAGAAGTTAAAACGATGTCTGCTTAGTACTTATTTACACGGCCATAGTACGACACCACCCCACCAGTGCTGTCAGGATGATGTACACCATACGCGTCCATCCCATCAGTGTCGCCAGGAGGGGTTACACCATACGCGTCCATTCCATCATAACCATCCAGATTGTGTACACCATTCCAGCTTATTAATTTAAACAGATTTACAGTTAACCAATTTGTGCCCACGATCCCATATATGGGACATAGGCAAACAGTGAAGACTGATCAGACGCCGCATAATGCGGTGTCTCATCAGAGTCTACACTGTTTTCTGATAGGAATTTTTAATATAAAACAAAATGAAACTGAAAATTTTGACTAGGCATCCCTTTGATAAAAGTGGACTTATCCAATATATAAACATGGAAGAATCCACTTGGCATACATGGGTTAATATTGTACAGTAATGCGGTTGGGCTTCAAGTAACCATCATTTAGACATAACGAATCTGCGATAATGATATTGTTATGAAAAAGTAAAATTTAACCCATTTATACCCAGTGCATTCTGTCATGTTTATATATTGGATTAGTCCTTTTTTATCTAAGGGATGCATGGTCAAAATTTTCATTTTCGTTTCGTTTTACATTGAAATTACTATCAGCAAACATTGTAGACTCTGATTAGACTATGCGGCGTCTGAGCAGAGTGTACACTGTTTGCCTATGTCCAATATAGAATCGTGGGCACAAATGGGTTAAAATAGACTAAGATAAATATCCAATCTTATTAAACGCAATACATGTATATACTGCAATGGGAACATGGTGAACGTGCTAAATCATACATATTTCTAAGGTACTCCCTCTCTACAACGGCTCTCCAACAACGACTCTCTCCTTACAACGACCTTTGCCGCATTTCCCTAAACAGGACAAATCCCAACAAAGACTCCCACCTTACAACGACCCTTATCGCAGTTCCTTAAACAGGACAAATATGCCTAACGCTTTTACTACTGTAATATCGTCTGTTTAAAGTTGTCAACTGCTTTTTTTCTCAACGTTACATATTGGACATTTTTAGAGAAAAAATACTTAATGACAAGTGACAAACAGCTTGAATCCAGATCAGACGCAACGTTATTCGGCGTCTGATCTGGATTCAAGCTGTTTGAAAATGTATGTTTATTTCCATATTTATTTCCCTATAATGACTCCCTCCAAACGACGCATACACTTGTCTCTCATAGGATGTCGTTGAAGAGAGGGGGCGCTGTGACTTCCTTTAATGGCATTTAAGCAGTAGAACGCTATTACTTAAGATGTTTGCCACTCGTTATTTTATTTATTCTATCAAAATCATGAGGTTTCATTTGTCATTTTATAATTTTATGGTATGAAAAGAGGTTATTAATCAGTGTAGAGTACAATTATACTGAATTCAATGGGACTCGAACACAACATTCATAATCCATATTGATTATGACGGCTCGTACTTGTCCAACATAATTCAGTAGTGTACTCTACACTGTTAAATAACCTCATAATTATTATTACTATTTTTAACAACACTAGAATTTTAAAGTAAGAATGAAAAGCTGTAATAGGAAAAATATCATAAATTAGGTCACTATAATTATTATATTATTATATTACCTTATTGTTCCATAAGTACCAGCATCATATTGTCGATCAAACTCCTTCTTTTGTAGAGCTTTTAGCCTGTCCAATAGCGCCCTTGTTTTAAAAGGCGCTGCATGGCTCAAGCCCAAAAGGACCAGAACTGCCGCAAGAGATAAAACGTACTTCATGTTGAATGAATTAACAGTCAGCCGTGAGTAGAGCGTAGCCGTTTATAGTCCGTGTTTTATAAATTACCCGACACTACGTGGGGTGGGATAAATTGCTCAATCGGGCGACAGAGGACTTGCTTGGGCTTTGAATTTTTTAGGCAATGCGACCCTAATAACAGCGGAAAATATCGGCGTATATAATAGTACTCTACCTGAAGTGCCAACAAACTCTTTTTTTTAGCATCGATTTTTTCACCAATTAACTATTGCTCAACAAGAAATAATATTCAAGTAAATTATTACTGGAATTTAGATAATAGTGCAAAGGTTTTATTTGATGTTTAACCCTTTCACTCTCAATGACGTTCAAAATAATTGTTTGCAAACAGTTTGTATCCTGATAAGACGCCGCGTTAACTGTTTGACACTCGTCTTGAAATTTCTTCAGTCATACAACCTTGAATTTAACTTTGAAACGTATCTTGAAGACATCAATAGTGAAGCAGGCGGTAATAAAGCGGTGAAGGGTTAAACATCTCCAGAATAATTTGACCATAAAATGGTTAACAATAATTGTAATTAATAGTACTATATTTGAAGGTTTGGTATGTACGCTTTATGGCATATTCAGTGTCCAGATGCCGTAACACTCACTCACCACTTAGTACGTACGGATAGTAATCCTTCCAAATATTTCGTGAGAATTTTACCCTTTCACCGATTCATTGTCGTCTGGTTTAATTTTGATGTCTGCAATGTCGTTTCAAAGTTAGAAAAAACGGGCAGTATGACTTAAGAAATTTATAAAAGAGCGTCAAAAAGTTTGGATCCTGATCAGACGCCGCGTTACGCGGCGTCTGATCAGAATCTAAACTGTTTGCAAACGCGCTTTTAAGCGTCATTGAGAGCGAAAGGGTTAACGAGAATGGCTCGTCCTTCTACGTAGAATGCCGATATTTTGATCCAGATCAAATTTAATTCATTTAAAAAAAATGTCGTTTAATTCTTATAGACGCGATTTTTTGAGAGGATAGGACCTGTGGATATCATGCTGAGAGGAGGCGGCTCTTATGGATAAGCTCTCCGCGAATCATTTTGTTGCGTTGATTCAGTAATGCGGGTTATGACTGTTCCTTTCAGGGTTCACATTAATTCGTGTTAACAACCTGTTAAATTCTGTTAATCCTGTTAATTCGTGTTAAACATACATGCATTCAAATGAAATTTTCATTTGATATTAGAAATAACAGCAAACATATGTAAATATAAGAAAGGAAGTGAAATAGTTCGGAGTTTAAGCGAATAAATAATAAGTTCATTTCTCAAATGACAACCACAACTGATACGTTACCTACCATTGACAAGTCCCAACTAACCAATCACCAGAAAATATTTTGAATAACTTTGCTGTCAAAATGCGGAGTCTCGTCAGGGAAAACAATGTTTGGAAGTATCTAATCATGCGGGCGATGAGGCATAAATTAATTAACTACAGTGGAGAATCTGTTATTCTTTCCCGTTTAAACGCAAACGTACGCAAACGCAAAGCGCTAAAACGTAGAAAAGAACAACTTTTGGACAATTCTGACATTTCATGTTTATCTTGGTGGCAAACAGTTTGGAGCCTGATCAGACGCCGGGTTACCCGGCGTCTGATCAGGCTCCAAACTGTTTGTACTGCAAATAACAGTTTTAGCGTAAACGCGTTTATTGGGAAAGAATAACAGATTCTCCACTGTAATACGAGGGGTGTTTCATAATTAATGCATCTCCATTAATAATTTCGATATGATAACTGTTATATGCAAATGTGATATATCGTTGGAAAGGGTAATTCCTCACCAACACGATGGTATAATGCACGATAAGACAGTCTTCATTGCAAAGTCGTCTGTAGTCACAAACCACAATGGTCCCTCCCTACAACGGCACTCCTTACAACGAATCTTGCCGCAGTTCCCTAAACAGGGCAATTATGGCTAACGCTTTTACTGCTGCAATATCATCTGCTTCAAGTTGTCATCTACTGTTTTCCTCAAAGTTTTATAATGGACATTTTGACTGAAAAAAAAATAATAGAGAGTGACGAACAGGTTGAATACTAATCAGACGCCGCGGTACGCGGTGTCTGATCTGGATATAAGCTGTTCGCGAATGTTCGTTTAATTCACTCCCTAAAACGACTCCTCCGAACAGCGCACACAGTTTTTGTCTCCCATTGGGTGTTGTTGTAGACAGGGAACGCAGCATGATGATACTTTGAAAATAGAATGAAACGTCGACGAGCCTCCTTTTCCAATAGGTATCCAAGAGATACCGAAAAATATACTCGGTCAAACAAAACAAGCTTGCGACAAGGCAACAATTTCAACCTGTTTCTTTGTCTGTGTATAGGTCATACTAGACCTTTCTTTTGTTCACGTCATTACCTACCATCTGAGACCAAATTACCAGTAATTATAACTTTTTCTTTTTTAAACAATGACCATACAAACAATACGGTCAACGAGACGAAAATTGTGGACTAACGCTGCTCCGACTATTTGGCACATCTTCTGTGCTTTAAAACATTGTTACAACAGCAGATGACACCATATACCTTTAGTTTTCAAATTTAAATGGTTGTATATAAATTTTGCTTTTGATTTTTAAGAACATACATGTACGGCATGCTTAATCATAACCGTCGAAAAAATTACTTATCCGACGCCGAAGTCGAGCTTTGTTAAACCATTGCCAAATATTATTGACCCATTGCATACCATACTCTGTAGTAATGTATCGTTATGATCGTAAGTATAGGGACGCACAGGCCTGAGCAAACAGTGTATACCCTGATCAAAATTTACTTATTCATCCCTGAAACTTGTAAAAGACATTGTCAATTCTAGTCGATTTGTGACTATTTGGGTTCTTAATGTAATGCAAAATGATAAACAGTGCAGACCCCCGGTCAGAGGGCAAACAAATGTAAAAATGAGAATTTTGAATTACATGTACAGTAAAACCTCTCTATAACGGTCACTAAAGTGTGCTAACTTATTAGTTGTTTTTGACAGGTGACTGCTTAAAGCATGGTGACAGTAAAACAGAAAGCTCCTGTAGGAGCTTTCTGTTTTACTGTCACCTTGCTTTAAGCTGTCACCTGTCATTTAAACAACCAAATAGTGCTCGTTTTAGTGGCCGTTATAGAGAGGTTTTACTGTACTCAATTAACCTGTAAATGCGCATTTTATGCTTTGAATTTATTACTCCTGAAAAGAAATTGATTGCACGAAGACAGTCATGAATGTGCACTATGAGAACTATTCCAGATATCCTGGCAAATGGTAGCTCAAAGCAAGCTGAACGTAAGACATAATGTGCCTGTTTTAAATGATCGCCTGTCTTGAAAACTAGAAACAAATCATTGGGGTAATGAGTCAAGAACCGAGTTACTCGGCGTCTGAAATGTCTTCAATTATATACGACTCAAAATGGGGGATTGGTAAATATTGCATGTGTTTTGTGTGTAATATTCTCTGCTACACATCTATGTTAACTTGTTATTCGTATTTGTAAACAGTTTAGATCAAGATCAAACGAAATGTAACACGTCATCTGGTACAGATCCAAACTGTTTGACACTCGTATTAGTATTATTCCGTCAAAAATGTTAATTAACCTCTTCACTGCCTTACCCCGAGTACACTTGTTATTTGCAAACAGTTTGGATCCTGATCCGACGCCGCGTACCGCGGCGTCTGACTAGGATACAATATTTCAATATTTCTCAAGTTAAAATCGCTAAAATTTAATTTTGAAATATAAAAGCAGACGACAATTGTTAAAACTTGATGACGTCATGGCAATTAAACAGACGCTAGTTTGCCTGGGAGAGTTTTGTGGTTAAATTTTGCGATGAGAGGATATAAGTGGACAAGGGTTAACCCATTACTCTAATCAATACGCCTTTTTACGCCTTTAATGCATTCTTCCACTGAAGAGAATAGTTCAACTTTATACAGTTACGAATATGTTCTATAAGAAATATTTTCTGTTCTCTGGCAGATTGTAGCTTAAAGCAGGTTAAAAGTAAAGCAAAATGCGCCTTAAAGTCCCATTGTGTTTTCAGACCTTTTCATAATGTCTGAAATACAATAACGGTTAATAATAATGTTTGAACATTCTAATGGGCCAAACTGATCTATGAAATGATGAAGACGGACCTAAATCACCAAAAAGGGCGATTTAAAATCATAACAAACCGAAAATAGAGCGTCTGCCATAAACCTTACCACACGGCTTAGTATCACGTGATACAGCCGGAGTCAACATCACCGTGTGCAACCACAATTACCTTCGACGGTCGATCCATCAGTCAGTTAGACTATCACACTTTTTTGTCCGCTCTCTAACTCAAATATCTTTTATCCGATCTTCCACAAACTTGCTGAAAATGTTCATTGATATAAAATCAAGGTTTAGTTTGATTACTACTAAAATCGCATAAGGTGTTTTTGAGTTATTGCCTGTTAATTTATAAAAAATGACTGTTTCAGTCATTTTGCACTCTAAAACAAACAGTTTTTATCGGATATTCACTAAACATGCTGAAAATATTTATTCATATAAAATTCAGGTCTAGTTTGATTATTACTAAAATCGCATGTGGCATACCTACGTCTTTGCCCTTTATGTATTAAAAAATGACTGTTTTCAGCAAGGTTTGCTCTCTAACACAAATACGTTTTATTGGATCTTCACCAAATTTGCTGAAAATATTTATTGGTATAATATCAAGGTTTAGTATGATTACTACTAAAAGCGCATAAGGTATATCTAAGTTATTGCCTGTTTATTAATGAAAAATGACGGTTTCAGTCACTTTTTGCACTCTAACACATACAGTTTTTATCGGATATTCATTAAACTTGCTGAAAATGTTTAAGTATATTAAATTTAGGTTTAGTTTGATTATTACAAAAATCGCATGTGGCATATCTGAGTTTTTGCCCTTTATGTATTAAAAAATGACTGTTTCAGCATTTTTCAGCAATAACTCAGACATGCCTTATGCGATTTTGCTAGTTATTGAACCTGACCTAGATTCTATACTAATAAACATTTTTAGCAAGTTTGGTGAAGATCCAAAAAGAAATGTTTGAGTTAGAGAGCGGACAAGACTGAAACAGTCATTTTCAGCAAGCTCCAGGTATACATTCTCTATAGTTTATTTGACCGTTTACCCACAGTGAAAGATATAGTCCGGTGGCAGAGACCGATAAGCGTGTTTTGCGGGCCGTACAAAGTATTTTTGCTGTTTCTATACCTCTGAGGTGTGCTCTTTAAGAATCTGAATGATGCCACTCTGGCATCATTGGGCAATCCGCACAATATGCAAATTAAGGCCGCCATTACTGAAAATCTTGTTTTCGTCAATATCTCAGAAACTATGCATGGTATCAACATAATTTTGGTGTTTATCCCAATGTTTTGAGGGGTAAATAACCAGATTAAGCCATTTTAGTAAAGATCACAGCGATATTTTGTGCTGAATAAGCATATTTAGGCAGCCATTACTGAAAATCTCGTTTTCGTCAATATCTCAGTACCTGTGCATGGTATCAAAATCATGTTGGTGTCTATCTCCATGTTTTGAGGGGTAAAGAATAAGATTAAACCATTTTAGTAAAGGTCACACCAATATTTTGTGCTGAATAGGCATATTTAGGCAGCCATTACTGAAAATCTCGTTTTCGTCATTATCTCAGTAACTACACATGGTTTCAGAATAATTTTGGTGTTTATCCCCATATTTTGAGGGGTAGAAAATCAGATAAAACCATTTTAGTATTGATCCCACAAAAATATTTATAAGGCTGTGATGAATATCCATATTTCGGCAGCCATTACCGAAAATCTTGTTTTCGTCAATATCTCAGCATCTACGACATGTTATATCAAAGTAATTCTGGCGTATAAACACATTTTTAGGGGTAAATAATCAGTTGAAGCCATTTCACTAAAGATCACACAAATAGTTTTTCTGAATAGGCATACCGTATAAGTGGTTTTTTTCGCGAGAAGGAAATTTTCGCTATTTTCGCGTGTACACGTAGCAAACTCGCGTAAATATAATCCGCCAAATATTCCTAGCTTTCTATAATTCATTTTCGACAGCAAAGTCCACTCGAGGCAGTTTGTCATCTAAACTTCTCTTCATGATTTACATTATATGTATAAATACTGGTATCAGTGCCTTACCTGATAGTCTAGCTCTGGATTAATCACAACTCTAGCCTGTGCTCAACTAGAATTCAAAAACAAAACAAAAACACAACATGGCTTATTTCATAAAACGAAACACCATTTCTTCGTTCCCGTGTTCTTATTCCGGACGACATGCTTGTTAACGTAATACAGGGACGGCTATATAAAACAGAATATTCTGGTACTTAATCGAGTGTCCACGGGTACTGTTACCTTTTCATGTGTGATAACTTATGCAAATATCGAAGTTTGGATCCAGATGTGAACTGGGGATAAACTTGTGAAAAGAACCCAATACCCACAAAGCTCGTCAATACATGTAATTGGGACCAGACATGTATACACGTTCAAGTATTTTCTATACTCAAACTGTTTTAAAATGCCAATCAAGTCGCCATCGACAGACAAAGGGTTAATCGCTTTTACAGTTTGACTTATGATTTTCACTCGCAATTGACCGCTTGTTTTTGAATGCACCATTTACTTATGAGGATTTATTGACAAGACACAACCAAAAACGGTAAAATGAAATAGATTTTGATATCATATCCGCGAAAAATAGATTTGCAATACGCTTACGCGAAAAATGAATACGCTAAAAATTCATTTTCGGTAGAATCGCTAAATTTGCGTCTCGCGTAAAAAACCACTTATACGTATTTAGTCAGCCAGTACTGAAAATCTCATTTTCGGCAATACCTCAGGAACTATGATACATGCATTAACACAATTCTGGCGTCTGTACTCATGTTTGTAAAAGTAAAAAGAAGTATCAATTTAAAGTCTACTTTCAGTCCGAATGACCGCTCAGCCGACTGTACATTTACTCCCCTGATCATTGAGCCATCTTGCCTACAATATTGAGCACTGCTAACATATGGCGCATAAGCAGCCGCAGTACCGGTTCAGACCCTTCACATGTACCTATTTTGACCCCTGGGTAGAGAGGAGCTATTTGCGGTAATATCTTGCTCAAGCATTCCTGTTCATCGTCGGGGATTCGGAAAAAATCCCCTAGTCAGGCCGCTGGTCCGGCGGGGGATCGAACTCACGAACTCTGGTACCGTAGTCCAACGCGTTACCACTGGATAACTACCACCGGTAGGGAAAAGAAGCAGATTAAACCATTTCAGTATTGATCACACCAACATGTTTTGCAAAATAGACAACAATCCACTTCACTGTACATCAAAGTTACAAAGCATTCCTTTTACTTATAATGATGTAGATTGCCATTACTGAACTGACTCAGTCCTCAAACAAGTCATTTTTAACAACATTGTCACTGTCATCGACCCGTCGGACGTGTTTTTTCTGGCAGGAAGCTTCTCTGTGGCAGCCACAAAATATTGCGCATGGCAAGCGAGTCGTATATCACAGACACACTGCTGTCGGACATAGTGTATACGTAGCACAACCACACCTTATCATTTCCAGCACCTCCTGTGGAGCAATAGTAACGTTTGCTTGCAATACAACTGGTATCAATTATCTAGTGCGTTCATCAAGTTTCCACCCAATCTAATGATGCAGGTTCTGATTTGGGAGCTGATTTCCAAATGGCAGTCTGAATGTTTTACGTTCTCTTTGAATGCCTCTTTAGAAGGTGAAAGTGACTTAAGCTGTGTGGCATTTGTAACATATTTTCTACCAATTATTTGCAACCAGACTTCTCCTCAAACTTCAGACATGTTTGATGTCACCAAGCTTGTGACCCTGTAACAGGCAGCCATGAATCCTGTCGCTTCTCAAACGATGTCGCTTATAGCATAAGATAATTCGCCCACTTTGTCCAGTACCACACCTATCTTTAGTACTTTGATGACAATGCCTTTTTCTACTCTGAAGCACTGACCTACAGTGACACAGCCTAAGGGGGCATGGGCGACTGGCAGATGTGAAAACAATTGTTCATGTTCACTTGCAGTTGCGGCAATGTCTATGGTAGTTTATTAAGCATGTGGTCCTTCCAAGGTTAAACGACAGGCCAGATTCAACTTTGCGTAGAAGTGCAGCAGGAGGTCGAAAACGTCAATGTCCATGTCCTCACAAACAATGTTTGATGCTTTTTACGCCACTTTCAGCTGCCTTAACCATCTACTGTATGATAATTATAACCACTTCTTCATGGCGGATCATGGTATCTTTCTTGCGGAAGACATTGTCATCCTGAAATACTAGTACAGTGTTAGTAGAGGTAATGGCCAGACTATGTCCATTCGGCTTTCTGGATCAAACTCTGAAACCTCAGAACTATGACCTGTACCTTATTCTCAGTTGCTGTAAGGAAAACCATCTGGTGCATGAAACTGCAGTTTTTGTCGTCGTATAGCCTCGTCACCAGCTCGAGCTGCCCACATTCAACTTTTAATCCTGAAGTTGAAGTAACGATCGAGTGGGTTATAGCTTGCCACCCTCTTCATAACATCCATAATGAAGCCATTTACAGTTCCTTGATTAGACTCGTTTATAGCCCAAATGATAGCACAGCCATCCAGTATTTCTATCATCTCTGAATTCTTAACCTGAGGAGTTGTGCAGCGTGTGTTCCTGCCTGTATGGATCAGGTATGGGTCGTCGATCCCCTCACTAAACTACCAACGAGACTCTACAGCTGAGCCATAGGTGCCCAGCTACTGTAGTTGATGAGATATACTCAAATAGCTCAGCTCTTATGACGATCAACGGCTGATCATCAACAATTTGATAATTCACTATTGATGGACTTTTCTGAGTGTATGATGCTCAGTGCCTTCTTTGCCTATGGTCCGGCAATTCAGACGAGCACGGGCGATGTGTATGACCTACAAGCGCCCAGTCACGGTTTTGAGGTTTCACTTTTCGGACTCAGCTAAGCTACACTAAAAGAACAGTATATATTTCTGACTTTCACCTTGATACTCTGCACTACTTCAAAGTACAAGTATACTGTCTAAACCAACCGCCTAAAATCTAGAGCTATATTTCTGTGTGCAAAGCAACAACTGACCGAATTTTTTTTTATTTGTTTGTAAACATCCTTTTCTGCAATATATGGGCTAATTGGACATCCAAAAGAGAAGGCAGCGGATACAGAAACCTGGGCGCGATGTCTTACTCTTACTTTCGACAGGGTTCTCTGGGTTTTTTATATGCCTAGTGTAAAGTCTCATCCGAAGGACTTGGTCCAGCGGGGGATCAAACTCACGACCCTTGGTATCGTAGTCGAGTGTGCTACTACTGGACCACGTCTGCCGCAGTGTTTGTGCCTGTATCAGTCTTTTATTATGTTCGGTTAGGGATAAAGTACGACTTTACATTGTTGTAGGCTACCGTAAGGACAAATTAAATTCAAGAGTAAATATCACTGTCAGCGTCATCCTAATTTTGCGGTCGTTACACTATTGAAAAGGAACTTAGAATGTATCTATATTGTCAAACAAATGAACCTAAGAATTCTTAAGCTAGCTGAGGTATGACCATTCTTTTAATGCTCTTATATAAATGATGAACACACACCAGACAGACGACACAAAGAGAATGTAGACTCGACCGTCGCATCAATAATGGCGGTCCTTCTTTTGCATATTTTGCAGAAAAGTTTCACCAATTTTGAGCGACTTTGAAGAAGTTTGAAAATTGAAGCAGACGAAAACTTTAGCAGACAACAATTTCTTTCATCAGTAAGGGGTTAATCTGATTCTTAACCTCTCGCAACATGGTGATTGAAACTAAAATAATTTTGAGATACTGACAAAAATGAGATTTTCAGTAATGGCTGCCTAAATATGCCTATTAAGCACAAATTGTTGGTGTGATCTTTACTAAAATGGTTTAATCTGATTCTTTACCCCTCAAAACATGGAGATAGACACCAACACTAGTTTGCTACCATGCACGAGCACTGAGATAATAACGAAAACGAGATTTTCAGTAATGGCTGCCTCAATATGCCCATTCAGCACAAAATATTGGTGTGATCTTTACTAAAATAGCTTAATCTGATTATTTACCCCTCAAAACATGGATATAGACACCAACATTAGTTTGCTACCATGCACGGGCACTGAGATAATAACGAAAACGAGATTTTCAGTAATGGCTGCCTACTTATGCCTATTCAGCACAAAATATCGCAGTGATCGTTATTAAAATAGCTTTATCTGATTCTTTATCCCTCAAAACATTGGGATAGACACCACAATTATGTTGATACCATGCATAGTTTCTGAGATATTGACGAAAACAATATTTTCAGTAATGGCGGCCTTAATTTGCATATTGTGCGGATTGCCCAAAGGTACCAGAGTGGCATCATTCAGATTCTTAAAGAGCACACCTCAGAGGTATAGAAACAGCAAAAAAACTTTGTACGGCCCGCAAAACACGCTTATCGAAAAATCAGGGGTTTGGCAACCGGACTAATATGTACACGTTGTTATTGAATCTCATAGTGTTTAACCCTGTGCCTACTTTACGGAGTTTACAAACTATTTGAATCTAAAAAGACGCCGCGTAACGTGGCATCTCATCTGGATCCAAACTATTTGACACTCGTCTTAAGGTTTGTTTAATTAAAACAATGCATAAATCTAAACTGAACACATTTTGCAGACGACAATGTCGAAGCAGACGTCTGTGCAGCAGAATAAGGGTTATCCAGATGTTCCAGCTAAACATGTAAGCGAGAGTAATCTGAACCAATCTAACATTTTCTCACTCATTTCAGCACCGAATGCTATGGTGTTACTACTGATTAAACCGTCTATTCGAGACACTTTTAATGAGTATGATACCATTGGGTTTAAAAGCAGAAATAAAGATTTAAGTTTTCGAAATACTTCCGTTATCTGGAGCCCTGTATTTACAGAATTGTCCTTCTTTCCATTCACAAGGGAGGCTTTTTAATTGGTGCTAGCACAAAAATATTATAAATAAAATTTAAAAAGCGAATTGCTTAGATAAAACCGGTTTTTGTGAAAGAATCACGTCCCACGTAGTTCAAATGGAACCCCAAACAACCGTTTTATGCAGGTTTCTCAAAAGCACAATGCGGCTTTAAGGCGCATTTTGCTTTACTTTCAACCCGCTTTAAGTTACAGTTACAGTTTATTAGTTTATTATAGTGTCACATATAAAAGTTACATAAAATAGTTACACATATCATATACATTCAAGCTTTTATACACGGCCGTCCAGCGGCCTAAGAGACACTTTATATACTTGTATTTGCCTGAGGAATTGCAGAAAGTGAACACCTGTCTTCAAAACGTAAAACATTCTATGGGGTAACAGGTTAAACATAATTTAAAGAAAAACGGCAACATACCAGGCCACGGGGTTAGGACAATTTCAATCATATACATCAAAGAGAACAATAACGATTTTTGTTATCGTCTTTGACACACACAAATTATTTTTAATATCGACCAAGTAGAATGTAATTGTCCTATTTTGGAAAACATACACAAAAGAGATACTGCTAATCAACCCTTTCAACCGTACAACCCTCTGAAGAGATTACTGTATATATTCCAAAAGTGTAGACATTGATTAGAGGGCTCCTATAGGATCCTGCACTATTTGGTATTTTCATTCGTCTTTGTTGTCATACAAAAAATGCAACAGTAGACTGGTTCAAAAGTCATGTACAAGAAGAGTTCAGAAGGATAATAAATACCCATAAGAGAAATTTAGGGTTTAAAGGGTTAAGCATCAATTATATATCTTTTAAACCAATGTAGACAAACAGCTTTTGTTTTCAGATCTGACTGACAGTAGTCAGGCACTTTTTGTTTTTAAATATAGATAGCTCCCATTGTGATTGCGAATCCGTAGCGGTTAAGTCTTTTGTTTCATTGTCCATAAATGAATACTGTCCCTATAAATACTTAACCTTTAGGCCGCTTTGAGCGAATACATAGCAACATTTGCAAATAACTAGTAGCTTCATTTGGAATAATTTAAGTTCAACAACCTGAGCATATTTTCTTTAAAAAAACAACAACAACAATAACAAAACGTCCCATATAAATCCATTTTTCAAATAGTGTTTCTGAATATGACAACTTTACATACGAAAACAACACAACCTGTCAAAGGTTAAGACTACTAGTGGTTTCAAAATGAAACAATAACATAACAACAAACAAATACAGTCTATACTCGATACACGACCTTGCTTTAATCCACCTATTTCGATAAATCTATTCCACTTTAGTAGAACATAACCGTAGTTTAAAGTTAAAACGTGGCGTAGCCACGTTGTAACTTTGAAATATGGGTTTGAGCAAACTAAAGCGAGCTCGAATTAGCGAGTTTCGAATTTATCATTAAAAAAGTATCTTTGGACCATGGCTAATGATTACCTTATTATATTTTTGACGCACGACCCCGTGAAATTACATTGCTATATGAAGATAATATGGCATTTTTTCTCTTTTCGAACATAATTATAATTATATTCATGACTTGTTTTACCCCTTACTCCGACCCTGTATCTGACAATACCTGGTTGGTCCTTTTATTACTGACAACGATAAATTACAAACTTATTTTGGAATGTACCCCTTCACTGCCTTACAACAAATATAAATTCTATTTAAGAAACAGTTCCAATCCAAACTGTGTTGTAGTCATTAACACATTTAACACTAGCGATTAGTATACTCGTCATTAACAAACAATGTACCTATAAATAGCACTCTTGTCTTATGCAAATAGTGTAGAACCTGAGCAGAGGGCTCCTGTAGGAGCCCTCTGATCAGGGTCTGCACTGTTTGTCAATTTGAAATGTATTGTTAAAATCAACACTCTATTTTTAAACATTGCCTAGACTTAATTGGAAATTGGAATTGTCCATTAAAAGTTTCCAAAGTATTTAAACGTTAGATTTGAGAAACAAAAGCAGTCGACATTTTTTAAAGCATATGTCGTCATGGAAGCAACCCATTCTTATTTAGGATATCAATCAACTTGTCAGTCAGCCGATAAGGGTGGAAGGTATGTGTCCTGGGTCCAATGTTTTAAAGCGTTGGTTTCGAGTCTGAAGTCGTACACAATCGTTTGTTTGGTCAGATATGAGCCTAGGCTCAACTCTGACCAAACGAATGCTTGAGAACAAACTCAGACTCAACTCAAATGCTCTATATCATCGGAGCCCTACCTAGGCGGCAGTCACAATGTCCTCACCTTTTATATTCTTGAAGGACATGCTCAGTTTAATCGTGTTCATCCCCGTTTTCCCTCATATTTGACCTGCTTCAGTTGTCCTCTGTGAGTGTGTTTCAAGATTTCATGCATTTTTGAAAACAGGACAAAATGTTCTATACGGGTGTCAAACAGCTTTGAGCCTGATCAGACGCCACTCTATTCTAAACTGTTTGAAAACGTCAATGCACACGGGGTATATTCAAACCTCTTCACTGCAATGACGTTACCAATTTTAAAAAATTGGCGTCTTTTTTATTTCTCAACTAAGGTATTTTGACTTGTGAAGTATTGAAATGGTTTGCGGCATCTGATCAGGATCAAAACTATTTGTAAATAACTATTGTACTCTGCTTAAGACAATAAAGGGGACCCGATGGATCCTCGGGGCAAGGCATTGAAAGGGATTAAGGCATTGGGTCACATATCTAGGTCCCTCAGTCGTAGAATAAAGTCAGAACGATTTTATTTTCAAACCCGTTTTACATGTTACTGCATAGATACGGATTTTAACATCTTTTATTTATTTCTTCAATGAAGAAAATAGTTACATTAGGCATGAATATGTATCATAACAATGTTTCTTTTATCCTAGCAAATGGCAGGTTAAAAGTAAAGCAGGATGTGCATTTATACACATTTAATTATATATTTAACCTGTTTCAAGTGGTAATCTATCTTCAAAATTATAAACAGGCTATGGGGTAATGGGCTAGACGAAACTTAAAACGCACACGCAATGAAGTAAAATGTAAACATCTCAACAAGACTGATTGCAATAGAAACACACATCATGCTCAGTCGCAGATTAAGAGACTTTCATTAAAGAAAATTAGAATACAAAGACCATATCCCAATATTCATTTAGTTCTGCTACAAGTTCAGAAAAAAGAAATACTCAAAATTACTGTGCTGCCTTTTAACCCTTTCACCCTTGATGACGTCAAAAAGCACGTTGGCAAACAGTTGGGATCCTGATCAGACACCGCGTAACGCGGTGTCTGGTCAGGATCCAAACTGTTTGACACGCGTATCGATATGTTTAAAGTTATACTACATTGAATCTAAATTTGAAACGATCTTTCAAACAACAAAGTTGTAGCACACGACAATTAAACGGTAAAAAACTAGCGGAAAATTTGGCAGTGAACGGGTTAACTGATAGAGTAGGAGGACAGGGTCTTGGTTTCGGTATCTACTTCATTGATAAAAACGGAATATTACTATACTTTGCATATCTTATGCACCGGATCACTCGAGTTGTGCGTGTAAAGGTTATATCCAACGAGACCGAAGGTCGAGTTGGATATAGCCTTTACACACACAACGAGAGTGATCCGGTACATAAGATATGCAAAGTATAGTAATGTTCCTTTTATTATATACCTCTTATAATAAAAAATAAAATGAAAAACGATAGAAATGTTTCGAGCGTTACTATAAATAAACGGGATTTCCCATACGTCACACTTCGGGGAATGGCGCGTGAAAGTAAATACTCGCTATTACGACCACTAAAACGAATGCTAATTGATTAAATAATAGAGAGGTGACAGCTTAAAGCTTTCTGTTTCACTGTCACCTTGCTTTAAGCGGTCACCTACCGTAAACACCCTAATACTTAACATAATTTAGTGGTCGTAATAGAGAGGTTTTACTGTAGTTCCGAACTTCCGGACTACACAGTAAACGTTCTTTTCCCATTACACAAGATACATGGGTAATACGGAATTTTCAATCCGTCAAGGTGTATTTGTTCGATAAAAAACAGAAATATTTCGGGCAGAACAATGGTAGGTATATAATATATCTCCTGAAGTGGAGGAAATAAAATATTGAAGTGAATTGAAATGAAATTCCTTAATCTTTAACTAATTAATGGCGAACCCTCGAATTGATGGAGTAAAAAATAAGCCAGCTCGTGTTATAGAATTTCAATTTAATAAATACGGATATTTTTGTCTTTAACCCATTCACCAATAGGAGCGACTTTTAGCGCAGTTTTTAATTATTCTTCCGCTGAAGAAAATAAATATATTTTTATAATTCCTAGCAGAAGGTAGCTTCAAGCAGGCTGTAAGTAAAGCAGAATGCGCCTCAATGTGCATTCTGCTTTACTTTCAATCTGCTTTAATTTGTAACGTATCTTTAAAATTAGAACCAAGCTATTGGGTAAAGGGTTAAGACAGTTTGAGAATGAGGTTCTGTTAAAGTAAAACTCTACTACAGAAGACCAATCAGTGGTATTAAAGTCACGTGACTGTTGGATTATCCAATGAGGTTTTAGAGCTTCTTCCTTTATTGTTTGAACTCACATATTCTGCATTACCCTTTACCCCATAGCTAGTTTTTAGGAGCTCCCTGATAGGGGTATACACTGGTTGTCATTTTGCAACATAGAAAACAACCCTAAATAGTCATAAATGGACTCGACATTTTTGCAACCATGAAATGCTTATTTATTGTTTTAGGGTTAAATGAGTTTATATAATGACAGAGGTTGAATATGGATTGAGAAAAGTGCCATGTTACAAAACAAATATCAGTAACAACCACATTCGATAGAATAAAGAAAAATATTGTAACGCGAAAGATTGTTTTGCAAATACCCATCAAAGAATTATCTAAATTATTAAAATATCTAAGATCAGTATAGCAGCACAAACCGTTCTTTGCTGTTTGATAAAATATAGTTCTAAGGTAACATACTTTCGCATCATACGCTGTTAAAGTCTAACCCAAGACAGCTAGTCGTCATTTTCAAAATTTGGTGAGTCTATAAATCTAACGATTAGTCGTTTATTCCATTTTGGAGCATATATCAACAGAGTGTCGAGACGCCTGAATCAAGGCGAAACGCCGAGGTACTCCGAACAACATTCACGAATTCGCCCACAGTGTGTTAAGTTTTTATTAAAATGAGTCAGAGAAGCAGTAGGTATAGGCGCGTAGGAAGACAGGAAAAATAGTTCTCTACTGTAAATTGCGGTTTCTCGGAGATCAAGTCCGTGGTCATTGTATTGGTTAAGCTGTTTCAGAATACCCGCCTTACGTTTTGATAATCTGAAATGAAGAGAAAAGAAAAAATATTACATAAACAATTCTCTGGTTATTAACACACATTGACGTCCTGACCAAGATCAGACAGCCTCTAATGAAGCGGTATTTATATTTGTTTGGTTTTTCTTAACCCATTACCCAGAGCCTGTTTCTAATTGTGCAATTTGGTGACCACTTAAAGCAGGTTGAAAGTAAAGCAAAATGCGCATTAAGGCGCATTCTGCTTTACTTTCAGCCTGCTTGTAGTTACCATCTGCTAGAAAATAGAAAATATTTCTTATTTTACGTATTTATCACTGTATAAATTGGAACTAATTTCTTCAGTGGAGGAATATATTAAAGTCTTAAAAAGGCGGCGTATTTATGGGGTTAAATTGTTTTACAAGAAGCAGCATTTAGTTGAAACCGAAAAGGGGAAAATGTTTGATACCTCTGCGAGGCTTTTATATCATAATTATATAAGTCTTAACTGTCGCGGTTGAGAAATATTTAAATGGTAATCAAATGATGTTAAACTTTTACGACAGAAGTCGCCTGAAACCGACTTTGCAAATATATTTGCAAGCAATTAGTTAGTCAGATTTGGGAATTTGTGAGCAAAAGCTCAAATCTGACTAATCAAATGCTTGAGAACGATCTCAGAATCGATTCAAATGCTTTATAAGTTATAACCTTGGACTAAGGATCCAAACTGTTTGACACTCGTTTCGATATTTCCTGAGTCATACCTCTTTGAATCTAATTTAGAAATTAAAACTTCGGATAACACCATTTAACAGACTACAATATGGCGGTGCAGAGGTAAATAACTAACGATCAAATTGGCGCTGAATAGGGAAAAGTGTATACCTCGGATATCAATTGAAAAAGAAGTGTTCGATTATCGAAGTCATTATCTGGAGCCATGCTTATGTCTGAGATCGTTCTCTAGCTTTTGATTGATCAAATAGTATATTCGCAGTGCTCACTAATCGGATCTGACCAATCTCCAACTTAAAAACGACACCAGACTCAACTCAAAGGCTTCATAAGCAGGGAGCCTTGATTCGACCATGATATTGGATTAAACATGTTTATGTCCCGAAGGGAAGCATGTATTTTTTTTTAACTGTCCCGTCTGTCCGTCAGTCTGCCCTTTTGTCTGACAGTCTTCCCTCCGAAAACTTCGGACTTCCTTATAACTGAGTGGAATTATTTCAAACTCGGATACAAAACCCCATTTGGACAACAATTTTTTAACTGATATATGCTTTTTGATCTTGATCCCTCAATGACCTTGACATTTAGGATCTAACTTTTTGAAACTTTAACATTGGCCATAACTTCTGTATAAGTCAATGGATTTACTTTATACTTGGATACGACATCCTTTGAACTGACATTACTCCCTTCTTAACCTTGACCTTTCAAATCAAATATGGCAGACATTTTAAATACTGCTCATAACTTCCTTATACAAATTGTAAAATAATATATAAAATAATAATTCAGAGCATCTATCGGGGGCATTTCCATCTAACTGTAACAGTTCTTGTTTTTGTCTTGTACAAAATTAATGTACTACTGGCGAAAATTGATGGGTGTGAGGTATTTCTCAAGCGTTTGTTTGGTCATATAAAGTTATTAAACGGCCGAGGACGGGCCGTCGTTGTTTTTGGCACAAGTTAGCCATAATGGCACGAGGGCCTTGGCCCGAGTGCCAATGTGGCTAACGAGTGCCAATAAGCAACGACGGCCCGCCCTGGCCGTTTAATGACTTGTTTATTGTATACCTGGTTCAAAATCAACGAATATGTAGATTGTTTGAATGTTTACATAAGCACGGCCGTTATAGAAATCAAATGACGTCATCTTCAATGAACATTGGCCATTTTGAACGTTACGTTGCTAACGTTTTCACGTTCATTAATTCTGTTGCCCACGGGCCAATAACCGGATGCAGTCTAAATAACCGGTTATTGGATTGCATCCGGTTATTGGCCCGCTCAGCAAGGGCGTATTGCATTGCCATCAAAGCAAAATATGTTACTATTTATAGTAAGGTATACAATAAAATGTGTTACTCGCAGTGCTCACTGATCGAATCTGGCCAATCACCAGGTTGAAAACGACCCGAGACTCAACTCAAACGCTTCATAAGCAAGGAGCTTGGATTCAACCATGATATCGGATTAAACACTATTTGTTTTACTACTGACAGAAAATGTTGGAAATTTTAAAATGAGTGTTCAATATTTGCTTACTAGATCTATGCCAAACTCAGATATCGGATAGGCTGTATCGTCGATCAGGTCCTTTAACTCACGGACGACAATCTCTGGTATAACGTCTACAATTGATAAAATACATGTTTTTGTTATTATATATATTATTTAAATACTACCGTCATACTATTTGATATTCTGATTATATTCTTCCTCCTACGGTTTCTCCATACAGAATATTTACAATAAAAATAACAATAATAATAATCATAATGATAAAAAAATTATCATCGTAGTAGAAATAAAAGTTGTAGCAGTCGTTGATGTAGTACAAGAAGAAAAAGCATAATTTGTAGACGTCGAATGATGAGATATAGAAGTGGTAGCAGATGTTTAGGCAGCAGTAGTAGTAGAATGAGCAGCAGCAGTAGTAGTAGCAGTATCTAGGTAGCAGAGTTATGAGAAATTGTAGAGCTAGTAGAATAAAATGTAGTAGTTCAAGTAGCAGTCGCAGAAGTAGATGTAGTAGTAGATGTAGTAGTAGCAATAGTCGTAAAACTAGCAGTAGCAGAAGTTGAATTAGCAGCATAAGAAGAAGTAGATGTAAAATAGTAGTAACATAATTACAGTAGTGTAGTAGTAGTAGTTGTCATGATAGTAGTATAGGAAGTACTAGAAAAAGTTATATTAGAAGCATGAGTACAATTAGTAGTACAAGTATAAGTTTTTATAGTAGTTATAGTCGTTGTAGAAATAGAAGTATCAGTAGTAGTGGTCGTTGTATATAAACGGAATATTACTATACTTTGCATATCTTATGCACCGGATCACTCGAGTTGTGTGTGTAAAGGCTATATCCAACGAGACCGAAGGTCGAGTTGGATATAGTCTTTACACACACAACGAGAGTGATCCGGTGCATAAAATATGCAAAGTATAGTAATGTTCCTTTTATTATATACCTCATATAATAAAAATAAAATAAAAAACGATAGAAATGTTTCGAGCTATTTTCTATGCCCCTGCAGTGTGTAAAGTAGTTCCGAAATTCCGACTACACAGTAAACGTTCTTTTCCCATTACACAAGGTACATGGGTAATACAGAATTTTCAATCCGTCAAGGTGTATTTGTTCGATAAAATACGGAAATATTTCGGGCAGAACATTGGTAGGTATATGATAAATATATAGAGGATAATCAATTCCTTTGGGTTGATATGAAAAATAAATCACGAGAATGGGTTGTTATCCTGTTAAAAAACGAGTCCGCAGGACGAGTTTTTTAACAGGATAACAACCCATTCGAGTGATTTATTTTTCATATCAATCTAAAAGGAATTGATTATTCTATTTACGTATTATATACCATTTAACGGTTTTACAGAGATTACGAACAGCATATTTATTGACCGAAAAATGGACTCTTTGACAGGATGGTAGAGCTAGATAAAGTAAGCCACGCCCCTATCGCGTATAAGTACATCCCAACCGCCTAATTCAAAATCAAGAGGACGCCATTTTGTTATTGTAACGTGGTGAAACAATTCAGAGGAAATGACTGGATATTACCGTTTTATAACAACTGATAATCAGTGATTTTGTGTTTAAATGATTTATTATGGATTGTGCGTTCCACTTATTTATTCAAGGATGTTGTGACTTCATGTGGATATGGAAATTTCAGTGTAAACAACATTCACATTTACCGGCGTTTACAACCGAAACGGAAAGCCGAAAGGTTTCAACAACATTGAACAACAACATCAACTCTAACCGAAAGCCTTCGGAAAGGCGAAATTTCTACATGGCTCTAGATAAGAAGGAGTAAACTTGACACAAATCCAACATTAAACATGTTCTCACTTATTTAAGAACCAAATCATTTTGTGGAACTAGATCTACCCGCAAGAATCGTCCCGGACGATTCTAATGAGTAGTAACATCATAGGGTTTATTGCAGAAATCCATGTTTTAGTTTTTTGAAGGCTCTTATCTCAATCAAAATCATTCACTTAACCCTTAGGTGTGACTTCTGGTTGGAATCGTCTAATGAAGAGTCGCAACATAGCCTAGCCAGGTCATTTATTTGTTGCTTACTGGCTGAGATGTAAACAGTTTACTTACTGTTATTGGGAGCCCGGTGAATAATGAAATAGTGACAATCAAAGGAAAATGCTCAATTCACTTCAATTTAACTTTATAAAAGTTAAGTTCTGGAAAGATTGTGATCTCCTTTATAAATATGAAGCAAAAATTGAACCGGGCACAAACTACATGTAAATAACGAAGAGCTGGAGAAAGAGGCTGATGACAGTCTTCTTCCAGAAGACGACTTATGGTAACTTATGGTAAGTACCAAAAATGACAGGAATTTGTTGTGACACTACGTCATATTTGCAACATCTGACGTCACGACCCGGGCAGGCTCCTGAAAAGGTGAGTGCGTACACTTCAGTTTATGACCTTAGACAACACAGTCGTATTTACTTCAACCATAATTGGAGAACTCTCAGATACCTTTGGGATCTACGACAGGCGACACCAGGAATCACTGGCTCTGACAGTCACACTGTAAGTTTCTTACTTATTTAAGCATATTAAAATTTTACAATATTGGCGACGAGGATGGGATTCGAACAAGACAAAACGCCATGAAAGAGGAAAAATAATACATTTTTGGTCTTGGGTGCTTGTTAGAATAAATTCTTGCATCTTGGACTGAAAAATGTGGGTAAATTTGCATTGCTGCAATATCTTTGGATCAGAAAGGACAAAATAAAAGCTTCAAATAGGAGGAAAAAATACCAGGATTGAAGGATTTTCACAATGGATTGGATACAAGACTTGACCGGCCATTTGAGGAGAGGATTTTGAAAGCAGAATTTTATATGTTTCTTGCTCTTGGATGCTTTTTATATAATTTCTTGCATCTTTGACTTGAAAAATGTTATTATCTGCAAAACTGCGTTAGATTCTTTTTCTCTTGAAAAGACGATTTCTTTGCAAAGGCTCCATAAAAGGAAGAAAACCAGACTATCACTCAAAGCGGATTAGAGGAGAGGAAATCCTATTTATATTCTGGTAACTGTTCATTTTATTTCCATGTAGATCTAGGCAATAGATCAAGCATAACACCTTACTTGCTACGATTATCGTCAATACAAGTCCCATAGAAATTAAATAACTAAAAAAGTAGTTCCGGCAAAAGTGATATCGTCACTGCATGTAGTGACGATATCAACAGTGATGATATCAAATTTATCTAACTGAGAAATCTCTATAAATCATCTGTTGGTATATAATATATATATGTATAGTAATGGTAGTAGTAGAAGAAGTAGAAGTAATAGTTTTAGTAATAGTAGCAGTACTATTATCATTAGTAGTAGAAGTAAAATTTTCGAGCACATACTGAAATAACCGTATAGAACAATGTACATGTAGATAACTTTATTGTGAGAGGGGTAAATGAGGGCAATAGAAAGTATTTCATAAGGAACAATGCATAATAGAAGTTCTACAACATCAATTTTTTCACACAAAAAACACAAATAATACAAGGCATCGAATACGATAGGCATACCCTCGTTGAGTTTAAAGTAAAGCTGAGCTAGTTTTCAATGAGGTTGTCGGTGGTATATGAGTCTATCCGTATGAAAGGCGTCTGTAATGAGGTGGCATTTAATTTTTTGTCATTTCAGATTTATATATTTATAGTATTAGTGACCTGGTTTTTTAGTGGAGAAACGAACTCGTACAAGAAATGATGTTTGTTATCACCTGTGTGAAGTTTTATTAGAATAGGATAAACATTTTGCCCTCGGAGAGGCGACATTAAGAATTATGTTCATTTCTTTTTAAAGTAAGGGTGAACTAGTTTTTGACGGCACTTCCCAAAACAATGAGCCAATGGTGACCCGAGCTGCAAAGAATTTCTTTTGATATTTACGGTGACTTAGTTATAAACCACATGTAGTGTAGCCACGAACTTGCACAATGGATTGAATGTTATGAACACGTGTGTGGCTTTTCACGAGAACCGGACAAGAAACCTTAAGGACATTTCCTGACCCACTTTAGGTGGTAACACCAAACAAGGTATAAAAGAATGTAGCCCTTTGCGAGTTTTGCTGTTACGGATATCATGTCTAGGGATGTACTCATCGAAGCTTCTCACGTGAGGCCCGTACATTGCATTTGTTAGTTTGGTTAGTAAAACCCATTAAACATCTTCAGTGTGATTACGGCAGCGCCTCTCTAGACAACGTGAGATTAGTGGCATTGACTAAGCACATTTCACTAATGCCTTACAGTTACTTTAACGCCTAATGAGAACAATGGGGAGATAGCCCATCAAAGGAATGAGGAAATGTCTTTGAAGACATTTCCCAGTCCATTCATTGATTTCCCCCATTGTTTTTTCAGACTAACTCCTCATACAGTTCTCACGCTACAACATTAAAACTTAGCAACGTGTTTGCTCATACATGTTTACCACATATATGCATGTCGGCAGGATTGTGATTTGCTTCTTTTTTTACAGAATTACAGCCAATTGAACTTAGACAAAGATACATGCAGCGGTACATAATCTAATCTAGCTATCTTCTCCTACAGTTTTTAAGCTACAATCTTATTATTTTGCATAAAAGGTTAACGCAACAGTACATACTATGTCTACATATATCACAGATGTGCTTGTGGAAAGAATGCCAAAAGCGGCGGAACAATATTTGTCTTAAAGACAAAGCCATCCTTCTAGTTTATTTGCTCAAGTGCAATAAATGTTAAAATGGTGTAAATAAGTAATTAGTGAACACGCAATAAAAAAGGGAAATGTGGAATATGTACGGTGACACCCCGTGTCCAAATATTAAAGTTTGTTTTCCCGAGTAAGAAAAAATGGAGTCGGGAAAACACAAAGAAAGTTTGTTTTTTCGACTTCTTTTTTTTGACAAGGGAAAACAAAACTTTTGTTTTTGGACACGAAAATAAACTTTTGTTTTCCCGACTTTTTTTTGGACACGGGAAAACAAAAATGTTGTTTCCCTGATTTTTATCATTTTCTTTTGGACTCGGGAAAACAAAAAACTTTTGTTTCTCCGACTTTATTTTTTGGACACGGGAAAACAAAATCGCTATCTTGTGCGCACAAGATCATTCAGCCAATCATAGACGCTTTTACTAAGACTAGTGGTTAAGATAATGCGTTTTCGATGAAAAGTGTAAAACATAATGTAGTTAACACTGTGTTGAAGGTTTTGGTATTGAGAAAAGAGATGAAATTAAAAAGACACCGGTCAATTATCTACGCTGTGTTGGGGCAACAGTGACCAATTGTGGTTGCTCTTCATTCAATGGATCAATGAGCAGTGCTGCCATCCATTGAATTGATGAAAGGGAGTATGCACCATAAAAAGCTTTCTTATAAAAGACCTGATAACATCGTCATACAATATATCAACAGAGTGAAGAATATGTACATTCCAATAGATAACCTACAAGGAGTAAAATAAATTAAATAAACAGTGTTGGATATATCTAAAAGAACAAATCGGTAACTCTTTTTAACATAGATGACATTGGAGCAAAAAAAGGTCACGCTGAAAATATGCCGTGGCATGATCAAATTGTTAAAAGATTATCAAATAACAACTCACCAAAGTTAGAACAAATGCTTTTGCATTCCAAATTAAAAAAAAAGTTTAAACAAATGTACCATTAAAGAAAAGTCTCTCAGAAAAATGCTAAAACTGCATATTTGATTTTTTTATAAGAGAAAGGTGAAACATGGATCAAATAGACGTTCATGGATTTAAAGTAAATCAGCAGTACCCATTCCTAGTTGCATCAATTGATGGGGTAGTCATTGATGCAATTGAATGTTTAGAAATGATTAAAATTAAAACATTGCTTCAAAATAAGAAGATATTGATAAAAAATGATGCAAAAACGACAAGACATTTTGTTCGAAAAACAATAATGGATGCATATCATTGAAATAAACCCATAAGTAATTTTTCAGGGTGTGATCTGCTTATTCGGAGAAATAACCCATATGATCTATACGTAGAAAGGATATATACAAACATAATACTCTGAGAAAACAGGCTGAAAGCATTTTACATCACCTTTTTGTGGTCAAAACTTTCTGCACCTAGATTCGGAAATACCACTGGAATCAAGAAACCGTCTCTACTACGGGTATGTGGAGTGCATAATGCATAGCAGTCATAACTCATGATCATAATGGGTTAGCAGCTATTCATAAAATAATTCTGATGGCCAGTAAATGCAGGTGACAGCATAATGCGCATATTTAAAGTGATACAAAACACTTGTACAGGAGTTTTCCGTATTATTGTCATAACCAATATGCGTAAACCTGTCTAAAAGAATGGTATTTAGTGGGAACTATAAATGTCAGAGATTTATGTAATTACATATTTACACTGAAATTGAGTTAATTGTAAACCAAGCTTAAAGGCAGTATGTAAGCCAAAATCGCGCATTTCTTAAACCTGAACATTCAGGCACATACGAAATCTAAACATATAAAAAGGAATCCGCTATGTATATGGAGGCAACATTGCTTACAAACCCATGAATTTGGTGGAAAGAAGTCGATTTTTAAATCGGTTTGTTGACATCCGATCAACGACGGAGATTTTCCGAGTTCGTTTGGCTTGCGCCCGGTAAAATGTTTTCTTCTGACTTGGCAGAGTTAGTTTTATATTGGAACATTCTAAAACTTTAAAAGGGATGAGTATTCCCTACATTCAGACATTCAGACAGACTCAATTAAACCGAGTCTGCAATTTTCAGTATTTGCTTTGTTTTCTGTGCTTTCAAAGGATCTCCCCTTATTCAGATTTATATAATTCACAACAGCAGATGTTAAGTGCTTGTGTGGCGGCTGTAAAAGGTCGCCCCGTACTTCATTCTCAGTGTTGTTTTACTTTCTGGTCCTTTGGAATCATTGATTTCAGCGCATTTACAGTTGAAAGTTGAATTCCGCTTAAGCAGGAGCTAGGGGGCGTGAGCATTGTTGCATGTTTCAGTATTGCTCATGAACAGACTCAATTAAACCGAGTCTGCAATTTTCAGTATTTGCTTTGTTTTCTGTGCTTTCAAAGGATCTCCCCTTATTCAGATTTATATAATTCACAACAGCAGATGTTAAGTGCTTGTGTGGCGGCTGTAAAAGGTCGCCCCGTACTTCATTCTCAGTGTTGTTATACTTCCTGGTCCTTTGGAATCATTGATTTCAGCGCATTTACAGTTGAAAGTTGAATTCCGCTTAAGCTGGTGCTAGGGGGCATGGGCACTGTTGCATATTTCAGTATTGCTCATGAACAGACTCAATTAAACCGAGTCTGCAATTTTCAGTATTTGCTTTGTTTTCTGTGCTTTCAAAGGATCTTCCCTTATTCAGATTGATAGCTGTATTTATTGTGCGCAATATACAGTAAAGAATACATTTTTCTTTCCGGTTTAAACGCAAACGCAATTCACAACACTGTGGAAATTTACTTTAGAAATTTTAACTATGTTTTTTAATCTGAGTAGCAAACAGGTTGCAGTCTGATCAGACGCCGGGTAACGCGGTGTCTGATCTGCCTCCAACCTGTTTGCAATGGTAATAATAGTTTTGTTTATAAATGCGTTTAATTTGAAAGAATAAAATATCAGTAAAGTTAGCGCCGCGTTCTCGTGCTGCACGATGATCATACTTATCTCAAGTAGGAATGTGTACGACTATGTATTCGATGTTACCTTCCTTACAGTGGAAAAAATGTTATTCTTTCCCAATAAACGCACTTACGCTAAAACCATGGTTTCAATTGCAAACAGTTTGGAGCAGATCACACGCCGGGTAACCCGGCGTCTGATCAGGCACCAAACTGTTTGCAACCCAGACTAACATGAATGGTCATAATTGTCTAAAGGTTGTGTTTTTATGCGTTTTATTGTGATGCGTTTGCGTTTCGTTTGCGTTTAAACGGGAAAGACTAACGTTTTCTCCACTATTACCTATTTTCCATTATTAACTATTCTGTTCTAAAGTAACAGAGATAAGTCAGAAAAATCGGATCGATCATGTGACTCTTATTAGACCATGCAGAAATTCTCGGAAGCCGACACGAAGATTTGTTATGTAAACAAAGAGCTTATTTTTCCAACCATCTCGATAAGATATTGGCACATTTATGTATGGTTCTTAAAGTTAGGGGGGCATGTTTCAGGCACCTGACAACGGTTTTCGCTTAGTTTTAAAACATAGAAAATGTTCTTATATAAGAAATTGCGCGTTTTAAACATACATTTGGGCGACATTCTGGCTTTAATGTAAGTAGCACACACTACGTCAGACAGCTGCTACATATTTATGAAGTGAAATGACATAGACTGTGTGTTTAAAAAACGTCAACTTGCAATTCTATAAAATGATAGGCAAATGATAAGAATTGTCAAAATTATTTTAAACGTAGAACCTTAATATATTAACAACTTTTCAGCAATCACAAATGTAAAAAACCTCTCCAAATCTCATTTTTGTTTCTTTCACAATTTAAAATAATTATTCGTTTTTATTCAAAATGTTATTGATATATAATCAAAGTGTCAACCAATGTTCATCTATCTGGCAAAGCTATTACATGAGGGTTTTCACTACATACATGTTTCGTGATATTTAAGATTTCAATAGTCATGTATCTATCATTATATTGGATAATTACTGTCGTTTTTTTCAGAATGAAGCATGATTAATGATTTTTATGTTTTTTAATGCAAAATGAAGAGAAGGGGATATAAGAGCAAGGACATTTATTAGAACGAAAACAGTATTGAACTATTTAGCCATATTTTGATAAATGCAATTTTTTTATACCGTTAATGCTCCTTCGGTATTTTCGCCTTTATGGTACACTATACCATTTTTATATAAACAATATGGAGCGTACAGTTTCAGACAATAGCTTGTAGAAATATGATGGTCCCACTATTATACATCTTATTTAGTTAAATGACATTGGGTGTGAAAGTGCGTGCCCATATAGGAAACTTGAAGTAAAAGGTGGGTTATATGTTAATTTGGAAAAAGTAATTAACCATGATAAATCTAACATCTTTTTTATGTTTTCATCAAACATGTATTTTTCATAGAATGTACCTGTGTATACTATTATTTATATGGCACTTGAATTTGATCCAGTGTTTTAAGACATTTCAAGACATTTTGATTTGTAGTGTTTGCAAGTCTGTCCTTCTGGCTTATATAACTGCCATTGAAGATCGTCCTTAAACAGTATCTCTCTGTTTTCGGCAGAGAGAAATGATAATACTAGTTGTTAAAGTTGTAGTTGAAGTACTAGTGGCAGTAGTAGTGGTCTTCGTATGTAGTAGTAATAGTTTGCATTGTACGAAAGAACTTAAACATACCAATCCCAAGTCTGTGATAGGCCACTAAAGCCTCGCCGTAGAGATCTGTAATGAATAATAAATATATAACCGTTTACCTGATAGCCTATTTCTATTACTTAAGATAGGTGACTACTTAAAGCAGGTTGAAAGTAAAGCAGAATGCGCCTTAGGGCGCATTCTGCTTTACTTTCAGCCTGCTTTAAGCTATCATGTGCTATAAAATAGGAAATATTCCCTATAATACATATTCATTACTGATTAAATTGGAACTATTTTCTTCAGCGGATGAATAAATCATATCCGCTAAAAGGCGCTTCTATTGGGGAAAGGGATAAACAGGTTGCAAATAAAATTTAAGGGCCCGTCACACCATGACGTTCTGGTCAACGTTCTTTGAACGTTTCAATCGTTCAATTTTTAGCGTTCTAGAATGAGAATGACACATCTGGCGTGTACTTAACCCATTACCCTATAGCCTGTTTCTAGTATAGAATATAGGTGACCACTTAACACAGGTTGAAAGTAAAGCAGAATGCGCCATATGGCGCATTCTGCTTTACTTTCAGCCTGCTTTAAGCCATTACCTGTTAGAATAAGGAAATTATTAAATATGACATATATTCATTACGGTATATATTGGAACTATTTTCTTCAGCGGAGGAATAAATTAAATACGCTAAAAGTCGCTTCTATAAGGGAAAGGGTTAACTTGTGCCTAACGCAACTAGTGTGTGTCTAACACACGAGAAGCGTGTAACAGAAATTATAAAATAGAGTGGATTGTTTCGAAGTGATTTAGGGAGGTTTGGAAATATTTGGAGATTGAGAGTGGTTTAGGGTCTTAAGACAATCCGTTTGATGTCGTTTTGAATTAATAGACACTGGAAATGTTGTTTTTTAAACTTACACCCAAACATTTCAACTTTAGCAATCCCCATGGCTACAACTGCGTTCTTTTTTTCCTCTGATACAGTTCTCATCTGAAAACAAAATACTAAGAACTAACCTCTTATCTGCCTGACCAGAGTATAATTTATATTTTCAATAAGTTTGGATGGTGATCAGAAACAGTTTAATGTAATCAGGATTCCAAATGATTGACAGCCATTTGTCACAATATTTAACATAAACATTTGAAAAATAAAAGCTGACGAAAATTGTTCAAAGTTGATGACGTCATGACAGTTAAAGGGTTAAAACAATGTTCGTGAAGGGAGTTTATTCGCGACGCCAATGATCTTGGACGATCCCCTATTAGTCCAGTCAATATATACTTTAACCTAAAACTAATTGCAACAGAATTGATTTTGTAAAAACTACTAACATAATGTTTAAATAACAACATACTAAAAGTCCAGAAAAATTATAAAGGGGAAATTGGTTAAAAAAGCAATTCAGAAATTATAATTTTCCTTTAAATTATATGGTCTAAAGTTTCCACCATACAATGCTGTATTTACACAGCATCATGATGACTTTATGACGAATACCATGTGCTTGTCTTATGTTTATAAATGAACTTGGAATAAAATCATGAACTAAGGTAAGCTTTTATTGTTAATGTATTCAATTGATATGATAGCTGTTAAAATACAAGCTTGTAAACATGTTCACAAAACGATGATAGTTGTTAAATTTAAATGTCGTGGGCTTCCGTGGATGATAAACAATCCATTGGAATTGTAACTTTAAAGGATGTTCTAAGTGTTTAAAACATGTTTACCTCTGTATTGATGTAATAAATGGTAGAATATGTACCAAGTAACACATAGAAAATATATATTTTTTTATTTTTATGTGCTAAAATGTGACTTTTGTATCAGTTTAAAAAAAATCTAAAAGAAGGGGTACCAGCAGCAAAGCTAGAAGAGAACGAAAGCGTTCGTGTCAATAAGGTTAGTGCCAAGCATGAGGACATTTTGACATCTTTGCCTGGTCAGATTGTTCATGACTGTAAAATGCCGAAAGAGTTAGTGTAACCCAAACAATCTAACAAACAGCCATAAAGTAAGAGTAATGAAGCAAAGAAAAGTTCTAGTATAGAAGCAGCTGCTTAATTTATCAAAAATTATTTCAAATCTTTAAAAAGCACAAATATGCATACCCTACCTCCTATGCCTTATCAATCACTACCCAATTTATCATCAAAGCTACTTTGTTCAAGGGTCGAAAGTGTTTTGGTAGTCTACAGGCTCGGTCTCTAAGCATCACGGTTTTGATGAATAGTTCTGTCAATCATCCATTTCCCGCGATCATGTTTGCTTCAAAGTATTTTTAGCTTACCAGCTTTCCTTCGCCTTTCCACTTACACATTTCTGTAGTTGTTAATCCTGATATTGCGTCTCTCTACATAGGTTAACCAATATCACTGGTTGGTTCTAAGTGGTTCATAACAACTTGGTTTGTGTAGTTTTTCCAGTTGGTTGTCTAACCTAATATGCTGGATCTGGTCTGGCTAGACATTGCAGATCCATCTAATCATGGCTCTGTTATAGCGTTGTAGTTGGGCGAATGAGGACACTTACTGTCATATAGCATAAACCTTCTAACACAGCTCTGCTATATATTTCTCCTGGTGGTGAAGGGCACAGCTCATTAGTACAGTATTTGTAGTAGTTCACGAAACTTACCCCATGCTTACGTTATCCATATGGTTGAAATGAGTAAACAGCCATCTCTGGGCACTCAACATATCCACCAGAGAGCAGAAATAGCCTACCATTTTCAAAATGGTGCCATCCATGTTCACCATATTGTAGGTACGGCCATCATAAGGGCGTGTCAGCATTTACTTACACTTGTAGTTGGGGTTTTGTTCCAGCTTTCCGTCATTACACTTTTTGTGCACCCATTGAACCCATAAGGCTGCATTGTTTTGCATTGTACTATGACAGTTCCTTCACACAGCACAATTATACGGGCTGGTTTATTTACAAGGTTGTAATTCCGAACCAATGACCATCACATCTGTCTTTAACAGATACACTCTCAATTCTTTGGCTTCCTTACCATTGTTTATGTTTCCCCAGTATTTATGCCATAGTTTCTGCTATTATGGCTAGCTCATCTGCAAACAATTACCCCCATGAACATCATGTACTAAACTCTCTGGACATGGCTTTACTGAAAACAATGATGAAAAGTATGGGGATAAGGGTTACACCTTGGTGGACCCCTATTTTTACACTGAAATGTACATGTATGTTTTTTACCAATACTCTGCTCTTGGTATTAGTGGGCATGTACTGTATTACTCAAATTCTTCCTGTACTCCAAAGTTCTGAATTTTCAACAATAGTACATCCCTGGGATCTCTATTTAAGGCTTTCACCAGGTCAACAAGTGCTACAACAAGTGCTATGTGCTGAACTTGGCATAGCGGCAGCTTGCTTGGCTTAGAAGGATCTTTTTCAGCAACATTTGCGGACTGTGTGAACTCATCTCTGCTGCCTCCATTCTTCAATAAATTGTAGCATCTCCTCTTTCTCTGTATTGCAGTGTTAAAGCCGCATTGTGTTTTTGAGAAACCTGCATAAAACGGTTGTTTGGGGTCCCATTTGAACTACGTGGGACGTGATTCTTTCACAAAAACCGGTTTTATCTAAGAAATTCGCTTTTTAAATTTTATTTATAATATTTTGGTGCTGCACAAATTAAAAAAGCCTCCCTTGTGAAAGGAAAGAAGGACAACTCTGTAAATACAGGGCTCCAGATAACGGAAGTATTTCGAAAACTAAAATCTTTATTTCTGCTTTTAAACCCAATGTTGTCATTCTCTTTAAAATTGTCTCGAAGAGACGGTTTAATCAGTAGTAACAACATAGCATTCGGTGCTGAAATGAGTGAGAAAATGTTAGATTAGTTCAGATTACTCTCGCTTACATCTATAGCTGGAGCACTGAAAATGACCCTGTTAACCCTTATTCTGCTGCACAGACGTCTGCTTTGACATTGTCGTCTGCACAATGTGTTCAGTTTAGATTTATGCATTGTTTTAATTAAACAAACCTTAAGACGAGTGTCAAACAGTTTGGATCCAGATGAGACGCCGCGTTACGAGGCGTCTTTTTAGATTAAAATAGTTTGTAAACTCCGTAAAGTTACACCAGTCGGCACAGGGTTAACACTATGCGATCCAATAACAAAATGTACATAATTATTCACTGGGTGTAAACGATTAAAACAAACTGTGGAGAATCTATACCTTGAGCTTGCTGAAAATGACTGTTTCAGCCTTGTCCGCTCTCTAACTCATACACTTCCTTTTGGATCTTCACCAAACTTGCTACAAATGTATATTAGTATAGAATCTAGGTCAGGTTCATTAACTAGCAAAATCGCATAAGGCATGTCTGAGTTATTGCCCTTGAATAATTAAAAAATGAAATTTTTAGTCATTCAAGGGCAATAACTCCAACATTCCTTGTGCGATTTTGGTAGTTAAGATGACTGACCTAGATTTTATATTAATAAACATTTTCAACAAGTTTGATGAATATCTGATATAAACTGTATGTGTTAGAAAGCAAAAAATGCTGAAACATTCATTTTTAATACTTAAAGGGTCAATACTCAGACATGCCACATGCGATTTTTGCAATAATCAAACTAGACCTAAATCTTATATAATTAAATATTTTCATCAAGTTAAGTGAATATGCGATAAAAACTGTGTGTGAAATAGTCATTTTTTATTAATAAAAAGGCAATAACTAAAATATACCTTATGCGATTTTAATAGTAATCAAACTAAACCTTGATTTTATATCAATGAACATTTTCAGCAAGTTTGGTGAAGATCCAATAAAACGCATTTGTGTTAGAGAGCAAAACTTGCTGAAAACAGTCATTATTTAATACATAAAGGGCAAAAACTCAGATTTGCCACATGCGATTTTAGTAATAATCAAACTAGACCTAAATTTTATATGAATAAATATTTTCAGCATGTTTGGTGAATATCTGATAAAAGCTGTTTGTTTTAGAGTGCAAAAATGACTGAAAAAGTCATTTTTTATTAATTAACAGGCAATAACTCAAAAATACCTTATGCGATTTTAGTAGTAATCGAAGTAAACCTTGATTTTATATCAATAAACATTTTCAGCAAGTTTGTGAACGATCGGATAAAAATTAGTTGAGTTAGAGAGCGGACAAAAAAGTGTGATAGTCTAACTGACTGATGGATAGACGGGCGGAGATAGATACGGTTGCCCCCAGTGAAGTTGTATCAAGCTGTATCACGTGGAAATGTTTATGTCAGACGTTCTATTTTCGGTTTGTTATGATTTTAAATCGCCCTTTTTTGTGATTTAGGTCCGTCTTCATCATTTCATAGATCAGTTTGGCCCATAAGAATGTTCAAACATTATTATTAACCGTTATCGTATTTCAGGCATTGAGAAAAGGTCTGAAAACACAATGGGACTTTAACTTCTTCGTCACATCATCAATTTTCTATCTTCCATATGCACTTCATTTGTTTTACCATAAACACTCAGCACAAGCAGCTGTACAACTTATACGATATTCTTTGAGCTGATGCCAGAATTAGCTGCCTGATAGTCGACTTTGATTTTAAGATAGTCATCTTGAAATTTCTTCAGTATGTCCTGATCCTTCAGTTTCAAGGTTTTGACTTAAGGTTGAAACTGACGGCGTACACCAGGGAAAATCAATACCAGAAAAGCTCATGCTATTTAGAAGGATGTGCTGGATTGCACATTCCTCTCCTGAGATGACCTCTGTTGAAAAATCTTTGAAAACTTGACAGAAAGTCTGAGGTTAATGGCTGTTGAGACCGTAGAGACATTCAGTGAACAAATGGTTCAAGCTTCACCGAACCTGAAAAAACTCTAAATGGCGAAGAGTTCTATATATCTGTAGTTGTAGCATGTGATGAATATATAATATATCAGTCTTATAAACAGTTCTGAAATATACAGTCCTTATGTAGCCAGAAGAAGTTTTTTACTTAATTTTCCCGTGAATTTGTGAACATAATTGTTCAATTGATGAATATCACGATTCAGATATCTAATCAGAAATGATGAACCATATAAATGATTTCAGCAAATTTCATGAAAAAAGGGAAGTACATGTAATAAATATATATATCATTCTTTGCAAACACTTAAGACTTTTATCAGGTGTTAATCAGATATAAAGTACAAATAGCCGTATACATACAATTTGCAAGGCAGGTGACACACTTTTGAAAATGTCATTAGACATTAAATAGAGCTTGAAAATTTGGCATTGGTAATGATAAGACCAATATTTATATTCTTGGTCTACATTATTTGCAATGTTTAAAGGCCATTGTTACATGATGCGGCTCGTTTTTAGAACAAACTTTAGATTTAGCTAGTTTTAATATGTGTTTAAATGCATGGTTCTTCGGGAGGATCTTATATCAATTTATGTGCGTACGTAGGGTAGGTGGGTAACAGATGCACCTTTATTTTAAATGAAACTATTGTTATACTGAGAAAAAAGGATAGAAAACTTGTGTTTCCTTTAAACAATAAATGTGTATCAAATTTCTTATCAGAACGGTTAAACAACCCTGTTGTTTTATCATTAAATTCACATGGGTAAAATAAATAGAATTGATTGCATTGGTTATTGTAGATGTATTGAAATAAAATGACTTTGGCTTCCTAGATTTTTCTAGACTTTTTTGTGTTACATCACAACACAAAAAGCATTCAGAAAACACTTATTTCATTTCTGTTGCAATTTGTTTGAGGTTAAGCCCTTTTTTGCCAAAATATTGACTGGACTATATAGATCAAACACCTCTGTAACGAGTAGTCAGGCTATGAATTTTCTACCGGGTGTGCCCGAAATGACACACAGCATCAATTTTTGAGGTGCCCGCCGTACGCATGCCAAATAACCTGATTTCAATGACTTCCAGAAAGCCGTGGCATCTTAGTTTTGAAACGCAAATGTTTAAAATTTGTTTTTCGGTGTTTGGACATAGACTTTATGTGTATGGCAGTAAGTTTACTCGCCGTCAGTGTTAGATACTGGAAGAGAAACGTATGCTACGTCGTGCGCGGTACAACTGAGCAAAAGTGTGGCCCTGTGTACTCTTAATCGATAAACCCATTATAATTTTTTTATGAAACGTCACTAAAACATCGCTTAAGGTACTTCGTATGTGCGCTTAGTTTCCATACAATGTGTTATGAAACTTTTCATGAAGAATGATAATAGCCTAAGAAACAATGTTTGTAAATATAAGCAAAATTTATAGTGTGGTTTGTCTTTAAGGTCTCTTTTTCTGACAAAAACCTTGAATTTTGATGATTTTATTTTTCTCAAAAATGAATAAAGCTAATGAATATAAGTCTCGCCCAATGAGTAGTCCACAACAGTCATTACAAGAAAAGTTAAAAACATTTTGAATAAAGGTGTTCAGAAAGATGTTATCAGCTTTTTAAATTTTGCAAAATGCTAAAAAATTGAATTACAAAAAACTGACTCATTCAATGTATATTTGTTTTCATTTTATTTAAATATATGGTTGATGAACTAGTCATTCTGAAAAAATCAGAAAATATTACTGTAAGGATTTGTTGTAATAACATATTTTCTTATTAAAATGTGGGATATTTGTTGTTAAGATACAGTTACCTACCTTAGAATTAAAACTTTGTGATTAAAATGCATTATTATTTATTCATGGACTTGCATACAAGGTTTATTATATTGTTTTAACATAATTATAATTGGCAATATCGATCTTGAAAAGGTTAGCGTATTGATAAACTTCAATGTGTGGCTTTATATTTCGATCAAATAGTGTACATGTATACCGATTTAATTGACTTGTAAGTCATTAAACTAAAACGTACAGGTAAGTGGACATATAATTGGACCGTAAACATCACTAGTTCTACTCAACGAAGACTAAACATAACATGTCCCTTGATTACTGCGTTATTGATTGACAAGTCAATAAATCGGACACTTAAAATTGTTTTTGTTTTTTTAGATCGGATGAGTCTCGAACCTATGACCTTTAGATTGCTAGTCAATCACTATACTGACTGCACTATGAAGGATTATACCCAATCGTATCAACATTTACTTTATATTAATTTTCTAGTATAAGTACGTACGAAAAAAGTCTATGTCGTCAAGACGCATATCCGCTCGCCCGCAAGACCGACTTCCGTGAGCGAAAGGCCTTAAACCGGCAGTACAAATTTCTTTTTCGTTAGGTACATGCATATTTAACGCGTGATTAACGTAGAATGAAAGCTTAATGTCGCAGATTTCTGGTATATATAACAATATTTGGCATTACGTTATTTAACAACCAGCGTTTTATTGTTGAAATTGAGCAACAAGTGGGCGTAAAACCGGTTCAACATAGCCGTTGGCATTTAAATTTTAGCGAATTATAATAAGATATGTTTTTCTACCACCAAACAGACCTTCCCAGATCATTTCCCTTCATTAACCTCAGTTACAATACTTGACAAATCTGTGATTTTTACTTTCCATGCCTATGTTATTCATGCGTTAAACAATGTTCTGATACTAATCCAATTTCAATAACTAGTAAAACATAACGTAGCCACCAATTTTCGCACAAGTTGATACCAATTTTGCCTGTAATTTGTTTCAATAATATGATGATTTATTTTCGTTATGACTAAGCGCACTTACCTTTTCGTTTGAGGATCCGGTTTATTATTATAATATACATACACTTAGTTCAATAAAACAATTCACCAGCCAAACTTACAAACAATTAGATTGAAATCTAGAAAGCTGTTGCGATTAACAGACATGTAGAACATGCAATCATTTTCCATTCAGGGTCAAGAGAGGTTTTTAGTTAGAATATGGGGTGCTTAAGTGGATAAGGCAATATTATTGAACGTGTTGAGTTCAACAAAGTGTATTATATACCTGTTTATCCATGTAACGCAACACTTCACACGCACCATAGTTGTCACTCCTAGCTGCAAAATCGGTAATAATTATTCAGTTGTAAGCAAAATAGGTAGTGCCCCTTATAAGATCGGGTCAATATCGGTACTTTGCGTGCAGTCATCGAAACTTCTCCTCACCTGACGTGTTAACATATTGAATAAGTAATCATTATTTCCCATGCAAATGAGAATTAAAGCTTATTATTTTATTCCATAAAACAAAGTTGGGAACTGTTTTAGCTGTATATAGGTGTGCACTTTGTTGTTTCAGTGACTTCAAGTATTTTATATGGGTATGCAAACTTAATATATTATGTACCTATGCTAATTTATAAAATGTGTAATTTAACTGCTTATTTATGAAATACAAACAGATAACCAGTTACCGGTGTGATGCAGGACGATAATGCAGCTCAACACGATTTTGGCGGAAAAAGCAGATCTGACTTGCATTTTTTGCGTGAGTCTGATCGGCTGTTCCCGCGAGAAATAGCTAGAGCTGAATACAACGCACTGTAGCGCATCGCCAAACTGTCATTTATTTATTATATAACTTTAACATACACAACCAACAATTAGCTAGTTGTATAAATCATTTCATATTTAGAAACATAGCTATTTGAAGCAGAACAAACCTTCTTTTACGCCACAAAGAATAACGCGGAACTTAAACATGTACGTGTCACTGACGTCATGCTTATCAAAATCGACATCAAAGTAAACTCAAAACAGTAAAATAACTGGAGTAAGATACAGACTATTGTATCTTACAAGAAAAAGACACGCGGAAACGCTCGATTTCACGATAAGGCATATCATAAGTGCAAAGCTATATCTGAGCAATTAATATAAGCGGTCACTTACCCACGGGACAGAGGTATTTGATACCATCGTCTGAAAATATCAAACACAATATATTACAAATATACTTAGTGATCGGTTCACATAGGTTCAGTGACGATAAATGCCATACAACGCACACTTAGACCTGTTAATAATTTCGCATATTATATAATCTATCTACCAATCACTGAACAAAGATGGATCAACTGGCCCTTAAAAGAGTAAAGATCCGAAGTAGAGGAAGCGTGGCCATGGTCTACAGTTTTGTAAAGTTTCTGCAGTACAACAAAACCTCTCTAATTGCTTTCTAATTTTACTGTAACCTTGCTTTAAGCTGTCAAATGTCTTTATACAATAAATTAAGTTTCGTTTTCGTGCGTGATGGGGACGTTTCACTGTTATTTACAAACGCTTGCTGTTTTTTAGTGTTGACCCATTTATACCAAGTGGATACTTCCATGTTTATATATTTGATAAGTCCATTTTTTATCAAAGGGATGCTTGGTCAAAATTTTCATATTCGTTTTGTTTTATATTGAAATTCCTATCAGCAAACAGTGTAGACTCATAATGCGGCGTCTGATTAAAGTCTACACTGTTTGCCTATGTACCATAAATGGGATCGTGGGCACAAATGGGTTAGACTTGGGATGTTGGTGAGTTGCTTTGATGTTGGATACTGCTAGTAGTGTTTTAATTGACTGAAAACTACACGCAATTATAGTTTTACAATATAATATATCTTTCATTCTTATAAAAAAAAACTTTTAACTCTGACATGTACTTAAAATCGACAAGTAAATGTGAATAATTTCATACAGAATATTACCATTTAAATTTTGCTGATTTTATAAGTTCAGTAAAATTCGCTTAAAACTAAATTGGAGAAAATAAGCAAACTACATTTCTTAGCAGACAATATTGCAGCTATGAATATGTTGAACAAAATTGTTTTGTTTGAATGTCAGCGATAAGCGCTGTTATAAGGAGCGGATCGTTGTTAGGAGGGCCGTTGTGGGGAGGGAGCTCTGTATGCGTTTATCATAGAAGAGAATAAAAATTGTTTTGTTATATCCAATTCCGCTACTTGCAAGCTTCACTGTATAGTCCTTATTTATTCATATTAAAATGTTTGCATGTCAAAGGTCAAAGGCACTTACCACCATTTAAACCCCGTTTAATAATATATCTTTAACACTGTTAACGAGCTTAAACGGATAATACTTACAATACTTTTGGAAAAGTACTTCTGAAAGAAACAAATACATAGTATGTATATTATATAAGTGGGATCGGCGCCGATGTTGATTCAAGTAAAATATAAAGTTGTTACAACATATAATTGTAATGTATAAAAATACTGACCCAGATTAAGGTTGTAAATAGAATGAAAGATTAATGCAGTAGTGATGTTATTTTTTCTCTCAAATAAACACATCAATGCGTACAAAGTAATGTCCATTGCAAACAGTTTGGGGTCCAATCAGACGCCACATATCCCGGCTTATGACCAGATAACATAGTGCTTGCCGTTTAGATTGTATATAATCTTTAACATTTGTGAAATATAGTCATATTCAATATTTTACAGAAATTCGTTTGAGTTTAATTTCATTTGCAATTTCGTTCGTGCAATAACTATTGTAGTCGGGCTATGATAGTGAATGGGTTAATCTTTGTCCGTGGATGTATTAAGTTCACGTATCAACGTTCCGTTTCACAAGACTACGCTATTAAGAGACTAAAATCCAAATGATGTATTTGTAAAAAAGTAGCACTGCGACTCCGCTTCACCCATTGGTTTAAACTGACACCTTTAAAGGGTCTGAACCGGTATTGCGGCTACCTACGCGCCATATGTCAGCAATGCTCAATATACATGTAGTATGCAAAATGTCTCAATGATCAGGGTAGCGAATGTAAAGTCGGTCTTACGGTCATTCGGACTGAACTTCGACTATAACTTGGTACATTTTACCTAAACTAAAACCTAGAAAACAGATGATGGACAAAAGAGGAGATTTCTGTTCTACATTCACCTTGCTTTAAGAAGTAATCTACCGTAAACACCTTGTAATGAACAGAATTTTTGTGTTTAACTGTAAATGGTAAAGGATAACACAAATTTATACTTACTTTCAGTCGAATTTGTAGCATTATCTTTAGTAGTAGAATCAAGATGAAAGTGAGTACCGACTGCAACGATACAAAAACAAACCAGTGTCGACGTTAAACCTTTAGATATATTCGAATAGACTATGTAGTCCTATCAATGCCTTAACTCTTCAACGCAGACCACTATTACTGGCACGGAGCTTGGATCCTAGTCCGAGGCGCCGAATAACGCCATGTCTTATTAGGGTTGAAACTATCTGTCTCGTTATTGATCTTTCTACTTTCAAATTATCTAGACATGTAGATGAGAAACCGTATATACAATCAGACGGAAAATTAAAAACAGACGAATTTATGACAATAACGCACGTACATGTATTAAACGAAATCAAAACGCTATCGCCAATCCTAAAAAAACTGTAAAACATAACTGTAAATTATTGACTTTTTAATATAACTTAAACTTTAACGTTATTTGGCATGTGTGCAGACACAGATACACACGGTGGCTGGACCGCTTCAACATGTGATATAATATGTTACCGTTCCGTATACATAAAATCGTTAGTTGAGAAAATTACATATTACTGAATAAAACAGATTTAACATTATGTCTATCTGTCTTTATGTACTATGAATTGTATAATGTGATATATAATATGGAATTGTAATGTTATGCAATGTAATATAATGCAATGTTATGTTATGCTATGTAATGTGACGTAATGTAATGCAATGTTATGCTATGTAATGCAATTTAAAGTAATGCAATGTAATGTAATGAAAACCAATATAATGTTATGCGTTTCAATGTTATGCATTTCCATGAGGTGCGATGAAATGTCATGTAATACAATGCAATGTAATATAATGCAATTGTAATGCAATATAACGTAGTGTTACGAATTGCAATCTAATATAATGTAATTTAAATTAAATGTATCGCAATACAATGCAATGCAATGGAGTGAAGTGTAATCCAATCAAATGCAATGCAATCAAATATATATCAATGCAATGCAAAGAGATGCGATGAAATGTTATTCAATACAATGCAATTTTAATGCAATGCAATGTGATCGTTTGTAAAGTATTTTATCCAATGCAATGCAATGTAAGATGATGAAATGTAAAGCAATGCATTGCAATGTGATGTAATGTGATGTTCAGTCAAGAAATGTAATGTACGAGTGTACACATGAATACATATATGCATGCATGCATGAATTAATTCAATGCAATAAGATGTGATGAAATGTTATGCAATACGATGCAATTTTAATGCAATGCAATGTGATCTTATGTAAAGTAGTGTTATCCAATGCAATGCAATATTATATGATTAAATGTAAAGCAATGCATTTTAATGTGATGTGATGTGATGTGATGTTTAGAAATGTCATGTGTATACATGTGTATGCATCTATGCATGCTTGAATGAATTAATGCATGTGTGTTTATCGGTCGTTCCTGTCTGTGTTTGTGTTTGACACTCTGTCTTTATCCCTGTCTATATATAGTGGAATAGAAGTTAGTTTTTCGAAATAAACGCGTATTTATATGCTTTTATATTCATTACAAACAGCTGTGGGTAAAGTACAGACGCCGGGAAATTCGACCTCTGATCAGGCACAAACTGTTTGCCATTCGGATAAAATATTAATTGAAAATATTTACGACAACCTTTCGGTTTTCGCACTTTGTACATCGCTTCGTTTAATGGTGGGAATAAATAACGTCTTCCCCATTGCATTTACTCCATTGTGTAGTAATGAGTGTTCATGAGGGACAGAGAACATAGCCTCAAACTCAGAAGTCTTTCACAAGGTACAACTATGTTTTACACTTACCCGATATTGTATTATTGCCTGTTCCAGCAGTTACGTGTACCATGACTAAAATATTGAAGAATGACATTTTAAAAGTATTAATTGAATACCATTTAATAATACCTAGACGTTTAAATGGACTATTCGAATTTCCAACTTCATGAAAGTTTTGTCCTTTGTTTAAGGATGTGTATTACATAAGTTTGCAAAGTGAATAACAATGTTGACCATGTTGACCCTGATTAGAGCTCTCCTGTTAGCATTCTCCTTTTAGAGTCAACAATATTTGCTCCCGACAAAGATACACGTCAAGGGTACGCTTTTTGTTAACGACCATTTTAACACGCCATGTGAACTGGTTATACAAAAAGACCAAAGAACAAGTCCAACGTAAAAAATCTAACTCTAAAGTGTGATTAAAACCAAATGTTATAAACTCTTTAAAGTAGTCCATTTATACAAGCCAAAATTGAACAAAAATACGATTCGACACAGTTCCTTCAATGAAGCTATATTACGTAATGTGTTCTATATCTTAGCAAATTGTAGGACCTCTATTAAAACAGGCTAAAATAAAAGCAGTCTGCATCTTAAGGAACGTTCTAGTTTACTTGTAACCTACTTTAATACGTCAAATATATTCAAAACAAAGAAAGAAACAATGTTTCGTTTTGACCTTGTTATGATCTGCGGGCGGACAAAGGTCATTTAAAATCCGCAATGTTTGTTTTTCTAAAAATTATACTAGCAACTTTAAGCCCCTCTGCTACTTGTGTAACTTAATAATTTTATTTATTGTTTGATGATGTTATATAATGATATCATAATTTTGCATCTTATTATGGCATTTATGTTTACTAACAAAGAAAATCAGTATACAGTAAATATACATGGTACCTGAAGAGTTGTCCCTGCACACTAAAATGTTAGTGTTATATTGTTTAAAGAAGTGATGCCAAGAGGTGAAATTGACAGCCTCTTTGGGCTTAATTATTCTTCTGTGTACCAAGTTTTGAAAAGGGTTTTAAGTTTATGATCAGTAGAACACAGGCCAAAACCAAAACAAATGTCGGACAGACAGTCCAACACTTTGCTCAGGATTGTAAGTAAGGACTGTTAAACATTCCAAGAATAACATTAGAATGCATCTGCCCTACAGGGGAAGATATATGAGAATAAACGTGGTTTAAGACTATTAGAAGGGTACGTTGTTATAGAATAAACTAGTGTCGTAGCAAATTACGATGACCAGCAAATGAGCAGTGGTATAAGGTTATTCTCATTGATGGAGGGTTTGCGATTGTGAGTCGTGATGAGGACCTGTTCATTTGCTGGTTATTTTAATAACGTGCAAACACGTTTGACATTAACTTATATACATGTACTTACAAAGGGAGAAAGACAAATGATTGCATTTAAAATCGCACTGTTTCACATAAGTATTACACCTTTTTATTTTAGATGAATAATGCGTTTACTCTAACAGGATCCAAGACAATAATTCACTGAAAATTCATGGTTTAGTTTTTAATGTGCATTTATTAGAGAAGACAATAAAAGCATTTCTACCAGTTTATTTACAAAATTAAACAATTAGTACCTCTTTTGACACACCTATTATTCTAAGCTAGGGATAGTCCCTCTTTATATAATTCTTTAGAATACATGGATACACAGGAAAACATAATGTCCCCCACTAAACTTGTACCTGTTATGAGTACAATACTTACTTTCGTCCCCGTCATAAGTGTGGTTCAAAGGTTCTGACCCTTCATGAGTCAGTGTTTTTAAACCTTTTGCTGAAATGGTAAAGAATATGTCGCGTCTATTACAGCTGCGTGAATAAATTGTCCGATTTTTCTGACATGACTGAGTTATTGTTTAGAACAGAATAGTTTATAATTGTAAATAGGTAAGAAAGGTAACATAGAAAAGATATTCGTACATTGTTCTACTTGATATAAGCATGATACTCGTACCGCCCGAGACCGATGCGCTAACTTTAATGATATCCTATTCTTTTCCAATAAATGCATTTACGCTGAAACTATTATTTCAATTGCAAACATTTTGGAGCAAGATCAGGCTCCAACCTGTTTTCCACTCAAATTAAAAAGATGGACATTTTTAAAAGTAAATTTATAAAGTTTAGTGAATTGCGTTTGCGTTTAAACAGGAAACAATGATAACTTCTCTACTGTACATTGCGCACAATGGAATCAGTATCCGTATCTCTTTCTGGCTGTAGGGAAATAATCGACTAAGATACACATTCCTATAAAAAAGTTTGATCGTTCCAATCTAAAACAAAACTCGACCAAGTCAGAAGAAAACAATAGTATCTGTAATGCATATCTATCTATGTATTCTGCCTCACACCCTCACGGGTAATTTCGGGCATATACCAGCAAGCACACACGCTCTTTGCAATAACAAGGCGTGGAAAGGTAAATAACGCAAATTGTGCTCGTATATATATTGTACATCGATCGCTCATCGTTGCAACACTTCGCTTCTTTGTAATTATCATCGTCATCTATATTCATGAAAGCTGAAACCAAACGATGAGACAAATAAACAATCTTATTCTACTCTCTCCATCCCTTTCTTTTCCGTCTCTGCACGTATGTTTTCAGGACTCCTAGACCCTAATACTAAGATAAAACATATATTTTATAATGGGACAAAATTAACTCGTTTAAGACTCAGGAAGATTCGTCGCCAACTTCACCGACGAGCTTTTTGACGAGTTTACGATACGTCGATTAATCATAAAATTCACCGAGTACAGTCAATCATCTGACTACCGAAATCTTTCGGACATGAGACTATATTTGGTTAAGGTTCCTAGTCAAGGAGGTTTATATACCGTTGAAATAATTGTAATTTACAGGTGACCAAGACATATCACTGTAGGACACACCTAATGAAGATTATCCTTCAGGGATTCCATGTTTTACATTGTCTTGCATTAAACAGCGATCTGTTTTACCAATTAGGTTAACCTCTTCGTTAAAGGCCTAAGGAAATTAGTTTTGGGACCAAACTCTTAGAAATATTCGGTTAAGGGAAGTATAGCAATCGGATATTACATCATTGAAATCCATGTATAAGTCGGAATTGACTGGATAGTTTTGATGCGTTATGTATACTACTTACACATTGCTCGCCCAACCTGGTCATTCTATCTTTCTTTATAAAGATATATGACTCGTCGTCGACGTCCTCTAAGCTCTAGAAAAGCTCAAACCAAACAATAAGACTCATTAAAAACATATCGTCTTACCCTCAAAGCCCCTGTTCGCTACCGACTCTATTTGGATTTCTTGACTGTTACCCAAACTATATAAAATGTATTGGCAAGGTTGTTTAGCCTGATCAAACGCCGAGGTACTAGGTGTCTGATAAGGATTAAATAGTTGGCATTCAGTTTGATTATCCGTAAGTCAAATTGCCTAAAATAAAAGTTTGAGGTATAGTAGCATACGATAGTTTACAAGTAGATGCTATGTTGGTTATAAGGCATTCCAAAGTTCACTCGGACATATGGAAAGATTTTGAACTACTGCACATCAACAAAGGCCCGATTTACTAAACTACTTACGTAAACTTTTTTAAGCGCGTCCTCTGATTTTGGCTATTTGCTGTTTTAGCAAGTGATAATAAAAAATATAAATCAAAATTTAAAATTTTGACTTACGCAAATAAAGTGCGTAAGTTGTTTAGTAAAACGGGCCCCAATAGCAAAAACAAATTAAAATTACACTGACTGATTTTTTTTTATCTGTTCTATGATCATCTTTATGAAAGTTAACAAAATATGTCTCAAATGGAACAGAAGTAATTAATACAGATTTATACCATTTAATAGGGGAACTGCATTTTTTCCTCCTTATATTTGTGGACACACTGAAGTGCATTGCTTACAGTTTAGAACCAGCTCATTGACCTTGTATATCATTATTCGGCGTTTGCACAGACTCCAAGGAAATGTTTATCTCTTTTCGTCTGTTAGTGCATGACGTGTTGTTTCTTAATAACAATGAAACATAAAGTCAGGAAGTACCAGGCTATATAGGAAAACACAATACAAATTATTGTACAGTTTTTGCACTACATTTACTATATACTTACCAGATTCAAACAATATACACAGAGTCAATGCAGTGAAACAAACTTTGAAATTCATGGTTACTGAAAAAACAAACATTTTTGTATTATAAATGGATCTTCGTTTGAGAAACGACTGATTGTTTTTGAAACTATAACGCTTTAACCCATTCACTGCCTTACCCCGAGCACAACAGTTTTTTTGCAAACAGTTTGGATCCTGATCAGACGCCGCGTTACGCGGCGTCTGATCAGGATCCAAACTGTTTGACATTCATTTCAATTTTTCTTCATTCGAAATGGCAAAAAATAAAATGTAAGAAATAAAAGCAGACGACAATTGTTTAAACTTGATCACGTCACGGCAGTGAAGGTGTTAACGATATGGCACATCGATCAATCAAAACATATTTTGTGCTTTATTTCCAATTTTAGAAATGTGCGTCTAACTAAATCACTACCAAAAGGCGGCCTTCTTAAAATTCATCTTTTAGTATGCTACATTTAGATTTAGACATTTGACAGAAAATATGTTTTCTTGTCTGTATGTAACATCGATTGTTTTAAAGGGGGTTAATCCAGTCAGGTTTGTTTTCTTCTTATTTAATGTGCCGAATTCTCTCCCTTGTATTGACCGTTATGTTAAATGTTAAAACGCCAGTGGTAGATTGGTACATGTAATCATCATGTTTATTGTCAGTCTATGAAGATGGACATCTGGAAAGGGATTTGGAATGTATGTGAGTTGGCTACCTTTTTCACATTTAGGTTATTTATATGGTTTTAATATCAAGCAGTGTTAAATGATTACTGTCTAAATTGTATTTTATTAATTACCACAGTTTAAGGGTCCGTTTCAATTGTATAATCCTCCTTTTCAGCCAAAAAAGTTCTTGGCGATTTGGTTATATGTAAGTTGCAGACAGGCTGGAGCGTGATCAGACTCCGAGGTACTCAATGTCTAGTCTTGCTCTTAACTGTTTGCGGTGGGTAGAATTGTTTAGAACAAATTGTAGTTTGGAAAGAATAACACCCTTTACCTTCACATCAAACACTGGAAACTTACTAGAATAACAAAACGTTCGTTTTCTCTTTGTGCCGAAAACGAAAACCTCAAAATTATTATACATCTTAAAAGTACCCAGAGTCTATATCAGGACGGGATACATGCGCTCAAAGGATTTGTTTTAAGATTCAGGGGCTCGTCTTACGAAAGTTCGTACGACATAATCGGCCGCAAGCCTAAACATTAAAATTCATGTAATTTCTTATTTCTCCATCTTATCCGGTCTTGTGAAATCACTTTGAATTGTTTTGAAAGGATGATGATGTCACAAAAAGAATAAGATGAAGAAAAATATAATGTTTGAGAATTTTATAATCTGACTTATGACAATATTTTTCGTACAACGTTTCATAAGACGGGCTCCAGGAGAAATCCCCCAAAAGGCGTGTTTTCATAAAAGTGAACAAAACCAACATAATTTCCTTACAACTGTCATATGTTATACTGGCTCACCAATATTCCCATGCAAACAAGATTAAATAGGAAATACGCCTACTTAATTCTAAGGGAGTGTTCGGCATTACAGTTGTTCTTCATTAGACTATCGTCTTGCACAGTTGACTGCAAATCGAATGACGTCTTGCGTTTTGGTATAATCTAATCCTGGATTCAGCGTATGGGGGACCTTCTCGGAAGTCACAAATAAAAACATATGTTTTGAAAACAGATCGAGAACGAAAGACAATTTGACAATTCAATTATCATGATAAACAGATCGCCAGCGTCAAATAATTCTTTTTTAAAGTATCTCAGTTTTAGAAAGTATTCCTTTTCAAAAGATGTAACCTCAATTCAAGTGTTGAATTGTTTAAATACTGAGTATACACCTCGTTAGTCGGCACGCGATCTCGTTCCCATTTTTTTACATTTATTAAATACAAATATACGTAATTAGTATTATAGTGGGTTATATACTAGAGCTGTAGCAGATACTTCAGTATTTTTGTATACGTCATTTATCTTTCAATTCTTTAAAACATATCATGGATAACAATTTTACAAGAGGATGAGCTCTGTTTGTATTAAATAATGATGTCGGAGTCAGTTGCTGAAACAAATATGTCAGATGAGGCTTCAACCAGTTTGCCACTCCAGTTATTAAGATGCAACGACACCCTATGGTAGAAACAGATTGTGTGTGACATTTGGAGGGAGTCGTTATAGGGAGGAAAATGTGTATACATTTGCAAACAGCTTGACTCAAGATAAGTTGCCGCGTAACGCGTCGTCTAATCTGGAATCCATATGTTTGTCACTCGTCATTATATTTATTCTACCAAAATGTCCATTTTATGTAACTTTGAGACAACAGTAGACGACATATTTAAGCAGACGGTATATTGCAGCTATGAAAAGGTTTAACATATATGTCTTGTTTTGGGAACAGCGACAATGGGTCGTTGTAAGGAGGGAGTCGTTGTTGGTAGGCCGTTGTAGAAAGGGAGCACTGTTATACATGTTCAAACATTGCACACGGCGAATATCCTGATCAGACCGCGCCTTTCAAACACGTCGCCTGACGGAGATCTTAACGATTTGCATTGTCTACTTCAACTTTTGTATATCGGTGTGCAAAATCAAAATGTTTTACACCTACATCTTAAGTCAACATGTCTAATAATGGAAGGGCAACTAAAAAAGACGATTCCCATAGAAGCTAACTGAAATTGATAATTTAAGTCATGAATAAAGAAGAGATGAAGATGCAAATTAGATTGACTACAAACCGTCTAAATGCCCAGTCCGTTTTATCCTCTGTATCGCCGTGTTCCTTTTCTGGCACAGCTATGTATGTTTAGACAACACAACTCAATATATTCATGTAATAGCACATGTTTGTGTAACAATGCCTTTGTCATCCTTAAACCTTTTCACTACTAGTAAATTAATCAAAACATGCATTCTGCTTGTAATTAATTGCAGATTGCATTTTGCTGTTTGCTTTTGACTAAAGAATCATCCACACGAGTGTCAATCTTGATCAGTAACTGAGAAGCATCGCGACTGACAATGATCCAAACTGTTCGTAAATAGCATTCTACCTGATCTAAAACATTCACCTTCACCATCAACCTCAACATTTTGGTTGTTTAGGCACCAGCGATGACGCGGCATTTCTTCTCCATTTCTCTCGGTCTGCAAGTATCCTTTACGACTCAGCAAAGTCCAGGCCCGTCCACTGTTTGATGTTGTCTTCCCACTGTTTGCTAGGTCTGCCTTGTTTACGCCCGCCCGCCACTATTCCTTGTAAGATTGGTTTGCCAGTCCAGCTCTTCGTGTTACATGCTCTTACAAGCTTAGTTTTCTTCTTCTTCTGTTTATAGTTAATATATATCTATATAAGGGTATTTTGCTTGAGACAATCTCCTTCTGACATCGTCGCTAGTTATGTGGTCTCTATATGTTATTCCTAAAAGTCTCCGGTAACATCTTATTTTAACTGTACTAATTCTTCGCTCCATCTCTGTAGATAATTTACATGATTCCCAGGCATACAAGAAGCTATATCATTGCAAGGTATTATTAAATATCGAGAAAAGGTTACTCTCTTCAATACATTTTAATTAACTCCTTTTAATACCTATTGATATGCCAGCATTTTAAGTTCTGGTTCGATAACTAGTAATTCGGTATTTGGTAAGTATCCAAACTGCTTGACAATCTCATTGAATATCTTTAAGCACAAATGCCTGCTTTTTAAATTAAAAAACAAAAACAATACCAGGGTTTCCATTTTGCTCATAGTTGACCGGCCGAAAGCTTGAATACGATCTAAAACCCAACTTTATATATAAGCATTGAGTAATGTCATTATGTTGTAGCTGACAAAAAGTCTGGTCCAATTTTGATTATTGAGGTTTGAGTGTTGCAAAATGTAACAAAACAGCAAATCGTGCAGACCCTGATTTCGGAGCGCACTGATCTGTGTCACTTGTTTGGGACAAATAAATTGTTTGTAAAAGACGAGTAGGGTTCAATTAGTTTATTAATAGCTAGGTAAGGGGTTAACCCTATCACTAATATATTGTTCTTCAAGTTCAAATTAGGCGGTTAATAAAACCGACTGAAAGTAAAGCTAAACGTTTATGTTTGAGCCTTCCGCTTTATTTTCAGTCTGCTTTAAATATTAACATGTAATGAAACAATTGAAATTCAGTTTTCTATCAGTACATATATGTCGCATGAAATTATCTCCTCTGAGTAGCAGGGGCCGGTCTTACGAAACGTCGTATGACAAAAACGGTCGTAAGTCAAAACTTTAAAGTACCTCTTATTTCTCCACCTTATTCTGTCTTGTGGCATCTCTTTGGAATCGTCTTGAAAAGACGATTCCAAAGAGTTGTCACAAGACAGGATTGGATGGGAGAAATGATTAATAATTAGGAAGTTTAGAATATGACTTACAACAATATTTGTCGTACGACGTTTAGTAAGACGGTCCTCAGGTACTTGCGCCGAAAGGTACGTAGAATGAGAAAATGGTTAAACAATACCGCCTTTGTGTAGGTGTTTCTGTTGAATATAAAGCTTTGCGCACAAAGGACTGATATTGCATGCTACTAATTATAATAACTATAGTATTGTTTGGCTTATATTGTTTTCGTTGAATATGAAACTTGATGCACAAACACCTGTTATTGCACTACTCTTTGCTACTAATTATAGTACGATCTGTGTTAAACAGTCAATTGAAAGAATGTAGAATGAGAATATTTCAGAGAGCTTACAGCTTAATACAAAGACAACAGTAATGCGGAATGCTCCTTTAAGATATTTATGCATCGCGTTTGTCCTATTGAACAGATACCCGTATTAAGCTATGCACTTGCTTATTCATTGGATATACTCATGATAAAGATATGGCCTTACTATAAATATGACTGATCTGTTGTATACATGTCCAATTTCAGACAGAAAACGCTTCTTTGAAACCTTCTGCAGCTAACGCGTTTTGGCCGATGCATACTATAAAAAAAGACCAATGACTAGGATTCAAACTGTTTGGTCATCGTATCGAAACACAAAATATAATATACAATTTAGAAATACAAGCAGACGTCGAGTTAACATCAAACACTCCTTAAAGTGTAAAGGTTTGAAATATTGCAAACGCATTGTTACACAAACTGTAGAAGAGACAACCATTGACAAAGATAAAGCGAGAGGAGCATTTTGACAGTTTTTACTTAATCTTATTTTCATTTTCAACTCTTATTTCTATGACATAAATCCTTGATTTTAGTTGGCTAATTTTATACGTTTATACTTTTTTAACAATATTTATATATGTTTCATGTTCCATTAAATATTGGATAAATAAGGAAACTTTGGTCTAAGTGGAGTCATAGTTGATCCTGATCAGCCTCTAATTTACACATATTGTAGTGGTCATTGTAAATAGATAAGAATACCGTTTTCTAGATTTTCTCATTTCATAAGTATTTTATTATTTTCACACCTAAATAAATTAATCCAATTGGACCACGTGACAATACAAGAGAAGAAGTCACTTTTCTAGATTTTTTCATTGCATAAGTACATGTATATTATTTTTATTTCACAGCTAAATAAATTATTCCAATTGGACCACGTGACAATACATGAGAAACAAGTATTGTACTGAATTATAAAAATGCGATCACAGAAAGCTATAATTATATATATTTTTTAATTGAGTTGAGTCCCGAAAATAACTATGTTACTTCCCTTGAAAACATTTCAAATCTGCTACAACAAATTGCGAACTTATAGAAGGAAACAGAACTCAAACTGTTTTCAAATGACGAAAAGCAGGTTTTTTAAAGGAAAATGCAGTAAACAAATACAACTAAAACAAATACAACTGATATAAACACTATCTAACGGTCGGTAAAGAAAAAATTACCGGGCGAAAACGGACATATAAGGATAATCCACCTTCTCAATTAAACCAAATTATTACAATATTCTCTTTGAAATTCAGAAAAAGGGGGAACAATATAAACCTGAAAGCATCATTATAATTTTATTTTGTGAAATAATAAGAGGTTATTTAACAGTGTTGAGTACAATATTGAATTCAATTGGACACGTACACAGAATATATTATCCGTATTTGGACTCGACATTCACCTCGTCCAAATATAAATTATGGTTGCTGTGTACTAGTCCAATAAAAGTCAGTATTGCACTTAGAAAATTAAATAACCTCATAATAGTGATTATATTTTTAAACGATCTAACTGAAGCTCTACTGTACATATTGGCTAGTTCTGGTTTACTAAGCATCTTTGTGATTACTGTTTTAGTTTCTGAACGAAATAAATATACCGAGAATTTTAATCAATGATAATTTAGTCAAAATACTAATTCTGTTTTACTTATGTTTTATTGTTTTAAGTAACTGACAACCCGATGTATCCCTACTATGTACAACTCAACAATTCAGGATGAGTATGGTCTATCAGCACTTTATTTGTTTCAGTTGCTGTACTGATAGCAGGAATGCCAAGTGATGAGTTCATGATATACTCAAAATCGATAACATTACTTGTTGCTTTACTGTCCTCAGTCCCATGTCTTCTTCCGTGGAATGTTTCAACCTCTAGGCTCTTGGATAATTTCCTTGTTAGAGACCTCCATCTGTCGCGTTTGGACCCTTGTGATTATCTTTCCATGCATTATTGTTCTTGAAGTTGGTTGCTGTTTAGTTAGTATTTTGAAACCTGTTGAATTCCAGCGATGATTCCAATGAAAAGGAAAAATACATGTGTACATACTTTCTGTCGCTGAACTACATCATGAACCAAGGGAGAAAACTATGTATCTGTTCTATTTGTTTTCAGCTTGGAGTATCTCCCGTGACCCTTCCTATTCTGCTAAAATAACTACGCTTACTTTACAAATAAATAAGCCATATTATTTACTAAATGTCACATTAGTAATGATACAATGATGCATTAGTTAAACGTGTTTAACGTGTCTAGATATAAACATATAGCCATACAACATTGTTAATATCAGATTTGCAGAAATAGCTATGGATATTTACGTCATATGCTAACATACAGTTTAGAAGATTTGTATATAAACATGATATCGAGCGGTGCAAAACATTGAGCAATATTTTAACTCCTGTTACCTGATAGTTTTAGAAATTGGAAGACGGCTTAGCGACGTTTCAACTTTTAAGTAGAGGTATGTTTGATTTAAGGAAGATAGAGCTATTAAAAATCACATCATGAAAAACAAACTGATAACAAACACTTGCAGTATTAATATTAAAATAGAAATATTGAGTAAAATAGTTTTCTAACTGAAAATAATACTTAAAGTCATTACACAACTCAACATTTGAACTAAACACCAGTTATTTAAACTAACCATATGTTGTAAATGCAGATGCAATGTTCTCCTCTATATTCATTATTCTCCGAGTAAGAAAGGCGCTTGTAAAGATTTGGGTCAAATCTATAGCTATAAAGTTATATTTAAAAATGTGTTAATCGTTATCTTTTTACATTAAAAAATGAATTTGGAATTGTTATTGTTGTACGTCGCTTTAACAGTATTCCAGTCAAATAGCCATGATCAGCAAATTACAATTTGAATATTTTCAAGGTTTTTATAACCTTAGGCCATGAAACACTTGGATGATCTACATTTGAATAAGTGTTTGTGCTAAAGTTCAGCAATACGTGTTTGGCCGTTAAAACGAAACACACATGAAATAAATCTAAATAAGGAATATGGTAGCGTAAATTAAACATGTGCTGTAAATGCAGCTGCCATGTTCTCCTATTTATTCGTTACTTTGACGTCATAATCCGGGTAAGAAAAGCGCTTTTACAGAATTAGGTCAAATACATAATTATAGAGTTATACTGAAAAATCTGTTAATCGTTATCTTTTTACCAAGGTACATTAAAAATAGATTTGGATTTGCTATGCTTTTACGTCGCTTTAAAAGTATTCCAGTCAAATTGCCACGTTCAGCTTATTACAATTGGACTAATCGCAAGTGCTTTATAACCTTAGGCCATGAAACAATTTGGTAGATCTACATTTGAATAATTGTTTGTGCTACAGTTCAGCAGTTAGTGGTTGGCCGTTTAAACGAAACAAAATGCAATGAAACGTAACATTTGAAAAAAATAATAGCTTTTCGAAAAATGTAGACGAACATTTTCACTCTGACTGGCAAACAGTTTGTGGCCGGGGTCAAAGGTTATAAAGCGTTTGAGATGAGTCAAATTGTGCTCCCAAGCATTTATTACCAATCAAATGCTTGAGAAAGACTTTAGACTCAACTGAAAAGCTTTATAACCTTGGATCCAGAAGTCGAGTTACCTAGCCGAGAGTGAGTTACTGCCTTATTGTCGTCTGCTTTTTTTTGTTAAATTTGAATACTAAATAAAATGACAAAAGTAAATAACGAAATTAGGTCAACAGTTTGGATCGAAGTAGTTTTACGCGGGATAAGGCAGTGAAAGGGGTTAATTTCACAAATAAGTTTGTAATTTCCTCGTGTCAGCTTAAACTAGGACCAACAAGATACTGTCAGAAACAAGATCGGGGTGGAGGGTAAAACTTGTAGTGAATATACTTTTGTTTTGCAATCCATATATAACCAGAACAACCTATTGTCTATCAACGTAATAACACGGACTCATGCGTCAACACTACAACGGCAGTTTTATCCATGGTATCAAAATACTTTGCATCCCTTTCATTATCAAATTAACGTGCTATTTTTACTCCTACACTGCAATATTTTCGTCTGTGTCAATATCATTGTCTGCAATATCGTTTCAATTTTAGTTTAGATAAGATGCAGAATGAGTGATACATTTTCGAAACCATTGTCAAACAGTTTGAATCCTGATCAGACGCCGCGATACGCGGCGTCTGATTAAGATACAACCTGTTTGCAAAGGCGCCTTTTAGCGCCATTGACAGTAAAATGGTTAATGCTTTTTTGTTTTAATTTTATTGTTTCATTATGAAACTTCTATTGGTTTCAAACCTTTAGCAAATATTGTTGTTTTCGTAGGCAAAGTTTTCGTGCTTTGTTTTTTCTCCCTCTCTGTCGTACCATGAACCCATCAATATCTTACAGTTACTCGTGACTACAGACTAGTCACTTGAGTACAATTTGACCGTTGCCATAGTGGGTTATTTTTAGCACGGGCTTGAATATTTAATTCTTTCCCGTGTTACAAATAATCTTCTTGTCATAGAATTTTTGTTAGATGTTTTACATGTATTTACTTACTGTGTTGGCGGTCTTTTTGGTTGTAAGGTTGTGGAACAGGGTTTATGTTTTATGTACACTGTTCGTCGTTATAGGTGAATATAGGAGATAAGAGTGAGGTTTGGCGCCCCTGAACCCAGGTTTAACCCCCAGTGGTTGTTAATAATTAATTAATTTATAATTGATTATTGATTGCTACTGACCGTACCAAGGCGGGCTCCTATATTCACTTAGCTTTATGTTTGTCTTGCGTGTTGTTTTCTATTTAGTGTGTCTTTCGTATTTATTTGTCCTCTACAGGAATATTATATTTTAAGCTTATTTGTATAGGATGGTTTGTTAATAATGTTTTTAGGATGAAAATATCACCATATTGTAAAACTTTTTTTGTTGTAAAATAAAACTATTAGTTATATGCAAATATATTCTCTCATAGCGGTCATAATATAAAACAACGACAGGGAATATTTTTGTTCATGAACAATGAATTAAAGACTTAACCTCCTCGGATTTGTAAGCACAATGAGAGTATCTTATTAAAACAATTGCTTCGCTTGACTACCCGTTGACCAAAAGGAAAACAAATAGTTATTGTCTACTTGGTCAACGACATAGTTTATGCTTAATTAGCAATATCTGCTTTGTGCATTTTTCTTTTAAAATAGGCCTGTTAAACTCTACTCAAGCAATATTAGAAATAATTTGTTGGTGTCAATGACAATACAAAGAAATGTTTTTTGTAGTATATGAAATTGTTTTAACCCATTACCATATATTTTGCTATGATTATGTATCCCTTTCACTGTCAATGGCGCTAAAATCCGATGCGTATCGCAGCGTCCGATCAGGATCCACACGAAAGAAAAAACGTTTTCTCAAATGTATTTCAGACTGGTAGCCAACTCGTAATCGATGGCCAATGACGGCCATCGATTTCTTTGTTGAACTCATCGTTGATAACCATTCTTCTCGAAGTAAGGCAGTTAAAGGGTAATTTACAAAGTAAGTGTGTAATTTACCCGTGTCAGTCACAAAAGGACAAACAATGTATTGTCAGCAAAGGTATGGGTAGGGGGTAAAACTTGTGATGAATATATAATTATGGTTTTAGAAATCCGTATTTAAAAAGAGATCAAATACCATATTATCTATCAACTTAATAAGACGGACTCGTGCGTCAACACTACAAAGGCAGTAATTATAAATATTCCAAAAATACTTTTTACCCTTGTCATTGTCAAATTATCGTGAGAAATGTACCTCTTCATCGTCATATTGTCGTCTGCTTCAAAATTGTTGTCTGCAATATCGTTTCAATTGTAGAATTTAGGCAGTATGATCGAACAAATCTTGAAACGAGTGTCAAAGAGTGAAAGGCTTAATGACAGTTTTTGTTAATACAGTCGACTTCGATATCTCGAACTCGCTTAATCCGAACTATCCGATTTGTCGACACATGAATTGCATTAATATATACTCGATTAAGTCGCACATTCCCGTATTTCAAAGTTAAAACGTGGCTTTGCTACGTTTTAACTTTGAAATACGGGTATGTTGGACCTTACCGAGTTCGAAGTATCGAAGTTCAACTATAATATTTATATATATATATTGTTTCATTTTGAAAATTCGACTGGTCTCGAACCTTTGATAAAGTATACCATTTTTGTCTCGTAGGTAAAATAGTGACGGTATGTTATACTTTAGGTTTGTATATATGGGATGCTTTGCTATTGTTCTTTTTAAGATGAAAATATAACAAGATTGTAAAACTTATTTGGTTCCAAAAACAACTATTAAATATTTGCAAATATTACCACGTATTCGGCGACTATTCGCCCATAGGCGTCTTAATATTAAACAACGACCGGGACTATATTAGTTCATGAACAATGAAGATAAAGACTCAACCTCTACGGATTTGCAAACACAATGTGGTTAATTTATTTTACTCATTCACCCCTGAAATGTTTAATGGAAAATTCCAATTTCAAAAAAATTCTAGTTCATTTTGACAATTTAGGGTTGATTGTAACGTTATACTGTAATACGACAAACATTGTGGATCCTGATCGGAGCACTCTGATCAGGGTCTACACTGTATGCATGGGACAATTGTAATCCTCACATGTACAATGTTTATAAATGACGAGTATCCTCGTCGCTAGGGTTGAATGTCTTAACACATTGAATCCTAGCGACGAGTATACTCGTCATTAACAATTCATACATCTGTAAAGAGTAAACATGTTCTATGTAAACAGTGAATACCCTGATTAGAGGGCTCCTGACCAAGCCCTCTGATCAGGGTCTACACTGTTTGTTTATTTGTAAAATATTGTTACATCCACCCTTTTTATCCACCTAGATTTAATTGTAAACTAAAATTCTCCATGTAAAGTTTCAGGGGGGAAATTACAGGGGTGATGTGTTAAAAATTGGCTATCACTGAAAAATGTGAAAACAAAGAGAGTTTGCCTACTTTGGTCAAAAAGTATGATTTCTAGTTTTTCTAGTTAATTAGTGCTCATTCAGTATTTCTTTTGTATATGTTTTTTTTCTTTTAAATAGGGCAATTAAATTCTACTTAGTCGTCATTAAAAATAATTTGTTTGTGTCAAAGACGATACGAACAAAAAAAAAACAATTTCTCTTTGTGGCTTATAATTTAAATTGTTTTAACCCATGTCCTGGTATTTTGCCATTTTACTTTAACTCTTTCAAAATGTATTGTTAGGATTTTATCACTTTCCCCGCCATAATGTCGTCTACTTCTAAATTGTTGTCTACCCTATCATTTCAAAGTTAGATTTTAGGCAGTATATCTGACGTGATTTCAAAACAATTGACAAACAGTTTTGATCCTGATCAGACGCCGCTTAATGCGGCGTCTGATCAGGATCAACTCTGTTTGCAAATGCGCTTTATGAAGTCATCGAGAGCGAACGGGTTAACCCAGTTGTGCCTAGCGTTCCATAAATTGGGCATAGGCTAATAGTACAGACTTATATCAGACGCCGCATAATGCTGCATCTGCTGTGAGTCGGCACTGTTTGCTAACAGTAATGTCTATCAATAATAAAATGGAAATGAAAATTTAGATCAGGCATTCATTAAATGAAATATGGACTCGTCTAATATATAAGCATGGAATAATCCACTTGGCGTAAAAGCCGTTAAATTATGGTTTAAGCATTGTCCCATTTTCTGTTAAATAAGTTGTCTGTCATTCTGTGAGAAATTCTTTCCTTGTTTAAAAAACTTTTTACTGAAAACATATTGATATGAGTGTCAACCAATTTGGTTCCTGACAGACGCCGAATTAAATATGGATCTAAACTGGTTGCACTGAGTAACTGGGGCCCGTTTCATAAAACGTCGTGCAACAATTTTTTTCCTTAAGTCAGTTTATAAAAGTCTCAATTATTATTTATTCCCCTATCTAATCCTGTCTTGTGTCATCTTTTTGGAATCGTCTTGAAAGAAATGTATAAATAAAATGTATTTTAAAGTTTTGACTTACCACCGTTTTTGTCGAACTAAGATTTATGAAACGGGCCACAGTTGTCAAGTTTGGCAAAGGATTTGTCGGATATTTTTTATAAATAAAGGAGCTTACATGGGTGCTCATTAATTATCATTTTAATAATCTAATTGACTAAAATAATATGACGCGAGCCTCCGCGAGCGTTATATGTATTTAAGTAAACGAGTGTATTAAAAACGATAAATAATGAGCACGAATGTTAAATTCTATCACATTAACGTTTTAAAACCCTTTTAAGTCAAATGAATCCGCAGTCTGTAGCCTCTCTGCCATATGCATTTTCCGCCAAAACTTGATGTTGTTTACGGTAACGTCATGACAAATGACGTCATTTGGCATCCCGCGTCATGCAGCGCTTGTGGACAAACAGGTTCGGCCGGAGCTCAAAAATAATATTTCAATTTCATTTATTGAATGTCGTTATTACACTGCCAGTGTCTTTTACATCTATCCTAAAACATACTGTCATGTATGATAATCTATTCGCTATGTTAAAATCTAAATCCTTATAAAAAATACTGTCACTCTATATGATATTAATTTTTTCAGCGGAGCTGTCTGGTTTCTATTTGGACACACTTTCTTGTTGGCCACACATTTCAACCAATAATATTTGATCAGAAATTTAGAATTAAGAGCACCTGTTGAAACTGAATAGTCTGATTGGATAGTAGCAAGGGCTCCAGATAAGGGAATTATTTCAAAACTTAAAATCTTTATTTGTGCATTAAAACCTGTGGTGTCACTATACATTTGAATTGTCTCTTCGAGACAATCAAAATGAGTGGTAACACCATAGGGTTTGGTGCTGAAAGGAGTGTAAAAATGTGATTTGTTTAGTTTACTCCCTCTTATCTGGAGCCCTGTACACCTCTACGCTGGGCTGATGCAATTATGCTTCTACTTTAAGATATCAGATCTGAGATCTATTTATAGATATACAGAGGAAGCTAGGTGTTTTGTAAATGTTTATTACCAATTTGTTTTAATTGTTAACCTTTTGTACACATTTGCCATACATTAAAAGCAATATTATATATGAATGGCCTCAAGTGAGTTAAACACAATTTTGTTGTATCATCATTATTTACAAGAGTGAAGTACAGCAGACACTCTTGTATCTGTACATTTGTGTATGCTATAGTTTGTTTCAAGAAACTCTATGAATGAAGTTTGATATATAGAACAATAGATTAATGTGAGGATCTCCTACCAGTAGCTAGGATATGAGTTAAATTATTGTTTTGTTTTGCATTTCTGTACATGATAGTTTTGCATTTTAAATAAAAGTTACTGTTTCAATTGTATACTTGTATTTTTTGCTTTTCAATCCAAGATATTACAAATCTTTGAAAACGTCAATTTTGCACACCCATCTATATAGCCTTAGTTCAACCACTCATTCCGCTGAATATCTTTTTTAAAGATATTTCTTGTTTTTATAGTATAAACAATGTGACGTCGTAGACGTCGATGTCGTTTTCCGCGTTACGTACACGGTGGCGCTAAATTGATATTCACAATATAATTGATACAATACGAACGAGACGATTCCATACAAGGGTGAATAAGCTCGGTGTAATAAAATAAATTATTTTCTTATGCATATACGACAAAGTAACCATACATCGGGGTATCAGCACCTTTGGGTTCCATTTGACATATACAGTGTCCCCTCTCTACAACAACACCTAGTGAGAGACAAAGATTATGTGTTGTTCTGAGGGAGTTGTTATATTGAGAGAACTTATAACCCTAAGAGTGCTGAATATACATTGGTTTACAGTTGCAAACAGTTTGAACCTAGATCAGACGCCGCGTCACGCGGCCTCTGATCAGGGTTCAAACTGTTTATCACCCGTATTTAAGAATCTTCAGTCAAAATGTCCAATGCGTTACTTTGAGAAAATACAGCAGACGAAAATTTAAGAAGACGACTGCAGTAGTGAAAGCGTTAGACATATATGTCTTGTTTGGGAAACAGCGACAAGCGTTGTTGTTAGGAGGGAACCGTTGTTCAAAGAGCCGTTTTACGGAGAAAATACTGTATGGTTAGAAACTATTTGGAATGAAAGTTTGGTTTAACCCTTTTATGATCAAATTTATCGTGATATTTTACCCCTTCGCCGCAATATTGTCGTCTGCTTCAATATTGTTGTGTGCAATATCGTCTAAAAGTTAAATCAAAGGCGATATGAAGAAATTTCAAAACGAGTGTCAAACAGTTTGGATCCTGAACAGACGCCGCGTCATGCGGCGTCTGATCAGGATCAAAACTGTTTGCAAGCTGCTTTTGTCGTCATTCTAGAGAGAAAGCCTTAAGGATAGATAGGAATTTTGAAGCTTACTGATTCAAATAATTTGGGACCAAGATATGGGTTACTCAGACTCCCACTTTGATCGACACTACACTGTTTGGTGTTTTGATGATTGTTCTAAGGTAAATGAGAAATAAACACATTTTTGGAGTCGCTACAGACGACAAACTTTGCAGACGAAAACAGGATAGCGCGCTTTAATTAATCGAACATCTTTTTGTGTTGAAGTTTGCAATCTACGAATAGAAGAGGTTATTGTTTTAACTAAGTACTCCATAGATACGCTTCTTTACGTCTTTAATATATTCCTTCCCTGGAGAAATAGTTCCAATTTATACTGAATGCGCTAGATAAGATATACTAGCATTGTCGATAATTATTCTTGCAGATGATAGCTGAAAGCAAGCTGACAGTAAAGCAAAATGCGTCATAAGGAATGGTCTGCTTTACAGTTAAATGTCCCTATTACGACCACTAAATCAAAGGCTAAGTTATTGTATAAAAGACAGGTGACAGCTTATCGAGCTTTCTATTTTACTTTCACCTTGCTTTAAGCAGTATCCTGTTTTACAAGTGCGTAGTCGTAAAAGAAAGACTTTACTGTACTTTTAACATGATCTAAGTTGTAAATTGATTTCAAAATTAGAAATAGACTATGGGGGTAATTGGTTCAGATGAGGAAAAAATTCTTTTGTATTCGAGTTCCACATTCAAAAAATAAATAAATAGGCATATTCTATATGAAAGGCGGCACCTGCGTAGGTTTATTGTATTATACGACCTACTTTGTTAAATGACAAATGATTGGTTGAGTTGACTTGTCAATAGCTGCTTAATTTAAATAGATCTAGTGTTCTGTTTTTGGCAGATTCCTAACCAGGTCGACAATTAAAGCCATAAAGACTTACAGAAATACCTTTTATTTGGTGTTAATTTGACCATAGCAATAACCTAATTATTTCTTTTCTTTTTCTGTATAGATTTAGTCTTACAATGGATGTATAGATTTTGTAAGATACCTATATGATTTGCTTAAAACATGATAAAAGTAATACAGAAAGCTCAATGGAGATTTCTGTCTAAATGGTATCCTGTTTTAACCAGTTCACTCTCAACGACGCTTTAAATTGTGTTCGCAAACAGTTTGGGTCCTGATCAGACGCCGCGTAACGCGGCGTCTGATCAAAACCCAAACTGTTTGAAACTCTTATCGATACAACCTTAAATCTAACTTTAAAACGTGTCTTGCAGACAACACATAATGCAGCAGACGACAATAAAGCGGCGAAGGGGTAAAACTCTCCCGAATAATTTGATCATGACAGGGTTAACAACCGCTTGTTAATAATAATGCCTTGGTCTTTAGATGACTACATACGTCATTAAGGGACAGTGTTGGCTTTCCTTCACCCAGTGGAAAGAGAAAGGCCCACAGTAATTCAGCTGAAGACCTTTTAAAGATTGTTTACTCAGTTGAATAGGACAGTAGGACAGATCATTGATTTGTAAAGCATTTTTGAAACTAGGACATTAGCTGCGTAGATCGCCGACTAAATATAACAGAACTATTTGTATATTTGGAGTAAAATGTTATTTTTTTAAAAATTGAACTTTTACCCAGATTCAGTTCACCAGAGCTTTATAATGACTGATCAGTGAGCATATATATGTTTTCGTTATCCTCACCAAATTATCGCGCTTATGACTCAAAAACAGGCACTAATTGCAAAATGTTTTAAAACATTTGAGACACCGAGTAACATGGCACGTAAACTAAAATGCAATATTTTACATTTTAATGCATTTCGATTGCTCTACGTCTCGTCCCAGCTATAAAGAGTATACAGTAAAACATCTCTATTACGCCCACTAAGTAATGTTAATTATTAGCGTGTTTACGATAGGTGATCGCTTAAGGGGGGTTATTAAATATAGGCTTTTAAATATGATTTCACAACCTAAAACCTTTTTCTAAGGTGTTTTCGTGATTTCATAGTGTTTTCGCGAAAAAAAACACGGTTTGATCGCTTAAAGCAATGTGACAGTGAAACAGAAAGCTCCTTTAGGAGCTTTATGTTTCACTGTCACCTTGATTTAAGCTGCCAACTGTCAACTGTCTATCATGCAATAAATTAGCCTTCGTTTTAATGGTCGTAATAGTGAGATTTTACTGTACACTCACGGAAATTAAAAATTGTGCATGCACAATAACTGTTTTAATAATAGGAATAACAAAGACGATGTAAATTGACTTTGTTATCATGTTATCTTAATCACCATTCTAACATTTCATAAGATTATAAAGATTAAATAATGTGTGTTATCAATCATGATGGTACTGCCATGGTTTTTAGTCACTTAGGTTCAAAACTCATGCAACACAATTAATTGCGTGTGTGCTCCGTTTGCATCAACGCAAGAACGTCAGCTTCGTCGCATGAACCTCACTATTGTTGCGGAAACTGCTTAGGAATGGCATTTCTTATCCCAATAGTGTTCTATTGGCGAGAGGTCTGACGAGACTGTGGGTCAGTTCAAGACCTCGATGTTTTCTAATGTAGGAAAGCCGTGACAACACGTTCAGTGTGTGGACGAGCGTTGTCATGCTGTTGGACAATATAGCGTTTTTTTACGTCAGAAAAGTGCGTACAGCAGGGTGTCCTAGACGGATTCCAAATTGGCGTAATCTGTTCCACACTGTCCTCCGTCTGATTAGACGAAGTTGAAGACTAAAGACGATCACGTACATGCGTAACGCGAATATGCGTATCGTGATGACGCGATGCTACTTGCGGTATCCCTGGTCGCAGGCTTACGTGAGCGTTACTCTTTTGTTGATAACGTCTCCATAATGACGACATGATGTTACGATGAGAACCAAATCGGTGTTGCATTCCTGCTTCCAACATGCTGACTTCAAGTAAACGCGGGTTTTTAGCTGGACGTGGAATCACCGTCGTTGTTGATAAAATGTTTACTTGATTTTCCAAAACAATCAGTATGCATTGAAAATGTGTTGCATGTAAATGTACAGTACAAATGAGTGCACTGACCAATTTAATAATATGCCAAAATGGACAAACATCTATAAACACGCAAAATCCACGTGAATTTTATGAAAGTAGTAACCAATACATTCTTCACACATTATTCAGTCTTAAAATTGAATTTAGCACATAGTTACTATATAATTGATTTTCTAAGTTCAAACGCAGCGCGTAAAAAGTTTGCAAGTATCAAAATAGCACTTTCGTTCGAGTTTGACATTTGTTGGTTAAAGGTTTGTATATTTCGGTGCATTCCACAGTAATCCTGCAATATGTTTTGCCGCAGTGTTTCATATACCTGACATTCTAATAAGAAATGGAATTCTGTCTCAACAACATTTATATCCCGTTTCTGACATACTGGACAAAATCTCATCCATGTATCAATGTTTGTATATCTACATTTTTCTGTATATAAGTCATGATTAGAACATTAGAACTTTGCAAGACATCTTCTAAACTTGACAGGTATGTCAATACTTAAATATCGTTCTACATTAAGTAGTGACTTAAACCCTCTGTAGGTGTCTGCTTTAGTAGAATCAGTCAGATTTGAATTCCATTTTTGTATCGAGCAATCAACTATCCGTTGTCTAAAAGTATCAATAAACCACCATGGATCGCCTACTTCTTGTGATAACCAGACATGTCCAAATCCATTGGAATATAATAGATTACGCACCTGGGGCCCGTTTCATAAAACATCTTACGACTAATGTTGTCGTAAGTCAAATCTTTAAAATACATATTACTTCTTATTTCTCTATCTAATCCTGTCTTGTGACATCTTTTTGGAATCGTCTTTTCAAGACGATTCCAAAAAGATGTCACAAGACAGGATTAGATGGAGAAATAAATTATAATTGAGATTTTTATAATCTGACTTACGACAACATTTGTCGTACGAAGTTTTATGAAACGGGCCCCTGACTAGCCCAAGTAGTGTGACCTGACGCATTTAATCTGTATAACATGTTATAGCACTGTAAAGGATACACATGTTGATCAAGTTTAAGTAGGTTAACCTAGTACGTAATGCAATTAGTAAAATATGTAATACAAAGAGAAAGTCGACCACATTCACCACATACAAACATATCGGCTGTATTTTGAGGAAGCTGACAATATCTTTAACAGAAACTGAAGTGTACTTTTCCAATGTTGTCCACATATCGAAGACCCCATATTTGTGACTCATAACACAGAATAGGTTTAACCATGCTGTCAAACAGTTTTAGCATATCAACTGGGTCAAAATAGCCAAAGTTATTTTGGTAGATAAAAATACAAGAAGATATTTTTAGCGTCTGTTTTGATTAAATTCATGAGTTGTAGTCCAAATAAGCTTATGTGTCATATACACTTCAAATAGGATTACCTTTATAGAACCACTTTTCGTATGAACGAAGAACACCACCATTTCTAAAAACTATAATCTTGGTTTTATCTAAATTTATTTTCAGAATAAAGTCACAAAAAGTTGAGATCTTGTCTATTTGTTTTTGTAACCCTAATGCAGTTTCACTAAAACTCGAAACGTCATCAGAATATAACACTATTACATGGCATTACTTTTGTAACAAAGATGTCAGAAAACACAGAACTAGATTAATTTGTATTAATTGGTTGAAGATTGCATGTACCAGCATTGACAAAGATACCTGTGTTTGATATGCAGTTACATGGAGTACAAATAATTACTGTGTCAAATTTAAGTTCCAACTATGATATTTGTATGTGCTCAGCTGTATAGTGTATTAGATTTGAATGGGGAAAGCATAATTATGTTAATTGATCAGTTCTAAATACAATAGATTATTCTTCCATCAATGAAAAGGTTAATCCTTATCATTCTTTATACAGTTACATCTAGATGTCTTCTATTTGGACAGTTCATGTTATCTGCTCTGTTTCTGAAAGTGACCTTTCCACTGTTTTTGGTTCTAAATTTTCACACAGTATGATCTTAATACCAAATAGTTTTGATCTGGATGAAATGTAGAGTCACTTCATATCTGATTTCGGTCCAAACTCTTCCAGTATGGTATGGTTTTGCCGGATAAGGGTTACAATAGGTGTGAAAACATCACATTGCCACCTCTAGCATGAAGTTATTCAGGTGTAGGTCAAGAATGGCTGAAATTGCTTGTGCATTTTCAAAATCTAGCATGTTGTGTTTTTAAAGAGATATTTATGATGAATAGAAAATAGAGAAAATCATATGTTGCTCCACAGTTTAAAAAACCCCGAGCTATCCTCATCCCTTTCTGCTTTACATTCATCAAGAAAGTGCTTTAAACTGGCACCTGTAATCAATGTCATTACTGTATTTCATTCGTGGCTCTTAGTCTTTTGTGCAGGAGTAGGTAAAGGCGCTTCTGTGAAGGAAAGGCTTAAGGTCTCATATATCTTACAAAAATATGTTTCCGTACCCAGTGGTCAGTATAAAGGGGCTTTGACTTTTCGACCTGTATACATGTATACTTTTGTCTCCGATCTCTATAAATGTAGCTGACAATGAACTTGTAGATAACAACATATCAGTCAGATGTTAGATGCTTATTAGTTATTTATTCAGTCATAATTTTGGATTTGTAATCAAAGCTTGAAATCAAAATGCAATGTGTAATGTAATGCATTACTTTGCCAATGTAATTGTAATTTAATTCCTTACAATTGTAAAAGTTGAGTAATTGTAATTTAATGCACTGTTTTGGCAATGTAATTGTAATATAATGCATTACATTCCCAAGTTATTGGCCCCATGCCTGTATAACAGTGCTAGAAGATCAGGTATATCGTTTGAGACAAATGCTCCATGATCGCATTATTGTCGTAAATATAAACCCAAATCGTTAATGAAGAGAGAAAATATCAGAGGACTGCTTCCTTGTCTCGTTCCAATCGTACATCTGAAGAGCTCAGTTAGCCCATTTGTTGTTTGAACACATGATTTCAGATTGATGGAAACGTTCCAGTATCAAGAACTTCATTGAAAACTTTAAGAAGAAAGGTTAAGATAGTGTCTAAAGTGCACTTATATATTTCAATGCATACCCGATCTGGACCAGGGGATTTATTGGAATGCTGCGACCCTACAGCGTATCTAATTTCTTCCTCTGAGATACGACAATTTAGTGAAGTACTGTCTAAATTTTGAAGATCATGCACTACCAAAAATTCATGTTGGGCATTTTCATGACTAGTAACAGGACTAAGAAGAGTTTTGAAGTATTCAAACCATTGTCTACTAGTAATAGATGTCTGTGTGTTAGCATTGTTTGATCTTTGGTGCTTTATTGTATGCCAAAACGCTTTCGGATTGTTTCTAGAGTTAACAAGTGTTTTTCGATAATCTCGCTGAAGCGGTTGAAATTGTAATTTGAATGTCTGTTTAATATCATTTTTGGCGGTTTTGTATCGCTCTGAATATTGCGGAGTGTCTGAATTTCTAAATAATTTTAAGCGATGATATGTTTCTCTTTTTAAACGTGAACAGTCATTATTCCACCAGGTGCCTTAATAGCCTGGTGTATAACAGTCATATTTTGTGCCGCACTTCTAATGTTTTCAGTAATTTTCCCTAACATATCAATTCCTGATTCCTCTTGGTCATTGGTATATTTTCAAATGAATTGTACAAACGTAAGAAGCTATCCAAAAACTAGTTTTGTATACGTCATTCCATTTGATTTTTTCATATATGTATTCAGCATTTCCGTCATTATTTTCAACATTTACAGTATAACCGGTTTGTGTAGCATAAGTAAAAGATAGTGTACATTGTAAAGGAAAATGACCAGAAAAAACATTCATCTGCAACTGCAAAGTCAATAACATCATTAAAAATATCAGTGGATGCAATCATATAGTTCACAATGCTAGAGCAATTATGTGCACAGCATGTAATTTCTCCTTTCGTGTCGTTAAATAGTCTGCCATTAAACATGTAAATATCAAATGTACAATAGAGATAAATTAAACATAGACCAAAGCTAATATGCACTGCATCATCCTTTGAGTTTCTAGGTATGTCAAACATACCAGTAGGGTACATGGTATCTTCCCTAAAAACAAATCAACACTATCACTGGGAATGTAATCTAGAAAAGTTTTAGTTCTAGCTTTCAGGTCACCTGCTAAGAAGATATCAGCATCAGTGAAACAACTGTTAACAGCAGCAATGTTTTCAATTGATAGTAATATACCGTCAAGATTAGCTTGAGTAAATCGGGGCGTGTTGGGACGATACATAGGTAAAAATCATGATGATATCTTTTGCACGGCCAACTGTGGTACCATTTAACAATAGAATCACACTTTCATCGATATGATCAAATATTCGCTTAATGAAAACCATCTTTAATGCATTGGTGTTTTACATAAACTGTAACCCCACCCGAAGTTCTCCAAGCAGTTTCTGGTTTTTGTCGGACAAAGCGGTCATACCCTGTGAAAATATTTTCAAATTCATCGAAATGTTAACCCCATGTTTCACACATTGCGAATATATCAAATTGACATGCATATTTAAAGAATATAGAGTCATCTTTGTATTTATCACAATTACCGATATTCACGGAACATATTGTCAAATTATTGGTAGATCTATCTTTAGGTGAACCGTAAAGTTGTTAAGTATCAGGTTCATTAGAAAGGTTTATAAGACATTGGCCCGTTTCCTAGCTACCCGTAGGTACCGGGCGCTTAGCGCCTCGTCATACACATGGGTAACCCCGTCAATTACAAGTTGTCATAGCGAAGGCACTCACGCTTGTTATTGTCTATGTTCATTTTTAGAAACGGATATAACAGAGTTCGAACCTTGGAGACTCGTTCTGGAAAGTCCTCCGAGACTCGTACTTTGTCTGCACCGCGTACCCCATTGTTACCGGAATTTGCTTGCACCTTCCGTTGGTCGAGAACCTCTTAAGGACACATTCTTTATCTTTAAAGCACGAGAATTTAACAATGGCGGTACGAGGCTTAGTTTGACGTCTGCCGGGTAATCTATGTTCCCGTTATATATGCATATGTGTAGAACGAACGTTCAGCGTATTTGAATCGTAATCGCGCTCTTTACACTCTAGCATTTCTCCACATGTTTCGTTGAAATTCTCACTTAGGCCGTAACAATTTCAAATTGTTTTTTCACGACTGAGACTCCTTTTGCTCACTTTTCAATTCGTTGATTGCTATCGATCTTACAAGATGCTCATCGTTGGTCGCCAGTATATCTACCTGGTAAGTAAGCTTATCTACCTTGTTAGTAAGCTTTTCATTTCAGTTCTTTATTTTGTTTTCTTAATTCCGAGACAGATTGCTTTAAATCATCGAAATTCAAATCCATTCTGCTTAATTTCCTCTGGATGTCAAGACCAATGTTCGTTTGAAAAATTCATCGCCATAAACTAGGGAGCTACGCGAACGTTCATTTGCGGAGGAAATGTCCCCAAGTAGCTGACTACTAGGGGCGCATAGTCTCATCATTTGAATGCTGCGGGTCAAGCCATTGGTTAAGTGAGGACTGGACTGATTGTATACGCTCACTTCTGCGGCCGTTTCTATTGCGGTTGCCAGCAGCCTGACCAACATACGTATTATGTTGAGATGAATCAGTACCCACAGACTCAGACCTGTCTCTGCTAGAGCGCCTTATAAGACTCGATTCCAATGTATAATGGATATCGTATATTATATTCCTTGCGTTGAGAATATATTAAAACATTCAATATTTTATTACAAAATTTCCACCGCAACGCTATCCTATTTTTTCGAATGCTTACATAATTCCAAAACAAAAACAAAGCAACAACAATCCCAAAACAATGAGTTTTCATTTTTCTTTAGCAGTTACATGTTTTTCTTATCACGATACACATATAGACTTTTCCATGTCTTGAATCACCGATTTTCTAATGTGCAGTAATCTCTGTTTCATAACACGTGACAGTTCATTAATAAACTAGTTGGAAATTGTCATTAATATACATAATACCAAATTTCTTTATCATTTCCGGACCAGAGTTGGCATATGCAAACAGTGTAGAGCCAAATGAGAAAGTCCCTGCAGCTGACGGAGCCCACTGACCAGGATCCGCTCTGTTTGTCATTTTGCAATATATTGAAGAAAAGGATATTCACATCTAATAAAACTTTTCAGTTGGATGATTTTCTTATGCCACTTTGTTTGAAATTTTATGTCTGGTCTCTCTGTTTACGTTGTTTCCGCGCTGTTTCCGTGCATCTGCTGACTGCAATCCGAAGACACTTGATCGTATGCTCCATTATAAAGAAGAGATGCACATTCAATAAAGTTTTTCATTTGGTTTATTTTTTTACAGAGTTATGCACCTTTGTTTGAAATTCTTATCTGGTGACTGTTGACTTGTTTCTGCATGGTTTCTCAGGAGCTGTTGGCTTGATATGATGATTCATTAGAAAGAGGAGATTGGTTTCTATAATGAAACGTTTTCCAATTGGTTGAATTTCTTACAGAGTTACGCCCCTATGTTTGGACTATTTATCTGGTCACTCAGTTAAATGTGTTTTCATGTCAATTTTTACTAATCATGTTTTCACAGTCGACTTGATTTGTAAAAAAACAGGATTTGAATTTTTTTTTACAAATCATGTCGAATACCGACATATGTGAATTTGATTCAACATGATTTGAAAAAAAAGTGAAAAAAAAGTCTTTATATAGGCTGGAATTAAATAGCATGCATAATTATATTAAGTATTTATATAAGTGTTTTCGGCACCGCAACACAGTGTACACAGTTGAGAGATTTGAATGTACAATTAGACAGTCAGTAGAAATAATTACTTTATAAATGGCATGCATGTGTATCTCATGGAGCTGCACATTTTGAAAGGAGGCAGGTCATGGTCAATGTCATCCTTAAAAGTCAAATGTCATATATATATATAGGTCAATGTCATAACTTTTGAGCCAGTAGATATAGTTACTTCATAATTTGCATGCATGTTCATCTCATGGAGCTGCACAGTTTGAAAGGAGGCGTCTTGTTTCTACCTATATATTTGACCATTGAGAAATTGACATGATTCGATTTTTTTTACAAATTAGATATTTTTACAAATCATGGTGCTACATAGCACAGTTTCTCGGATTCTGCTGACTGAAATCTAATGAACTGCACATGAAGCTATTTGTAATACAAAGGAGATGTAATAATATGTTTTCCAGTTGGTTGATTTTCTTGCCCCATTTTCTTAATGGCTGTCTAGTTTGATTGTTTTTTATTTTCTTTTATCCGGACTTTTGACATATTTCATTTGTTTTATTGGCCATTTTAAAGTGTGTGTACATATAGCTTTTTTCTTTGGACAGTCAATTTGTAGGGGCAATACTCATCTTAGGGATAGTTCTAGTTTATATTTTTCCGTAGTAATGGGTGTGTCCTTATAGGTAAGCATATCCAAATTATAGGGATTATTGATGAAACAAACATGTAAATAAAAATATGGCCAATTTCAATGTAGAATACAAAGCAAAAAGAAAAACTCACAATACTGACAGAATTGGTCAATGAAACATTGGTAAAGTATTGTCCGATTTCTCTGACCTGTCAGAGTTAGTTTTAGAACAGAATAGTTCATAATGGTAAATAGATAACAGTGTAACATCGGGTCTATATAGTCGTACACTTTCCAACTTGAGAAAAGCATGATCCTCGTTCAGCACGAGACAGCTGCGCTAATTTTACTGATATGTTATTCATTCTCATTAAACGTGTTTATATTAAAAATTATCATGTCCATTGCAAACAGGTTGGAGCCAGATCAGACGCCGGGTAACCCGGCGTCAGATCAGGCTACAACCTGTTTGCGACCCAGATTAAAAAGATAAAATTATTTTTCTACAGTTTGCTGCATTGTGTTTGCGTTTATTCGGGAAATAATAATGTCTTCTCCACTGTACATTACACACAATAAATACAGCTTTCCGTATCCCTGGCTGACCGATTCCAAGACGATTCAAAAGAGCTGTCACAAGATGTATTAGATGGAGAAATCTGCAAAATTAGATGTATTTTAAAGTTTCGACCTACGACCATTTTCGTAAGAAGCCCGCCCCCCTGAAGTTGAGAATTTTTAAAACGGTTTTCAAACATGAATAAAGGTTTACATTTATTTTACGAATACATAATACTGTTGAAAGGTATCTAAGATTGGCCAACAAACTTTAATCTAATTTGGGCTTTGTTTTCGGGGTCCGTTCTAAAGTGTCCAGTCTCGGGACATGGTGTCAAATTTGTATTGAAACAACTGTAAACTATTTATTAGGCTGCCCTTGTAGGTTTAGTTTTGTCACGCTCTACACCACTTTTCGTCGTGCCATATATTTAGTATACATACTATCCATTTCGCCATTTTGGGTTTTAAGGAGGTAATATCCAGAGAATGACATAATTGTTGTAGTAAAAACTTTTTATCCTGCATAACGTAGCAACTGCGCAATTTACACTTGGCGTTTTTATCAAGTGACCCAAACAGTGTTTTTTTTCTTTTTTCCTTTACCTTAGTGTGACCTTGGATTATGTAGTGACCAACGCTCAAAGTTATAAAGAGTTTGAGTTGAGTCTGATATGGGTGTCAAGTATTTTATTGGTCAGATTTAAGCAATAGCTCAAATCTGACCAATCAAATACAATGTACTTGACAACTATCTCAGGCTCGTACCGAACTCTTTATAACTATGCGTTTTCTGTATTTTTTAAATTGCAATCATTCAAATTAACCCATATGTGCCTAGCGTATTGTTGAAGGGAAATAGGCAAACTATGTAGACTATGACAGGCGTCGCATTATGCGGCATCTGATAACAGTCTACACTGTTTGCTGATAGGAATTTTAATATAAAACAAAGCGAAAACGTAAATTTAGACCAGACTTCCCTTACACCAAAAAATGGACTTATAGATCTATATAAACATAAAAGAATCCACTGGCCTTAAATGGATTATTCCACTACAAGCAGGCTATGTAGTCTTTGCCCAACGCTTGCTGCTATTATGATTTGACAGTTTATCATGTTAAGTGATACCTGACACGTCATTATCTGTTCGACAAAAATGCGAATTCGACTTCCAAAGGTATAAATAGGTTAATGAGATAAATGTGTGCAATACTACACATTTCATTGCCAAATAAATAGTTGACGTTGGGAATGATTTGGGTTTGAATTTTGGTGTTTAACGAAAGTTAGGAATACATATTTGAAGTAAACAACACCGTGCACTCGACTTATTCCTTGTTTAGATTGTTTAAATTGAGCAATAACACTTCTTCATCACATATCAGACGCTTTATACTAGTAAACTGCATCGGAACAGAACTTTTAGATTTAGAAACAGATAACCTCATTGAATTGTGGGCCAACCACATGTTAAAGATGAACTTTGAATGAGTCGATATATTTTATTGGTAATTATATGCTCGAGGCATCAGTCAGCATTCAATGTTGTAGAATGATTCCGGTCATTATTCTATGTTGAACAATGCAACCCACTGTACCGGTCATTATTTGATGTCAAATAAAACCCCTTGTCATTTTACAATGGCATAGAATAACCCCGCTATGGTCGCGATCAGCTCACTAAGTGTTAATTTATGTCCAATTTCTAACTTCTTAAACGTTATACCAAATTGCAATCAAAACTTGTCATATAAATGAATTATCATTTAAAGGGATACTTTCGTATTTGAAAAAATCAACAGAATCTCATGAAAAGTTCTACAAGTTGAATTAAGGTATATATAAGCAAATTGCTAAAATAAAAATTGGGGGTTGCAATGCTTTTTTCAGCTCTAGCTGGCTTTATAAAGTGTGACGTTTGCCGCATTTGCTCATTGTCAGAGCAGATAACGTCATAAGGGACAAATGCACTTATATTACTACACAAAAACATATTTCTAGTACACTTTTTAAGTTTCTAGCATTCACTCATCACAAGCAAGAATGAAATAAACTTTTTAAAGCTCTTTCTTGTGTTTTTAATGAGCTTTTGGGCTAAAATGAATGCTGACAACCGGAAAAATAAGACATTTTTTCTTGCCAATATCTCACAAAAACATCAATTATGTAAAAAAAATCTAATGAAAATTCTTTAAACTTTCTAGGCATCTAGGTTAAAGTATTTCTTATCAAATGGTGTAAAGAAACCTAGGTGTCGCGTTGTTCATTTATGAAATATGGTCAACTTTCTAACCCTACCCCCTTAGATTTTATGCAGAAAATATACCTCCCCCAATAGCCAAATTGGGTCTCTGTTGACCTAAAAATGAGAAATATTCATGCAATATTTGCTTAAATTGGTAAATATATGAGTGTATGTGAATACAACAGCATTAAATAAAGTTTTAGTTACTTAAAGCATTTACAATGCTGCTGATAAAAACATAAACATAATTTCTACAAGAACTGCTACTCGGGACAGTTTTTTCAAATCTTGAAACAGTGCCTGTACGGAAAGGACTATATTTTACATAATTTACCAATGAGAACTTTTCAAAATTCATTTTTATGGTAATAAATGTATTGCAAATCAGAAAATATATAGTAATCAAGGTATTTAAGAAGTTTATTTTTCAACATGTTTAATATAGGCGAGTATGTCTTTAATATCATCATTATTTGATGTTTTTATGTGTTACATTAACTGTCCACAATCTAATCAGTTTTTATAAAGTCACATGTCGCTATGTTGTTGTTGCTACACATATAGAACAAGGACAATTATTACACCTCGCTTTGAGTTACAATGTTAAATTCCCATAGACCTACAGTTAACATTTTGCATGTCTTTTACATCTATTCAAAATATACTGTCACTCTTTATGATATTCTTTTTGTGACGTCACTCTAAAGGACATGACTTTTTTACTCCGTCCGAAAACGTACTGTCAGCCTTGACATGCAAATCGCTATTGGATACATTGGAACGTTTTGAAGAGTGGTGACTTCTACTCAACTTTTGGCATTTTCTGTACAAGTTGCTTCCTTTTGTCCATTCCTTAAAGTTTTGCCACCATTTCGGAAGAGGATATTTGCCACCTAGACAATGTAAAGACGCTGTTTCTTCAATTTACGTATCATAACGTTCTTCTTTGTTTCTTGTAATATAATTATAAACAATGTGACGTCGTAAGACGGCGACGTCATTTCCCGCGTTATGTACATGTCCGCGCTAAATTGGTATTCACAATACATTTTATAAAAGACGAATTAAATGATTCCAAAGCCAGGGTTGATAAGCTCGGTGTAATAAAATAAATATTAGATGTCAGTTTGCGTGACATTCAAATTGTCAACCCTCGGAAACAAGAATGTCACCATCGGCTACGCCTCGGGGTGACATGCTGTTTCTCGGGTTGACAATTTGAATGTCACGCAAACTGCCATCTAATATTTATATAATGTCATTAAAATCGATGTAAGTGTACGAACATATTCTGTAAAAGGGGATAAATGTCTTACTCGTTCACGTCTATTTGTTTTGAATACCCTTGATAGACCGTAAACTACGTTCATTAAGTGCTTCATATCTTCAATACTAGACATAGGCTATGTAGTAAAGGGTTAAATATTCAGGCCTGACATAAAGGACATTACTTTTTTTCTCCGTCTGAAAACGTACTGTCAGTATTGACATGAATTTCGCTATTGGCGACATTAGAACGTTTTAAAAAGTGGTAGCTTTTAATCACCTTTGGCATTTTTTGTACAAGTTGTTTCCTTTTGTCGAATCCTTAACGATATGCCACCATTTCGGAAGAGGATATTTGCCACCTAGACAATGTGAAGACACTGTTTCTTCAATTTACGTATCATAACACGTTCTTCTTTCTTTCTTGTAATATAATTATAAACAATGTGACGTCGTAAAACGTTACGTACATGTCCGCGCTAAATTGGTATTCACAACACATTTTATAAAATACGAATAAAACGATTCCAAAGCCAGGGTTGATAAGCTCGGTGTAATAAAATAAATATTATATGTCAGTTTGCGTGACATTCAAATTGTCAACCCTCGAAAACAAGAATGTCACCCTCGGCTACGCCTCGGGGTGACATTCTGTTTCTCGGGTTGACAATTTGAATGTCACGCAAACTGCCATCTAATATTTATATACTGTATATTGTATACTTGTATTCTAAAGTTTTGAACCTCTTGTATTGATAACTGAATAACCGATTAAAGTGTAAAGCCTTTCCATGCAGTACGGTTACTACTTAAAGCAGGGTTAAAAGTAAAGCAGAATGCACATGAAGATGCATTATGCTTTACTTTCACCCTGATTTAAGCTACCATCTGCTAGGATATAGAAATACTTCGCATGGCGCATATTCACGACTGTATAAATTAGAACTATATTTTTCAGCAGAGGAATAAGCTTAAGTATACCAGAGCTCCAAACGTCATTTTTTTTCAAAACAGGTATTGTTCGTTATTCACAAAATACCTGCTTATGAAATATAAGTATATTATTTTTCAATAGCTTGATTTGAGGCTTTTTTTTCGTTAACAATGTGCTACTGTGTTGTGAAAATATTTCATATTCTGTTGGTGAACAATACGAACAAAGACTGTCCCCATGTGATCGAAAGTATGACATCCAAATTACCATAGGTAGCTAAAACCCTTTGCTTGCACGGCGCATCTTGATTGACCTTTTCAAATAGTTTATTCTTAAATAAGTTTATGCGTTCGATCTCATCCTTTTTGACGTTGCTGTATGTAATTAATTACTGAAATGATCTATTGAGAAATAAAATATTTTTAAACTTAATAGTTTGGACTATGATCAGACGCCGAGTAACTCGGCGACTGATCAAGATCAAAACTCTTTGTTACTCGCCTATGGGATTATTCCTTTTAAAATACACTGAACATTGAAAAACACAGTAACCGCGCTTTTGAATACATGTATGACTACATGTATATTTATACCAACAGAAACACAGGTACTTGACACATATTAAAAAAAGTAAACAAATCGTCAAATAACGCCACAGTGCGTGACTTCAAACAAAAATGTGCAGAAAAGTTGCCCATGTTTATTTTAAGCTTAATTTTAATAAATTGTTAACCGTTTTACTGCAAAGATCGCCTTTAGTCGACTTTGCAAACAATTTGGATCCAGCTATTTGACATTCGTATCTATAATTTTGGAAACAACAATATAGAAGGAGACGACAGTAAAGCGGTGAAGAGGTAAAACTTCACGATTTATTTGCCGCCAAAAGTGTTGAATTCATACTAACAAACTTTTTATCCATAAGGATGTATAACGCCATCGGAAAAACAGTTTGGAGCGAGATCTGGGGCCCGCTTTACTAAACTACTTACGCAAAAATTTTGCGTAAGTCAAAATCGTTTAACTCTTATTTTCGATCATAAACGTTTGCAAACAGCAAATAGCCTATTTGCTGTTTGTAGCAAGTGATAATAAAAAATATAAATTAAAATTTTGACTTACGCAAATCATTTGCGTAAGTTGTTTAGTAAAACGAGCCCCAAATGCCGGGTAATACGACTTCGTATTAGGCTCTGAATAATTTGCTACCATCATTTCAAAAAGATTTGTTTCTTTTCACATTTCATTGCGCTGCACATTCGTAACATTTCGCTGAAGTATTATGGAAATTAATAGGTGTTATTAATGTTAATATTGAGTACATGTATTCTACGTCAAATGTAATTAACCTACTGGTACCTAGCATCTCATACATGGGACATAGGCAACAGTGCAGACTCATATCAGACACCGCGTAATGCGGTGTCTGATCTAATCTGAATCTGAATTGTTTGTTTACAGAAATGTACATAAAGATGAAAAAGAAAAACATCGACAAGACACCCTTCTCTTACACGAAAGATTGACTCATCCAATATATATGCATGGAAGAATCCACATGACATTAGTGGGTGACCCATTTGCCTGCTAGTTGCGACATTACTTGCAATTTGCAAATACGCAAAGTCTGATCAGGATCCAACTGTTTGTTCCTTGTGGTTAGATACTGTAAGCTTGAAATGACTAAAAATAACATTCTAGAATTGCTGACAACAAGTGAAGCAAACGATATTGCATTATGTGAAAAAGGTACCTTTATTCTTAAACCGACTCTTTCTGTTTCATGTTTGCAGATTTACGGTGGCAAATATGTTTGATTAGACGCTTAGTCACTATTGACTGCTGACAAATAGGCATATACCTGGAAAGCTTGGTTGATGCATAAATAGAATAAAAGTATACCATTGTTAAACCATTGGCTGTTTAGCTAAATGTCCTGGGGCTCATTTCATAAAACTTCGTACGACAAATGTTATCGTAAGTCAAATTATAAAAGTCTCAATTATTATTAATTTCTCTATCTAATCCTGTCTTGTGACATCTCTTTGGAATCGTCTTGAAAAGACGATTTCAAACGGATGTCACAAGACAGGATTAGATAGAGAACTCAGAAATTAACTGTATTCTAAAGTTTGACTTACGACCGCTTTTGTCGTACGAAGTTTTATGAAACGGGCGCCTGAGGTCTACTATCTTAATTGTATATTTCAGGCATTTTACGAACAAATCATCGATTTCAGTGTGATACCGTATTGATCTAGATCAAACTATCGCCTGATCAGCTTCAAAATTGTTTTCGAATATCAATTTATTTGGTAGTGTGATAAACGTGTCTGAATCACTTTGCATTTCTTTTATCATTAACCCAATCAAATTTGAAACTTTTTTTAATGGACAATTCCAATTTTCACTAAACTCTAGACTATTAATACATATTTACGGTTGATTTTAACAATATATTGCAAAAATAACAAACAGTGCATACACAGGAATTCTATAGGAGTCCCCTGTTTGGGCTCTACACTGGCTGCACATGACAAGTGTACTCTCCACAGGTAACTGTCAACGACGTGTATGCTCGACGCTAAGGTTGAATGTGTTAACCCCCTTACTGCAACGGAGTCATCTGATTGAAACAAGTGTCGTCTGCTTTTATTTTTCAAATTAAAATTTTAGGTAAAATGAGTAAAGTAATAACATAATGACTTCAAATATTTTGGAGACTGAAAAGATGCCGAGTTACTCGGCGTCTTACAAGTATCAAAACTGTTTGCAAAGAGTAATTGTACTAGAGGTAATACAGTGAAGGGGTTAATCCCCAAATATATTTTGCTCAACAAATGAAGTCCAATGAAAACAGTTGTATGCCTAGATCAGACCTAAAACGCGCTGACACTCAACTTTTAGACAATTGACAGTGTAAATGTCTACATCTAATTGTAAAGTGAACTATACATTTCCAGTAATGAAAAAACTTCAAGCAATTCTAACATACCCAAACAAGTCCCCACTCGCGCGATTTTCCAATTATCCCGCCCACGTAGTGTCGGGTGGTGTATAAAACACGGGCTACAGACGACCGCTCTCTACTCCCGGCTGACTGTCGACTCAATCAACATGAAGTACGTTCTAGCTCTTGCAGCGGCTGTGGTCCTTGTGGGACTTAGCAATGCAGCGTCGTTTAAAACTAAGGCGCTGTTCAACAGGTTTCAAGCTCTGCACAAGAGAGACGACAATGATAGTAACCCAGCTGATGAAGAGAAATGTGAGATCATTGAGGATCAAGGGGAAAAGGAGAATTGCTGGAAGAGTAAGTTTAAATTCTTACTCTCATTTATCTCTTTTTTATTCAAGTTTTGTTTGTTATTTAACATTTTAAAATGTAAGCAGTGATGAGTTCAGTAAAGAAATCGATGGCAATGCAGCATCGTTTAAAACTATGGCGCTAATGAACAAGTTTCAAACTATGCACAAGAGAGGGGACTATGAAGAGGACAACCGTACACCTGAGCGTAAGAATTTATTTTCTTTCTTTCAAATATATCCTTTTTAATTTTTATTTTGGTCTATTTAAACATAATTGGCTAAATGTTAATAATATCTGGATGCAAAACATCCATTTAATCGCCATCTGCTGTGAAACTTCATTGATATCATGCAGTTCTAGCGGAGAACATTTATCAATAAGTCAGTTGTACAAACGTAGTTGCCGGAATTCTAAAGTAGACTGTACGGGTCGATGCGTTCATCCGGGCAGAGACAAGTCTGGGTCCGAGATTTTGAACCTTTCTTTGTGTGGGCATGCAACAAATTAAACTATTCTCATATTAAACCGTTACAGCACTGGGTGTACAACACTGGTGCCCGTTTCATAAAAGTTCGTACGACAAATGTTGTCGTAAGTCAGATTATAAAGTCTCAATTATTATTTATTTCTCCATCTAATCCTGTCTGGTGACATCTCGTTGGAATTGTCTTGAAAAGCAATTAAAAGTATTTTAAAGTTTTGACTTACGACCGTTTTTATCGTACGAAGTTTTATGAAACGGGCCCCTTGTTCTTGTAAAGGGATATTCAGATATTCATTCAAACCAAGATATGTTTCCAAGGTAACTAAGCATTCTTAGTTTTAGCAACGTGCTCGTTCGGGTGTTTGTAACCTTCGGAATATAACCACAGGGAGCCGTCACAATGAAATATGAACCAAAAAAAAAAATTTAAAAAATTATGAACATTAGATATATAGACAAGGTGTCAAACTTCCAATTTCCGAATTGCACCCCTCTCCAAAGTGATGCCTCTACTGACAGCCGATCAAACGGTATATCGGGTAAAGCTCTTTGCCAGTGAGTAGTCTAATGTATAAGCTACGTATATGCAAAGCGAAAAACTCCTAGTTAAAACGGTTCTCAGATGCCCCAAGGCAGAATCCCTAGAAACACCGCAATTTTGACAGGTAGTGAACAACCTCGTAATCGCCCGCCTACCCGACTAAAACGGGCATTTGAACACTTGCCAGCGCGGAAATTGAGCTGCATGCAATAGCTAGTAAGCAACTATGACACTTACTGTGAAAACCCCTTGTTCGACCCCTTGTCTATATATCTAATGTTCATAATTTTTTGGTTCATATTTCATTGTGACGGCTCCCTGTGAATATAACTACAGACTAAGATGATTTCAATATTTTGTTTTATCATTCTGCAGTTAATTTTGGGTAAACACTATAAGCTATATGCTCAATCCTATTTGTGTAAGAAAACCTTTACAGCACTCCCTCCCTACAACGGTCCTCCCAACAACGATTCCCGCTTCACAACGACCCTTGCCGCGCTTCCCAAAACAAGATATTTATGTCCAACGCCTTTACTACTGTAATATCGTCTACATAAAATTGTCGTCTGCTGTTTTCCTCAAAGTTGTATATTTTTACGGAAAAAAACTTAATGACGAGTGACAAACAGCTTGAATCATGATCAGACGCCGCGTAACGCAGCGTGTGATATAGATTCAAGCTGTTTGCAAATGTAAGCTTATTCCCTCCCTACAGCGACTCCCTCCGAACAACGCACATAATCTGTGTCTCCCATTGGGTGTCGTTGTAGAGAGGGAGCACTGTAGTTGTTGCGTGCTCTAATTGTTGAAGTTGTTTAATCTCGGAACAAGATCTGGTTTACTTGTTCCATATCGATCATAGACTATTTTTTAAGAATAGTCAACACTTTATAAATGCATAAGTAGTTTTATCTTAGTTTTAGTTTCTTTTCCAGAGCAAACAGTTTGGAATCTGATTAGGCGTCGAAAAGCTCAGTGATATAATATATGTCAAGGTCTGAACTGTTTGCCACCTTTTTAAAATTAAATGTATGCATTTTTTACAAAGATAAAATGTGTACATTTTGTTTCATTATGTTTGCATTTTCTTTTGTAAAGGTAGAAGTAAAAATGTTTTCGCTACTGAACATTCAGCTTTTACCCGTATCATGCTATCTTGCCGTCTGGTTCAAATATATATCGTCTGCGGAAAAAAGTTAGTTTTATTGTTTTTTAACAGACTAAAAGTTGAATACATGTATGAGTGACACATACTTTAGATCAAACGCTGCGTTTTGCGGCATTTAAACTGGATCCAAGCGGTTTCAGACGTTATACAATTCGTGCTTATCATGATAAGGGTTAACTCATGGGTCCCTTAAAATGGACAATTTCAGTTTCCATGTCAATTCTAACTGTGATAATTAAGAATTTTTATTTAATAAATTTTTGCGAAATGACAAAGAGTGTAGATCCCAATCAGATGGCTCCTACATGATCTTTCTAATCTGGATCTACACTGTATGCATAGATTCGTGTTTTCGTTCCAGATAGACAATTTGTAAAGGACATGTGTACATACCACAATTGAGTCGATTATTTGAGCAAACATATATACCTTCTCCAAGCCGCAATATATTTCGCGCTAATGAGACTCTTACTCTACAGGAGACGTATATATACATGTTTAGCGGTTATTGGTCGCCTAAACAGGCTTAGCGATATTATTGTATATTTAACACCCCTTACGTTTTTAACTGAAGAAAAGTTGAATATGAATGCCAAACAATTTGGATGCAGATCACATACCGTGGTACGCGGCGTCTTCCCTGGATCCAAACTGTTTGCAAATGCTAGCCAGGCGGTACTTAGCTTTACATATGCTACCTCGACAAATTCCCAGGCAGGGAAAGAGTTGAACAGGTGACTGCATGCCCAGCGCGTGCAACACGGCGGTAAAAAGTATACAATAACAGAAAGTAAAATTGTACAATAACACAATAAAGTGTACAACATCAGTCGTAAGATGACACGTTTTGAATAGCTCTGCGGGGTATCTTATTATTAGTGTTTTTTTTTGAGTTTTTCTCTAGATCGAGAGTCTTCAAATCGTCCTCGTTTACGGTCGAAAATTATTTGTTGCTTGGTTATTATCATAGTTGTCGTCCTTTTACAACGGAAATGCAAAATTGGAATTTGCGCGTGCGCAAATTGTACAGTATACGTTTCGATTATTGCGTGCCTATGGTAACGGGCGACCTTTTTTTCGACAGTAATTTTTAGCCGCTGGGTCTGGCAGTATTTTTATGTCACGGTGGCCGATGGGAGATTAACATTGTAAATTAAATTAAGGTAAAATAATAATAATAATAACATGTGTGCAGGCAAACCCTATTTATATGTGTGCGCCCTTTTTATATCTTGATACTTTTGCTATGGGTCGGTCTTATACTGGACGATGGCCTGTATTGGGACGCTTTGGGTGCGGGTGTCTATTTTGTGTAAGACATGGATAGTGAGTGATTCTATAGGAGCTTTCTCCATTGTTAGTCATGCACTTGACAGTCGCCTGTGTTCGGGTCTACACGGGCCTTCTATTTCGCGGTTTCTTCATACAATATTTGGTTATTTTGATTTATATAATATAATAATAGCATGTATGCATAGCAAACAAGTTGTATTCTATGTCCATAGTTGTTCTTGGTTTGCTTGATGTTTATATATTTTGTGTTCAAAAACATATTTATTTAACATTGGTCTTCAATAATAATATCTAAATGTTCTAAAAACAACTTTTAATTTGACCAATACTATATTTATTTACCAATGTATGTGATTAAAGCTTCATATTTGACAAACTCACACTTAAGTTCATATTGACTTATAAACCTTTTTGTTTCTTTTCAGAGAAGGAATTCCATTGGTACTGTAAGTATAACTCGTTTAATGTTATTTTTCTGTTGTTTTTTTCACGTGTGGTTTATGAAATAATATTGTTCCATCGTTGCCCAGTGCCTCAATATCACACCTAGTTTATTGTCCTCAAGGAAACAACTGAATTGAACACTTTCAACCGCTGGTACCCAGTATAAACGCACTGTTTTGTGTGTGGTTGTTCCTTGCTACGGGTTAAAAAATGGCATGCATTACGAAAGTTACCACTCTAAACACTTGAAACGTCTTTATTCATATCACAAGGCTTCTGTGGGAGCCATCCGTTGAGGATCTGAACCCCGAAATAACTATACAATTTGGTTTTTGCTCCTATAGAATTCGTCTTATAAGGCGGCTCTGCATTGATTGATATCAAAATGATGCATTGTTTTATATGTCCCTGATTAATATGCAGTACGGGAGTAGTCAAGTAATACAAAAGTTGAAATATTACATTTGAGGGGACATTTATGAATGATATGTAGAATATTGCTTTCTGTGTTTTTCAGTGTTTTCTTGAGTCTTTGAAATTGGTATTCAACATTACCTACCTGTCATTTTAATTTATTTTGATGATTGAAATTCAGTTACAGATAGCATACTTACAAAACATATGAAAGTTGTAGACAACATTGCTCAAGTATAGCATTATTACTGTTTCACCATTAGTTAACAGTAAACTCAAGCTCATACGATTGCCATAAAACAAAAAAAACCGAAGTATTTCAGACAAGCGGTCACTAACAGAAGGTCCTAGGCGGACATCTTCGGCAGGAGTTTTTGCTTTATTTTCGAACTTCTTGTAGCAACCGCCTTTTTTGAATCTCCTGATATACAAAGGTCTGGGGCCCGTTTTACTAAACAACTTACGCACATTATTTGCGTAAGTCAAAATTGTAAATTTTAATTTATATTGTTTATTATCACTTGCTACAAACAGCAAATAGCCAGATTAGAGGACGCGCTTTTAGCGCGTCCTCTGGTCTGGCTATTTGCTGTTTGCAAACGTTTATGATCGAAAATTAAGAGTTAAACGATTTTGACTTACGCAAGTAGTTTAGTAAAACGGGCCCCTGACTACTAAAAGTGCTTACATTAGAGAGGTTTGCCTTTACTTTTGTTTTAATAAGGAACACCAAAGGAGGTCAAGATCTTTCCAAAAACTCTGATCAGATAGTAGTATTTCATAACTAGGATTTAAACAAATCAACGTTTATCTATTGCAAGATGTACAGTGAAGCGCACCTATAACGAACTTGGAAAAGACGAAATACTGCTCTAATACAAAATAAATATAATTCCCGGTTCTTTTTTATTTCAATGCACTCCTGCTTGCTTTAAAAGACAAAATGGGTATACAGTATTATGGGATAAGACAAACTAATATTTGGCTCCCTATACTGCATTTTACCTGTACAATGGGTCCATTAATACAAAATGACCGTCATTATCAGATTGGGAAGCGGCTTACAAATGTGCCAGTGCTTAATTTGTTATCACCTCTGATGACAAACATTACCACATAGACATGTAACGTGTTTATAAGCTATTGATATCATTCAAACAACTGGAAATGATTACATGTATATACTGGCCATATTATTTGTTTGGATACAGATCAGATACCTAATCCTTGAACATGTAACAGGATGTCTGATCCGAATCCATGCTGTCTGACACCTAACTCCTGCAAAAAAACATAATGATCATTGATAATTTACAAGCAGACTGGATATATATCTACGTCTATATAAAAATGGAATTCATATTAATAACGCATACGCATTAAATAATCATAATGAGTAATGTTTTCCATGAATATAAAACAGGGAACAGAGTAGAGTTCAAGAATATTAAACCTGGAACGGGTTGAATTTTCAAGAACAAAAATGGAATTTCTTATTTCATAGCCAATCATATTTTGTTATCATTTATTTATATTTGGTAAAATAAATAAAAAATATTTAAGATTTTCTGTGCCTTTTTACATTTCTTTCTATTTTAATTTTGAATTAAAAATGTTATGAATAAAAGTTTCATTATATGCAAACTAGTCACATCAAAATGTCACTATATATAAGATAAAAGTTGAATAAAACGACATAATTTGCAAGGTCCCCTGGATTTCGTTACAAGTGAGCTTCACTGTTTTAATAATGGATGTGATAAAACGACTTTAGTAGGTTAAACATTTAAAGATCTTTAACACTTTAAACCCTAAAGTTCTCTTGTGTGTATTTATACTCCTTTTGGACTCTTCTAGTGCAGATATTTTGAACCAGTCTGCCGTGTCAATTTTGGTATGACAACAAAAACAATGAAAATATCAAACAGTGCAGACCCTGATCAGAGGGCTCCTATAGGAACCCTCTGATCAGGGTCTACACTGTTTGCATATGTAATCAGTAATCTTTACAGAGGGATGTGGGGTTGAAAGGGTTAATGCCATTTTGTCTGCTTGTCAGTTGGTTGTCTGTATTAAATGACCTCAGATTGTTTATTTCTTCCTCTGAGGATGGCTTGAAGCGCTTTAGGGCTGATTGAAGATGTTTGTCAATGACACATATATCAATGAACATTTATTATGAAAAAGAGGCTTCTTTTAGAAATTCCTCCTGCACATGAGCTTGTTAGGTTCTTTTTTTAAAAATAAATGTCCTTGCCATTGACCTATTTTCCAACGACTGCTCTTCTTATCTTCTTACAACACCTTCCCGTGTGTGATGGACAACTCTCCAAGTCCCTTCTCACACCTTAAAGTGACTTACACGTCAATCTTAGGCATATACGATGAATCAGTTGCCATCTTACCACAGGTAGGTTTCAACCGTCGATTAACTACTATTTGTATACACCACGCAACGTTTTACCCTACATGAATTTCATTGATCTCTGTTTTAAAGTCGGATTAACAAAGAAAAAGAATAAAAAACTGTCTAATTTGCAAGAATAGTTTATTGCACAATATACCACGGTCAATTTGTTCTTGGTCACGTGCGATATAATAATATTTCCTTTCCAATGTTGATTTTAATGACGTGGTCTTTTTTAGAGTCGTAGATAAATAAGAGAACAACGTAAAAACCAGCAGTATTTGTTATGGTACTATTCTTTGGAGTTATCCCTATTCCTGCTATAAGCGCATAATAATGAAGCTGTCTGATCGAAAGCTAAACATTGTTGTATAAGATATATCTTACATTAGTACGCACCTTTTCTTTTGGAAATTATTTGTTCATTTATCAGTGCAGTACAGCAAATGATAGATGTTCATAGCGGGCGGAGTTGTTGGTTATAAGCAGCAATAATAACACACCCTTGCACGTGGTTTTCCGGCGATGAAAAGCTTCTGATAATAAAACTAGCTGATGTACATTCCATGTTCACAACATACGGACATTGAGCGTAACACACTGTTTAGGATAGACAGTGTTAGATCATGACCAGACACCGCGCTTCTTCCGATTCGAATCTTTATTGTTAGATATCTTTACTCATTGAGCAAAAACTAAATATTAAAATTTGCAACTGCCTTGTTACGTTTTGTGACTGCTTAATAAATTAATATTGAGTGTTTTCATTCCTTTTGTTTAGCTGTGATTGGCCGAACGTTTTTGTTCATAACCCCATGAAAACAAGGCATCACCTTGTCGGGACTACTTTCTTTTAGTCCAACTGTTTAGCGCAGAATGAAGCAGGTTGCCAAATTACGTAATTGGCGTTGACGTTACTACCAAACAACGTAACGAGGCGGTAAAATATATGGCGGAGGGACTAAAACCAACGCTTAAAAGTATTAATTACTGAGCCCTCATGTCGAATTCTCTATTTTCTTCTTTCTTAAATTCAGAAATGATATTAGATTATAAGGAATAAATCAAATATTTATTGTGTTCATGGAGGTATAAAAAACCAACATGGCCACACGTTACCCGCAGATTGTTCATTGCTAGATACAGACGTTACATTGTGGGTTTCGTTGCTATTTTCAGGGCATGAACTTAATCGTATTTGCAAAGAAGTTGGAGGTAAGTGACATCTTATTTCTGTTATTCATGTATAGCTTCGAACTTTCGAAATAAGGATAGGTTATTCTTTCAAATCAACTCGGCTGTCAGTGATAAAATCTTATGTCAATTGTCAACAGTTTGGTAGCCAGGCGTTTTATCAGACTCCAAGCTCAATTTGTTAGACACATTGAATACTCAAGACGTTCAATAACCAGCTTTGTTTTTCGACATAATGTTGTTTAATTTGCACCTCGTTTCACTAAGGTTTTTTCTCTCCCTCTCTGTCGTACCCTGAATTCATCCATGTCTTTCAGTTACTCGTGACTACAGACTAGTCGCTTGAGTACAATTTGACCGTTGCCACAGTGGGTTATTTTTAACACGGGCATGAATGTTAAATTATTTCCCGTGTTACTAATACTCTTGTCATAGAATTTTTGTTAGATGTTTTACATGTATTTACTTTAACTTACTGTGTTGGCGGTCTTTTTGATTGTAAGGTTTTGGAACAGGGTTTATAATACCAATGAGACGATTCGAAAGCCAGGGTTGATAAGCTTGGTGTAATAATATAAATATTAGACGTTAGTTTGCGTGACATTCAAATTGTCAAATAAATACGAAAGACTCAAGCAGGAAACGTAACACAAACAATACACCCACCTCTCAAGCAGAACACACACATACAGTCATACCACAACAAACACACACACACACACACACACACACACACACACACACACACACACACACACGCAATACCATTCCTTCATCTACACACTAAATAGAAAACAACACGCAAGACAATCATAAAGCAAAGTGAGCCCGCCTTGGTACGGTCAGTAGCAATCAATAATTAACTATAAATTAATTAATTACCCTCGAAAACAAGAATGTCACCCTCGGCTACGCCTCGGGATGACATTCTGTTTCTCGGGTTGACAATTTGAATGTCACGCAAACTGCCATCTAATATTTATATATTAAGGTATGGTGATAATAAGCTGACAATTAGTTGTACCCCTTGTCTCTATATACCTTTATTACAATTTGTTTAAAAATCAATCGTGTCGGGTCCCTGTTGGTCAAAATTGCTAAGAGTTGTAATGTTTATAATATCTAGGGAAAATTTGAATAAAGTAAAGTAGACTCGAAAAGAATGACACAAGGTCAAATTATGGACAAGATTGAGAACACTCACATATTACAGGTTTTTCTCCTAAATCTGAATAATGGGAGATCCTTTGAAAGAACAGAAAACAAAGCAAAAACTGAAAATTGCAGACTCGGTTTAATTGAGTCTGTTCATGAGCAATATTGAAATATTCAACAGTGCTCACGCCCCCTAGCACCAGCTTAAGCGGAATTCAACTTTCAACTGTAAATACGCTGAAATCAATGATTCCAAAGGACCAGAAAGTGTAACAACACTGAGAATGAAGTACGGGGCGACTTTTTACAGCCGCCACACAAGCACTTAACAGTTTGAACTATCAAGCTCAATATCCTCCTATGAACAGTACAAGGACCACACTTGCCCTCTTTTTTACATTTCATCGCATAGTGATTTTATTTATTTTGTTGATTACGTAAATACATTCCTTAAATTGTAGTAAAACCAAAATGGTCATTTCAGTTGATCGCGAGGAACATCCTCGTTTGGATGGCGTGTGCGGCATGGTGGAGCATATGAACGAAAGGGTAACTATATTAAAATATTTGCTCCGTTGAAATTAGATATTTCACCTAATATGAGCTAAGATATTTTGCACAAAGCATCATCTACAGGTCCTCTATCAAGATTGTTCAAATTATGTCCCTGGGGTCAAAAATGGCCCAGCCCCGGGGTTCACAAATCAACATAGAGTTATATAGTGAAATTTTCAAACCTCTTCTTCTCTGAAACTAATATAGCTAGAGCTTTGATATTTGGCATGGCCCAACTTCTAAAGGTACTTTACCATTATTGTTCAAAGGGTTCCGGTCCGTTGCATATCTAGGTCACAGGAGCTAAAAATAGATCGATTCAATAAAAACTGAAAAAAATCTTCTTCTCTGAAAGCACAGTACCCAGAGCTTAGATATTTTGCACAAAGCATCCTCTACAGGTCCTCTATCAAGATGTTCAAATTATGTCCCTGGGATCAAAAATGACCCCGCCCCGGGGGTCACAAATTAACATAGAGTTATATAGTGAAATCTTCAAACCTCTTCTTCTCTGAAACTAATATAGCTAGAGCTTTGATATTTGGCATGGCCCAACTTCTAGAGGTACTTTACAAATATTCTTCAAATGGTTCCGGTCCGTTGCATATCTAGGTCACAGGAGCTATAAATAGATTGTTCAATAAAAACTTAAAAAATCTTCTTCTCTGAAATCACAGTACCTTGAGCTTAGATATTTTGCACAAAGCATCATCTACATGTCCTCTAGCAAGATTGTTCAAATTATGTCCCTTGGGTCAAAAAATGGCCCCGCCCCGGGGGTCACACATTTTCAAAGAGTGATATAGTGAAACATTCAAACCTCTTCTTCTCTGAAACTAATATAGCTAGAGCTTTGATATTTGGCATGGTGTAACTATTAGAGGTACTTCATCAATAGTGTTCAAATGGTTTCGGTCTGTTGCATATCTAGGTCACAGGAGCTAAAATTATAGATTTTGTCAATAAAAATTTAAAAAATCGTCCTCTCTGAAACCACAATACCCTGAGCTTAGATATTTTGCACAAAGCATCATCTTCAGGTCTTCTATCAAAATTGTTCAAATTATGTCCCTTGGGTCAAAAATGACCCCTCCCCAGGGGTCACAAATTAACATAGAGTATATAATTATAGTGAAATCTTCAAACCTCTTCTTCTCTGAATCTAATATTGCTAGAGCTTTGATATTTGGCATGGTGTAACTTCTAGAGGTACTGCACCAATAATGTTCAAATGGTTCAGTTCCGTAGCATATCTAGGTCACAGAAGCTAAAAAAAGATTTTTTCAATAAAAACTTTAAAAATCTTCTCTGAAATCACAGTACCCTAAGCTTAGTTATTTGGCACTCAGCATCATCTAATCAGCAATTAGCACAATCATATTGTCATAATTTCTAAGCTTTCCAAGATATGTTACTTTACATAAACGGTTCCAGGTGAGCGATTTAGCGCCGTTAATGGCTCTTGTCTATTAGGGCTTTCGCCTTAAAAATATTTAGCACATGGCTTGGAGCTCTCGGCCAACCAGATGCCTCAAAACCGTTGACTATATCGTCTAGTTCAACGCTTTTCAAAAAACCATATACTAAATAATAAATTGTTTATTCAGTCAACGCTTCCGAAATCTACTAGCAGTCCTCCGAGCGAGCCATTCCGAAAACCTTTAGGCTTCAATGTAAGCTTAACGTTAAATAATCGAAAGTAAAGTGAAATAAACACCAGATTATGGTTTAAAACTGAAGAAATACAGGAATCTCATAGTAACAATAACATATCTAGATCTACTACATTCCGCTAGACCTAGAATTATGCATTGTTTCAGCTGTAGATGTAAAAAACGGAATCTGCATGTCTAGATTGTCTTTAAAAATAGCTGAGAACAGAGGAGAACAGCACACGCTTGATGACGTCATATTTAATTTGTTAATGAACAGTGAGACCTAGACTGTAAAGACAAATTTTGCCAATGAAATATGCTAACATATAGTGCTTCAATAAGATATAGTTGTGTTGATATTAATGCATGTTTAATGTATCAAACTTCACATTAAAATATTATCTCATTCTTTGTAAAGGAATACAAATAAAATGACTTGTTTCGTCTTAAAACAAAAAGCAGAAACGAAGGTTCTTGTCAGTTCTTGTTTTTCTCGTGCTACATAGGTTAGACTATGGCTGAATGCGACTAAACGACATAGTAGAACGACTATATCGTTTAGTCACGCTCTACCATGGTCTAACTTTATACCTATATCTGTCTTACACTGCACCAATTTATCTGATGTTAAATAAAGCATTCCTCTAACCCGTTTTCCTGCAAATATATATTTATTTCAAAATTTAGATTGAGGCAATACGAAAGAGAATAAGTGATATGTGTGTAAGACAGTTTGTATCCTGATCAGACACCTGTCTACTCGGCGTCTGATCTGGATCAAAAGTTTGCAAATATCACTGCAATTTTAGTAAGGTAGCGAAAGGGTTAACGACGAGTTGTACATCGTCGGGGTAGATATAATCATGTCCTAACACATGCGTTAAATTTCCTAGAATGTATGTCAGATGCGACCTACGTCAGTCGCCAATGAAACGGTTAAATACTTTTTACAAAAGTGCAATGAAAATATTACAAACACTTAGCACGTTTTCTCTAGTTTATATTGTTACACACATGCACGGTTTTGTAAATATTAAGTAAATTATATCACTTCTAAGTATTTTGTTTTCAGTTAGCCGAAATGACAGGAGATGAGCAATTTCAATATGAAGCAGAACAAGTAGGAATTGCTAACAGGCAGCATTTTAAAGGTAAATTAAAAATTATAGCTATTTCCTCCCACATTTTCTTCAACCCATTACTCTAGGGCATGTTTCTAGATTCGAAGAGATTGATTGATGGATAGATGAGTTGGGTTTTACGATACTGTGACACAAAATAGGTCATATAGCCACGATGATTGATGAGAGGTGACCACTTAAGTCCTGTTGGTTGAAAGTAAAGTAGAATGTACCATTTAGAAAGTGGAACATTTTTCCTTAGTTGGAAAGAAACTTAAGGCATGAAAAGGCGCTTTTATCAAATTAAATAACGCATTTAATAGACGACTTCTATAATTGCAAGCAAAACCCGTACGTCATTATTTAGCGTAGGTTTGTGTGTCCTGATATAAATGGCCTTGTATAAGACCACACAAGCCGGTGAAAAGTTTAAAAAGACAGAATGGTGAAGAAGATATTCGACGTCATGCTTAATTAATCAAATGGAGTAGATGGGTGTGGAAAATTATATGAAATTGAGATTTTCAGAATACTTAATATCTTAAGTTGAAAGGAAAAATATACAAGTAGACCTACAAGAGAAAGCTTTACTTTGATTGGAAATATTGCATTATCAGTAAAAGTAAGAAATAATCGATGGTCTACCGTTGTTAAACGGTATTCTACAACGGTTGGGAGTTGTGATGCGCAGAAATTGACCACGAAGGCCTATTCTAACATGACTAACGTAAAAAAAATCATAAGAAATGCAAGCAAATGTTTCAGGCTTATTTCCTCTGCGGATGCAGTTTTCGACCGAATTACTTCCCTCGTATGGCTTTTACATGAAACCAATATCAGTACGTAATATATAACAAAAATACAAAATACTGACAAGATATATAGGATCTATCATGAGTCGATGTTTAAAACAAGCTGATCTCAAACGAGTCTAGAATTGAAATGTTATTAAGCGAGCCTTGGCGAGCTTAATAACTTTTCTATTCTAGACGAGTTTGAGATCAACTTGTTTTAAACATCGACGAGTGACAGATTCTTTTTCTCACATATCAAAGAATTAAAGCTATTTTTCAAAGCAACATGCATTTTTGGAACTCAGGTGACGTCAAAACGCCGTTATAAAAAGTGACGTTATAGTGACGTCATCAAAGTGATCTCACACATGTTGGAGACAAGGATATTCGTAATCGTTGTTCGTTATAGAAAACAAGAGTAGTTATGTGAGAAAATTTATTCTGAACCATTTAGTATTAGTCAGATTAAATATATCTGAGACAAATCAGTAACAAAACATGAAAGTAAAGCCCTTTTACGTCACATGACTTTTCATTGAAAACTGCGCTTTACCTTCCGTAGGGTGGGTACAGGAAGAGCTTGTTTAAAAGGACTATTTTCACAGAGTGGTAAAACACTAGGTATACCACGGCGAACTTGTTCTTTGTTTCTAGAGACGAATTCACGTGTCAAGTTAGAATATAGCATAAACTCAAAACAATAATTAAATAAACATGCCTCTCAATCGGGTTTTTGAAAAGATTGTAAAATATATGGCGATGAAACAGAACACTTTTAAATTTTAATCAAATCCATTCAGAGATAATACAGTTAAGAACATTCATTGAGAACATTCATTGACAGTAAAATGTACAGAAAAAAGAAGATACATGTAGTTGTAATTGGCAAATATTACCAAAAGAGTTTTCGCTGTACGTAAGCCAGATGAGAATGGTTTCAATGAACACGTCAGCGAACTTTTCTGAGGCATAGGGAACATATATATTGTCAATTAAAGTTTGTTGCCTTCATGAAGGTTTATTGATATTGAAAACAAACCGTTCAGTCGATCTTTTTTCCCTTATTCGAGTACAGTATTCTTTGTGTAAATCAACGGGTTTCTTTTTTCATTTTTGGCGGGCCGGGGTATATAATAAAATGAATATTGTCCTTATCATAAGCATTGCTTTGGATACTATAAGACGCGAGATAATGGATATAAGTCGTAGATTTAACGCGTATGGGTTAGTATGGTGACTCATGAGTATGCATTCGACCGTAAAGGGTAAAAATAAGAACTTTAGCGCGTTTTCTAAAATTAAAACACACGCCTGCTTCGTAATATTTGCGAAGCATCATTTCTTGATCGATTTAACATGAAATAAAGTTATACTTTGGTAATTTTGTAGAAAACTTGTGTGGGGACCAAAACTACATGTATTTTAAGATGCAATACTATGTAACGTACATGTATCTCCGCATTAATCTACCATCGTTATGTCTCAATAGATATAAGCTGGCAAAGGAGAGTGTAAAAGCCGGAAACATACCATTTCTCGGGACAAGAAACACTCTGTATATATTGCTCTTGCACAGGTTTATGTCTAATTACATTTGTGAAAAGTCAGTTTTCTACTCTGGGTCATTAGACAATGCAAACACTGCTTTTAACGCAGGTGCTCTTAGACCTGATTTTCGGATTATTTTTTATTGGTCGAAATATCTTGGTCAGTGGATCAAAAGTCAGCGCATAAAGATATCAACGAAATATAACTCTCAAATAGAGAAGACAACACAGCTCAACTTTCATCAGCAAATATTACAGCAAATAAAATGGCAACTTATTGATAAAGCAGATAACATAATTTTGCGGTGAAAGTTTAAGTAATATAATGTTGAAACAATCTGTTTTCCACGATTCTTATTTGCTATAACCTTGGTTGTGATAAGACTTTTCCCGCTGGGTGACTTATATATCTGCCACAACACATATGCTGGTACTTCGTTTGTCTGTGGACACCAATTCCCATGAAACACTGGATGTTCATTCCCGAGAATAATATTAAATGGCTCACGTGGAAAAGGCTTGTGTTGAAGAATTATATATCAACTTGATAGCAGCCAACTAGTTACTGTCTTTAAGACTGGAGATTGGAATGTGCCTGGGCATAAGCAGTTTAACCCTTTCTCCAATTAACCCTTTACCCAATAACCCGTTTATAACATTAAATACAGGTGATTACTTAAAGCAGGTTGAAAGTAAAGCAGAATGTGCCTTAAGGCACATTCTGCTTTACTTTCAGCCTGCTTAAAACTACCATCTACTAGGCTATATAAAATATTTGTTATGGTAAGTGTTCATGAGGGTATAAACTGGAACTATTTTCTTCAGCGGATGAATAAAATGCATGTGCTAAAAGTCGCTTCTATAAGGGAAAGGGTTAAGCTCCATAGGAAACCTTTACCCCGTCCTCTGCATAATAACCACAATTGAACGGTCATTGATTTTTTTAAATCGATTGGTAGCTTAAAGCAAAAAGAGAGTAAAACAGAATGCTCATAAAAGAGCGTTCTGCTTTACTTTCATCTTACTGTAAGCAATATCATACCTTACACACAGTTAGATATAGGCGATTGGCATTTTTGGGTATGGAAGAAAGTGTAAAGACAGTTCACGTTCAGAGAATGGGGATTATCAGTTTGACCTCATGCTTACTTAATTTTCACATGACATAGTTTGAGTTGCAGTATCATCCGTCAAACACGTGTAATGTTCATCATCTACCAGTATATACAACCGAAATTGCATAATTTAAAATTTGAAACAAGTATAAAGGTAAAATTTAAAAACGATTTAGAGTTTTACACTGTGTAGTTTAAATGATATAGACGATGAATTTATTTTAATTTTGGATTGTCCATCTTATAATAGCTGTAACCAAGTTTAAGTTAAACTGTACTCCAGTGTGCATATTATATTTGCTGATACAGACTATACCGCGTATACATCAAATTACAGTCTGTATCCTTCCTTACTCACTGTTTCCTATATGTATATGTACTTGTCCATGGTCGGTGAGAGCGGATGAGTGCGTTTGGCGGATAAAATCATGCAAGAGTGAGTACTTCTCTGGTTGGCACGTTACCAAAGCTAACCTGCAAGACATGTGCACCCTACACTGTCATTCTGGTTAAGTCTCTCAATGTAAAATGACATTCTAATAACCCTCAGTAAGCTCTATTTGCGACATTGATATGATAGTATATCTCCTTTGATCCCACCAGCCGGTAAGTTACTGAATTGTACTTACATTGAATTTATTTACATGTATTGACTGAAATAATAAGCGCGATTTGGAACAGTTTGAATAGTTTTAGCACATACTTATATAAACTCTGTATATTTCATTTAAAGACCTGGGTCCACTATATATATATATATTAAGATACACGAACTCTGCAAGGGTTTTGATTCTTTATAATATTCAGCCAGACCGGGATTCGACCCCGGGACCCCTCTCTTACAGGGCTAGAACTTTCGTCTCAGCTGTCCGGACCGTTTGTTCTATATGTCACCATTTAACTATAAACACAACCCGGCTACTTAGAACTATGTTAGGAAAAGTTAACATAATGAAATATTATTTAGGTAGATTAATAAATCTCTGAACTTGTTCTAATGTTAAACTACTTAACAAACGTGCGACGTGTCTTATTAAACTATTAAAATAATGAAACACCTATTACAGCTTAATTTACAAGTACAAATACAAAGCATTTATATAGCGCAAAAGTGTATAAAATACAGCATCAGAACAAAACATCACATAAAACATTCACAAAGTTCTAAATAATTTAGCAATAATGTTAAAGAAATGTACTACATCAAATACATTAATTATATACATATATTATTTTAAAGAAATTGGTATCGTCATTCTTGAGTTTTGTCTATTTGACACAGTCATTTCAAACATTCTAAGTATCCATAATTACGACAAGTAAGAGCGTATACCATGCTTTAATTTGTCAACGTTTTCTTATATATTACTTTCGACTTTGAATTTGACAAATGTTTCGATTCCTATCTCTAAAATATACAAGGTACTTAGAGATAAAGTAATATACAGTGGTGTTTTCCAATAATAGCAACTATGGTGAAACAAGTGAGTCCATTGCAATATGTTTGGAGTCAAATCAGACGGCGTCCATTACGCCGTATTATGCGGCGTCTGATCAGGATCCAAACTGTTTGCAAAGTCGACATAATCGACTACGGCGGTAAAATGGTTAATAACACCATTTTCACCTGTCACAACCGCCGTATTATATTTCCTATCCAATTTAAATATGTGCATGTAATACTTTTTTTTAATTATAGATCTCTACGGTTACGTTGCAGTCAATCACTACAAAGTACCAACGTACTTAGGTATGTATATATTCCTTCGTATGTTGATGTCATTATCAGTCCTTACCACAGCATTAAAATAAATACCGCAACTACAACAAACACAACAACTACTACTACTGTTTCTATTATTAATACTACTACCAACTACAACAACTACTACTATGACTACCACTACTGATATTGTTACTACTCTTACTACTCGTTTACTGCTACTATGTTACTGTTATTACTACACGCACTACTACTAGTACTACTACTGGTACCACCACTACTACTAGTACGTTCTCTACGACTACAACTACTACAAATACAACTAGTAATTACTTAATCCTCTATGCTCTGGTCGGAACATGGGGCTTTCAACACATCACGCCATTTCGTTCGGTATATGGTCCCGGCGTTGGCTTTTCCTCATGACCAATATTGAGTGTTATACGCCAGGAGTTTGTTGACATTCCTCTTAGAGTACGTACATTCCAAAATTCTATCCGTGAGACGTTCTCGAGGAGAGGTTATTGGTCCGCAGATTTCTCCGTTTCATGCGCTATCCCCTGGATACCGTAAATCCTGTTGTTGTGTTTCTGAGGTTTCTGTTTCTGTGGCGAGTTTTGTTTAACGTGGTAGAGGTTCTGACCCTGCGCACATTCCTCCTCCTTCCGTATCCCGGTAAGGGACCGGCATAGGCGGAATTACATGTACAAGTACTACTTCTATTACTAGTACTGTCACTACTACTTATTCTACTTCTACTGCTGCAACAACAACAACTGCTACTACTACTGCTACTACTACTACTAGTCTAACGATTACTACTTCTACTACCACTACTATTATTAATTCTACTATTACTGCTACTACTACTACTATTGCTTCTACAACCACCACCACTACAACTAATGCTACTTTTACTACTACCACCTCTGCTTTTCTCATACTTATACAATTACTGCAACTTTTATTAATATTACTACAACCTCTACTGTTATTACTACTGCTTCTACTACATGTTCTTCTATAAGTGACACATGTACCCTTATCTACTACTACTACTTCTTCACTACAAATACTTTTACCATTTATGTTACAGTTTCTAGTTTTTATTAATACTACTGCTACTACTACTAGATCATCTCCTTCTACTATAGTCCGAAGACATTGGCCTGACGTTGGTGACCTCTATTAGCATAATTTCACACTTCGTTGCATTTCTAAATATAGCTTCGGAACACATCGTTATCATTTCGACGAGAACGCACATTGTAACTACACCGGTATCGAGGAAGTACGTTATTGCCAGGTTCCACACATATCGACAAATATTTAGCTCAAGTGGTAAAGACGATGACTATACATCTTTGCCGTACAGTCAGTGGTTCGAATCCCCTGGAATACTTAAATATTTTTTTTCATTCTTACCCTTTAATACTATTTCTTTTCAGTATTGATACACTATTTATTTCGATTGGAATATGTTTCTTTTGTAATTTTTTAAACTTTTATATCATAGCGCCTATGTGGTGTATAAAATAAAATCTATAATATAAAAAAGTATTTACTCAATCGGGATTCGAACCCCGAATCTCGTCGTTACAAATCATTCGCTCTAACGACGCACCTATGACAAATGCCTTACGCCAAAGGGTTGTCAAAAAAGTATATATTGTGATCTGACGGGAGTCGCAGGTGAGGGCATAGCTGATCTTACGTGAATTAATACTCACTCTTAAACGCAACATTATACTTTTTAGTAGAAACTATCTCGGGAATGGTATTTTATTAAAAACTTTTCAACTTGGTCAAAATAGGATTTTTTTTGTCGACTGAAGATCACAACCGTAACAAGATTCACGTTATTAACCGAGCTTACCCGACTGTATATGGTTTGCTGTCGATTATTGATTTATACTGCGTTATCTTAACAAAAAAAGTAATATACCAAGTTAAAGTCTACTTTCAGTCCAATTGACCGCTCAGCCGACTGTACATATACTCATCTCACTGTAATTTATTCATGCATAAAGTTCAACGTCAGGTAAATATGTTCGGACTATACTTCTACCATTGGTACTGTTACTACTTTGTATCTACTACGACTACAAGAACAACTACTAGGAAAGCTATTTCTTCTATCACTATTTCTACTTCTACTACTACTTTTACAACTACTACTACTTTAACTCCAACTACCCATACCAATTCAACTACAACTATAACAACTACGTCTACTACTACTACGACCTATACTACTCATATAATTGCTACTATAACTACACTGTATGCTACTGCTACCACTACTACTACTTTCACCTCTGCCTTTACCATACTTCCATTATTACTATTATTATTATTATTACTACTACTGCTACTATTACTACTATAATTACTACTTCTACTGCAACATCTTCTATTATGTCTATTTCAACCTTCTACTACTATTTCTTTACTACGCATACTTTTACAATTAATTTAACAGCTCTTCTAGCTACTCTGTGACTTCTGCTGTTACTTCTGCTAGATCTGCTTCTTCTACTACATATTCTATTAATAAAAAGAGTAATATACCAAGTAACAGTCTACTTTCAGTCCGAATGACCGCTCAGCCGACTGTACATTTACTCCCCTGATCATTGAGCCATCTTGCCTACAATATTGAGCACTGCTCAATTACTACTTCTACTATTACCACTATCACTTCTACCTCTACTACAGCTAATGTTTCTAATTCCTTTAATACTACTCCAATCTCTACTATATTACCACTTTTTCCACTGTTACTACTTAACCTACTTATTATACTAACATTAATACTAGTGCGTCTCTTACTGCTTCTACTACTACTATGTTTTATATATATGCTACTTCTACTACTACTTCTACTTCTTTTTATACTACTCGTACTTCTACTTTTAATACGACTTCTGTTGCTTCAATTACAAATTCTAGTACTACTTACCACTATTATAGTTACTACACAAATAACTACTTTTTAGTCTACTAGTACCTCTACTACTGCTACTTTATGTTTATTTTACATCGATTACTAATCGTCGATTTTCTCCAGGTACTCTAGTTTCCCCCCACAGTAATGGCCATATACGTCATTTCTGGTCATATAAAAGAATCTGCTAATATGACGTTGGCCGTAACTTTTCATTTACATATTCATTCAATTTTTTTTTACAATATGTGAACATCCATATTAAAGTGATATTACATCCATATTGAAGTGATATTGTATAAAAATGTGAAGTGAATATATGTATTTAAATGAAAAAGTTACGACCATCTTCATATGAGCAGTTTTTTTAAAGAACAGAACAGAAAGGTCTTGAAACGAAAGGGTCATAACTCTATTACGACAAATATAATGAACATTGAAATCTACTCATCGCTCCCTCTTCAGATCAAGAAGCAAAAAGTATTTGTGTAAAATCTCATATATTTCTTTCTAATAATGTTCAAGGAAAGTGACCGACTATGATTAAAGTGCCTCAAATGCATGGTCTATACAGGTAACCTTAAAATAAGATTACATAAAATCTCATTAAAATGTGAAAAACCATATTAAGGTAACCTTATACAAGTGACTATATTTTTAAATAAACACGTTACGACTACGTCCAAATATGTAGAGTTTGTAAGTGAGAGTGTCATAACTCTGTAACAATAACTCAAATAAATCTTAAAATAGAGTCAGCTTCAGATTTTGATGCATTAAACATTTGTATGAAAATTCACATCTTTCCAATCGCTTTTAAACAAACAAACCTACTTTTGACCAGGCGAAGCAAGCAACTTACGAATGAAGTTCAAGGACCATAAACCTGACATATCAGGAAACCCGTAATGCATGTCAAAAACATTTGTTATGGTCATATGATATAACACATTTGAAAGGAATATCTTTGTAAATACAAAAATACGGCCATCCTCATATTTGAAGACTTTTTGTGCAAGGGACATATCAAATGAACCTCAAAATAGACTCAGCTTCAGATATTGATGCATAAATATGTATGTGAAGGTTTGTTAATATCCGCGAAGTATTAGTACGAGAAACACGGACAATCCAAATGTTAACAGCCGGACGAAGCAATACAATCCAATACAAAATGTACTTGAGTGGCAAAACTTACTAGCCACGTAAGTTACAAACTTTAACCTAGCCATCTCTTGTGACATTAACCTGACCACATTTTATTACAGTAACGTGGCCTTTAGTAGGGGTAGGGTTCAGGTTAGGTTTAACTTCTAGATCATTATATTCCAAAGTAATTAAAACGAGACATATCTGTTTGCAGTTAGCCACACCAAAACGATTAAAGGAAATAATCACATAATACAAATATTTTGAGTACGTAGACAGATGGGACCACGCCAGTAATCGACCATCTTTGTATGGTGGGTGTAAAATAATAATTATATTTATTTTAACGAAGTTTTTATCGTTTGTTGTAGTTTGCAATCCTGATGATGTTCCTGACATCGTCCTTAAATTGGAGACAGCGTTCGACAATGCATCTTCTTCTGACAAGAAAAGGAATACAAACATAAAAAACTTGTTGGAAGAGCTCACTAAGGTAGGTACATAATGGACGCTCCTGTGTGGAATATACATGTGAAAGGAAAATGGTCAGCAAGGGGGTTAGTCGGTCCTACAGAGTAAATGTGGTTTATAAACAGCATACTTATGCTGAAATCTCGCAGTCATTGGGATGCATGCCAGCGTAAAAACTAAATAATAAACCATCCATTCGCTAATTATATATTTCCCACTTTATTTGGGAGACATTGGTTTTCGGACACTAGCTTTTGTTCTGAAGGGGCACTCACTCACGTCCAAGTTTGATGTACTTGTTGCTTTTGGGAAGGGAATGTTTTGGGTTGTGTTTGAGATAAGTACGTCGGAGGTCACATGGTTTGTAACTAAAAATATAGTTTTGGTTTCGCTTTAGTATACGAACAATAACTTTTTTTAATGGGGCAATCATGCCCATGTTTATGTACTGATTGGTTATGAAGAGGGGATGCTTTTGGCTGCCTTTGATGTCTTCATGTTTAGTAAACACATTTTTCACACAGAAGGGGAGCCTGGTATTACATTTGTGGTCAGTAGGCCAAAGGGAATATGATTTGACTAAAATAGAATTTCCGGAAAATACCTTCTGTTTTCATTGAATTATTTTGACAGAAACTATGTCCCGTTGACTATACGAGGGCTGTCCCAAAACATCGTAGACTTTTCTTATAAAATTGTTCGTTAAAACAGCAGAGACAAACGGTCATCAGTATATATAAACATAGGGTTTATGTAAACCTGTGTGAAGTTTTAACGTGTTATCTTTAAAACTGACCAGCACAGAGTATTTTGAAATACCCTATCTGTGTAACCCCGGCGCACACTAGTTAACGTTACGACGTTATCGACGTCAACGTCACTTCTTTTCAAAATACTTGTAGTGGTGATTGATGCATTTTCGCTGACGCAGGGCTGCCATAAGTTGCTCTTGCAAAATCCTAAGATTTCAAAAATTTCTATTTTTCTAGCGCGATTACTTAAAGCAGGTTGAAAGTAAAGCAGAATGTGCATTAAGGCACATTCTGCTTTACTTTCAACCTGATTTAAGCTACCATCAGCTAGCATAACAACTAAAAGATTTCGGAAAATTCCGGAGAAATTGCAGCCCTGCTGACGCACAGCATGGCACGTTCAAAATGTGCATGCTGGGAAATGTGGCACGAAGCGATACAACCTGGTAAAATATGTTGCTTTTCTAAGTTTGGAAATGAACCCCGGTCACTTCTCTCGCATCGTATGCAATTGATCTGTGTGATGGGTGTTTGCTGAAAAAGTCCTAATCTCTCGAATATCGTCTTAAAAAAGAGTGTTGATACCTGGACACATCTTTCTTTTTCTTCTGCACTTAACAAGCGTGGCACCCATATATCACCGACTCTCGACATGTTTAGTTTCTCACGTACAAGTCGATATAGAGACAATTTGCTGACCCGAGGAGTTCAGCATTCTATCTCACCGCAAGACGCCGATCACCATTCATGACGCTCCTCGCGTTTTCTACAATGAAACCGTCAATTTCTTCCGGCCGTCCAATCTTTACATTATTTTTCTCAACCCATCCTTCTAAAAATCGCGTATGCTATTTGAACACCAGAAATCGAGATGCTGATTGATCAATTTCTGTTGATTGTAGTTGTTTTAACGTCTGTTTCGGGATCAAATTCAACTCAAAGCAGTATTCTATGACATTCTGCTGCGCCGCCTTTTCCTCTGACGTCGTCATTTCTGGCGTCTTTAGAACACGGTATCATTCGCCATAACTAGATATCTTATTTTTGAATGACGCTACGTTAACGATTTTTTCCAGGATGACGTCATATATAACAACGTCAACATTCATGACGCAATTTTGCGCAAATTCCGTTTCGAAGTTGCTATGTAGGATGTTGTAAAATGTACATCTTTAAATCTACCTTTAAGATTTTGGCGTGCGCCGCATAATCTAACCAACAATGAATATTTACAAATAAAATAGGGTCAGGTGTGTTCAGGAACCTTATTATTTCTTATTCAAATGTAAAAATGTTTGAAATAGCATTCGTAAAAAAATCAAAGAAATATTACGTCGGGTTCTTCATAAAAAATATTAGTCCACGGTGTTTTGGGACAGCCCTCGTATATTAGGTAAAATGTGAAGCCAAAGTCTCCTACACTATTAGATATGTGTACCAATCCTTTACAGAAAAACAATTTATGTGTTATTGTTTTTGTAGTTTGGAATTTGGGCTGCCACAAATTTGACTGAATATATTTAGGATTTGGGATAGGGGTGAGACATTTTTTTTCTTAAAAAAAGATTCTTGTTAAATAAGAGGCCGCCATCGTTGCATATCTATCAGCAGAATTACTCGTTATTAGTCCCAATTGTAACGTCATTAATCCTTCCTCCGTCTTGTACATTTGCTGTACAAGCCAACCAAGCCAATCAACGAATTGATTTTATTTATTTTGAAAGATGAAAATCTAAGAAAACGCGTAAATAAAACGCGACACTCCACTATCCCAAGATGTACTCGTACTCCAAATTATTTTTCTATAGCTAATATAGTAAAGGACGTAGTATGTTCTGGAAAAGCTCAGGTTGAGCTTTTGCAATCCTTGAATGTCCGGCGTCCGGTGTCTGTCGTCAAAAATCCTTAGTGTCTACACTCTAGAGGCCACTCTGTGGCGCTCTGCAGCGCTCATCAGTTTAACGTCTCGAAGCAGATGAGTAGGCCAATAGCAATGCAGCATTCTTTTTGACATGTGTCCACTTGATGCAGCAGGATACTAATGCAGATGATTCCTACGAGAGTTTTCTGCATTAATGTCGTGCTACAAGAAGCTATCACTCGTCTTTAGGGATCTGTGTTGGTCTACTACAGAGGTTCTGATGTACACCAGTTTCACTGCTGAACGCTATTTACACACTTTTCGGTATTGTCGATGATGTTTGAACTGGCACCCTATGCATATTCCGCCCCTTTCCGTAAGCTATTTTTATCTTACGGAACAATATTGGAGAATTCGCCACTGAACAATTAGTCGTGTACATCCTAACCTGTTACATGCGACCATAGCTCAGTGGTTTAATCGACCTACTATAATCTACCCTTTTCTGGGTCGTGAGTTCGATCCCTGCCATAGTAGTTTTACACTTTGCATTTTTGCGATGATTTTTTTGTAAATTATTTTGTCAGGAAGACGCATGCTTGTCCTGAAAATCATTAGTTGTGTGAGTTTTGTACAGCGAGTCTTGTCTAACACAAAACTATATAAAGACGTAGAAGTAATGTAATAAAAAAACAAAATGAAAGTGAATAAAAGAATTAAAAAAGGATTTAGAAAATACACATTGAAATAAAACAAATTACAAAATTAATACAGTTTTTGTTTGTTTGTTTTTGATTTTACGTCGCTTTCAACAGTATTTCAGTCATATCGCGACGTCCAGCTAATTACAGGTGGAGGAAGACCCCAGAAGTCCTTTATGCACTGTTTCAGGCACAAATCGGCAACTGGGTAGAACCACCGACCTTCCGCAAGCCAGCTGGAAGGCTTCCCCACATGAAAAATCCGAACGACCCTACTGGGATTCGAACTCACAGCGGTGAGGAGCTTAGTGATATAAATCACAGTGACTATACCCCTAGGCCACGGAGGCCCCTAAATTAATACAGACATATTTTATATGAAGAGATAATACATTCACAATAAAAATATATCCGTTTTATTTTATTTTTAAAAAGACCTGAACGGTCTATATTGTATGTTATTTTAAATAGATATTACTTATTTTCGAAACCACAACCACTGTCTTTACAGTCAGCGGCACATGCCACTGGGCTATTGCGACCGTAATAAACAGTTACGCGTGCGTAGTATATGTTTCCAAGTGCATTTTTACCTATACGGTTAAAACGGAAAGTCCCGACTTCATCGACGAAAGTTGACGGAAACAGATCAGCGCCAGTTCAAAAATCATCGACAATATATTCATTGTATTGGTGTATAAACGTTTGGATCCAGACGAGACGCCGAGTTACAACTTGCAAATTGGATCTATTGATAGCAAATACGATCGGGTATTTTAAAATGCAGAGAAGCACTATCAGATCGCCAAGGAGCTCGAAGGATCTAGTAATCGGCGCAGTTTGATAATAGTTGCGCACTTAAGTGATCCGATTAGGCTTCAGTTACGATGTTGGCGATTAAGTAGCGCTCCAGGTTAAGTAGCGATGAGATGGCGTTCTGGATAGAGCGCCGCGGATCTTTGTGCAGGGGAGAAAAACGACGACGACCATGGCGATCATGGGGATCCGTTTGAGATCCAAAAGAGATACAGCGATGTAGGCGCTTTATAAGGCGATCCGAGGCGCTCTTTCCAGTTATTATATGGTAACCTGAAAACTGTGGAGCTCATATTACTCAGCCCTTTCCTTTGGTTTTTCATTTCAGTATAGTAAGACGGGTCTTCTGAAACAGTTTTACCACTACCATGACCATGACCACGGACTCCATCATCGAAGAGATTGGAACGACAATTTACAGTAGAAAACTAGTTTCTGTCTTTTCCTACGCGCCTATGCACTACGCTATTTTAAATCAAATCCACCAAGCCTAAACACACTGTGGGATAATATGTGATAAAGTTGCTCGGAGTACCTAAGCGCCTCGCCTTGATTCAGGCAGCTCGATCCTTTGTTGAAATGCTACACATTGAAGACACCTCTAATCGTTTTATTTATACACACACCAAGCTTTACAAACGGCAACTGTCTGGCGTGGTTAAGATTTTAGAAATTATGACTAGTTTTTGAAAAGTGTGTGATGCTAAAGTATTTTACCCTACACCTACTTAACTATATTTATATCAGATTGCTAAGAACTGATTGTGCTATGGAATAAAGTGATTAGTTGAGCATTATCGCATATGAACCCTTTCACTCTCAATGACGCTTTATATCGCGGTTGCAAACAGTTTGTGTCCTGATCAGATGGTGCGTAACGCGGCGTCTGATCAGGACCAAACTGTTTTATACCCTTATCGATATAAATTGAGTCATACAACCTCAATAAATATAACTTTGAAACGTGTCTTGCAAACAACAATACTGAAGCAGACGATAATTAAACGGTGAAGGGGTAAACTTTTACGAATAATTTGACTATGAAGGGTTAAAGTAGCAACGTGTCTAATGTTAATTGTGCTCCCTCCCTACAACGGCCCTCCTAACAACGATTTCCTTCTTACAACAACACTTGCCGTTGTTTCCCAAACAACTCGAATATGTCCAACCTTTTCACGTCTTCTATATTGTCTGCTCAAAATTGTCGTCTGCTTGTTTTCTCATGATAGGCATTTTTACAGAAGAAAACTTAATGAAGACTGACAAACAGATTGAATCAGACGCCGCGTTACGTTGCGTCTGATCTGGATTCAAGCTGTTTACAAATGTAAGCCAATTTACCTCCCTAAAACGACTTCCTCCGAACAACGCACATGTTTTTGTCTTCCATTAAGGGTCGTTGTAGAGAGGGATCACTGTATATTGAACAACTGAACAAGGTACATGTAATAACAACAGCAACATACACAGCAAACACTACACTCGCAGAACGTTATTCTTTCGCGAAAGTCGCGTTTTGCAAAAACAATTATGTCCACTGCAAAAAGTTCGGAACCAGACCGCAGTTACTCGGGGTCTGATCAGACTCCAAATGTTGTAAACTTAAGTTGAATAAATCATAACAGTCAAACAGCGGCCAGTTTCAACTGATACAGGCAATGCGTGTACGTCTAGTTTCGTGTTAACTCTCTTGTACCGTACGTCAAATACATTGGACCAAAAGCGAATAGTGTAGACTCAGACCTGCGTCTGTTTACTAAACCCAGAAACTTCTATATAAAATAAATTAAATTGAAAAGAAAATATCAGGTTTCCATGAAATACAAATTTGACCTATTCAATATGTGAAGCATCTGCTTAATATTTTGGGCCTCCGTGGCCTAGTGGTTATAGTCACTGTGACTGACAATCACACTCCCTAAGCTCCTCACCGCTGTGGGTTAGAATCCCGGTCTGGGCACTTCGAAATTTTCATAAGGGGAACCTTGCAGCTGGCTCGCGGAAGTTCGGTGGTTCTACCACGTTGCCGATTTGTGGCTGAAACAGTGCATACAATACTCCTCGGGTCTTCCTCCACCTGCAATTAGCTGGTCGTCGCACTATGACTGAAATACTGTTAAAAGCGACTTAAAATCATAACAAATCCAAAACCTCCAAATCCGTTTGACGTAAATGGGTTAATAGGGAAAGAATAACGTTTCCGCCACTACAAAAACACATACAGTCATATAGGCCGATGGTATTGACCTGGCAGGGCGGAGTTTCGATGAGGACCATTTCATTTTAACTTTGGGGGCGGCAGCACACTCTTTTATTATCGGAATTTACCGTTGTCGTCTATCGTTTTTTCTCAACATTACATATTAGTGGACATTTTGACAGAAGGAATATAATGATGAATTACAAACAGCTTGAATCCAGATCAGACGCCGCGTTACGCGGCGTCTGGTCTACATTCAAGCTGTTTTCTCTCCCTATAACAACTCCCACCGAACAACACACGAAATATTTGTCTTCCATTGGGTGTTGTTTTAGAGAGGGAGCACTGAACACACCTTTTTCACGTGAAACCCCATGTGTTTCTTCATGTTGAAAGTATCGAAAAATAACTATTTAATACGGAACTATACACGTCATCCCTAAAATCAAATGTAAAGTAGTTTATTTTTACTAAAGGTTAGCTCCGCCCTGCCAGGTGAAAAAATCGGTCAATGCCAAAATCGATTACCGTAATGACTCTAAGTATTGGGACATACAGGCCGCATACATACACTGCTACTGAGAGAGCAGTCAACTCATGGTATATACTGTGTGCTTATCAGGGGCCCGTTTCATAAAACATCGTTCGACAAAAATGATTGTCGGTCAAAACTTTAAAATACATTTAATTTCTGATTTCTCCATCTAATCCTGCCCTGTGGCATCGTTTTGGAATCATCATTTCAAGACAATTACAGAAAGATGTCACAAGACAGGATTAGATGGAGAGATACATTATAATTGAGACTTTTATTATCTTACTTCGACCGTTTTTTTCGTACGAAGTTTTATGAAACGGGCCCCTGTTTACCATTGTAGCTTTAAGACAAATTAGAACTTGATGAATGTTATTTGTTTAAACGCTAGGATAATTACAACAGTTGTACAGGGTGTCCTGATTTTTAGGAATTTTACGATGCTCTTGTGTGTATCTTAGCTTTTCTTTCTTCTTTATCTAATAAAGTAGTTTGCATTATAATTGTTTTCATCGTCTTTTCATGAATAATATCGAGTCCTATTGATGCGTATAAGCATTTTAGCTCACTTCAGCCGAAGGCTCAAGGAGAGATATTGTGACAGCCTTGTGTCCATCGTCGTCCGTCGTGAAGTCGTGCGTTGTGCGACGTCGCCAAAATTGACATCTCCTCCTATACCGCTTGACAGATGTAAACATTATTTGACAGGAATGATCCTAAGGTCAAGTTCTTTCAAGTTTGTTAAAATAATTTAATACAATGCAGAACTCTAGACGTTTAAAAACAAGGAAATCTTAAAAAATCTTCTCGTCAAAAACTACAAGGACCAGAGCTTAGATATTTGGCACAAAGTATCATCTAGATGTACTCCATCAAGAGTGTTCAAATTACGCACCTGTGTGAAAATTGGCCCACCCCGGGGTCACAGTTTACATAGAGTTATATAATGAAATTTTCAATGTGTTCTCTTCTGAAACAAAATATAGCAAGAGCTTTGATTTTGGGCATTGTGACACTTCTAGATGTCCTTTTCCAATATTGTAAACTGGTTATTGCCATGAAAAAAAAATTGTCGGAAATCTTATACACAGAGCTAAAATATTTGACACATTGCATTATCTACCAGTCCTCTAGCTAGAATTTTCAAAACAAGCCCCTGGGGTCATCATTGCCCCTCCCCGGGGATCACAGTGATACATAGGGTTATATAGTGACATTTGCAAACGTCTGCTCTTAAACAAATATTGCCAGAGCTTGACATTAGGCATGGTGACACATCTAGATGTACTATACGAGTACTGTTGAAATTGTTCCGGTCAGTTGCATATCGAGGTCACCGAAGTTAAAAAAAAGATTTTTCAATGAAAAATTAAACAATCTTCTTGCCTGATTCACTAGTACACAGAGCTTAGATATTTGACACATATACAAGTCCTCTATCAAGATTGTTCAAATAATGCCCCTTGGTTCAAAATAGAGCCCGCCCCGGGACATAAATCATTCTCCACTCTGTCAGCTATTCTCAGGTGAGCGAAATATGGCCCATGGGCCTCTTGTTTATCCATTCACTGCCATGACGTCATTAATTTTATATAACTGTCGTCCGCTTTTATTTCTCAAATTTAAATTGTATGTGTTTTGACTTAAAAATATTGATGGAGAGTCCACTACTTTGAATCCTAATCAGACATCACAGTACGCGGAATCTGAACGGGATCAAAACTGTTAGCAAATAAATCCTGGCAGTAAAGTGCTTAAAATATATACAAACGGTGTGCTTTGATACTAAGTCAGCTATTCACGAAGCTAATATCCTATTTTCAAATATGTTTTGCGAATCCACGACCTGTCTGATTCAACTTGGTGAAGACCATTCGCTTTAAGATGGCTGAATAACATGGAACCTTTCTCTTAATCACTGCAGGACGTCATTAACTTAAACAATTGATGTCTGCTTTTTATTTCTTATATTGTAATTATAGGTAATTTGACTTTTAACATATAAAATTGAGTGTCAAACAGTTACGTTGTGTCTAATCAGGATATAAATAACCATTTTGCTCGGGGTAAGGCGGTGAAGGGGTACACGCTGTATGAAGAAGCATTCGTTATTTAACAAGAGACCCAGAGGGTCACATTTCGCTCACCTGAGGACACTGTACCATAGAATCTGACTGGGAAAGACAACATTTTGATATAGCTATGACCCAGGTGCCATCCTTTATACTTGACAGAGGACCACAATGCGAAGCTACATGTCAGATATTAATGATCTGGGCCTTACGGTTTAAGAGAAGAATATTTTTTAAGGTTTTCCTATAAAAACTGATAAGCCCCTGGGTGGGGCCAATTTTGGCCCGGGTGTCATAATTTGAACACACTTGGTAGAGAACCACAAGGCAAAGCTATATGTCAAATATTAAGAATCTGGGCCTTATGGTTTCAGAGTAGAAGATTTTTAAAGGTTTTCCTATATACATGTAAGTCTATGTAAAACTGATAAGCCCCGGGGCGGGGCCAAATTTGACCAAGGGGTCATAATTTGAACAATCTTGGTAGAGTACCATAGGGCAAAGCTAAATGTCAAATATAACTGATCTTGGCCTTACGGTTTCAGAAAAGAAGATTTTTTAAAGGTTTTCCTATGAACAACTGATAAGGCCGTGGGCGAGGCAATTTTTGGCCCGGGGGTCATAATTTGAACAATCTTAGTAGAGGACCACAAGGCAAAGCTATATGTCAAATATTAAAGATCTAGACCATACAGTTTAAGAGAAGAAGATTTTTAAAGGTTTTCCTATATAAGTCTATGTAAAACTGATTAGCCCCGGGGCGGGTCCAATTTTGACCTGGGGGTCATAATTTGAACAATCTTGGTAGAGGACCACAAGACAAAGCTACATGTCATATATCAATGAACTAGGCCATACAGTTTCAGAGAAGAAGAGTTTTAAAGGTTTCCTATGAAAAACTAATAAGCCCTAGGGCGGGGCCATTTTTGGCCCGGGGGTCATAATTTGAATAATCTTGGTAGCGGACCACAAGGCAAAGCTTTGTGCCAAATTTTAAAGATCTTGGCCTTACAGTTTCAGAGAAGAAGATTTTTAAAGGTTTTCCTATATAAGTCTATGTAAAACTGATAAGCCCCGGGGCAGGCCCAATTTGACCCGGGGGTCATAATTTGAACAATCTTGGTAGAGGACCATCAGACAAAGCTACATGTCAAATATCAATGATCTAGGCCATACAGTTTCAGAGAAGAAGATTTTTAAAGGTTTTCCTAAGAAAAACTGATAAGCCCTAGGGCGGGGCCATTTTTGGTCCCAGAGTCAAAATTTGAACAATCTTGCTAGAAGATTATTAGGTAATGATACATACCAAATATCAAAGGTCTGGGCCTTTGGGTTTCTGAGAAGAAGATTTTTTAAGATTTTCTTATGCATTAAAAGTGGTCTATACGGTCATGTTAGAAAATCTAGTCCCACAGCAAGGGGAATAACTCTAGCCAAAAACGTTGAACAAGATTTCGTTCCCCCTTGCCACTGATGCTTCTGACAATGTTTGGTTGAAATCGGTTCAGTGGTTTCTGAGAAGATATTGTTTGAAAATGTGAACGTACGACGTACGACGGACGCCGGACGCCAGACACCGGACGACGGACGACGGACGGAATGGTATCACAATAGCTCATCCTGAGCCTTCGGCTCAGGTGAGCTAAAAAGGCGGTTGTTAAAACATGATAACATTAAGACAGACAGCAGCAACGATTTGCACCTCTATGGTTTTTACACATTAATCAAAGCCTTCCACTATACATTATGAAAAAAGCCGAATGATTCTGTTAATTAATATGGTGAAATTAACACTAAAAATAGGTCTATAGGTAATCTTGATTGCTTTAAACTCCTGATTTAGAAATTACATACATTGCCGAAAGTGTTAGGAATCTATAACACAATGAACATGTGATCTATTGAAATGCATCAGCTATTTACAAGTCAGCCGAAATTAAACCAACTAGGTTGAATATTTCAATAAACTGACGCACGTACCACCTTTAAGATAGGAAAGATAGGAAATGCTTATTTGTTCGGTGTTTGAATGTTGAAATTCGAATACAAAAACATGTTGAAAATTTATTCTAACACACCTCGCTCACACCTCTATATAAACAAAGAAGGAACGTAGCTGTGTTTAAATTCTTAATAAAACACTCACGCGCTGTAACGTCTTAAAACGTGACGTCATATGGCTACGAATATGTGTACGCCAAGAAATGTAACGCCGTTAAGTCGGTGTAAATTGTGGTTAAACTGCTTAAATGGAAGTGTTACAATCAAAATAATAAATTAATACCTGTGTTTTATCGTGTAAATAAACACGGGTAGTCGTGGAGATGCTTGTAATTAAATTTAATTACTACGCATCTAAACTCCTACCCGTGTTTTATTGCCACGATAAAACACTGGTATGAATTTATTATTTCTTAAATAGGTTCATCCTAAAGCAAATCTTTTCTAATCGTAGATTGCTATCTTAAAAATAGGCACTTGAAACGTACACACACATTACGTTTTGTATGATAAATTTTGATTTAATGTTGTCTGACTGTATAACCCATTTGTCAATTCATTCAGGAACCATTATAAAAGCGCCAATTCAGCGTTTCATATTTGCAAAAGTGTTTGTATCAGTCATTATCAATATTCTTGTTCGTCCTTCGACCTCCGTAGACGATTAAACTGACATGGCAAACAGTGTATTGTCAACTAAACAAAATGGGATCAAAACTGGCTCAAACTGGTCATAAAGCAATAAGATAAGCCCTTAAAATTGATTTTAAAAAATCCTGCAACATTGTTTCAACTCCTTCAGTGCAACGCTCAACAACACTTATACATGTATATACAAACAATATGAATCCAGATTAGATGCGACGTCTGCAAGGGTTCAAGCTGTTTGGCTGTCAAATAAATGCCTTTGAAATCAAAATGTCTCAATTTTAAATTTTTAGGGTTAAAAATTGCCGATTCAGTGAGCAGACGATATTATAACGGTGAATGTGTTAGAAGGGTTGTGACGTCATAATGGAAGTGAGAAGGATTAAGGAGTTTATACTATCCTTTCCTAGCCATAGGCGACCTTGCAAACAGTTTGGATCCCTATCAGACGCCGCGTTATGCAGCGTCTGATGACGCTCCAAACTGATTGACAATCGTATCAATATAAGTTAAATCAAACTTCAAAAATAATTTTTCATAAATTACAGACGACAAAGTTTAGCAGAATATATTTCGTCTGCAAAGGGTTGAGTTCGGCGGTTTAACTTGGCTATGGAAGGGTTAAAGTAGAGCGTACAGTGGAGAAAACGTTATTCTTTCCCAATAAACGCGTTTACGCTAAAACTATTATTCCTATTGCAAACAGTTTGGAGCCTGATCAGACGCCGGGTAACCCGGCGTCTAATCAGGCTCCAAACTGTTTGCCACCAAGATAATCATGAATTACCAGAATTGTCCAATAGTTGCACTTTTCTAGGTTTAGTGTTTTACGTTTTATTTCGTTTAAACGGGAAAGAAAATCGTACTCTCCACTGTACATGTAGTTAAATCCTCTCATTGCCATATAAACCGTCAAGTTTTAACTATTCATCGCCATATTTTCGTCTGCTCTAACATTTTTGTCTGTAATAGTATTTCAAAGTAAGATATAAGGGAATATGACTCAGGAAATTTCGAAAAAAAAGTCAAATACTTTGGATCCTGATCAAAACCTTTTGCAAAAGCGCCTTTATAGTCCGGTATCAGACAAAGATAATTTAGCTTTTAAAGCTTGCTTGGAGTCGTAAAGATAATGTGTTTGTGGTTTTTGGTGGAATAGACCCTCAACATTAAGGATCCGATGTACGACCGCCGGTCATCCTTGAGCATTTCCAGATATTCAAGATAGCGTCCAAGATGGCCGCCGGTGTAAGGAAGTATTTTGGCCTCCATCGAAAAATGATCTCCGGTCAAAATTCGACTACGTAGAATGGTCCCCGGTCATTTTTCGATATCGTACAATGACCACCGGTCACAATTCGACGTCGAAATTTGAGCCCCCGGTCATAGTACTATGACTCTCCTCATGAAGTATTTTAACCCCTCATGAAATATATCAACCCCACCGAATAATAACCCCATCCCCTCTCCAGCAATAAAGCGACACAGTTTAACCCATTGGACCCTAGCGACGAGAGTATTAGTTATTTACAAACAGTGTATATGTACCTGGCAATAGTACATTTGTCCTTTGTAGACCCAGATCAGACCATACCCAAATGAGCCCTCTGATATGGGTTTGCAACATATGTCAGTTTTGAAATATCTTGTATAAAACAACTTTTTCTAGTCGAAAATTGACTTGACATAACAAGAAAAATTGGAATTGTCCACTTGAAGTTTCAGGTGTAAATGAGTTAAAAGATACATAAAATTTAGATTATAAACAAGCGAACAGTATACTAAATTCTGTTCCTGAGGGTTACCGTAAACATGCTGCTTATATATTGGATACTGATGGTAGGGATTACCCGATCTCTTTGAAACAAGCTGGCTGCGGGTCTGTGGTATAATTCGTGGACAGCTTATTAATAAACAAGTTAAAGGTGTACTTCAGCTATGGATTATGCAGGTCGGTGGGGTCTGAATTACTTGAGAAAGTTATACATTACTTTAAAAGTGTACAATTACATTGCTATGGAGTGCATTATATTACAGTTACCTTTACGCAACGTTTACAGCTGTAATGCATTAAATTACTACTACATAGGCAAAGCAATGCAATACATTACACAGTATACATTTGTTTCATAGGTACTGAGGGAACAGTCAAATCATTGACCCGAGGTAGCAGGGAAGACCTTAAAGACGTATCCGGGAGTTGTTACTGCGCATCCAAAACGCGCATGTTCTTTCCGCTCTTTTCTGTATTTTCCTATCGCGGGTGTAATTATTTACGATCACAACAGCGTCTAGATCATCGGATTTCGCGAATACAATATTTACTCAACTATCGTTATCTATCGTTAAAAAAACCTTTTAGAATTCCTGGGGATATGAAGAGACGCAAATCAGGATCATTTGTGACAAAAAAGTGCTCGAAATCTCTGGAAAACATTAGTCTTTTCACCAGGAACTCGCCGACTCGAGTCAGCGTTAATAATCATAATGTGACAGGGAGTGAATTTAGTGTTGACATTGCCCCTTCCTGTGATAGTCTTTTTGGGATCGATAGTCGGGTCTAGACTCCGGGCGACTTTTTCCAGTCGGCCTGAGTCCGGACGATTTTGACACCCGCCGGCCATGACGGGCGTGTTTTGCCGCACTGCGATGCTCTTGTTATGATATTTTATCTTATGAATGGTTATGTTAACTCACTGCCCACATTGAATAATGATTGTAGATGTGTTTATTGGTGGGTCTACTTTTTGTCCAGAGTATATTTCCTTTGTCACATCAGCTACCGATAACAAATTAGGTGTGTGAGTTCATCTTTGGATGGCGGAGTGTCGCATACCATTTTCAGGTAACCGTGACCTTGACCTTTGACCTTCATTTTACAAAAAGCTTGTTCTGAGCATATATCCTATATCTTACCAGTTACCTATTCCAAATTCAGTGTTTGAGTATGGATAGTTCCTACATTCTGAACTGAAATATTTGAACATGTATTACCTCCCTTTGATGTATGAATACGCATGCAGCTCTATGTAGCTTTACTTCATTTATTATATAGCTTTAATGGGTTTTAAGCCAAAGGAAATATGTGTGAAAATAAACATAAAGTTGTGAATAAAGAATGAATGAATTATGCACCATCAGCATCATATTTAGGGAGAGGGGGCATTTCATTTTTCACTCCGACTTGAGATGATGACAACACTGCATTTTTCAGCAGAACTTTCTAAAGTGTATAATATATGTCACAATGCAAGACATTTCTGTATAGCTGTGGGTATTATTTTATAAAGTATAACATTTAGACTATTTAAAAAAAATTGTTAAAAAAGTGCATATTCACTGATAAAGGGAGGTAATAAAATTGAACATATCTCTGAAACGAGCAAAGCGATGTACTGTTTTCTCATTGGTTCTATACTTGTTATATATTTATCTACTGTTATAGAAAAAAATAGGAAATTCTCCGCGCTAGAATTTTTTATTTTTGCAAAAAGGCTCGATTTTTTGACGATTTTCGAGTTCATTTTGCACATCTTTTATGCGTAAAATCTGTATAATGCCACTCAAATCTAATTATTTTACATTCATTTGTAACACTATTCCATATACATGTAATTAATTAAAATTGGACTTGAAGTATCGATATTTGTGTGTTTGATGGACTTTCTTCTTATGAGGCCTAATTTCGGAAATTTGAATATAGTACTTCTAAAAAAGAGTAAATTATACAAAAAGTAGCAAAGCGACCTATGTTTTTGAAGACTGTTTTTACTTTCATTTATATCAATTTACTTATATGCAAAGTTTAAAAAAATTCTCCGCTCTAGCAAAAACTCCCAGATACGTCTTTAAGAACTGTTGCCCGAGGCCAACGGCCGAGGGCAACAGTTCTCAAGGTCTTCCCTGCTACCGAGGGACAATGGTTTGAATGTTCCCGAAGTAACTATCAAACAAATGTTTTATTACCTGACTCTCTATTTAAGCCATGCTGAATGAATAGCTAGATCTAGATCTATCTAGATATACAAGATTTGAACAACACGTATTTATAAATTCTAGAGATGATCTTACGTGTATATTTAATCTTAATTCAATTCAATAGAACAACTGAATGTGAACATCACTGTTTTGTAATAATGATGTCTAACATATTCATATTTTCAATTACGATTGAATTATTATTGTTTCCTATTGACTGAAATTGATTGACACTTTGTCGAAATTACGTCATGTAGATCTATAATATGACGTCATTAATTTTGTAACGTCATAATTTGTTTTAAAAAAGGAAGACGTTAGATCTGCAAGCGGTTTATCGCTTTTATTCGGGGTTACTCTTATTTTTAGGTCTAGAACTAAATAGCCTTTTAACGGGATTGTTCGGGAGAGAAAAAAATGACCCGATCAACTCCGCAAAAGGCTAGATCCTTAAACAAAATTCTGTATCATAAAGACGCCTTATTTGGTCCCGCGATGCAGAAAAGTTTTGCGCACCATTTTCGCGCATGTAACAGTGCTATGTAACAGTCAACTGTTGCCCGCTGGCCTCAGCCTGGTAAATATTTCTGAAAACAGTCAAAAATGCTTAATATTCACTTAAATAGAGAGTCGGGTAATAATACATTTTAGTAACTGTCCAAACCATTACTGAAAAATAACTAAAAAGTTTACAAGTTCTTATCAACGACATAATCAAATATTCAAAACCTAAGAACACATGTATGCAGGTATACAGTTCGAAAAGTCAAAGGTTTTATTATAGTGCCCACTGGTCAAGGACGCACATTTTTGTAAGCATGTGAGCCCTAAACCCTTTTTCCACAGAAGCGCCTAAGACCATCTGTACATACACCTGTAAATAAGACTAAGAGCCATTAATGAAAATTCAATAATTGTTTTAATTACAGGCGTCAGCTAACCACACGATAAGTGTAAAGCTGAAAGCTTTCAGGAGCTTTCTGCATAAAATTCATATTGCTGTACGCAATGTCCTGCCTTAAACACAGTTAAACATAACTAATTTTCACTATTGCCTATTGGGCAAAGGGTTAATGCAGATCAAAGGTATTGTTCAAAGTTCTTTGAAGAACTTTCTACTTTCTACAGGTTTAACCTGTTATATTAACTGGCATGTCTTTTTTACCTGTATAACTGAATTGCTGCTATAGAGGGGTTTAATTGTCAGGCCGGAATACTTAACTCTTTACTCCATAGCATGTTTCTGTTATTGAATATATGTGACCACTTAATAAACATAGTTTACGATCTATCAGGGTTACTCTATACCAATAAACGTGAAGGAGTGAAAACATCTATACTCTTTTACAGCATGTGTAATATTATACAGTTATTTCATGTGTGTTTGGGGAACAGTCAAAACTATTGGCCCGAGGTATCAGGGAAGACTTTCGAACTGTTGCCCGAGGCCTGAAAGGCCGAGGGCAACAGTTCGAAATGTCTTCCCTGATAACGAGGGACAATAGTTTTGACTGTTCCCCAAACACACATGAAATAACTGTTTTATTACCTAAAACTTTATATAGGGCACTAGCTTTTCAAAAAGAATTAATTTGAGCCAAAGTACAAATGAAATAAGATTTATTATTTCCAGTCATCATAAATTCATTTCAGTCGAACAGTGGCTATGCCAACTTTTAAGCTTGAAATACGGATATTTTCGACAGAAGCGGTTAATAAAGAAGCGGGTTTATGGCATTTAGGCCTATCTGTAGAACTTCAGGTAAATTCCACTTATTATAAATGCGAGTTCCAGACATCGCATTTTCACTGTATAAGTTTGTGTACTATAGCGCGAGAGTTTTCAGTGACATGATGTCAATTTCAAGTGTCAACTTTTAGGGTCAATTGAGTAAAACTTTGTCAGATTACATGTATGTATTTTTTCTTTCTTATATTGGATCTAGACTGGAAATAAATTCGTTACACGGCATTCCGGCAGGGTGTCGAAATACCGTGTAACTAATAATATACATTTTGAGTTTTTGACAGACGTCTGATGACTGATCAGCATCGTCTTGTAAGCGCCTGCATGTTTACATCAGCACATTATTGTAATGTGCGGGTCCGTGTTATTTTCTGTTTAAAGGATAGCGACGAAACTTGATGTGTAGTATGAACTCGTCTCAATGATTATAGTATTGATATAAATAATGATAAAGCATGATATAATGTATTAATCTTCCAGACACCAATCAATGATAATTATTCAATACTGTTTCATTACAGTACGGCAATTCCGGGTACGGGGAAACTTGATTTTAGAACTTCTATGCATCTTTTTCGCGCATGGAAACAGTTCGTCCTAGAGGGCAATAGTTAAAACTATTGCCCCCGGATTGGCAACGTCAGAACAACACCGTAAAACAGTCAAAAATAACGAATTACAAGTTATATAGAGCATTAGGTAATAATTACATTTATTTCAGTGGCATTGGTCTTCTTATAATGTGTCGCAACAGAACTATTAGATTGCTGACAGTATATTGTACAGCATAAAAACATCTATGAATTAACCCTCAGGGAGCTGATCGCGATCATGGCGGGGTTATTCTACGACATTGAAAAATGACAAGGGGTCTTTGTTTGACATCAAATATTTACCCTACTGGGGTAGGGGGTGGCATTAGACCAAAGTTTGTTGACCAAACAGTGCTGTTGTATATTCGAAAAATAAATGTAAACCTTAAGTCATGTTTAAAAAGAAATTAATTAAACAAATCCCAAAGCTTTTGTCACGTAGCCACCTCAGAAGCTTCAAACTTTGGACACTGACGTATTGACTTTCCAAATGTCAGATATCCTTTTAAACCAATAGAACGTACATGTGTTACCACATTTGAAATCGCCAGTTGGTATGGTATAGTAAATAAACCCCATCAAAGTTATTTTCGAAAAATAATGTTCAAGGTCAAGATAAATGTCACAATTACCTAAATTGTTATATGTCACTTTGCAATGGCAAGCTGTACCCACGCACAATTTTTGGCCAATCTGGCTGATGTAATAAAGAAAATATGTTCTATACAAAAGGTACATAGACAGACGGAATCACTTCCAGACATGCGCAATGTTATCATTACATATATACGCCTTAAATTGAGCTTTAGGGTATAAATACACATTTAGCACTTGTAAAACAAATCTAAACAAAATATAAAGGTAAGTAGATAGGGGTCATTTTTCAACAGCAGGGGTCAATATTCGACTATAGGGGTCATTATTCGACGACATGGGGTCATTCTACGATGTCGAATTTTGACCGGGGTCACTTTTCGATGGGGGTCAAAATACTTCGTTACACCTGTAATACTTATGTTTTCGTATTTGACGGGGCAGCTTTCCAAACACTTTGCTAGGAGTTACTTCCCTGAGAACATTTCACGTCTGCTACAGCAAATTTCGAGCTCATAGACGGAAACAGAACTCAAATTGTTATCAAATGACGAATGTTTTAAAGAGGTTCGCAACCAGATTTAGCATTAAAAAATAGTAATTTGTAAATATATGTCAAAGGCTTACATTAACGGGTAAGAATTAGTTTAGGATAAGAAATTCTGTTTAAAAAAGGCATTTCAATCAAAAACATTATTGAGCTCTGATGGGATTCGAACCCGGGACTCGGAACGGTGGGACAGAAACGCAAAATAAGACGACCCCTTAGCCCCTTGTGCCAACCCGCCTATTCATATATCTTGGATCGATTTAACGTACTTCAGTGTGTAGCGATGGAGAGTACATTATTCGCCCCGGGTTTATGTCTGAGCCCGTGATCAATTTCTGTTGCGTCGGCGGATAAAGCGATGGAAATATCTAAAAAAGTCACTTTTCTTGAGGGTGTTTTTTTAGACTGATCATGTTTTTCTAATGCAAGATGCACGATAATCTAAACATTTGGTTTTATTTGAAAATTTTCTTTTATTTTGGCAAATACACCATCTGGTTGCGAGTCGCTTTAAAAGAAAATGCAGTAAACAAAAACAGCGTTCCCTCTCTACAAAGACACCCATTGGGAGACAAAAAGTGTGTGCGTTGTGCGGAGGGAGTCGTTATAGGGAGAGCCATTTGCAAACAGCTTGAATCAAGATCAGACGCCGCGTGACGCGGCGTCTGATCTGGATTCAAGCTATTTATCGCTCGCTAATAAGCTTTGTTCTGTCAAAATATCCAATATGTAACTTTGAGAACAACAACAGACGACTTTTTTAAGCACATGCTATTGCAGCAGTTAAAGCGATAGCCATAATTCTCCTGTTTAGGGAAATGCGGAAAGGTTCGTTGTAAAGAGGGAGTCGTTGTTGGGATGGCGTTGTAGTGAGGGAGCACTGTACAACTAAAACAACTGCAACTGATATACAATTATACTAGAGGTTGGTAAAGCAAAATTTACAGGGCGAAAACAGACACATGGAGGCGTAATTACTGTTGCATATTTCAGTATTGCTCATGAACAGACTCACTTACATGTAAACCGAGTCTGCAATTTTCAATATTTGCTTTGTTTTCTGTGCTCTCAAATGATCATACACGTGTTATGACTAAATTATTATTGATAAGTAAAAATATCGCTATATATTTATTTGTTTAGAAACTTAAACAGTCATCACAATCACAAAGATGCTTAGTAAATAAGACAATACCAATCGGTGTCTCAAAGCTTCAGTTAGATCGTTTACAAATATAATCACTATTATGAGGTTATTTAATTTAGTTGAATTCCGCTTAAACTGGTGCTAGGGGGCATGAGCACTGTTGCATATTTCAGTATTTTTGCTCATGAACAGACTCAATGATTTTGATCAAGACTGCTTATGAGAGAGAGAGAGAGAGAGAGTACTATACATCTTTTGCATGATGCATTTTCCCCACATCACAGTTGTAAATCTGCTATTCGTTTTTGAATGTTATTTTAAATCCGGTTAATCTAAAAATTCTAAACACGAGGATCGATCGTTTTGGGTCCTGATCAGACTCCATGTGTATGCAAACAACAGTAAAGTCGCGACTAGGCGGCATATGAGTCGCCCACTATAGCCACTAAACAGATGGATTCTTCCCTGCCTATATATTGGATGAGTCAAGTTTCATTTAAGGTGTGTCGTGGCGATTTACTGCTTTATGTTTGTTGCTTTGCTTTATGTTTGTTGCTGTGCTTTATGTTTAATTGAAGATCATTATGATTCATTGATTCATTTCTACTAAATGTAATCTACTGTGTGGAGGTTGCTGATCAGTTCCTTCCAAATCTGATTTGGGTGGGTAAATGGTTTTACTCAAATTTTATCTGTCACACTTTTGTGCCTTCTTTTGACTGTAAGATTCTTAGTTATACTCTTTTTAAGGCAGTTTTTAGGCTTAGGTCACGATCAGCAACTTTCACACAGGTTTTAGTTTTAAAACAGGTAATTTGCAGATTTGCACCCAACTGGGGGCTATTATGCCTGTCCCCTTGTCAGGTTCCATGAACCCAGATTAAATCAAATAGCATGTGCAGAAGGTCACACATCCAGAGTGTGCACCAAAATACTAGATATATACCTGGTCTGGATCTGTGCTGTCTGCACATGAACCCAACTAACTTTGTAATCTTTATTCTTATATATAATAACGGGGGGGGGGGGGGGGGGAAGGGATGAAAATCATCATATCCCGAAATAATCAATAATTATTAACAAACGGATCAGAGCCAGTTTAGGTGCAGAATAACCGTACATCAAATATGACTCGGACCCGTTTGAATTTAACAGGAATAATTTGTAAGTACCCTCTCATTAGGATGGAATGATGGAACCCTACCCACCCACTTGTATATAAAGTCTCTATTTGTATCTGTGTGTAGCAGAAAGACATGATATTTCGTCTGTGATAGATGTTAAATCTATATATATATATTTATAAAACAGGTGTATACGTTATAGATTTATAAAGGTGTGGTATATGCAGACAATCACTCACCCTAATGGTGCAACAAATTACTTGATGTCTGATCTGGATCCATGATGTCTGCTTTTAATCCCCCTGTCCACTATTCATTCTCTTTTTGTGCAGCAGCTAAAGCATACTATCTCATATGTGATATAAAAAATCTGTGATGTATGAATGTATTTTATAATAGACTTTGTAGAATTTTACTGTATTTACTTCATAATGTATTTCTTTTACAGGCTGTTAGTTACTTTTATTGTTAAGAAACTTATGTTATTATGTCGGTAAATAGCTTTTAGCTAATGTTATATATGTTGTGAAAACACCCGACTATAAATAAAGTTTCTTGTATCTTGTATAGAAATTTCTGTTCGCAAATAGAGCAAGCTCAGATCAGACGCTGTATTATGCGGCCTCGGAATTGAGGCTGCACTGTTTGCCTGTGTCCCATTTATGAGGTGCTAGGTACAAATGGGTTAATTACTTTTTAAGCAGACTATAATTATTTACTCAACATTTGAATTGACAAAACCTATTAATTTTCATAACACAGTGGACTAAGTGGAGAATGCGTTATTTGTTCCTGATTCAGCGAAAATGTACGAAAACGCATCGATGATATGTGAAAAATTACAACGCCTGTTTAAACTGTTGACGAATACTAATTTAGTCTCAATGAAAGAATGGGTTGGACCGAAAAAGACGTTGCATTACCCGGCGTCTGATCTTGTTTCAATCTGTTTGCAACTGACATTTAGCTTTAAAGGGACTCGCAACTGGATGGTGTACTTGTCAAAATAAAATAAAATACTCAAATAAAAGCAAATTTGTGGCATTATTTGGCTTCTGACATTAAAAAAATATGATCAGTCCAAAAAAAGTCTCAAGAATCGTCACCGAATCTTAGATTTTTAGATATTTTCCATCGTTTTTCTATACCGACTAGTAGACGGTATAGTTGTTGTTGTTGCTTCTCTACACGGGCTCAGACATAAACACGAGCCGAATTGAATGTATGCATTTTCGATCGCTACACATTGAAATACGTTAAATCGATCCGAGATAAACGGATAGTTCCGTGGTCCATTGGTCTAAGCGGTTTCCCCTATTTTGCCTTCTGTCCGCCAATGCCGGGCCCCGGGTTCGAATCCCACCAGAGACCAATATTTTTTTTTATTGAAATACATTTTTTTTAAACAGAATTTCTTATCCTAAACTAATTCTTTACCATTTATATAAGCGTTTGACACATATTTACAAATTACTATTTTTAATGCACCATCTGGTTGCGAGTCGCTTTAAGCGTATTCAACATTGGGAAAGAATAACGTCTTCAGTCGTATCCACTATTATAGAAAAGAAATAAGAATCGATTAGCTTGAATCTATTATCTACAGATTATTTTCCCATGGTGTTATATATCATAATGGATAAAGTCTTTGTTAGTAATTCGTTTAACTCTTTCGGTGGCAAATAAATTGTCAAGTTTTTACCCCGTTAAACTGTCGTCTCCTTCAATATGTTATCTGGAAGATCGTTTTAAAGCTAGATTTAAGGTAGAATTACTTCATTATTATTGGAACGAGTGCCAAACAGCTTAGATCCCGATCAGACTCCGCATTACGCGGTTTCTGTTCAGGACCTAAACTGTTTGCAAAGTCGACTTTAGGCGACTTCGCCGTGAAAAAGATAACCTTTTTCCGCTAGATAAATCGAATTATGTCTCAAACAATTGTCTGTTTTTTGGTTTCATATTTAGATTTCAGTCATTTTGACTGACAAAAGCCAAAACAATTCGAACGACAAACAGTTTGGATCTAGATCAGACGCCGCTTTGCTAGGCGTCTGATCTAGATCCAAACTTTTTCAAACGTTACTGACATATTCCTTGTAATCGTATCAATAGTTTCCTCAGTCAAGATACAGAAAATTGAATTGAGAAATAAAAGCAGACGACATGTTAACTCTCTGCATGCTAGCAGAAGAATCGTTAATGCAAGTGCAAACTGTTTGGCGATGTATCATCAGGACCAAAACACTGTTTGGCACGCTGACCCCTGTTTTAGATTTTTTGTTGAAAAATCTGTTTTAGTACAAAGGCAGACGACAACTGTTGCAGACGCAACAAAATACCATGCATGCAAAGAGTAAAGCAGCTATGACGTGAATGGTTAATGTTTTATAGGTTATTTACGTATAAGTACTTTCATTAATTTGATTTAATAGAGAAAATCAGGTATATGAAAGATAACAATATCGTCTCAAACATTTAATGAAAGAGATCTAACCTTTTAGGTTGGCATAAAATATAGTCTTATTCAAAAGCGTGGTCTCTTCGATGTTGCAAAACTTTATGTCTTTTAAAAAGTAAAATACTATAAACGAGTAAGAAACAGTTTTGAATTTGATCAGACGGCGAGTAACTCGGCGTCTGATCATAATCCAAACTATTTGAAACGCTCAATCAAGTTGCGCCTTGCAAAGGGTTTTAGGTACCTGGGGTGATTTGGATGTCATACTTTCTATCACATGGGGACAGTCTTTGTTCGTATTGTTCACCAACAGAATTTCAAATCTTTTCACAACACAGTAGCACATTGTTAACGAAAGAAAAGCCTCAAATCAAGCTATTGAAATCAAATACACCTATATATCATAAGCAGGTATTTTTGGAGCTGCGAACAATACCTGTTTTTGAAAAAGATGACGTTTGGAGCTCTGGTATAATAAACAATTATATATACGCCATTATACGCTTTTAATTTACTCCACAATCGAAGAAAATATCTCCGATTTATACATGAATATGCAACATAAGGAATTGTTCTAGAAGATGGTAGCTTTAAAGCAGGGTAAAAGTAAAGCAAATGCGCCTTAAGGCGCATTTGCTTTACTTTAACCCTACTTTAAGTGTTCACCTGTCTTCAAAGCTAGAAACAGGCTATGGGGTAAATGATTATTGACACCGGTTGTACTAATCAGTTCCGAACTGACAGTTAAAATCTATGTCATTCTTTATAATAACGAATTGGAGACGAATTTAAGATTTTCTATTCATACCATGATTTACCTCAGTAACATCGGCCCCATCTTTGTATACACCGGAGGCAAGTGGGTGTATTATGGTTGACAAGGGGAAAATCGAGCTCATTCTAGATCCAACTTGAATGGGTGTTCATTTCAAATAAGAGTCGTCGGTTTGGTTTTGTTTTGTTATTGAACATCAAATAATTTTAATCTCTTCCATCCATGCTTTAACATTGTGTTGTCTGCTTTTAACTAAAACGAAGTAAGCTAAATTGATTACATGTACTATTCTTATAAAACTCGGTTACAATACTACTCAATATCCCAACAAATAAGTACTCAAAACTATCAAATATATTTTTAAACAAGAGCCCCATGGGGCATTATCGCTCACCTGAGAATAACTGACAAAATGGAGATAATTATTTATGTCCAGGAAGGGGTCATTTTTAACCCGAGGGGCATAATTTGATCAATCTTGTAAAAGAACCTGTAGATGATGCTATGTGGTGCCAAATATCTAAGATCATGGTAGTAGGGTTTTAGACAAGAAGATTTTGTAAGTTTCCATTGGAAAAAAAATCTATTTTTAGCTCCTGTGACCTACATATGCAACAGACTGAAACCAGTTGAACAAAATAGGTAAAGGATATCCAGAAGTGTCACCATGCTGAATATCAAAGCTCTTGCCATATTAGTTTCAGAGAAGAAGACGTTTGAAAATTTCACTATATAACTCTATGTAAAACTGTGACCCCCGGCACGGAGCCTATTTTGACCCCAGGGGCATAATTTGAAGTAACTTGATAGAGGACCTGTAGGCAATGCTATGTGTAAAATATCTAAGCTATGGCCCTTGTAGTTTCAGAGAAGAAGATTTTTTAAGTTTTCATTGAAAAAATCTATTTTTAGCTCCAGTGACCTAGTTATGCAACCTACCAGAACCATTTGAACAATTTTGGTATAGGACATCTAGAAATGTCACCATGCCAAATATCAAAGCTCTGGCCATATTAGTTTCAGAGAAGAAGACGTTTGAAAATTTCACTATATAACTCTATGTAAAACTGTGACCCCTAGGGCGGGGCCAATTTTGACCCCAGGGGCATAATTTGAACAAACTTGATAGAGGACCTGTAGGTGATGCTATGTGTAAAATATCTAAGCTCTGGCCTTTGTAGTTTCAGAGAAGAAGATTTTTTAAGTTTTCATAGAAAAAATCTATTTTTAGCTCCTGTGACCTAGTTATGCAACCGAACAATTTTGGTATAGGACATCTAGAAGTGCAACCATGCCAAATACCAAAGCTCTGGCCATATTAGTTTCAGAGAAGAAGACGTTTGAAAATTTCACTATATAACTCTATGTAAAACTGTGACCCCCGGGGCGGGGCCAATCTTGACTCCAGGGGCATAATTTGAACAAACTTGATAGAGGACCTGTAGATGATGCTATGTGCCAAATATCTAAGCTCTGACCATTGCAGTTTTTGACAAGAAGATTCTTTAAGATTTCCTTATTTTTTCGCTTTGGTTGCCATGGCAACCAGAGTTCTGCATTGTTTTTAATTCTTTGAACAAATTTGAAAGAGCTTGACCCAAGGAACATTTCTGTAAAATTGGTTGAATTCTGTCAAGGGTATAGGAGAAGATGTCATTTAAAGCAATTGTTAACGACGACGCACGACGCACGACGCACAACGCACAATGCACGACGACGGACGACTGACACAGGGCCATCCCAATAGCTCACCTTGAGCCTTTAGCTCAGGTGAGCTAACAACAACGAAAAGCTTCAATTAGCGGTGACAGATTGACTTAAGTAATTTCGTAATAAGTGACATTAAGTTTGAATCTTGATCGGATGCCGAGTTACTCGGCGTCTGAACAGGATTTAAACTGTTGAAAGATACATGTTGTACTCATGGTAATGCTACGAAGGAGTTAATATTAATTATTACACCTCGCTTTCAGTTACAATGTTAATTTCCCATAGACCAAAATGAAACATTTTGCATGTCTTTTACATCTATCAAAGAAAATACTGTCACTCTATATGATATTCCTGTCGCTATGTGAATATCGCAGAAAATATATAAGGGCAGGTAAATCCTTATCAGGTTTTAGCATTTCCTATGCGAGTTGCTTCTCTTTGTCCACTACCTTATAAAAATTAAGCGTCTAGACTTTTTCTTACCCAGATTACTGGCATCAGACGATACCAAACATGGCATCCAAACGATTTGCCACGATTTCTGAGGAGGATGTTTTCCAAAAAGACAATGAAAAAGACGTACATCAACTTGTCTCAATGTTCTTTTTTGTAATGATATAAACAATGTGACGTCGTAGACGTGGACGTCGATTCTCGCGTTTGGCGCGGGGCGGCGCTAAATCGGTATTTACAACCTTTTTTTTTTTTTTTATAAAATACGAACGAGACGATTCCACAGTCATGGTTGATAAGCTCGGTGTAATAAAAAAATATTGTCAAATTGTCAACCCTCGAAAACAAGAATGTCACGCTCGGCTTCGCCCCGGGGTGACATTCTGTTTCTCGGGTTGACAATTTGAATGTCACGCAAACTGCTATCTAATATTTATATAATATCGAATACAGAAAAATACCGTTTTGGTCACATTGGTTTGAAACGTTCCCAGTGTTGACTAATTCATCCCTGAGACTTTTACAGAATAATGCCCGGACCAAAAAGGTCTAGTCCGTTTGAAGCTAGTCGTTTTTCACATGTTCACTGTAAATGACGAGTAAACGTGTCTTTAGGGTTGAATGTATCAAGCAACGATGCTTCATTGGATTTTGTTGTTGTTGCTGATAAGTTTAAACACCCTTACAGGCTGATACCAATGTACCTTGCGACGACAGTCAGCAACCGCACATCATGATCCGGACGTTTGGTGGAGTTTAACCTTTTCACTCCCCATGACGTCATGAAGCGCATTTGCAGTAACGCGGTGTCTGGTCAGGATATAAACTGTTTGACACTCGTGTCGAAATTTCATCATATTGTGTGAAATCGAACTTAGAAACGATATTGAAGACAGCAGAATTGAAGCAATTGCAGACAGCAGAATTGAAGCAATTGCAGACAGCAGAATTGAAGCAGACGACACTATGGTGGTGAAGGGGTAAAAACCCCACGGTGAATTTGATTATTAAAGGGTTAAGGTTCGCTACACCTAATAAACATTGGGATCGGAATCAAAACTGTTTACCACTTGTTTTGAAATTAGGTCGATTATACTGCCTTATATCTAACTTTGAAAGATATTGCAGACAGTGATATTGAAGCAGTAGTAAAGGGGTAAAAATCTCACCATTAATTTGATTATGACACAGGGCGATACAAATATTGCATTGCATTCTCTTCTCGAAAGTATTGAAAGGATTTGACCCAAAGTAGCATATAGTTTGGATCCTTGTAAGACGCCGGGCTTCTGCAATGGATATTGTCGTTTTAACATACACGCGTTTTCGACAAATACTAACGTCTTTCAAACTGTGTGTACATTAAAACATATCTTTCACGACTGTACCTCTAGCGCGACCACTACATTGTACTAATTATTAGATGTCTACTACAGATGACTGCTTGAAGCAAGATGACAGTAGATAAAACGCTCCCTTAGCAGCTTACTGTCATGCTGCTTTAGTGTGTCAATTGTCTGTTATGCAGTCAATTAGCCTTCGTTTTAGTGGTTGTACTGGCCGTCTAATGACTTAAGTTTTGATGATTCGTAATCTAGACAATGTTTTACCATTTGTCAAGTTATTTCGCTTTGGTATAATCAACATAAAATCAATGTGATGAAGTGAAAGTTAAAACACTGTTAAACCTCGATAGTTCGAACCCACCTAACTCACCATTAATTCCAGCTGGTCCAAGGCTATAAAGCATTTGAGCTGAGTCTAAACTCGTTCCCAAGCATTTGATTGGTCAGATTGAGCCTAGGCTCAAATCTGACCAATCAAATGCTTGGGAACACACTCATACTCAACTAAAACGCTTTATAACCTCGGAGCCTCGGCCCCTTGAGAAGCATGTCAATTACCGGCGGTAGTATTCCAGTGGTAACGCAGTTGACTACGGTACAAGGGGTCGTGAGTTCGACCCCCCGCCAGACACGCTGCCTGACTAGGGGATTTTTTTTCTAAATCCCCTATGATGTGCAGGAATGTTCTTGAACAAGTTATGTACCGCGATTTGCTCCTCTCTACTCAGGGGTTAAAATGTGTACCCGTGAAGGGTCTGAGCCGGTACTGCGGCTGCCGACGCACCGTATGTTAGCAGTGCTCAATATTGTAGGCAAGATGGCCCAATGATCAGGGGAGTGAATGCACAGTCGGCTGAGCGGTCATTCGGGCTCAAAGTAGACGATAACTTGGTACTTTACTTTACTTTTATTTTGAATTCATTTAGTTGTATTTGACTAGGCGATCGAGTACGCGACTCCCTGTGCAGATAGTTTTGTTTAGTCTATGGCTTATCATTTAAAATGACAAAAATTGCAAAAAACTGACCAAAGGGCTTCATCTGTTCTTAGTCTACACTGACTGCATAAGACAGGTGCACTTTGCACAGGTACTGTTTTTGCAAAAACAAACAAACGCATACATAATTATGTCACTAGAGTTCACTGCACTAGTTTGTCTAAAATGACGTCAGCCAGTAGCTCACAGTCAATAGTATTCCTTTTCACGAAATGATAAATATACAATGGAAACCCTCCAAACCGGAACCTCTAAAAACCGGCATACTCTCCAAACCGGACAATAGCTTTGGTCTCGTTCCCAACCCTTCTTTATTTTAACCCATTGCATTATAAATACACATTTTTACGTCTTTGAAGAAAAAAGTTTATACATCCTAACAGATATTAGCTTAAAGCATGTTCAAAGTAAAGCAGAATGCGCCTTAAGGCGCATTCTGCTTTACGTTCAACCTGCTTTAAGTGGTCAGCTATATTCCATACTAGAAAACAGCTATTTTGGTTATGTGTTAAATCCCCTTCTAAACTGGACATCCCTCTAAACCGGAAATTTGTATTGTCCGGTTTAGCGGGTTTTCACTGTATTGTTGCAAAAATGTTTATATTTTGATCAATTTGTGACAATAATGATTATCTTCGGTACGACACAAGCTGGTGATAACTATCGCAAACTGCTATGTTGTTACGCTAAAACAATTGGCAATATTTTCTTCAGTTTCAACCCTTTCGAAAACATTGACCCTGATCAGACACGGCTTAACACGGCGTCTGATCTGGATCAAACTTTTTCGCAAAGTCGATTATAGTCGGCTATGACGTTGACAGAGGAAAGTTCAAGCTCCGTTTTACATGAGAATTTATAGATTTTTGAACCGTGCTAAGTAGCCAATTTATAGTGAGATATTTCACTAGCTTTTCCTATGCCTGATAGAATACGTTCGTTTATGTATATATGGCACTCATACAAACGCTACATCGGTTGTTCATATAAAAAAATTATACTTTCCAATCTATTACAGTTATGTAACTTTGATATCTCGAACTTGCTGAAGTCGCACTTATCAGTATTTCTGCAGCTTGATTTTATCATTTCAATACTGATCTGTATTTTAATGTTAAAACATGGTTCAGAATTAAGCGATTCAGATATATTGTGGTTCGAATGTAGTTGAGAACAGAAAAATATCCGGTTCAAGAATTAAGTAATAGCGTTGAGCCATATGGCAAAATATGTTAATATAGCGCAGTGTAATTAAACATTGATATGAATGCATGTTACCAAGAATGGGGCGTATGACAAAACACGTTTGTATTAAGTAGAGTAATTAGACATGTTACCATTATGAGGCGTATGGCGAAATAGGTTCCTATTAAGTTGTTTGGTTAACTCTTTTCTCCCTGAAACTTTAAATGGACGATTCCAGTTTCGATTTTAGTCAAGTCCATTTCTGACTTTTAAGGGTTGTTTTTGTAAATGTTTGGCGTTGTTACAAACTGTGAAGACCCAGATCTGGGTATTCACTGTTTGCATAGGACAAGTGCACTTCTCACATGTACTGTTTGAAAAAGACGCCTATATGCGGGACTAGGGCTCAAAGGGTTAAACATACATATAAAGGCATGTTACCAATATTAGGCGTATGGCGAAACATTTTTTAGTTTTTATAGCGTAATCATATATTAATGTTAAGGCATGTAACCAAGATGATCCGTATCGCAAATTATGCTTGTATTTATGACATGAAAACATAACTGTAAAAAGGTGAAAAAGTGCATGTAATAAATGTTTTCAAAATTTTTGGTATGGCGAGATATATTTGTATTTTGTAGTGTAATTAAATTTTGATGTAAATAAAGGCAAGTACATTTGTAACCAATATGAACCGTATGGCGAAATATGTTAGTACCTTGAAGATAGGTTAACTATTTATGTAACGGCATGATTGTTACCAAGGTGAACCTAATAGCGAAACATGTCTGTTTTTACGATTTTAAGAAATAACATTGTTAAGGCATGCATGTAACCTAGATGAGCCGTATCCTCATGTTTTCATGTAAATCATGAACTGAGAGTAATAAAGGAAATTTGAATTTGTATAAAGAAGCATGTTTGTATTTTGTAGTATAATTGAATACATGTACTAATGTAGAGGCATGTTTCTCTGGTGAGCCGTATGGGAAAAAAGTCTGTAGTTTGCAGTTTAATGACATAAATATGTATAAATGTAAAGGCATGCATTTAACCAAGATGAACCATATTGCAGTATAGTAAAATACTGATGTACATGTATAGTCATGTGACCAAAGTAAGACGTACGGCGAAATATGTATTTACTTTGTGGTTTAATTCACTACAAACGTGAAGACATGTAACGTCAATTTTATTTGTTTTATTAGCAAAAATACCATTTTATTATTCTAAAAGAGTAGAACATTGCTTTTCTCGCGAAAAGATATTCATATAAATATATAATTTTGACAACCTTTTTACCAGTATATTATTTCTAAATGTAGCCGTTTATAATAGATCGTATCACACTTTTCAACACGTTTCCTTATTACATATAATATTTTTATTTCAGTTATTGTTCCACTATAGTCCACGATGTTCATTTAGATTATATAATATTCCATAATATTCTAAACTTACTTACTACGCATCTCAACTTCTACCCGTGTTTCATTGCACGATAAAACACTGGTATGAAATTTTTATTTCTTAATTTTCAGAAACTGTGTGATAATGAAACCTGCTAAATAATTTCATACCATTAAATCATAATTTTGTATAATTTTATGTTATCAATGCGTGACTTTAATGGATCTGTCACTAGTGTCATGGACCATAATTGAAAAAGGGAAACATAAATTTTCCCTTTTTTGTGCAAACCTTGGCTTTGGTAAGCATATAATGTGCTTCTTCATATGTATGCATTATTTGTCATATATTGCATTTTATGTGTATATATTTGTATTGCCATGTAATGCCATTATTACCAAAATAAAACATTACCAACATACAAAACATACAGAATGTGATCCTTTAGGAGTTCTCTGGTCGGCGTATGTATACACTGTTTGCATAAAACAAAATTACTTTTCATGAAAACACTGTCAGTAAATGGCGAGTATTCTCGTTGCTGTGGTTAGATTTACTTAATCATTCAAATATTCCGTAAACAACAAAGTAATTATCATGTTTAAATTGGCTGAGAGCAGGTCCCACATCATAGTCAAAAATATATAGCTGTAGCATTGATTTTAAATGTGCATATACTGTTCCGAAGGGAGATAATTCATTGGTTGGTATTGGCCGTATTGTCTATGATTTAATCTCCCTTTGAATGAAAATGGAAGACTTTACTGTGATATTTACAGTCGAGAATATGGCTTTCCAACCAAACGCGTTCACGCTACAATAATTATATCAGTTACTAACAGTTTGGCGCCAGATCAGAAGCCGAACAGTCCGGCGTTTGGTTTTGCTCCAAACTGTTTGCCAATAAGATTTAAAAGTTATATACATGTATGTAAATAACCAATAGTGTTCAATACTATATTTCACTGCGTTTGCATTTTGTTAAAACGGGAAAAAATAGCGTCTACGGTAAGTCTAGTTCATATTTATTAGATGCAAGTTTAAGTGGTAGTAATTGTATGCTTGGTATGCATAAGTATTGTAAACCGTTTGAATACGTCCTGTCCAAACCAAGCATAGGGGTGACAAGAGTCAAAGGTTATAAAGCGTTTGAGTTGAGCTTGAGATTGTTATCAAGCACTTGATTGGTTAGACTTGAGCCTAGGCTCAAATCTGACCAATCAAATGCTTGAAAACGAGTCCTTGGACCCAGGACCCAGATGACGGTGGGATGATGCCACATCTTAAAACGGTGGGACGCTAAATCTATTCATGGACAACAAGATCTTCAAACTGTACCAAACATACGTTTCTTAGATTAAGATTGCACGATCGAATGAGTCAATATTCATTACTGTGACAACTGAAAAGAAAAACCGGTGACCGAACTTAGATGCTTTTTTGTCGTGTTGAATGCAGTCATAACTGAGGAAAACGTGCGTGTGTAGCTCAGAAAACATAGCTGACGGTTTGACGACATTTTAGACCGGCATTGCGGAGAGACTATATTGTGTTCTGTCCACATCAATAAATCCGCAGGAAGTGAATGACAGGATGTCGTGTAATTTTATAATGCAATGTAGATAAGTATGTACATACGTAGTGGGGAAGGCATAAGTTACCCTCAATAAACGTCATTCGGCTTTAAACTTAATGTCATACACAGTTTGGAGCCAGTTCTTACGCCGGGAAACCTGGCGTTTGATCAGGCTCCAAACTGTTTGCCAATCGAATTAAAAAAAAATTAAAATTAAAACAAGATTTTATTTTCTACATTTTCATGCATTGCGTTTGTGTTTCATTTACGTTTAAACAGGAAAGGATATAAACGGAATATTACTATACTTTGCATATCTTATGCACCGGATCACTCGAGTTGTGTGTGTAAAGGCTATATCCAACGAGACCGGAGGTCGAGTTGGATATAGCCTTTACACACACAACGAGAGTGATCCGGTACATAAGATATGCAAATTATAGTAATGTTCCTTTTATTATATACCTCTTATAATAAAAATAAAATGAAAAACGATAGAAATGTTTCGAGCGTTACTATAAATAAACGGGATTTCCCATACGTCACACTTCGGGGAATGGCGCGTGAAAGTAAATACTCGCTATTACGACCACTAAAACGAATGCTAATTGATTAAATAATAGAGAGGTGACAGTTTAAAGCAAGGTGACAATGAAACAGAAAGCTCCTAAAGGAGCTTTCTGTTTCACTGTCACCTTGCTTTAAGCGGTCACCTACCGTAAACACCCTAATACTTAACATAATTTAGTGGTCGTAATAGAGAGGTTTTACTGTAGTTCCGAACTTCCGACTACACAGTAAACGTTCTTTTCCCATTACACAAGGTACATGGGTAATACGGAATTTTCAATCCGTCAAGGTGTATTTGTTCGATAAAATACAGAAATATTTCGGGCAGAACATTGGTAGGTATATAATAAAGTCTTATTCGCTGTATGTCTTTCGAAATAACAAAAAACCAACATAAATGTATCTTATATTATACTGCAAAGTAAATCCGTACTTCTTATTGACTACAGAGCCGTAGACGTGACTCATGTACCCTATGAGCTGACAGGGTACGTAGAAATGCAGCTATTTGACAGATCCCCCAGGCTTGCATTGCAGCAAAAATAGCCGACTACTCGATAGGATTGTGTACTTTCAATAATGCATTCCTCTTTTGACCTCCATTTCGGCTAAGAATCAATCGGGGTTTGCATCTTTGGGAAAGGTTGACTCCGACATCTACGAGCGCGCCCATGTTTCTTTTGAATAACAACTGCCAGAAACATGACGTCATTTTCGCCCAACGTCGTCTGTTTTGGCGCGATTTTGTTACTACATTTGTATTAACTGTATACGATAAATTCAGAAAGTTTGCGTTTGAACAGTGACATTTTTGCAGTATAATGAATACGTTATACAGTTTTCCCCGGGGTACTCGCCTGACGGCTGTGCAACATGATTTTCCTCAGACGGGAATACATTCTCACATACCCTGGGAAGAATCTGTACAACTAATAATGTACATCTATACTGGGAGAATGTATTTTCATTTATATAAGGGATTTGCCTCAAAGAGAATTAGTCTATCCTTTACGTCACGTGCCATCCATTTCTTTTCTGCTTATCAACAAGTGTTACATGACGTTTGACCTTGATTAATGGCGGAAACATCCAAAATCCGTTTGTTTATGAAGGATAGGACGGACTTCGAATCGCCTCGTGTCTTACTGAAAGTTTGAACCTCGGGGGAGATATTCCTATCCTACACATAGTTGGTGTTCTCAGGTTTACAACGAGCTCGTCCTCGAAGTATCAACGTATCGTGCCTGTAAAATCAGCGTATACTCGCAATTACATTTATTAAATGCAAAAATGCATTAAAGAAACTCAAAATGAGCATGGAACTTTAGCGCCAATTAACGGTCAATGTCAAACTTGATCATTGAATTCCAAACATTCATAAAGAATCTAGCCGTCACATTTTGGTTGATGTATAGTAAAGCTAAAGCGATATGAAAGGCAGCTGCTACACTGGTTGTCTTTTCAATCAATGGAAATGTTCGTTACAAAGAAAGCATTTTTCACCACAAACTTGGGACGAGCTCATGTCCTAATGGTTCGTGACACATGTTTTGTCAAATACCGTTCTTCTAAGTAGAAATAATTTGTACATTTTTAAAAACTTTACTGATGCATATGGTGTAGTTGATTATCAGTGAACCGCTTTTGTTAACTTAAGGTTAAAATTGTTTTGTTTGGAAATTTTGGAAACTCGGCAAAGTGTGTTATACACACAATTTTGCTCAATTTTGCAATCAGTTTGGGTTCAGATTAGACGCAGTGTTTCTTAATATGAGCAGTACTATTTGTTTTGAATAAAATCAACTATCTTTATCCTATTTAAACAGTAAACCATTTGTTATACATGTATTAATTGTTTTTGTGTGTAGTTTAGACGAGAAGGAAAACAATTTAGGTACCGAATTTCTGATAATAACGAACTATATGGAACAGGTTATATCAAGACATGATTTCTTTACTTTTCAATAAACTCGTTTTCGAAAACAATAAGATATAATTATGTCCATTGCAAACAGGTAAGATTCAGATCAGACGCCGGATTGCCCGGCGTCTGATCAGGCTCTTTACTGTTTGTTTTAAGATTAAAAGTAACTTTAACATTTTCAAAACATCTCCTGCACTGCTCTTATATTTACGGCAGGGAGTATTAAAGTTCGGTGTAAAAAGCAATTAGAAGTATTCTTATTGTACGAGAATTTCCGAATAATACGCACACACTTTAAAAGAAACAATGTAGAACACGTTATATTTTCCCGTTTACAAAAAAAGTAAACGCAAACGTGATGTAATAAAAAAAAGAGGGAACCGAAATTACAAATGGACACTATCAGTGTTTACTTTAGTCTAGTCCTATATTTATCATTCATGACTGTTTTTATGAAATATAACATATGGACATATATGAAAGTAAAAAACACTATTTTGAATGTTTGAAGTATTTTAAGATGCCTTAGATCATACTGTTTTGACATAGCAATCGATCTATGGCTATGTATGTTGTAACACGAAGGCTTACACGGTGTTTTGAATTCCCAACTTTTCGGTAAACAGTCATAAACCAACAAATTTTGTCAGGACTATGTAAAGTTTACACGATTTAAGTAAAACGCTAGATTTAATTCAGTGTAACAACCCCTTATATACAGCCGTAACGCGGTGTCTGATTAGGATCCAAACTGTGCGACAATCTTTTCGATATTTCTTAAGTAAAAACACCTAAAATGTAAAACGGGGAAATAAAATCAGACGATAATTGTTTAAAACTGATGACGTCATGGAATTGAAGTGGTTAATATCAATATGTAGTTCACATCTGTCATACTACTGATACAAGGCTCCCTATCTACAACAAAACGCTATAAGAGACAGATATTGTGCATTTATTATATGCCTTCGTATGATATCGAGCGTTTCCGCGTGTATCTGCTGAGTAAAATACAAGAGTCTGTATCAGCCACCTTGTATCAGCCACTTTGTATTTTACTCTGACGTCGCTTTCGATTTACCGTGACGTCATTTACGTAGATTTACAAGTGCCTCGTTATTCATTGTGTCAAACAAAAAGTCTTGTTTTGCTTCAAATAACTAATACATTTTTTATATAAAATGATTTTAACAACTTGTATTTAGTTGTTTTATGGTGTGTATTCAAGGAATATAATAAACACATCACCAGTTGGCAGTGCGCCAAAAAAGTCTCGAGCTAAATACATCACTCTGTATCGCACTGTCAACTGGTAATGTGTATTTATTATAGGGAGGGATATTTATTATGGGGAGGGAAATTAACTTACATGTGCAAATATCTTGAATCCAGATGACACGCCGCGTCACGCAGCAACTAATCTGGATTGAAGCCGTTTGTCACTCGTCTTTTTCTGTCAAAAAGTCCAATATATTCCTTTAAGGAAAACAGCAGACACTTTTACGCAAACGATATTGCAGCAGTGAAAAGGTTGGAGAAAAGTGTCTTGTTTGGGGAACAGCGACAAGCGTTGTTGTAAGTAGGGGTGCGTTGTTCAGAGGGTCGTTATGGAGAGAAATGAAAATATTGTTGTTATTGTTGTCATGTACGTTCTTGGTAAAGAACAATTGCGTCAATAGGGCTCGCTATGATTCAAGAAAACAAAAAACCAAACACGATTATAATGCAAACTACTTTATTAGTTAAAGACAACTGAGAGAGAAAGTTATACACAAGAATAAGTGAGTTTAGTGTTCTTGTATTGGTGTGGGTTAATGTCGTATTGCAGTGTTGATTTCCTGTTAAACCCATTTATGCCGATTGGGTTCTTCCATGTTTATACAAACATCCTTTATTACGACATCTCCGTTATTTAAATTATTCTGTCATTAACTCTTTCCTCCCTGAAATTTTAAATGGACAATTCCAGTTTCCATCTTAGTCTAGTCCATTTCTGACTTTAAAGGGTTCTTTTTGTCAATATTTGGCATTGTGACAAACAGTAAAGACCCTGATCAGAGGGCTCCTTTCGGAGCCCTCTGATCTGGGTCTTCACTGTTGCACAGGACAAGTGTACTATTCACATGTACACTGTTGGAAAAGCACGCCTATATGCGGGACTAGGGTTCAAAGAGTTAAGGCAAGTGGTTGTTTAAAGCAATGTGAATGAAAAGCAAACAGCTCCTTAAAGAACTTTCTGGTATGCATTCACTTTGTTTTAAGCAACCACCTGTATTTTATTCAAGCATTTTACCTTCATAATAGTTGTCGTAATAGTTTGTTATTTACTGTATATTTGACGAGTTTGTTTAACTTTTAAGGGGTGTCTGGTCTAATCTTTCTTTTAATTTTTAACTTTTTATTTCTGCTATCAAAAAGAGCAGACTAAGATAAGACGGCACATTTAGTATGCGGCGTCTGAACTAAGTCCGCACTATTTGCACATGTCCTACTTACTAGACGCTAGGCACACATGAATAAAACGAAATTATATCTGTAAAAAATGACAACAGTTTAACTGTTATGATCCATTCTATTTAGTAGCGTTTTCGATTACCATTGTTTGCTGTTTAGCTTAGCAGTTTGTGCATCGTGTTTAGTGCGCAGAGTACAGTAGAGAAAACGTTTTCTTTCCAAATAACCCCGGTTGCGCTTAAACTATTATTTTCATTACAAACAGCTTGGAGCCAGATCAGACGCCGGGAAAACCGGCGTCCGATCAGGCACCCAACTGTTTGCCACTCAGATTAAAACTGGTAGTCTGAAGTGTCAAAACGTTGTCATTTTCTATATTTCATTGCAATGTGTTTGCATTTGAATGAAAGAATTATGTTTTCTCCACTGTATTTTAGACCGGTAGCCAACTCGCAATCGACGGCCATCGACGGCCATCGACGTCTTTACCGAACTCATTACAGGTTTATAACATTTGATAACATATAGCATGATAAGACGTTGGGTCATTATGGCCTTGCATTCAACCACGACTATTGTGAAAGAATAACGTATTCGATGTGCGGAGTTTGCTGTGTAGGTTGTTGTTTAGTTTTTTTTTCTACATGTAGATATAGTCAAGTCTTAGCCACGTTGTTACTTGGAATTGTGGGTATGCCCAACTTAACTCTCTATCCCAAAACTCAGTTCTTATCAATCCGATGAAATATACGTCTAGTGTTAAATCATTCAGCATCAGATACTATTAAAAAACTGTCATAATTTTTACTATTAATCTTATCCATGCAAGTCAGTTGTTTTGGCTATATTTGTTGTGTGTATAAATCATACAATACGATGTTTCTTCAAGTTTGTATGATAGAGTTAACAGAGTGTCGAGATGTCTGAATCAAGGCGAGACTCTTAGGTACGCCGAGCAACGTTATCACAAATTTGCCCACATTATATTAAGGTTTGATGAAATTGATTCAGAGAAGCATTAGGGATGGGAGAATATATATATAGCTCTCTACTGTAAATCTTCGTTCCAATCTGTTCGATGATCGAGTCCGTGGTCAAGGTAGTGGTGAAATTGTTTCAGGAGCTCCGTCTTACTGGCTGATATACTAAAATGAAAAAAGAGAGAAAAACAATGAGCTGTGCAACGTGTATTCCATTTACAAAAAAGTGTAAACAGTAATCCTTCAATTTTACGGCCCTCCGAATAATAACCACATGATGCAACAGTGGCATGCATTGTTGTAAGGATGACATCCTTACAACAATGCATGCCACTGTTGCCTAAACAATTACCATATGTTAAACATCTTCGCTGTCATCACGTCATCTGCTGTAAACAGTCTGCGGTTTGCTTTTAGTTTCAGTTAAAATGACTAAAGTGATACCACATTCAATGTCAAACAGTGTGGATCCAAGACTCTTTATCCCGCGGCGTCTGATCAGGATCCAAACTATTTGCAAATAAACTTTGTCATGGGGAACGGTGATGTTTAGGTAAGTGTTAGTTGTGCGAGTACATCATGACGGAGTGTAGCATACCGTTTTTAATCAAATGTGAGCTTGAACTTTGTTCCTTCTGCTACATCAGCTAAGGATAACAATTTCAGTGAATGAGTATATCTTTAGATAGTGAAGTAATCTATAACGCAATATAACTGTAAATTCTGGAGCATATTTGTTAGATTAGTTGGCCAAAGTTTGTGTGTGAACCACTCGTACATCTTGGAAAAGTAGAGTGCAGTCAGTCATTTCCAGTTTACTAAAACTCAATCATAGAATAAACCGCACTAGTTAGGGATACCCTATATTGTTTTTGAGAACATTTTAGGGTTTTGATATGACGCTTACCATTTACAGGTTACTGCGACCTTTACTTTGACATAGATAACCAGCTAGTGGCACACATTTTGTCATAAAAGAACAATTGGGGATGGCAGAACGTATCATAATACTTTTAGGTAACGGAACTTAATGTTGACTTTAATAGTAGTAAACAAATATCAAGATACTACATAAGCTACGGATATCAAATTTCATGTAAGAGTATATAATTATCAGGCATAAGTATACAATTCAGATACGCTGTAGCTTTGATCTTACAATTAATATTTGGAATTCGTAATAGAAAGCATATATCCTATACCACAGCAGCTATAGAAATCAGAATTTGTGAGTCAATACATTTTGATTCGCGCAGAGTCGCGTACCATTGTAAGGTCACTGTGACCTTAACGTCTTGTGATAGCGGAATGTTTCGTATCGTTTATAAATGTAGTTGCAGTATATTTACAGAATTGCCTTCACAAAAACAATTCATTTTTGATTACAAAACGCTGTTAGGAAGCTTTAACTATAATGACATTACTTATTATGAAAAAGCACTGATCTGACACTGGCTTAGTTTACGTTAGGTAAGGCCTTAACGGTTCTAAAGTGTATTCCCGATATATTAACGTGGGTCGTTGAGAAAGCGTACACGACATTACAAAAGAAAGCAAATAATATATGACTTCAAGCCTGCTTGATATTTTTTGGAGTTTGATAACGCTTTATGTCTCACCTGCTGTAGGCAGCGGTGACACTTAAAAAAACTTTTCCGTCGTCCGTCCGTCTGTCTTTCTGTATGTCCGCGCTAATATTTCGGGTATATGAGACTACGTGACGCAACATAGAACAAAAGAAAACAATAGAGCCGTTAATTCCGTTAGTCCATATTGGGTTTATGTGGCTTTTTGGGCTTTATGTGGCTTCTTTATGTGGCTTTTCACACCTTTTTAACAATGGGAAAGTTATATAAGCCTGAAATGTAAGAACGTCCGTCTGTCCATCCGTCACGCGTTTGGCGTCACACTTTTATTTTTGACTGTAGCTCCTGTTCTACTAACGTTTTTGAGATGAAAAAACTTAGTTTATGAAAAGAGAGTGATCAGTAGAGGTGTCTTGCATAGGCTCATAACTCTTCCATCAAAATCCCCTTTATCATAATTTCGTTTTCTGCAGATTAATTTTCTTTATTTTTACTGAAAATTCGTATATTTATTTCTTTTAAAGAAAAACATTGACGAGTGTAAGTGTCTTACACAAGGTTTTGAACTCTTGCATCAATACTGTTAGAGTAATTTTTCTTCCCCACACATTCTATTTTTGTCCATAACTACCGTTCTACCGAACCTTTTCATACGAAATTTAATTTGATAAAAAAGAGAAAAATTGACCAGGCTTGCACATGAACTCCGATATCAATACCATGAGAGTTACTCCGTTTTTAACTCTTTATTTTGTGGCAGATAACTTCAGCTTACTGAAGATTTTCATTTTGGCTATAACTCTTGTTCGAATGATGCTTGCTGGCAGGTGACACAAGTGTTCCGCGGAACGCCCATCTATTTTTGATGACTGTAGTGTCGCTAATTATATAGTTTTTATTGTCCGATGATAATGACAGCTATGGTCTAAAGGGATTGACGAATTGTAATATGAGTGTATGCTATTGTTGACCACAGAATTTCGATATTTATCTTTTATGAATAATAAGTTTTCTTAGTTTTTCATCATTCAAAACTTTTTTATCAGAAGTATAAGAATGTATCGAGAGCTGCCCTGTTCAGCACAAGAAACTGTCAATAGATGGTATCTGTTGAGCTATCGAACAGTCAGCCGTATTCCTTATCTAGATTGTACGTTTGCATGTATCTTCATGAAAGTGAGATTGCCACAAATGATTTTTGATACCAACACTATAACCGATTAACCTCAAAATGCATATTCTCCTTCCACATGTTCTATTGTCTAAACCTTAAGATTTCTGTATTTGCTTACCCGTTTGAGCTCTTTCAACACGTTTTCAAGGTTTACATTTCTTTTCTCGTCCGTAGCGGTTGAACTGCTGAACGCCGACATTAATTTGTCGACGGTTCTAAAAGCTGATTCAGATGGGGTTGGGCGTTCAACTGTAAATGATATTATAAATACAATAGTTATTCTTTCAATATTATAATTATCAAATGGTTCCCCCTCTCTTATATATGAAGTTAGTTATCATGATAAGCATAAATGTAGTAGTAGTAGTGTTAATCGATGTAAGTGTTGAAGAAGTAGAAGTACATGTAGTAAGATGATAGTATCATTATTGAAGATATTACAAGAAGATGAAGAAGAAATAAAGTAGGTAATTAAACTGCAAATATCAAAAGGTCCGGTATTTTAATATTCTTTCAACGCACATAGGCCTCACTCTTCTGTCAATGAACATTTCCTAATCCTTTTTCTATTTATTAACCCTATTATTCGAGTCACTCTGAAGGGACATTTACGACTTCCAGATATTGCAACAGGCATATGGCGCCCAGGAAATTTAAACACGTACCATCATCCCCTTTCAGGTAGTTCGGAAAGTTCGTAGAATTTTGTTATATCTCTGGTTAGCTTCATTTGATCAAATTTGAAAGATGTTATGTAAGCACCTTATTTTATTTTTAAACTATTTTCTACGAGAGAAATGAAACAAATAATTTTACCGAATATTCAGGTTACCGTAGCAACGCAGTAACGGGGACCCGGAGCAGCTCGAAAGTTGTAATATTTTTTTTTTTTTATTTTAACTTTATTCTAATTAAGCAAACGTGATTTCTTTCAATTCTGTTGATGCTAGAAAAGCACGAAAACGTCTGATTGTAACATGACGTCATGACGTTAGTTACTCATAATTTCAAAACATTGTAAGCATTTGAACATAATTTACAGTATTTAGTCTACAGAGAGCGGAAATGCGAACTACAAGAAATGACATCGACCAGTGACGTTGACTTGCGAAGTGTTGTACAAATAATTATGTTACTTTAGGTAAATCGTCGACAAAAACTCAACTGGAAAATATGACAAGAAGTTCAGTTTCGCATTCCTGTATAAATGGCACTCACTATTTAGGAATGGAAGATAATCGATTCAGGACGCTCAGGACTAGGAGCGACCGACCATCAATCTTAGCTGCTTCCATTAAGGAAAAGTCAAAAGATATGGAAAATAAGGACAGAAGAACAACAGTAAGATATATGCCTAATAAAATTGGTGTTTCGCGCTCTACCGTACATGAAATATTAACAGATGAACTTGGTATGTCTAAATTTTATAGCTTCTACAAAAATAACTACTACTAACTCTACTTCTACTATACCACTAGTTATATAGCTACTTTATTATTTTACATTGAGTACTAAATAAGGTGTCCAGATAGCGCTGTGCTTAGTGGAACCGATCCCGGGTCGGGAAACTATGTAAGAGGACACATTGGTTGGCTGTCAACACGTTGGTTTTCTCCGAGTACTCCGGTTTCCCCCCCATAAAATTATTATATACGTGACCATTCTAGTCAGAGAGTGTGGATTATAATATGTTATTAAACTGGAAGAAGCTATAAAATAGTAGATCTAGTAGGTAAGAGAATTGGCACATATTGAGATTCCCTAGTCTAGTAGTTATAGTGACTGTTATAGTTATAGTTATCTGTGACTTACAACCACAAATTTCCTTATCACTGTGGTTTCGACTTTACTCTTGGAATTTCAGTTTTTTTAAGTGGGTATGTCTTCAAGCTTGATTACTGAAGGTAGGTGGTTCTTCCCAGTTGCCAATGTGTGCCTGAAACAGTGCACAAAGGGCTTCTGGAGTCTTCCAACATCTGTAATGATCTTGACGCCCATAACGTTATTGGTTGATAATGACAAAGACGGACATTAAACATCCGAAAACGTAACACTTTAACTTAAGTGGAACAGCTATATGAGACGGATCACCTAAGTCGGTGCACTCTTTGAAAGTGCGTCAAAACAAAAAATGAAGAGGGTATTCAACTGACAAATTTACAAGTTTGTGGTGATATTAAATGTATATATAAACGGTAAGTAGCATAAGTATTCGTAATTGAAGCAGTATAAGTAGTAATAGTGGACGATAAATGAGAAATAGTAGCAGTAGTACAGGTTTAAAAAGTATTAAAAAAATAAAAGTTGTAGCATTAGTGGTAGAAGAAGTAGTTGTTGCTACTGTAGTAGTTGTATTATTATTGCTTTGGTAGGAGCTCTTACCAATTCGTTTCAGAATACGAAGGAACATATACGTACCAAATTTTGTTGATAGTTTGTAGAAGCGTATTGTAGCCAAACCGTAGAGATCTGTAATAAAAGTATATACATGTACATATGAATTAAGATCAGAAATGCAATACGACACTTGCGACATGGGCCTGATATGTTCCTAACCTTTTAACCGTCGTATTCGACTATTAAAGTCGATATTTCCCCAAAAGTCTGGATCATCATTACACGCCATGTTTCTCCGCTGTTTTAACTGTTTTGTTTACTTTTTCTATATTCAACTGATTTTAAAGTAGAATATTGCATAAAACAAGATGGAACTAAAGCAGAGAGCTTTCTGCTTTACTTTCATTTTGCTTTAAGATACAAATCGTATTAAAAAATCAAAAGGTGTTCAAACGTGATTATTAAGACGGAGAAAGGAAAAATGTGTTCTATGATGTTCTTGTCGGAGAAAATGGATAAAGTACAAATGTCGAAACCCTATCTCCTGTTCAAGTCTTTTCCCATTATCTTACAATATACATGTTTAGTTGACTATTATTGAGTTGAGATATAAAAGTCTACAACACTAGCCTTCGTCTAGGTGTACCCCTTAAAATATTTCTTGGGAGTGAAGATCCAGTTTTTAATGAGAATTAGCACGATGTGCCAGTATAGGTGTAGTGGTAGAAATATGTGTCACCTAACAGGCAAATCTTTTCACAAAAAATGTTTTACCAAATACCACTCGTGGACGCTTTGGCGTTTAACTTTTTATTTCATTTAATAATGATGCTAAACTGTTCACCACACTATTCTGGTATCTGCTTTAAAATGTTCTGACGAAAGTTGAGCTGTGTTGTATTTCTAAATTGATTTTATATAATTGGCAATTGTATATGCTGGCTTTCGATCAAATATATATTTCAACCAATCAAAATGCTAAAAAAGGTCTAAGCGCACCTTCTTTAAATACAGTGTTCTCATAGGCTAATTACCCTGACTAGTGGGCTGACCACTTCACAACTACGATTAGACATATAACGCTGCAAAATCAAGACATACCGAATGTTTTCTGGTCTCGAATAGGCTTATGTAACTTTATAATCGAATGTCTCGAAAGACTCTAGGGAACTGGTTGTGTATAATCCTTTCATTAACGATTTAAGAAGCCATAAAGTGTATAATTTAGACATTCTGTTGGTTTAAACAATATTTTATTCAAATAATGAAATGGATTGGACAACAGGCATTGCCTATGTAAGTCCTCTCCAGACATTCTGTTCGGCAGTTATTGAGAAAAGAAGTTATTTAGGCATTTGTTAAATAACTATCGTGTTCAGGTTCAGGAATGTTACATGTTATTGTATGTTTGTCTCAATCTATTTTACTGAAATGTCTTTGTAAAATGAATTAAACATGACACTGATAAATCGTTTTACTCTCTACGGTGTTGATTCTGATATTGCGCACCGTTATTCGCTTCTTATCTGCATCACGCACGGGTTTTCTGTATCCGCTCCACTCTCGCTGGGGCGGCAGAAACGGACTTGATGTTTTACTGTCAGGTTGTTGTCAATGAATGTTATTAGACTGGGTTGTTTCTAAATTGATCTTATTAAAAGTTAAAAATCGTCTTCATCGTCACCTTTATAACAATTTGGCCAACAACGTTTTGAGAGGACAGTATAATTATTAAATGATTGCTTTTTAAGCAGATACTTGCTTTACTTATTATGCAATATCTTATAAAAGTTATCTCACCTATGTAGATCAACTTGTATAATTTTATCTTACAACTAAGATATTACAGTCTTTGGAATATATCATTTTTATATAATTGTCCACACCTAGCTACACTTCATGCTCTGCCAAGTACATCGCCGAATATTTAAAAACGATTGTCCTTGTCGAACTTCCGTCGACTCGTGTGTCCTTATACGAGACCGTTTATACAAGAACACGCAAACCGATGCTGAAAATCGACCATGGGCAGTTCAACCTTCGGCACGTCGTTTGCTTGGACTTATATAGGTCGACTATGAAATGCGTGATTAGAAGAACTACTGCATATGTACTCCCTTTTACACCTTAAATGTATCCCCCAACTCAAAACGAAATGGTATTAATGCCCTGATATCGTTCTGCTACGTTGCTGTGCGCTTGGGTCCTTGCAGAGTTTGCCCAAGTTCTCAAGACAAGCGCCATTTCTTGGCGCTTCCAGGGATATGACGATACGCGGTTCCGATGCGTGGTGTTCTCAAACGATTTACCACGGTGCGCGCAATCTAGGAGGATGTGTATGATACAGTACTTCTGTGTAATCAGTCATTCCATGAAATTACTGAAAATTTCTGACGATGTGTGAAATTAATATAATCATTACAGAAATTACTGAAAATTTCAGGCATTTTGTAAAATGTTTACAAACAGTAATTTTATGAAATGACTGATTACGCAGCTTGATTGTACAATATAATTATAAAAGCCTTGACTAGCGGGTGATATTCAATACACAGAAAGCCTTAGAAATCTTCATCGAAAAATTAGGTACAGACACGTAAAACTGACGGCATAGTAGTAGTGGGTGAGATTCATTCGTGTTTGAGCAATAAAGGGTACAGCAAGTAGGGGAAGTATGCACAAACATAATCCAAAACTGACCTGCGTTCTCGGTCCATCCCTAACTAGCCTTAATCAAACTTATTCAGAACGTGTGGAAGATGACTGGCCCAATGAGATCGTGGCGGGCCTACGGGGAATATATAAATACGAAAGGCTCAAGCAGGAAACGTAACACAAACAATACACCCACCTCTCAAGCAGAACACACACACACAGTCATACCACAACAAACACACACACACACACTCAATACCATTCCTTCATCTACACACTAAATAGAAAACAACACGCAAGACAAACATAAAGCAAAGTGAATACCTATTTCCTTAGTAGACCGATAGATGATCCATTGTGCGCATTGTAGCCACCGTGATTCAGTAGCTTATTTTATATAAGATACCGTGACAGGCATCGGGAAAAATTTCCAAGACTTGAATGCATTGAAATTATTGACATACACCCAACGGCGTACTACGTATCGGTAAACGTGGATGCCGTGACTATAATAGAGTATAAATAATATTGAAATACAACCTATTCCAATATGGTCGAATACATCAAGGGCCGAATACTCTAAACACTATAATCAGATTGCAGTGAAAACAGGACTTCTTCAAGAACCTATACTTATATACATTGCATGCAAGTAAAATCAAAATGCATGGAAAACCTTAGTTGCAAGAGTGTTAACACTATCAAGTTTGATTTCAGAAATATTTGAACTCATTGGAGAACTTACAGCCATATACCAGTATAGTTTTACAAATTGTCTTAAATTCAGTTTTAATGTGTAGACACTACAGCGTACACACTACTTAACTAAAACTTGTTCTAGAGTGTCTTACACCACGGTTACACAGACGGTCGGGCTTAAATCGGTACCCAATCAGTCTAATGTTTTGCTGTTTTGATCGGTTGTCATACGTGATTTAATTTCAGGCTTTCTGTGTAACCGGGTATCGGTGATGAATAATTGGTCAATCGGTGATTTTTCACCGACGAAACTCATTTTTACCTAATAGCTATTGATAGGTGGAAAACAGGTGGCAAATAGGTGATGTCGGTAGTAAATAGGTTTTCATCGGTCCCCTCCCTAGTTTGGCGAAAAAAACAACCGATCTATCACCGATGGCTCTGTGTAACCGGGGTGTAAGGTACATCAAGGGCAGATTGCTATTGTCAAATTAATTAGATTTAAACAATAATTACACTCCTTTAAGTACTTATAATTATATAAATTGTGTGCAAGTGTAATTAAATCCATTGAAAATTGTAATAAATAGAGTGAAAAGTTTATAAACACTGTGTGATATCGATTTTATCAAATCAAGGAAATATAACTCATCAGCTATTAGTCCGACTTTAACCATATTCAACCCATATGAGGCCTAATAATTATATTCAACTTGAGAAAGTTTGAAAAAGTTTGAAAAATATTCAAAATAAAAGTTGTGTGTAAATACTGTTAGATATGGCATTTCAACTTATAAAAGGTAGATAACTCTTGAACTAAAAGTCCTATTTCAACAAAAATCAAACGCATCCGTGCACATCCGTGGTCATATGCAACATGTGCAAGTTTACTGTTGAATATATTTTAACACGTCCAGGGTAGACAACGCATGACATAATTTGTTTTCAACCAGATTCAAACTCATCCAAGAACTTCTAGTCATATACAACCTGAGCAAGTTTGTGAAAGATTGGATAAATATGATGACCCCCTACAGTGAAAACAGTAAAATTGTTGAGGATGAACAACGGACGATGGACATTCGATAATTGAAAATACTTACCCAGAGCAAGCTCAGGTGAGCTAAAAATATTTCCTTTTTAATTATGTCATGAATATGTATCAGATGGTAGCTTACAGCAGGCTGAGTCAAAAGCAAATGAAACCTAAAGGTGCATTCTGATCTACTTTCAACCAGCATACTGTAATCGTTCACTTATCTACGAATTCAATGCCTTAGAGTGATGGATTGAAGACGTTGTAAGACGATAAACTATTAAGTTTACCTGCAAACATCTGCATGTTAGCAATCCCTATGCTTGTTGCTGCATCCCGTTCGGCTTGTGTCATTTTAGATAGCTAAAAACAAAAAAGAAAGTTTACTATCTACTTAATACTTACACTAACAATGCGTTTGTGTTTATAAACAAGAGCATTTAAGGTTAACATGCTTTGTGTTTCCATTTTCTTTTCACTTTTTTTGCAAAAAGGGTATAGACTTTTTATGGACGACTCACGTAGGTCGAATTTGGTTATCTGACAAAAAGTCTAGAAAATCAGCAGGTTTTAGGAACAAATTTCACTTTGATCTACCCCTGATTGTTTTACACAATTAATTATTAGCTCCTGATTATAAGCACCTTACCCCGAGTGCAGATATACTTGCAAGGTTTTGATTTAGATTAGACGCCAAGTAAACCAGGATACAACTGTCTGACAGACACACTGAAGATTCCTGTTCATTATGTCAAAATCATCTTTTCAAAACAACTAGATCTAAAGGTAAAACATCAAATCTTAATTTCTATTTTGGATATAAAAAATGTCTGGATATATCTGAATCAATGAATTTTCTTTCTGCTGTTAAACAATGGGCGAAATACAAAGCTTAATTATTATGAGTTCAACAGAAAATATATTAACCTGTTCGTGCATGTCCGACATCATGCGACACACAGCGCTCATGGGATCTTCAGGTGGAAATGCACCATCAAAACCTGAAGTGTAACGATTATCATTCATTAAAATTATTTATCGAGGAAAAAACTGTTGTGCAATTAATTTGCAAGATTGTCCTATAGCTTGACATAGAAAAATACATCATGACGGGAAACGACTCATTGAAAATTCCAAAAATATTCTATCAAGATTATCTTAAACTGATCTTAAATGTAGTTTAAAGGCTTTTCTTATATTTGATTAAATGACCTACCTAGTGACCTACCTTTTTACCTTATTTCAAACTTGATATAGAGTTTGTCAAGATACTCATAAGAATTTTGAAAATTAGATGGTTTATGAATTAAATCATAGTAAATGCTTTAAACTATTACAAAGGCTAATACATATGACAAAAAGATTAATTATTTTTACGTTATTATGGTTTAATAAATACAGTAAAATCTTTACAAACAGAAAGGTTTTACTCCAAAAAATGATTAGTGTTTAGAACTTCAGTACCAAACCATTTATAGAAATATGTACCCTTTTGTAACCAGAAACTGTGATAATAAGTTGTGTATAACGTACTTGCTAGTACCGATGGTATCACTACAAATCAATCAAAATGGATGTCAGGTTTCGATATAAGTAACATAAAAGATATTTAGCTATGTGTTGAAATATTCTAAAAGACCTATTGGCTACGGTTAGAACCTAGTCTTGAACATATAATATTACCTAAGAATGCGTTACTATTTCAAATGAAAAACAAAGATACTACTTTATGCACTTTCTGTCATAATCATGAAGAAACTATTTTTTATCTGTTTTGGGAATGTAAAAAAACAACCAATAATAGCATACGTTTCAAGTGAATTGGTAGAGTATAGCCTACAACTCAAGATTAATCTGTTGGTAACCAATAACCAAAAAAAAATGATTTCAATGGACATACTCATTATATTCTATATTTACATTCAAGAAACAAATTGCATGTTTGAAATATTATTTAGCTGGCTGGTATACATTACAATATTTCATTACTTTTCATGCACATTTCGTTGTAAATTACACTGTATTTCTACTTGTAAATGATGTTTGAATGTAAAGATATGTATGCATGTAAATTATCTGAGTAACATTATAAGGAGATAAACAAGAGTATCATTTGCACTGAGTATAATCGAATGGTTAAACTGTAGCAAGCAAAATGTTCGTATGTATTTTTGCATAATTTGATATAATGACTTACATTTTGAATGGTCAAACTTTATGTCAAGAAAACATATAGGATAAGACATGGGTTGAAGTTTGAGACAAGCTTATTTCAACCGAAATTAGAAATTAATTGCTATTTAGCGAATGACAGATCCTTTTTCTCACATAACGAACGATTATAGGAAGGATACCCGTAATGCGAAGTTTTGAAAACCATCCGACGTCCAAAACGTCTACGTAACCATTCGTCATGTCCGTATCCTAGAGCAAACCGTTATCTTTTTATATATTCTTTTTATTGTCTTCTTTAATATTGGATCAAATATACTTGTAATATGTTTATAAAATCTTAAAAATGAGGTAAACTCCTTTTATTTATTATATTAAAAATATTTGCAATATAATTTCCAACTTTTGTCATTTTCCGATTTATGATGGTAATTGATTTTAGCGACCTGAATAAAAGTTTTTTTCTTGAAATGATAGGCATTAATCGGCGAAACCAACCATCAACGTAGGCCGTTAAAAGAACACGGGTATACAGTACCAAATACCAAATCACCCTACTACAACCGAAATGCGATAAACGGCAGGATAATTGTAGAATTTGAGACTTAAGCTTAATTCCGCTTAAGATGGTGCTAGGGGGCGTGAGCACTGTTGCATATTTCAGTATTGTTCATGAACAGACTCAATGAAACCGAGTCTGCAATTTTCAGTATTTGCTTTGTTTTCTGTGCTTTCAAAGGATCTCCCCTTATTCAGATTTATATAATTCACAACAGCAGATGTTAAGTGCTTGTGTGGCGGCTGTAAAAAGTCGCCTCGTACTTCATTCTCAATGTTGTTATACTTTCTGGTCCTTTGGAATCATTGATTTCAGCGCATTTACAGTTGAAAGTTGAATTCCGCTTAAGCAGGTGCTAGGGGGCGTGATCACTGTTGCATATTTCAGTATTGCTCATGAACAGACTCAATTAAACCGAGTCTGCATTTTTCAGTATTTGCTTTGTTTTCTGTGCTTTCAAAGGATCTCCCCTTATTCAGATTTATATAATTTACAACAGCAGATGTTAAGTGCTTGTACGGCGGCTGTAAAAAGTCGCCCGGTACTTCATTCTCAGTGTTGTTCTACTTTCTGGTCCTTTGGAATCATTGATTTCAGCGCATTTACAGTTGAAAGATGAATTCCGCTTAAGCTGGTGCTAGGGGGCGTGAGCACTGTTGCATATTTCAGTATTGCTCATGAACAGACTCAATTAAACCGAGTCTGCATTTTTCAGTATTTGCTTTGTTTTCTGTGCTTTCAAAGGATCTCCCCTTATTCAGATTTATATAATTTACAACAGCAGATGTTCAGTGCTTGTACGGCGGCTGTAAAAAGTCGCCCGGTACTTCATTCTCAGTGTTGTTATACTTTCTGGTCCTTTGGAATCATTGATTTCAGCGCATTTACAGTTGAAAATTGAATTCCGCTTAAGCTGGTGCTAGGGGGCGTGAGCACTGTTGCATATTTCAGTATTGCTCATGAACAGACTCAATTAAACCGAGTCTGCAATTTTCAGTATTTGCTTTTTTTCTGTGCTTTAAAAGGATCTCCCCTTATTCAGATTTACATCTACTTTCGGTTTGTACTGCTGTCGATCGTGTTTCATAATTCGTGTGACCCGTAGTTTTATCTAAGCAAACTTTGTTTTTACCCCGGACAGGTTTTTGTGGTTATTTGCAAGTTAAATGTTAAGACCCTTATTGTAGATATGTAAATCCTTATGTCTAAGGGAAAACGGTAACGGGTCAAATCAGCTCAAAACCAAATCAGATCATGTGTCAATTCGAGCCACAACCAAATCGGACAGGGCACGTAAGAGGGAGAAAATTGAACAAATCCAACATTTGCTCACTCCTTTTTGTCTCAAAGTCCATGTTGCTACTCGCGATTCTAACTTGAAGCAACACCATAGAATGTAATGCAAAAATAAAGATCTAATTACCTCCCTTTAAAGATTTTAGTATTTGGAGTCCTGCTTATACTTCATTGTAATAGAGAGTCATAATTGTGTTAACTTTGGATACTACATAAGTTATGTGTTGTTGGTTTTTTTTTGGGTATAGTATTGGGAAACATGAAGTAAGATTTTGAAATGCAACTTCTACTGACTAAAATATACTTAAATATACACGTAGCTGAAACTTAACATTTATCAGTTTCGTTGTCTTATTTAAAGCTTATGACTTTTTTATTGCAAAACGCTGAGAATGAGATGCTAAACAATGTGATGGCATTGTATATTATGTGAATCATGATGCAGTAATTATTCTGTTTCCATTCCATACATTTCGAAGAGGTGATTTTCAAAGTGCAGATTTGACAATCTTTTGATAGCAAACCGTTCTGATTTTTGTCAACTTGTTACTTAGATGTCACCTTAAATTAATTTAAACCCCAAATGTATGCTTCGGCGATAGAACACATGTAATCTTACAAGAAACAATGACTAGCATAGGGGGGGGGGGGGGGGGGGGGGGGGGGGGAAGATCGACAGTCATATTTTTGAAAGGTGCAATTATCATGTTGAGTTTTAAATACAAATTGTAATAATCAACATTACTGATGGGTTTTTTTATTGAATAGAACATCCTTCTGTGTTCTATGAGGCTTTATTGCTAAAGAGGCGAAAAGCTGTCTTGAAAAAATGCGTTTGATATAACAGGGGTGGGTTTATTTTCCGGTCAAATTGTCAAAGGGGGAAAGATGTACAAATGTGTCAGGGTTTTTTCCTAGACTTTATTCAAAGCTCATGAAAAATATAATAGGTCTATTAGATGTATACTTTTAGAACATTACACGGTTTACTGTGGTTTTAATGTTTGTCTATTACGGGTAGACTACCATAAGTTAGTTTTTAAAGTCATCGTGTTTTATTGGAACCCCAGTGACGTATTCACGCCATTAAAAATATTGACGTTATACTGACGTCATACTGTTGATCTCACACTTGTTGAATAGAGGAAAAGCTATCAACAATTAGACGATGGCGTGCAGTGTGTTCACAATAATTGTCTTTCATTTGACATAGTGTCCTACAGTTTGACATAATCCTTGTTTGTCTCTGACGTAAATAGATTGTCAAGAACAACATTTGGAGCAAATTACATAAAGATTATTCCAAACCCTGTCGCCTCTAGTGAGCTCACACTGTTGTTCTATTCTTTTTGGACATACATTTTGATAGGGCATACCACTTGAACATTTGAACTTGATCTAAATTTGTTATGAAAATTAAAATTGACCCAAAACTCTCAGCATGTTCTCAGACCGCATATTGATTCTTTAAACGATCACAAAAGATTTTTCATTAAGATCCCTTTTATAAATAAAGGTATTGATTTTATAGATATACAAAGTATTCTCCGAAACAAAAATGTGATGAATGCTGTTCCAAATTATTTCAAAAATCTTGAACCACCTATTATTTGCTATAAGTATAATAAATCTGTAAGAGGGTTAATTTTTAACTACAATAAAATTGTTTCTGATCTTAAAATTCTCGAAAATACACCAGCTACATGAGATTGTACCTCTTCTAAATTATGTTACGCCCCAGTGGGTCATATAATAACAGGCAATTTTGATATCATTAAAGATAAACGCATCAGAGCGCTTTTGAGTAAGGGACCTAAATTTAGATTACCTGCCTTAATTGATTTCGATACTTGCCGTAATCATATTTCGGATGCTTTGAATAATTATAGTACCAACTGGTGCCGAAGAGAACATGCTGAAAATGACGCTCTTTCAAAATGGAAAGAATTAATTTTTGATATTATCGATATCCGGATTTCGTTCTATTTATCCAATAACCATCTTTTACCACCTAAACCTAAATTTAACATTCGTCACTTAAAGAAGGGCATACAAGACTTTCATTCCAAGTATGTACTCGTTCCTGCCGACAAAGCATCCAATAATGTGATAATTGTATGACGATTACATTATGTTGATGCTTTAAACCAGGAACTTGTGAATACCAATTCCTATATATCTACCAATTTAACGGAGCGTAATGTAGTATCTGATCATCTTGATACATGTAAACAATTAAAAGCTGATGTCAACATTACATGTCACAAACTTCCTACAATGTACTGGATACCAAAACTCCACAAAACACCTTATAAGTCTCGTTTTATTGCTAATTCAAGTGCATGTACTACTACTAAGCTTTCCAAACTTTTAACATCGTCTTTAATTAAAATCAAAGACCATGTTCAAAGGTATTGTGATAAGACTTACGAAAATTCTGGACTTAATCTGTTTTGGTCTATCAAAAACTCTCATGAAATTTTGGCGAAGCTTGAATATAGAAAATACCAAGCTTGCAATATAAGTACGTATGACTTTTCAACACTATATACTACCTTACCTCATAATTTAATAAAAGCTTAACTTATACAACTTATTGGAAAGACTTTTGCCAGAGAAAGGAAGCTATTTCTGGCGTGTAATACTGATCGTGTATTTTTTACAAATGACATGGTTAAGCATTACACTATGTGGACTTGCACTGATGTCTGTGAATCACTAACATTTCTTCAGGATAATATTTATGTACGTTTTGGGAGTACCATATACCGCCAAGTGAGTGGTATTCATATGGGTACAAACTGTGCGCCCCTTGTCGCAGACCTATTTTTGTACTGTTATGAGAGGGACTTTATGCTTAGTCTAAAACCTGATACACAGTCAGATATGATCGAAGCCTTTAACAATACATCGCGCTATCTAGATGATATTTTTAATATAGACAACCCATTTTTTGATACGTTGTTTCCTTTTATTTACCCAAAAGAACTACGCCTTAATAAAACAAACGAGTCAAATTTGTCGGCACCATTTTTAGATTTGGATCTTTTTATAAATAACGGAATTGTTTCTTCTAAGATTTACGATAAACGAGATGATTTTGATTTTAGTATTGTAAATTATCCTCATCTAGATGGCGATGTTCCCCGTTCCACATCTTACGGGGTTTATATTTCACAACTTATTCGCTTTGCTAGGGCCTGTACCTCTGTTGAGGACTTCCACATTCGTAATAAAACTATTACTGAAAAACTTCTTAAACAGGGATACAGATTTCATAAACTTCGTAAAACATTTTCTAAATTCTTTTATAGAAATCTTCCTCTCATTAACAAGTATAAATGTAACTTAAAGTCTTTTCTGCGGCAAGGTATTTCACATCCGGAGTTTTATGGTGATGTGATTTACAGACTTCGTAAGATTCTTGGACACATACATTTTCAAAACCTATTTGTGAAACGTATTAGATTTTTCCTCAAAAAAGATTATGATCCAACTATATTGCTGCGCACTTCACGTTTGGTTATCGATCAATCTACAATTGATAACTATGCTTTCCTCTTTGGTTGTGCGACGACAGACAGGGCTTAGCACTACACGATGATGTATCTTTAAAGCCGTCCTTAACCGGGAGAGTTATGTCGGATTTTCGTGCTTTGTTTTTTCTCTCCCTCTCTGTCGTACCATGGACCCTTCCATGTCTTACAGTTACTCGTAACTACAGACTAGTCGCTTGAGTACAATTTGACCGTTGCCTTAGTGGGTTATTTTTAACACGGGCTTGAATGTTTAATTCTTTCCCATGTTACTAATGATCTTGTCATAGAATGTTTGCTAAATGTTTTACATGTATTTACTTACTGTGCTGGCGGTCGTTTTGATTGTGAGGTTGTGGAACAGGGTTTATATTTTATGTACACTGTTTGTCTTATAGGTGAATATAGGGGATAAGTGTGAGGTTGGGCGCCCCTAAACCCAGGTTTAACCCCCAGTGGTTGTTAATGATTGATTAATTTATAGTTAATTATTGATTGCTACTGACCGTACCAAGGCGGGCTCCTATATTCACTTTGCTTTATGTTTGTCTTGCGTGTTGTTTTCTATTTAGTGTGTAGATGAAGGAATGGTATTGCGTGTGTGTGTGTGTTTGTTGTGGTATGACTGTGTGTGTGTGTGTTCTGCTTGAGAGGTGGGTGTATTGTTTGTGTTACGTTTCCTGCTTGAGTCTTTCGTATTTATTTCTTGAAATAATTATGCTGCATGATTAAAATTAAGTAAAAATGAAAAACGTTCAATTGTTAACTGAAGTAGGCAAACCAAAGCTACTTGTGGACACCATATTTGTTGTGAGTACACGTAGAGTCCCGTAACATTTTCAGGTTTTTGTGACCCTTAACTTGGCCATTGACATCAGTTGCAGCATCTATATATTATATATATTTATTAAAAAAAGCACACATAAGAACCAAATTGGTTTATGAGTGCATATTGGAATAACATAGTGTGGTTCAGCATTATGAGGCCACGGTGACATAAACATTGACATATATTTATACTCATTTCAACTAAAAAAGAAATTGGCGTTTACTTTGTATAGATGCAATTTCTCGAGGAGACGGGAATTATGGATCTCTTTCGTAGAGGAGGCGAGGCTTATTGGTCTTTTCAAGTCTTATTACATTTTGCTTCACCCTCTTTAAAGAGGCACGAACTCTATGGAAGGTCAATTCTGACGGAATCTAGGGCAAAGGAATGTTTTACAACCAGATTCTAACTATTTAATAACGTATTAAATGGAAGGGGGGGGGGGGGGGGTAACGTTATCTATTTCGAAACAGATCGTGTTTGCTAATTTTTGATTTCCACAACACAGTTTGGATTTAGATCGAAGACAAAGTTACTCGGAACCTGAATAGGTCCTTGACAATTTGCAACTAAATACACCGTTTAAACTTTTAAACAACACAATTCTCGATGGAGAGAGTGTTCTGTTAGCAGTTTTGATCAGATCAGTCTTCTTCACTAAATTGTATTCATCGAGGTAAATATATGTGTAATAGTATGAAACTGAAGGTTAAGGAGCGGCAACAACTAAGTGATACATGTACGTGAATAGTAATTTGAACTGAAAACTAAAAAAACCAATCAACATAACAAAGTTGGAATCTGTTTAATAAATATGAAAACGTGTCTGAGCTAGTGAAATATTGTTTTCTTCAATGAAAAAATAATAATTCGACGGCGGAGAGGTTATATATGGTTTATACAATGTAAAATACAACAACAATGCAATAGAAAAACATGTAACAGTTTATGATAATCATGTATATTCAAAACAATGTGTGGAGCTTTGAGTCTGAACAAAACCGCATTGCTATTAAAACTTTATGCAATTGACATAAGATTGTAGCATGACCTAGCTTTTTGAAGGAAGTACGTCTTCTTCAAAGTAAGACAGCTCTTAATTATATATAAATGACAGAAATAAGATGCCACTTACCTCCGCTTTTATCGTTATCGCAATAATGTGTGAGTGAACTCCCTGAAAATAAAAAAAGTCAACGTTCTTTAGAGAAAACAGCTAGCCATGAACAATGTTGATACTGAAAACACGTGACTGCTTTCCGTTGTGCAAACCAACAATAATGTAAAAGGCACCGTATATTTCTACGTTATGATTTAAGCAGTAACATGTCGTAGCGAGGCACTCTTAGATCTGTTAAGATTATCGCAAATTGAAATATTTATTTATTCTTCATTAAATATAGATGGATCATTTGACAATATACACTCATTACCAGTAGGTAGTGCGATACAATGCTATATAGTTATATTCGCCCCATTTAATTACATTGAAACAAATGCTGGTCATTTCGTATACACATTATTTCTCGAGAGGGCGGGAGTGAAGGACAAGTTTCGAAGAGGGGGGGGGGGGGGGGGGAGGGGGGGTTATATGCAGTTTTCATTCGCGAATTATTCTTTGGAACTTGAATAGCAAACATCCGGTGGATTTTCCAAAAAATGTTCTTAAACGATCAACGCATTCCTATTTGTGAAAACCATGATTCCCGACTAAAACTCTTCTTTATTAATGAGATAAATTGCAAGAAAATTGACATAACTTATAATCATCAACTATCTGCGTTTTTTATGACAAAACCCGACATATTTATCCTTCTTTAAAAATGACGTCACTTCCAAATGACGTCAAATCGTCATTTCGCGCCAAACTTTCAAAGACCTTAGAATGTAAACAAAGGAAATTATTTTCTTGCTTTCGAATATACACAGTTTAAGTAATTCGGTCATGGCTGTTCCTTATAGACTACACATTATTCGTGTTATCAACCTCTAATATGGATTAAGCATACATGCGTACAAACAAATATTAATCTAGTATTAGAAATTACAGCTAAAACATTGTAAATATAAGAAATGAACTGATTTTGTTCGGTGTTCAAGCGAAATAAACGACCGCAAAGTATCGACAAATTTACCGTGAATCGCTGGCGCGATTCATGGTATTTGCCGATAATTTTCTGTCGTTATCAGCTCGATACGTTCTTGGCGGAAACATCCGATGCATTGCATCGCTTACGTGTGATGTGTTTACTATATGTATTCAACATACAATTATAACTGTTATATTGAGAAAACTTCAATCCTTAATGATAATTTACAGTTGCTATTTAAACAATAGTTGGATGTTTGACTGTGTTAAAAACATAACGGGTTAAACAAAGTTTTACAAAATGATACGTTTATAAGATTACAGATTTGATCTACTATTTAAATATGGTGTTTGACAGTCATTGTTCTATAACCTTTTGTGGTTGTTTCTTATAAGATTAACGTCGGTGCAACGCCATACATATATGATTCAAACGTACAGATGCCTGAAATTAAAGGTTATCGGTAAGAATGGAATTGTTATACAACTCGTAGTGTACCAAATATGGTAAATACTCTTACAAAAAAGCATATGAGCCGTGCCATGACAAAACCTGCCTTATTGCATTGTAACATTGTTGCGACTACGTCACTTTGTCATCACAGGTTTCATACCTGATTTTGGTCTACACTATAGGAATAAACAACATCTTTTTGACGTTCATGACGGTATGACTACATTAGCTTCGCAGGGGGTGAGTTTTGTAAACGCTCGAAGGGCGTTTTCAATAAACTTACCCCCCGAAGCTAATGTAGTCATACCGTCATGAGCGGCAAAAAGTTGTTGTTTATTCCTTATATTTATATTTTTATTTTCTGTCATCCATTTAATGTGTAGTTTGACCAGATTTGTTTTCATGTATATGAATATATCATATACCGGCCAAATGGGTTTGATAGATGTAATATCGATGTAATAGCCATTCCAGTTTCTAAATATGGTGTCAAAAGTAGTCCTTACTACATGTACTGTATTTGCATGATAATTTCAGGGTTTTACGCAGTAAACTTTCTCGCTGTGCTTTAAGAACGCTCGTAAGAAACTAAAACAAACATTTCGATCTGAATATCCATTATCAAAGCATATTTTAAACAATTAGGTGGCGCAAGTTTTTATATACGCTTTGCACATAGCAACGCTGAAATGCGACTACACATTCAGCGTGTACACACACCCGCGGCTATCCGTGGCATATCCAATACACATAGGCTAGTTTCAATATGTCATAACGGAACATTACGTTACCAATTTAGCAAGTGTGAATGCATTATTTTGCTTTATGTTTGAGCGACTTTCCTATGTAATTCTGGTAAACAAATTGTTTGAACTTGTCAATTTCAAACCGTAATTGGAAGACAACTTGTCTAATCTATAAATAGAACACTCGGAGAAGGGAGAGAACGCGTACAGCTTTAATGACGGAGCGTAATATGATAACCTCCCTTAAAAATAGCATTTAATTTTTTTTATCGCAATTTAATTTTAATTGAACTGTCTGCGACTTTAAATAGGGGTTTCGAGATACCCAAACGGATAATCTAAAAGTAGATCCTAACTTGGTCGGTATCTCTCCGCCGTATGGAAGATATTCTTCGCGGCGGAGACTCCGCCCTCTTTCTAACTGGCTGGAACCGGATTCGATTCGTAGGTTCATCGAGAATTGACCTGCATATTTTTAATACGATTACATAGAGACTTTACAGGGTGAGTGTAAATATTGCCAAATACCATATATATACAAATGCTTGAGACGCCAGTGGGTGTCACAAAGTGTAGATCAAGGCCAGACGTGACGTATTTGACGTTCGGACTGGTCATGATCTACACTGTTTTCAATGCCAGGTTGTCTCATGGTACGGCTCATATTGAATAAACGTGCAGTGAATATTCGATATTAGGTGTAGAGCTAATAATATGTACCTTACATTGGTGCGCCTTAGGTGGAAAGGGAATGTTATTAATCCTACTCCTGCTAAATATCCATAACCACATTCTCAGCTAGCTATGGTAATTTATCATTTTACCTATTACACTGCTAAATAAAATCCTATACAACAGTGTTTACCCAGATCAGATAGACCTGTCAATATACGCCCAAAGCAGGAGGAGGGATAAATTCATAAATATATTATATAACAAGTATTGCTGGTTTGTACATTTGATCATTATTCATCACCGACTCTAAAATAGTTTAGCATGTAACAGACCTACATCATTTACCAACCATATTGGAAAGTAAACTTTCTTTTATGGCATGTGATTAGTCTCATAGTACATAACTTTTAATCATAATGACATACTTGTAACCTTGATCGTACTGATTAAGATCTATAAATTTTGAGCTAATAATGCGACCGCTAGAGTGTTCAGAAACCTTTTCAGTGACTTGACCTACTGAGCTACTTTTTTCAACAGATCTGATCTGATAACCATTCAGGGCCTAAAATATATCTGGGTAATTATCTTTTAGCATATTTTATGGATTTGGAACAAAAACATTAACGCCCTAAATTTAGCAGAAGCTTTTCCCACGATTGTACCTACTGACCTACATTTTTGTTCAACATATTCCATATTCATACTTGACCTGGATTTGTCAAGATTATCATGCTGCTCTCTTTCATATAGTAATCACAGAGAATTTTAAACCTGTAGTACGCTGAAGCCTTTCCAACGATTTGACCTTCTGTCCTATCTTCTAACCTATATAATGCATACTACTATATTGTCTAGATTATTTCAAGGTGATACTACTTAGCAAATTTGATAAATTTGAGGGTCAAATGTAGACTATGGAAATAAAAGGTTTATAAGCTTTTCATATATATATTTTGTCCTTATGTATTGTGTAGCTTCTGTCAAGATGATCAATTCAATTACTTATCAGGAATATTAGCTGAATATATGCCCCCTTAGAATAACCTGCTTGTCCTGCGATTGGACCTAATACTCTTTATTCACGCATGACTTAAATTTTACCACGAACATGACACCGACAAAACTTCATAAAGATATACCAAGAAATATAAAATATATAAGGTTCTTAAGTCTTTGTGCTCCAAATGTTGGCGGCATATAGTAATCGCAATGTCCAGCGTCTGTCCTAAGTGTGTACCCCAAATACCTTCCTACCTTGTCGTGGTTCTGGGACTTGATTGATTGTCAAAATGGAGGTTTCTGTTTGTTAGATCAAGATTATCCTCTCTGCCATTAACTAAAAGGAAGACAGATTGGTGGTTTCGATTCCATTCGCTGCTTTGCAACGAATGAGATTTCCAGGAATCATAGTTATGTCATCGCATCATCCCTTATCATTCATTGGCGTTATATGACCCTAGTTTGTTTCGCAGTGCCGTAAAAGCCAGCTAAGTGTCAAAGTGTATGTTTGTCCAACAACATGTCCGCTCTGTAACTCTTATATGTGCATGAATAAAATAACTTGTTTGAAATGTGCACAATATTGAGACAATGTACCGCGATTGATTAAGAACCAGGTTCATATTTCAAAGGTTGAGGTCACAGTCCAGTGTCAAATGTCTGAACGTGTCCGCGCTAATATGATGTGTCGGATGCCAGATCAAGGTCTGTAGCTTAATAGTCACTGTTAAAACCATATGTCAAAGGTTAAATAGTGACATTTGTTCTGTTCCTCCGGAAATGTGGTACAGTCATGCTAAATCCATGTATCTTAGCCAAGGTCAAAATCAGCGAATATGGTCCTGTCATACAGATGACCTAGGTTTTAATGTTAGGGATTTCCATTTTGGGATTTGTCACTGACTTATTATTCGATTATACCGAACACGGGAAATGACCAAGCCTTCTGACGGCCATGTGTTTTGTCAGAATAAAACTATTATCACCTTTTAAAATCTATCGATTAAGAAGCATTTATGTGAACGCCAGTAAGTAAGAAGCATTTTATCGGAAAACAAACTAAAATCGAACATGTCGCTTCAAAGAAAATGACTTTTCTAGATACTGATCACGGTTATAATGGCAATAGTGCCATTGTCACTCCCCCGCGTCTTGGAACATTTTTTGAGCTCAAACCAACAGTATGTTTCCCATCAATTTTGGCTACACTGGATTATTGGTTTCAGAAGATATGTCGTTTGTAATTGTTGATAAACGGATGGACGATCGCCGGACGCCGGGCAAAGGGTTTCACAAAAGCTTACTTCGAAAAGTGTGTGCCCCGGTAGGCTTTAAATAACTGACAAGCAGGTAAGCAAAATTCGCCTATAAAATCCTTACAGGTAAAACTTATTGAACAATATTACACACAGGTTAACTTAAGTGATCCTTCTTGCAATAGATAAACCATAATTTGTTTTTTAATAAAGATTATGAAAAAACTACTACCTGATTAGACATTTTGGATATAGCAAGCCTATAGGCTTTCAGTGTCAAAACAAATGTACAGGATCCCCCCTAACGTTAACATCTTTTGTAGTCAGACAGTGGTCTATAAAGATATTCAAAATATTCAGTTGCTACAAGCAGGGCGAAAATCAAGCAAAAAACCTCTAGCATGAAATTTCGACCTTTGGACATATTTCTAATTAGCGCCTGTTTGGAATTTTGCATTTTAAACGTTAAGATGGCAGTTGTTTCAGCTGGACTTTACTGTAAATGATGGTTAAACAGAAGAAATGTTTGACGAGAGTAATGATGTCAAAAACTTTCTTTTTTGTAATAAGTTAGATAAATAATAGACTAGAAAGTTATCTGTAACTGACTTTAAATCATCAAAATTAATACAAATACCAGGTAGGTAATAATTAATCTCAATTACAAAGACTCACGAAAATACTTAACAACACAGAAAGCAATATTCTACCAATCATATATAATTGTACTCTGAAATGTAGTATTTTAACGTTTGAAATATTTGAAATCTTCCAAACTGCATATTGGTAAATGAATCAACTATAGACCGATCCCGAAAATCAATTATCTCCCCTGTCGACTCTTTAGCTTTCGGTTGCTTGTTTACTTCCGGGTAGTTACGCGTAGCGTCCTCAGCAACATCAGGGACACATCAACAGTATACTCCCGAACAATCAAGACTGATTATAATTAGCACAATGTGTCATTTATATTAATAAATGCATATCCTAATTAAGGACTCCTTCAGGAGCCAACACCAAATCCTATGGTTCGTATAGGATTTAAACTCTTATAAGACGTCTTATTCTGTAATATTAAAATTAAGATGTTAAAAGTGTTAAGAGCTGTTATTTCCGACATAGCATAACTTTCATAAAGCATAACGTTTTAGGATCCGTAGAAAGTGAATAATGACAAGAAAACATTGCGTTTATACTTGGTAACTGCGGTGGAAATCGCTTAATACAATTATTTTCATGAGGAAAATACAATACTTGTTAAATATGAGATAACTATCAACGATAAAACGAACATTATTTCAAAAACCACATGTGACCAAACACAGTAAATGATTTTATACGGGTTATACTTACAGTAGAACTCGAACTCCTTTTCTGAAAAGAAAAAAAAAAACCGGTAATTTTTGTATAAAGTAAAAAGTTGTTTTAAGACTACAAATGAATACAAACTTGTTTTCTGTGCATGCATGCTATTATAAAATAAAATACCAAAATATTGTGTGACGCGAACGCAAAATAGAAGCCCCAATGGTATAGCCGAACACAAGCGGTCGCAAAGTTCATGACTTAACAATGGTAAAACTCTCCTATCGAATCACTATCGATATCGCACACCAATCAGGCATCCGAACCTTTATTGCGTCCAAATACATGCCTTCCAGATAATTGGTTGTCTAGCAAAAAACTGACCAATATCACACCTATCAAGATGTGAAAATTGCGAACAAATTTAAATAGCGTTTACCATCACACATGAGTAACTATTGAAATTCATATTTGTAAAGGTTGAACTGATAGAACCCTAGCATCGCAGTATATCCGGCCTTAAAAATGGAACTTTGATGCATACCATTGTTCAAAGCAAATAATGTACAATGTAGACTCAGATCGTTAATGAGTCAGCTGACCATGACCTCCACATTTTGTCAGTCATTTTTCAATGAATTATAAAACAAACAAAACAAAACAAATATTGTAAAGTCATAAAATGAACTAGGCTATTACTTAAACTTGAATTGTCCTGAGAAGATTTAGAAGTGAGTGAATTAAAGGAGAACCACTAACTTAATCCTTATCATGACATGTACACTTTAAAATTCAAAATTGGTCAGGATTTTATAGATGTTGCGAATTTTACTAACGTTTGCTTCCAAACATACATATACGAGGATTTAAGAAATAAACACTCGCGGTAATTCCTGTTGAGTCATGTAAGATTTCTCGAGCAACGAGCGTGTAAAAAAATAAAAGGAGAACACACCAATCACATGTAAACATTTCAACATTTTCTTATCCCTATATGTGCGCCGATTATTGATGAGATAAGATGACGATGAGTGATGGTTTCATGAAGATGAGTTTGGCTAATATCCTTTGCCAAAATTATCTTTATCCCCTGTGGTAGAACCTACATGCCTTCAAGTGCGATGTAAAGGAACGCATAATGTATATAACGTTTGTAGTTCATGCCTTCCTGAACTACTTGAAAATATGTTTATTTCTTATACTTTTATTTCTGCTATCGTTTAACATATTTTGCCAAGAGCCCATATATTGGACATTGGCAAACAGTGTAGACTCTGATCAGATGCCGCAAAATGCGGCGTCTTATCAGAGTCTACACTGTTTACTGATAGTTATTTCAATATAGAACAAAATGGAAATGAAAATTTTGACTAGGCATCTCTTTGATAAAAAATGGACTTATCCAATATATACTCACGGTATTTAAAAACTGTACATGGTTGAAATTTGTTTTTAATGGTCATGTTTTCAATTAGCCCACTTAAAGACGGTACATACAGTTGAATAAAGAATGAAGATATTGTTAGTTATCCTTTTCGTGAAAGTTACTGTACTTTTGTCTGTCAAAAGACGTCTGTCTATTTTGGCATAAATTGGTCAGTAGACTCATTTGTATGGTACATGCAACACGTTTTCAATGTACCTTGTTTGTTTTGGAAGTAAATCAATGGAAACACAAATAAAGTTAGTTTTATAGACCTTGATAGACCTATGCCACGGCTGTCTGAAAATGTGCGTTTACGTTCAGTCAGAATATTAGAGGATGGAATGCAGGAAAATAAGATTTTGCAGGCCAATTTGTCATTATCGAGACGTATTGACAAATTGGCAATGCTCGCGAGAACCTGCGATCAGGAATACCACTATTAACGTAACGTCGAAAACATACGTATATTCCCGTTACACATGTGCGTCATCATCTTTAGTCTTCAAACTTTACGCTCAAAACATCGTCTAATCAGCCCGTGGACAGAGCGCAAAAGATTACGCTAATTTTGAATCCGTCCTACTGTACGTCCCGTTTTGGAGTCAAACCAGCCATATTGCCTTAATGACAAAAACGCATGGCAGTACATTCTTGATTGACACCATTTACTATCATTATGGTAAGATAATCCTTCTTACACATTTCTATAACTTTGGTGTCTGCTTTATATTTAATTGTGAATTTTATGCGTTGTTTTTTGTTTCCGAAAATTAATGTCTTATAATTTTGGTCTTTGTCAGACATAGAGTCACTAGTCGTCTGATTGGGATCCAAAACCGAAAAATATCAGTAATGTCCGTACTGGAAATGGAGGTGTTACGCGGGTAAGTATCGCGCAATTTCAAATTCCCTCAAACGTATTTACGGATTTTTTGTGTGAAAATGAAGTCCGTTACAAATGTATAATATTAAAATAGCTTTCCGCCAAATGAACTTTTACAAAAGAGAGCAATGGCGAGAGTGTTTTTCAGCATGACATAATTGGCATTCAGTAGCGTGTTCAGTTATCCATGTTTGCTGCTAAGGTTAGCAGTTTGTGCCCCGTGTGCAGAGTGCAGTAGAGAAAACGTTTGATTTCCACTTAATCTATTATGTTCATTGCAAACAGTTTGGAGCCAGATCAGACATCGGGTAACCCGGCGTCTGATCAGGCTCCTAACTGTTTGCCACTCAGATTAAAACTGGTAGTCAGAGTTGTTAAAAATTTGTCATTTTCTATATTTCATTGAAATGCCTTTGCGTTTGAAAGGAAGAATAACATTTTCTCCACTGTATTGCAGACCGGTAGCCAACTCGCAATCGGTGTCCAACGACGGCCATCGATTTCTTTACTGAACTCATCTCTGGCTTACATGTTAAAATGTTAAATAAACATAAAAAACTTAAATAAAAAAGAGATAAATGAGAGTAAGAATTTAAACTTACCCTGCCAGCAATTCTTCTTTTCCTCTTCATCCTCAAAGATCTCACACTTTTCTTCATCAGCTTGGTTACTATCATTGTCGTCTCTCTTGTGCAGAGCTTGAAACCTGTTGAACAGCGCCTTAGTTTTGAACGACGCTGCATTGCTAAGTCCAACAAGGACGACAGCCGCTACAAGAGCAAGAACGTACTTCATGTTGATTGAGTCGACAGTCAGCCGGGAGTAGAGAGCGGTCGTCTGTAGCCCGTGTTTTATACACCACCCGACACTACGTGGGGTCGGTTAATTGCGAAATCGTGCGACAGAGGACTTGCTTGGGGTTTTAGCATTGCTGCAATTTATTATTTGACGGTATATTGTCATTCGTTCTAGACTAAAATCAAACGAATTGCAACAAGTGCTAAAAATGGCAGTTTCTTGACAATTAATTTTGACATCTGAGTGTTAAATAGTACATGTGAAAGAAAAAGACTGTACTTAATTGGAAATTGGTATTGTCCGTTAAAATGTTCAGTGATGAATGGGTTAATGATGTAAAGCAAAGAGACACCAAGAGACTTTGGGACTTTGAGCTAAACAGTCAATGGTTTGGCGATATCGTACCCTTTTGCTATTTATGTCTGCATCAAGCTATCGAAACTTTAGTGAACAGTTTGAATCCAGATCAGACACCAAGTGACTCGGCGTTTGATCGAACACATTTGCCACCGTAAGTAGACGGGTCGGTTTCAGAATAAAAAAATTCTTTTCGCATTTATAATGCAATTTCGATTACTGCACAGTTGGCCTCTGTTATTCGTTTTTAAATGTTATTTTAAGCTTTAAAGATTTTACAGATGTGTCAAACAGTTTAGATCCTGATCAGACTCCGCGAATTTCAATATTACAGACAAGTCGTGACATGCAGGTAAAGGGCCCGCCCATAGATTGCCAGTTGGATTGTTCTATTTTTAAACACTGAATGAGTCTATTTTTCATCAAGGGGCTGTCTTGTCGATTTTTGTCGGTTTCATTTTATTTTTTTTTATAAAAAATTATGTTATCAACCAGTGCAGGTTTTTATCAGACGCCGTATTCCGAGTCAACACTATTCCCTTAATACGTCCCATTTATAAGGGGGTAATACCAATTGGTTAATTGCCTTTTAACCCTTTCATTTCCAAATTGTTCGTGACATTTTTACCTCTTCACCGTTTCATTGTCGTCTGCTTCAACATTTTTGTTTGCAATGTCGTTTCAAAGTTAAATTTCAAAACGAATATCAAACAATTCGGATCCTGATCATACGCCGCGTGATGCGGCTTCTGATCAGGACCCAAGCTGTTTGCAAAGCGCTCTAAAGCGTTATTGAGAGTGAAAGGGTTAAGCAGACCATAATTATTTGCTCATCATTTATATTGACAAAATATATGCAGACGCAACCGAATACCCTGCATGCAAAGAGTATACCAGGTATGGCGTGAGTGGTAAACGTTTGATAGCTTATTTACATATATTAACCCCTTCACTGCAGTGACGTCATCAATTTTAAACAATTGTCGTCTGCTTTTATTCTTTAAATTTTAATTTTTGCTATTTTGACTGAGGAAATATTGAAATGAGTCTCACACAGTTTGGATCCTGATCAGACGCCGCGTAACGCGGCGTCTGATCAGGATCCAACCTGTTTGCAAAAAACTGTTGTGCTCGGGATTAGGCAGTGAAGGGGTCAAGAACTCTCATTATTATCATTGAATAGAGAACATCAGGTATATGAAATATAGCAATATCGTTTCAAATATTGGATGAAGGAGATTTAACCCTTTGGTTCAAATATAGTCTTCTCCGAAGCTGACGTTCGCTGCGGTTGTTTCAACACTAAGGTTCTTTTGAAAGGAATGATGCCATAAATGAGTGACAAACAGTTTGGATTATGACTAGACGCCGAATAACTCGGCGTCATATCATGATCCTAACTATTTGGAACATTTAATAAAGTGCTCCTTGCAAACAAATGGTTTTAGGGTCCTTGGGTATTTTGGAATGTTTTCACAACACAGTAGCATATTGTTAACGAAAGAAAAGCCTCAAATCAAGCCATTGAAAAAAATACCCATACATCTCATAAGCAAGTATTTTGAGAGCTACGAACAATACCTGTTTTTTTAAAAGATGACGTTTGGAGCTTTGGTATAATTTACAAAATATACGCATTTGTACTCCTTTCATTTATTCTTCAACCGAAGAAAACATCTCAGATTTGTACATGTACAGTGGAGAATCTGTTATTCTTTCCCGTTTAAACGCAAACGTACGCAAACGCAAAGCACTAAAACGTAGAAAAGAACAACTTTTGGACGATTCTGATAATTCTTGTTTATCTTGGTGGCAAACAGTTTGGAGCCTGATCAGACGCCGGGTTACCCGGCGTCTGATCTGGCTCGAAACTGTTTGTATTGGAAATAATAGTTTTAGCGTAAACGCGTTTATTGGGAAAGAATAACAGATTCTCCACTGTATATGCAACATAAGAATTTGTTTTGTATATTCAAGAAGATGTTAACTTCAAAGCAGGATAGTAAAGCAAAAGGTGACGAAAGGCGCATTTGACTTTACCTTAGACCTTCTTTAAGTGTACATCTGTCTTCAGAACTAGAAACAGGCTAAGGGGAAAAGGGTTATTGACTTCGGTTGCACTCATCAGTTCTAAACTGACAGTTAAAATCTATGTCATTCTTTACAAAAACAAATTTGAGAGGAATTCATAATTTCCTATTCACACCATGATTTACCCTACTAACACCGGCCCCGTATTTGTATACATCGGCGGCAAGTGGGTGTTAAATGGTTGACAAGGGGAAAATCGAGCTCATTTTAGATCCAACTTGCATAGGATTTGATTGCAAATGAGGCCCGTCGGTTTGGTTTGGTTGTGTAATTGAATGTCTTTTTAATCCCTTCACCCTTTGACGAAATCTGCTTTAACGGTTGCCTCTGCTTTTTTTATTAAATTTTATTTTCGATAAATTGACTTAAGCTCTTCCCTGTGCATAACACAAGTACGTGTACCTTTTAAAAGTACTCATTTTGCACAAAACCGCTTATATGCGTCACTTGGATTCAATTCGTTTGTCTGCTTATACATTACACCTGCCAATAAGCTTTAGTCGAGCTTACAAGTATTTCTAGCTCAATGTCGCTTACGCCGAACATATCCGTATTTTAAAGTTAAAACGTGGTTCAGAAACGTTTTAATTTTGAGGTTCGAATATATTAGACTTAAGAAAGTTCGAGATATCGATGTTGTTTTTTGAAAAGGGAAATGTCCCGTTTAGGATGAAGCATTACACTTAAGAGCCGTATGTCGAAACACGTTGCATTTTGTAGCGTGAAAAGATATTCTAGTAAGGAGATTTTCACAGATGAGCCGTATGACGAAACATGTCTGTATTTTTTGGTATAATCAAATATAAATGTAACGACAGTTTTCTAAGATAATTACATATTAATGTAAAGGCGTGAAGATGAGCTGTATTTGATATGAATGTAAAGGCATGTTACCAAGATGAAACATATTGGATATATAACCAAAATGAGCCGTATTTGATATGAATGTAAGTAACCAAGGTAGGCCGTTTAGAATATTAATGTAAAGGCATGCTACCAAGATGAGCTGTTTTTTATATGAATATTAAAGCATGTAACCAAGATGAGCAGTATTTGATATGAACGTAAAGGCATGCAACCAAGGTGGGACGTATAGGATATTAATGTGAAGACATGTTTCCAAGGTGAGCCGTATCTAATATGAATGTAAAGGTATGTAAACAATGTGGGCCGTATAGGATATTAATGTATAGGCATGTCACCAAGGAAAGCCGTATTTAAAATGAATGTAAAGGCATGTAACCAAGATGAGCCGTTTAGAATATTGATGTGAAGGCATGTCACCAAGATAAGCCGTATTTAATATGAATGTAAAGGCATGTTACCAAGATGAGCTGTATTTGATATCAATGTAAAGGCATGTCACCAAGATAAGCCGTATTTAATATGAATGTAAAGGTATGTAACGAAGATGAGCCGCATTGGATATTAATGTGAAGGCATGTTACCAAGATGAGCCGTATTGGATATTAATGTAAAGGCATGTAACCAAGATGAGCCGCATTTGATATAGATGTAAAAGTCTGTAACCAATGTTGGCCGTATATGATATTAATGTAAAGGCATGTCACCAAGATAAGCTGTATTTGATATGAATGTAAATGTATGTAACAAATGTGGGCCGTATAGGATATTAATGTAAAGGCATGTCATCAAGATGAGCCGTATTTGATATTAATGTAAAGGCAAATCAATAAGGTGGGCTGTATAGGATATGTATGTAAAGGCATGTAACCATGATGGGCCGTATTGGATATTGATGTAAAGGCATGTCACCAAGATGAGCAGTATTTGATATGAATGTAAAGGAATGTAACCAAGGTGGGCCATATAGGATATTAATGTAAAGGCATGTAACCAACTTGAAGATGAGCCGTATTTGATATGAATGTAATGGCATGTCATCAAGATTAGTCGTATTTAATATGAACGTAAAGGCATGTTACCAAGGGTGGGCGTATAGGATATTAATGTAAAGGCATGTTACCAAGCTGAGCCGTATTTGATATGAATGTAAAGGCATGTAACCAAGGTGGACCGTATAGGATATTAATGTAAAGGCGTATAACAAAGATGAGTTGTATTTGATATGAATGTAAAGGTATGTAAACAATGTGGGCCGTATAGGATATTAATGTAAAGACATGTCACCAAGATAGGTCGTATTTAATATGAATGTAAAGGCATGTAACGAAGATGAGCCGTATGGGATATTAACGTGAAGGCATGTAACCAAGATGAACTGTATTAGATATTTATGTAAAAGTATGTAACCAAGATGAGCCGTATTGGATATTAATGTGAAGGCATGTAACCAAGAGGAGCTGTATTTGATATAAATGTAAAGGTATGTAACCAATGTGGGCCGTATAGGATATTAATGTAAAGGCATGTCACAAAGATGAGCGGTATTTGATATGAATGTAAAGGCATGATACCAAGATGAGCCGTATTGGATATTAATGTGAAGGCATGTTATCAAGATGAGCTGCATAGGATATTAATGTAAAGTCACCTAAAAATGAATCTAACGTGAACCATTAAATGATTGCAATATAAAAGCAAAATGAACCGTAAATTGAAACATGCTTGTTTTTTGTATTATCAAATATCAACGATAAGACATACCACGGCTATTTCATTTAAGAGTCCTGTGTATAGATAAACTGCTATCATCATTCAAAAGAAGTATAGCATGGGGTTTCTCGTGAATAGATAATTGTATAGATATATCATATGCAAACGAGTTTATCTGTATAGTATTACCCCATGAAGACATTTATAATACTCCAATTTCCAACTAAGTCTAGTCTGTTTTTACAATGCAGACTTATTGTTTGCCATATATTGCAAAATGACAAACAATGTAGTTTCTGATCAGGGTCTACACAGTTTGCATGGGAAGAGTGTACTCCGCACAGGTAAGCTTTGTCAATGACGAGTAAAGTTGTCTCTTGGGTTGACTGTGTTAAATCATTCAGATATTCAGTTAACAACAAAACACAAGTGATAAATCATGTCGACATACAGTGGGGAAAGCGTTATTCCTTTCCGTTTAAAAGCATACAGAACGCAAAAACAATACACCAACATGAAGAAAATCACAACCTTTGGTAGATTCTCACGTTTCATTTTAACCTAAGTGACAAACAGTTTGGAGCCTGAACAGATGCCGGGTTACCCGGCATATGATCTTGCTCCACACGCTTTGCATTGGAAAGTATAGTTTTAACATTAACGCGTTCAGTTGGAAATAATAAGGTCTTCTCATCTGGAACAGTGTGTAAAATGATGACAGATGGTCTAACATATATTCCCCAATGTATAGCTTTAATCTAGTCATTTTGACTATTCAGAGTTGTTGAGATGGTCATGCGATTCTGTGCAAGCAGCGCGCCCCATAGATAGACAGCTTTAGCATTTATTTAATATGTGATTAGACTGTAAGCCAAAGGGAGATAGCTGTTATTGTAGTATAAAATTGTGTGGCTACGAATTGATCTCGCTTTGAATGAAATAACCGATACAACAAGACAGTACAGTTTGAGGATATGTAACCTTTTCCTGTTGAACTATTTGACCCCTGAAACTTATCTATAAAAGAAGTCTGGTAAAAAGAATATATATTTTTTGGGGGGTAATAGATCTAGATCTATGGGTCAACCGCTCAAGTACATGTGCTTAATGCTGGAAACCAGAAATGCAAATAAAAAAATTGCCTTATTACTGAAGTCGTGCACTAGACTAAAACATTTGTACTGACTGTCAATGCCAACTTCTTGAGAATTATTGTTTAACTCTTTACCTGATAGCCTAATTCTTGTATTGAAGATAGATGACCACTTAAAGCAGGTTGAAAGTAAAGCAGAATGCGCCTTAGGGCGCATTCTGCTTTACTTTTAACCTTCTTTAAGCTTCCATGTGCTAGAATATTTAAAATATTTGCTTTAATATTTATTCATAACTGATTAAATTGGAACTACTTTCTTTTCAGCGGAGGAATAAATTATATGCGCTAAAAGGCGATTCCATAAGGGTAATGGTCAATATCCTTAAACCAAGTTACACCAACAACTGCAAATTGGCAATTCCAGTTAAGAATAAGGACTACATTATTGCAAAATGACAAGTAGTGTCTATTCTGATAGGAGACCATCAGTAGGAGCCATCTGATCTAGGTCTATACTGTTTTCATAGAGCAAGTGTACGCTACTGGGCTTAATGGCTTGACCGGAAGTCCCCACATAACCGGACACCTTTAACAGTGCAGAAAAACTCGTACCTTTCGCTGCCATTATGACTTAAAACCTCGTCGAACACAGAGGTGACATGATATTGTCTGCTTAAATTTTTCCTCTGTTTGTACATATAGGTACATCATTTGAAACTTTAAGCGTTTTTAACTTTAGAAACATTAATATGGGTATCAAACAGTTTGGATCCTGATCAGGCACCGCGCATCGCGGGGTCTGATATGGATTCAAACTGTTTGCATGTACGTTATTATTCTTATACAGCCTGTTAGCAAAAGGGTTATTGGTTGTACAGTGGAGAATCTGTTATTCTTTCCCAATAAACGCGTTTACGCTAAAACTATTATTTGCAATGTAAACAGTTTGGAGCCAGATCAGACGCCGCCACCAAGATAAACATAAAATATCAGAATTGTCCAAAAGTTATACTTTTCTACGTTTTAGTGTTTTGCGTTTGCGTACGTTTGCGTTTAAACGGGAAAGAATAACAGATTCTCCACTGTATACTGTTTGTCTTACTATTAAATCATATTTGCGGCGAAAAGTTAATCGTTGTCAAGCTCAAATCCCTCCTCAAATATATGTATATATAAAACAAACAATCTTGTGCATTGAATTATTTGAGTTTTAAGATTTTCTTTAGAGGAAAATATGTTAAGATTTTACTCCTTTAACCCGTCTATACACCACTGGCGTTTAACCCAATATTCCATAAATACTCCTTTTTGCTTATTTAGTTATGTTTAAAATTCTAATTTTTAAAGAAAATTGTATACAGTCTTGAATGTGCACCAAAGAAACATTTCATTTATTGAAGCAAACAATAGCTGAAAGCAGACTGAAAGTGAAGCAGGGCGAATTCTACTTTTTTCCAGACAGTAGTTTGGAAGCTTATCAATGTCCTTGTCACTGATTACCAGGGGTCCGTTTTACTAAACTTTTGCGTAAGTCAAAATTTGAAATTTTAATTTATATTTGTTATTATCACTTTCTACAAACAGCAAATAGCCAGATCAGAGGACGCGCTTTTAGCGCGTCCTCTGATCTGGCTATTTGCTGTTTGCAAACGTTTATGATCGAAAAATAAGAATTAAACGAATTTGACTTACGCAAAAGTTTTGCGTAAGTTGTTTAGTAAAACGGGCCCCTGGGGTATCGACTAGCTTACGCAAGTAGACAGACGCCGAGTCTAAAATAATTGATTATACTATTTAATTCTTTAAAATTCTAAATTTTGAGAATTTCAGGCAGACGGAAATTCAGAGCGTTGAAGGTATAAACCCATATACTTCTTTACCTCGAAATGTAATGAACTTTGCAATCACTTAGGATCCTTCACATGTGCCCAGTATCAGGATTTAAACTATTTGACACTACTATCGATGTTTCTACAGTAAAAACTTCTTGAAATAATTTCAAATTTTAGAAATTAAAGCAGACGACAATTGTTTAAATCAGATGACGTCACGGCAGTGAAGAGGTTAAGTCATATTTTAACATCTTAACCATTAGCGTCTCCTAGATTTATGGAATAGAACAGGAAGGCAGTATTAGGATTACTAATTTTCCATGTGAAATTATAGCCATGCTAATGTAAAGGTTGAATATCAGTGATTATTTCCTCTGCGCACCATATAATTATTTTCATTTGCCATGCGGATGTTACAGTGGAGAATGCGTTTTTAACCCTTTCACCGCCAAATTATCTTTGATTTGTTTACCCCTACACCGTTATTGTGTCGTCTGCTTCAATATATTTGTCTGCAATATCATTTGAAAGTTAGAATTTAAAGAGTATGACATCAGAACTATCGAAACGGGTGTCAAACAGCTTTGATTCTGATCAGACGCCGCATAATGCGGCGTCTGATCAGGATCAAAACTGTTTGCAAATTCGACTTCAGGCGATTCTGGCGGTGAAAGGGTTGACTTAGCTTAATGTCAGATAACAGGCTCCAAGGTTATAACGTTTTGAGTTGTGTCTGAAGTCGTATTCAAATATGTGATGGGTCAGAGTTTAGCCTAGGCTAAAATATGACCAATCAAATACTTGAGAACGATCTCAGACTCAATTTAAACGCTAAAAAAGCTTGGACCCAGTACTTAAAGGATATTTTCGTAATTAATTTATGAAAAAAAGCGATAAAACTCTTCAGCCAATAGCTTGTTTTATAATCGAAGGCAGATATAATTGAAACAGGTTGAAAGTGAAGAAAAATTCCTCTCAGGCGCATTTTGTAATTACTTTCATCCTGTTTTAAGCTAACATCTGATAGGGTGCTTATATGAAATGGAAATATTGTCTCTAGCGGAGAAATGAATTAAAGTTGTAAAAAAGAGTATCTTTTTGGTGATTTATTAAATTATCCAGATTACAGTGGTCCCTCTCTACAACAGCATCCATTGGGAGACAAATACTGTGTGCGTTGTTCGGAGGGAGTCGTTATCAGGATGGAAGTTGGCTTACATTTGCAAACAGCTTGAATCCAGATCAGACACCGCGTTACGCGGTGTCTGATCTGGATCCAAGCTGTTTGTCACTTATCATCATAGTTATTTTGTGAAAATGTCGACTTATATATTACTGTGATAAAAAAATAGCAGACGGCAATTTTAAGCAGACGATATTCGATATTGCAGCAGTGAAAATGTTATACAACTACCCTATTTAGGGAATTGCGGCAAGTGTTGTTATAAGGAGAGAGTCGTTGTTGGGAGGGTCGTTATAGGGAGAGAACACTGTACTTTGTTCGGAATGAGTGATTGAGGCGGATGTTTTTAGACAAGAAATTGTCCCATACTCTTCTCCTTATTAGATTTTTAAAGCAGTTGTTTATGACAAACTTGCTTCGATTTTCCATTATGATAAATGGAACCTGTCAAATAGGTCAGAAAATGGAAGACGGCCACTCTATCGATTACTGCCGTACATTGTTCTCTCCTGGTGCCCGTTTTACTAAACTACTTACGCAAAATTCGTTTTACTCTTATTTTTCAATCATTAACATTTGCAAACAGCAAATAGCCAGATCTGGCTATTTGCTGTTCGTAGCAAGTGATAATAAAAAATATAAATTAAAATTTAAAATTTTGACTTACACAAAAAATTTGCGTAAGTAGTTTAGTAAAACGGGCCCCTGGACTCACTGTGCCCTAGTTACGCATCTACAGTGTTCCCTTCCTACAACGGCCCTCCCAACAACGACTCTCTCCTAACACGACCATTGTCGCAGTTTTCTAAACAGGAAAATTACGTTTAACTCTTATACTACTGCAATATTGTCTGATTAAAATTGTCGTCCGCTAAGTGGACATTTTGATAGAAGATACAGAATGACGAGTTACAAACAGCTTGAATCCAGATCAGATGCCGCGTTACGCGGCGTCTGATCTGGATTCAAACTGTTTGCCGATGTTAGTCAAGTCTTAGTTTTCCTTATCTTTAACGACTCCCTCCGAACAACACACACACACTCTGTGTCTCTAATTGGGTGTCGTTGTAGAGAGGGAGTACTGTACTTGTCCATTGAAAACAGTTTATCTGTGAAAAATACAATTCTCAGGGCTGTCATAAGTTGGTAAAAAAAATCCTAAGATTTCAAAATTTTCAATTTTTCAAGCGCGATTTTCCGAATTATACCTTTAACCCATAGTCTGTTTCTAGTTTTTAAGACACGTGATGCTTAGACGCATTCTGCTTTACCTTCAGCCTGATTTAAGCTTCCATCTGTTGGAATAAAAAAAAAATTCGGAAAAATCCGGAGAAATGGCAGCCCTGAATTCTCCTATGCAGACAGTGATTATACAGAATAGAGGGCGCCTCAACGATCCTAATGATCAGGGTTTGCACAATGTTTAATTTTTTTAAAAAAGTATAAAAATCAAACTAAATAAATAAACCATTGACTAGACTTAAATGGAAAATTGACTTTTATCCATTTGAACTGTCAGGGACCACTGATTGAAATCGGATTCTTTGAAGTTTGTAAAAATCTGAAAAAGCGGTGTAGATTAGTTTGTCCCCAAAATAGTTAATTTGTTTGCTCACTAATCCTTTAGTCTGGTTCCCTGCCTAATATAACTTTGGTTATTATGTCAGGCACATACAAAAAAGCGGCACCCTTTGAGACGACCAGGTGAGTTAAAACAAGAAGGAACAACTGGCAGGCGCTTAATATCTTAACATATGATTCATACCATTTAGATAGGATTAAATATGACAATGATTAATGTCTGTAATAACCCTTTCACATCGATTGACAATTTCTTTTATAACATAACAGACGGCGTGAGCGTTGAATAACACCCGTTGTTTAAATGTCATATATAACTAGTTAAATAACTATGCAAATGAGGTACGCCACGACGTCGTTATTGTGACGTCATTAAGATGCGTTCTATGCGTTCAATTTCCAACGTCTTCTTTCCATCATGTAGATTCAATTTATAGATTGTTGGTGTAATTAATCAATATTAGATCTACATGAAAGTGCTTATTAATACATATAATAACATAAACATTATGCTAGTGAACGGGGTTAATTTGGAACAACTTTTTTCCTGTATAGATCTACTTATATCGCGCTTAGCATTCACTTGACCTCAAAGGCTGCGATAAATAACATTTCTACGTTTTGTTATAAAAAGAATTTAACATTCGTGATCATAATTTATTTGATTTATCAAACTCGTCGTTTTAGAAAACGATAAAAACTCGACAAAGCCTTGCTTTTATCGTTTTCTAAAAGACTCGTTTAATAAATCCAATAAATTATCAACACTCATGTAATATCCTATATATATATATATACCAAACTCGAACTCAAATTCAAACTCTATACTTGATTAAGAAATTGTCAATCGATGTGAAAGGGTTATTACAGACATTAATCATTGTCATATTTAATCCTATCTAAATGGTATGAATCATATGTTAAGATATTAAGCGTCTGCCATCAACACTTTAAGTTGTTCCTTCTTGTTTTTTCGTATTTGCCTGACCCAATCACGTAGTATCAGGGGAAGTAACCAGCCTAACTAATCCTTCAGAGATCAAATAACAAGTGGCCATTTAATGAAGGACAAAATTAATCTTGTCCTTCATGAATTAGCCATCTGCTATTTGATCACCGCTATTTCAGATGTTTAAAAGAAAATGTATATACGTTGCCAGGGCACAGAGAGTTCGGGAAGCTATCACCAGTACCTAAAGTTAATTACAACTGGTCACCATTTAACTGTCGTGAATATGCACCATAATAAATAGTTTCTGTTACTGTATATTCGAAGATGGTAGCTTAAAGCGGGCTAAAAGTAAAGCAGAATGCGACTTAAGGCGCATTCTACTTTACTTTCAACCTACTCTAATTGCTCATATGTCTTCAAAACTATAAACAGGCATCAATGTAATTGGTTAAGAAGATAGTATTGTAGGTGTTTGTAAGTATAGTTAATGTGCAATTGCTGCTGAGTGTGAAATAAACTCTGTATGTGATGACGGAAACACTCACCGGTCAATCACATTATTTAGACCGGACGGACCTATCATGAATCAGAAATAACTATAAGACATTTGACCGGGTTTATGTCTACTAAGGAAGCCATCACCCTTGTAAATTCTAGATCAAAGGGTTTAGATCAAATTCCTGGGGGTTTGGGATAAAGCAGAATTTCCTTTTCTTTATAGACAATTTTAAAAAAACATGACACAACGGTAGAATTTTAAACACAGTCATTTTCCCGATGAATACGGTGTCTGGAATACTAGAAAAAGTACCTAGCTAAAACCATACTACATATATTTAAAATATGGCCAAGGTTTCAAACAAAGAAAAAAAAAGTAATGTAAATTCGAGTACCTTCCATATGCCTCTCAACCTGACTTCAATTTTATTTATCCCGTGCAAAGGTACTACGCTACACTGAAATAGAACGACAGTGGTTAGGTTAGAAACGTCAATTTAGACATTGTAGAGTATTGGGGGAGGTTTCCGTGTATTTAATGTCATGGAAATTTTAATATCTCATCAGAATACCGGAATTTAAGACTTCCATCAATAGACAAAAATGTACATTTAACCGGTAAAACAAAACCTGAGTCAATGACCCACGTTCACTGAAACAGACAGATGATTGGAAATCTTAACTCATCCGTGATCTTGTACGACTTATACACGGCATGGTAAAAGGATAATATAAAAGACTGAGAAGTGCTTTTTTTATAGACTGACCTACACGCACATGCATTTTGAAAAACAAAAACTACCCGTAGTTTGATTGGAATGACCGATTAACAAAGGTGACATTTTCTTTAGACGATATGTACATTGGGGCGACACAGTAGTTATCTCCACAAATTGAAACCAAGGACGCATTCTACATGTATATAGTAATGATGATACAAACATGAATAAAGGTCTCTAGAGAGACAATGTTTTCTTTTGTCTTACAAGTTCACGTCCAATACACAGGTACGTGTCGCACAGCAAGTGTCATCTTGATATACAGCCTGGTGAAATGCAGACATTTTATTGTGCTAGAGGACATTCTTCCGTGTCCGTACTTTCAGAGTTGCTAAACAACTGTTCCTATTACAGGTACATTTGTACCTGTTTCTAGTTTTAGAGACGAATGATCACTTAAAGCAAGTTGAGAGTAAAGCAGAATGCGTCTTAATGCGCATTCTACTTTTACATCCGTCTGCTTTAAGTTAGCATCGGCTACGATATGGAAAATGTTTCTACGATTGTATCTGTTTTCTTCAGTGGAGGAGTGACATAAAGGTGTAAAAAGGCGTATATGACATAACAGGTAAATGATACTCACTATTTAGCGGCCGGACTAGGGGATTTCGTCCGAATCCCCGATAATGTACAGGAATGTTCTTGAGCGAGATATGTAGCGCGAATTGCTCCTCTCTGCCCAGGGGTTAAAATGGGTACCTGTGAAGGGTATGAGCCGGTATTGCGGCTGCCTACGCGCCTTATGTTAGCAGTGCTCAATATTGTAGGCAAGATGGCTCAATGATCAGGCGAGTAAATGAACAGTCGGCTGAACGGTCATTCGGACTGAAAGTAGACTATAACTTGGTTTATTATATTCAAATTATTGCACCCTTTGTCATTTTGAAATGCTTTGTTAAGTTCAACCCTAAATTGGAAATCGGAATTATTCCCACTTAAGTCTAAGGAGTGAAGGAGTTGATATATTCAATAAATGTCTAGCCAGACATATATATATATAAGAAACAGATTTGACTTTGGTTTTTATTTGTAACCAATCCGCTGTCTTGCCCCGAGTGAAATGGTTATTTGTAAAAAGTTTGGATCTTGGTCAAACGCCGCTTCATGCGACCTTTGATCACGATCCAAACTGTTTGGCACTAATTCCAATAGTTATTTAGTCAAACTACTTATTATTAAGATTTGAAGAATAAAAGCAGACGACAATTGTTTAAAATTGATGACGTCATGGCAGTGAAGTGGTAAAACATACGAGACAGTTAAATGGAGGGAACAAATTATTAGAGAACACGAATGTCATAATTGTAAATCAGCCATGATGCCCAAAATCGAGAATCTGATTCCGAAAATATCTACCATAAAATCTATTAATCTGAAATTGAAGCAGTTTTGTTGCAAAGAACAGGTTAACATCGCCATATGTCTTCAATTAGTTTTAAATAAGTTCAAGGGTGTACAGAGGAGAATCTGTTATTCTTTCCCAATAAACGCGTTTACGCTAAAACTATTATTTGCAGTGCGTCTGATCAGGCTCCAAACTGTTTGCCACCAAGATAAACATGATACAGAATTGTCCAAAAGTTGTACTTTTCTACGTTTTAGTGTTTTGCGTTTGCGTACGTTTGTGTTTAAACGGGAAAGAATAACAATTTCTCCACTGTATGTGTACGTTTATCGTTTTTGATTAAGACGTGTGTGCTTAATCCTTCCGTAAATATATGCACCTTTCAGTGCGTTTAATCTATTTCCCCCGCTGCAAAATATAGTTTCAATATGTGCAGTCACGAACATGTACCACAAGAAATATTTTCAAAATTTTAGCAAATAGTTTTACTTTCCACCTGCTTTAAGTGGTCATCTGTTTTCAAAACTTACATTTGCAAACAGCTTGAATCCAGATCAGACGGAGCGTAACGCGGCGTCTGATCTGGATTCAAGCTACAGTGTTCCCTCTCTACAACGGCCCTCCCAACAACGACTCCCTCCCAACAACGACCCGTGCCGCAGTTCCCTAAACAGGACAATTATGTCTTACGATTTTACTGCTGCAATATCGTCTGCTCATAATTGTCGTCTGCTGTTTTTCTAAAGTTATATTATGAATATTTTGACGGGAAATAACTTAATGACGAGTGGCAAACAGCTTGACTCCAGATCAGACGCTGCGTTACGCGGCGTCTGATCTGGATTCAAGCTGTTTGCAAATGTAGCCAATTTCCCTCTCTATAACGACTCCCTCCGAACAACGCACACAATGTTTGTCTCCCATTGGATGTCGTTGTAGAGAGGGAGCGCTGTATTGTCACATGTCCAAACGTGCTTTTTTGTCAAAGTGTTCAATATATATTTTTGAGAAAAACAGCAGACGACAACTTTAAGCAGATGATAGTCCTGTTTAGTGAACTGCGGCAAGGATGATTGAAAGGAGTGAGTCGTTGTTGGGAGGGTTGCTTTATCGATCCCTGGGTAAGGCAGTGAAATGGTTAAGGTGTTTTTATAATATTTTGCAAACTGACAAACTGTGTAGATCCTTCTATGAACGGTCTTTATATGCTTCTAAAGAAGACCTCTGATTAGGGTCTACAGTGTTTGAATAGAACATGTGTTCGCTTCACGGCGAATGTTTTGTTCGCCGTGATCATCAGTATGCGTTTTCATTTGTCCTTTTCGAACTAAGGCGTTAATGAAAAAAAGATACAACACTAACCAATGGGGTTGCTTTCGAGCTTAAATGACATTGAGATTTAAACTAATGTGTTTCGTTTGCGTGTCAATAATAATTATTCAAACGTTTTGTTTCTATAAGAAATCACCGGAAACAGATTTTGAAAAAGGTCATTACACTGTTATTTAACTATTTTATGATCAAATATTTCGTGAGGTGTTTATTCCTTCATCCCCATATTGTCGTCTGCTTCAATATTATTGTCTGCAATATCGTTTCGAAATTAAAGTAAAGGCAGTATAACTGACGTAATTTCAAAACAAGTGGCAAACAGTATTGGTCCTGATCAGACGCCGCCTTACGCGGCGTCTGATCAGGATCCAAACTGTTTGCAAACGCGCCTTATGACGTCATTGAGATTGAAAATGTTAAAACTTTCCTGAACACATTCATCAAACCAAAAGGCTCTTTCTTTTTTATGCCCCCGGCATCTATAGATGCGGAGGCATATAGTAATCGTGCTGTCCGTCCGTCCGTGCATCCGTTTAAGTAGATTTTACCGTTTCGTCTAGCATCAACACCGCTTACTCAAATGCTTGAGTACTTATACAGTTGTTGCCTTGGACCATTCCCTATCCAACAATATCACCCAACCTTGATTTTGACCTTGACCTTGACCTAATTTGGACTTAGAATATTTAAAATGGGCTATTTCTTGGTTAACTTTATTTTACCGTTTCGTCTAGCATCAGCATAACTGACTACAATGCTTTGGTACTTATACAGCTGTTGCCTTGGATCACTACCAATCCACCCGTATTACCCAACCTTGATTTTGACATTGACCTTGACCTTATTTGGACTTAGAAAAAAATCAGAATATATTGTCAAGGATGCCACCGGGGGCATAAGTGTTTATTGAACGCGCAGTCTTGTTATGCTTTTTAGGAATTAGATTATGTGTTCTGTTTGGCATTAGAGGGTTTCATTGAAAATCATTTTATGTAATACCGTAAGGATCGTTCAGAAAAAAGGAAGACAGAGTTCAATATATAGAAACATATTGAGTATTATACAATATATAACAATCAGTTTGTACTTTCAAATTCAATCTAAGTACTTACCGGTAAGTACTTTAGATTCGAACTAAGTTTAACCCTAACAACTTGTGTTATTTTCTTAAATTCATAGTTTGCACATTGTGATCAATATAACGATACGAATGCATAATAGTTTTGATCCTGTTCAGAAGCAAAGTCAGCCAGCGTCTGTTAAGTTAAAATTGTTTTTCCAAATATAAGTGTAAATTGGCAAAGGAGATGAAGAGTTTAATTGATTGTGAACTAAATCAGAGCCAAATTTAATCGTGTTCTTAAACCCTCTTACCGCCAAAATATCCTCTGCATTGTAAGTGTCGCAATATTTTATTTCAAATTTTGCTAATTTTGACAGAAAAATTGTCGATACGAGTGTCAAACAGTTCGAGTTCTGATCAGACACCTCGTAAAACTGCCCGAACAGTTTGTATAGTCGCCTTTTGGCGCCGTTTGTAGTGAAAGATCTAATATTCAAAAACATATTCTTATCTTTATCAGTAATTCAAAATATCCTAGAAAACTTCCTATCTTGTCGCGGTTCTGGGACTTATCTGCCGTTTGAGATATATTTATTTGACTGAGATTATTTATTCGGCCAAGGACTAATGGAGCGCATGACGGTAGATTTGACCCCATGCACTGCGCAGCGAATGAGATTAGTCAAAATCATACTTGTATTCCTTATATCATCTCATCTGAGTATAATCTCACCTCATTATCAATCAGCGCTAAATAACCTATATTATATATGTCGCAGTGCCGTAAAACAAATCTTAACCATTCATTCATTATATATGGTCTTATCTTTAACCATGCTAATGTTTCTGAGTTAACACGATCAAACGGATACAAATGGTATTTCCGCTCTGCAACGGTATCCATTATAATTTAAGAGACGATTATATCGTCCATCTATTTAGGTCGGAGAAGCATAACAATAACGACTGGTCGATTTTAGACTATTTTAGGGTTTTTATATAATATATTACAGAATGACAAACAGTGAAGTCACGGATTAGAGGGCTCCTTAGAGGACTCCTGAAGGAGCCCTCTAAGCAGGGAGGGACTTCACTGTTTGCATTAGACAAGTGTACTCTTAACAGGTATTCTTTAGATCAAGGACGCATATAAGCGTCATTAGGGCTCAATGAGTAAATTGGACACCATTTCTTTTCCGAACATCTAAAATTGTTGACATAACAGTGCTTCCAAGTCTCAGTGGATACGTACTTTCTCTTATATGTTAATCTGAATTTCAATGACACCATGGTATCCACCATCAAACCTGCTTTTTTGCACCGATATTCATTTCAATTCGTCAATGCATTCATATCATGCATTTGTCATTGATATGACAAATTTATCCTTTCTTGTTTAGATATATCTGTCCGATAAGGAAACTTCCACGAGTTCATTAATTCATTGACGTAATCTGTGCAGCAATCTACAAATGATTACAACAGTTAGTCAGTTTTTAGTAAGCATTTCCTTTGAAGTAACACACATATACACATATCTTCAGACAAATTTACAAGTTCCGAAAAGTAAACATTTTGGAATAGTAAAGATAGGATATTACTGGAGTGTTAATAATTTATTGGATTTATTAAACGAGTATTTTAGAAAACGATAAAAACGAGGCTTTGCCGAGTTTTTATCGTTTTCTAAAACGACGAGTTTGATAAATCAAATAAATTGTGATCACGAATGTTATATTCTTTTTATAACATAACTAAGAGAAGATGTTTTCATGTCTTTCGGCACTTATTTAACGCAGTATTTGAAGTCAAATGAATGCTAAACGCGAAATAAGTATACAAGAAAAAAGTTGTTCAAATTGCTTTCGTTGACTAGCATAATGTTTCTGTTATTATATGAATGAATAAACAATTTCATTTAGATCTAATATTGATTAATTAAACAAAAAATCTATAACTTGAATCTACATGAAGGAATGACGACGTTGTATATTGAACGCATTTTAATGACGTCATAAGTAAACGGCTTCGTTGCGTACCTCATTTGCATTGTTATACAACGAGTTATATATGACAAATAAACTACGGGTCTTATTCAACGCTCACGCCGCCTGTTATGTTTTAATAGATGTTAGTGCATGCTTATAACACATATGCTATTTTACATTTATACCGGTGCATACAAATAAAATATGTTGCTGTTTTTTAAACAATTGACATACCCGTATTAAACTTATCTTATCCTTAACATTGTACGGTAGTTATTCAAACATGCATTACCGGTTTCTAAATGATAGACAAAAATTAAGTGTCCTGCAAAAATGTAAAAATCTGTCCTTAGAGCTTGTTATGTGTTTCCATCTACTAGTTGGTTAGACAACAGAGCAATTGTTTAAACAGCAGATTTTCACGCTTTTCACTGAAATATGTTCTAAGTCAAGTAAGTTTCAGAGATTACCGTAAAAAATAAATGGGACACCCTATATAATTTCTGTTATTATCATTATCATAATCATTAACATTTGAACAAATTGCTTTTATACAACAGTACTGTGACCAAAAGGTGCAAACTAAATGGCAAATAGTGTAGACCCTGATAAGACTTCCTCCATAAAGCAGTCTAATCAGGGTGTCCACTGTTTGCTCAAGTATGTATACTGACACGAAAAAGAAACTGTGCACTTTTATATTGCGTGTAACTTTTTCGTTACTAAGTTTAGAATGATAAATTTTAGCATAATGAGTGATAAAATAATTCTACACACATTGCACTAATTTAATAAATATTAAAGCGCTTGGATGTCATGCAAACGTACCAACGGCTATTATGCAATATTATGCACGTGCTACATGTACACCATGTTTACAAGTACATATTTTCACTGACTGATATCTTTTCTGAGTATGCAATAATAAAATCACAGTGCATTTGAATTTAACTTGTTAATAAGCTGCCACGGCTTCAAGAAAACAAACGAGTTCAGACACTTTAACACCTTAAGTCCGACGTCAGCGTCTCTGACGTCACTGGGTAGTTTGATTGCCACCGAAATATCATCATGACTCTTCGATATCCTAACGGTCAAAATGGAAGCGTAAGAGATCAGTCAGGATCCAGCAAGCCATCACGCCAGGGTAGATACATGACGTTGGCGAATTTACGTCACAAGACGTTACGTCAGGTCAATTCGTTCGAGATTTATTGTATTGGTCAGTATAAAATGAGGACATTACACATACCGATTTAAATCAATTTACTTTTTTCAAAACTTTAGGAAACAATACCGATTTGCAACTTTTACTTTTAATCTCTACTTCATTCAAGCGTTAAAAGTGCATTTATAATGTCACGAATTTGGTTAAAAAATAAAGCATCGTGTACAAGAAATATTTACGAACATTTTGATACAACACTTGCCTATATTTCTTTTAAAAAAGATGGAAATTTTATTTCCTAAACAAGTGCACAGTTTCTTTTTCGTGTCAGTATATGTCCCAACACTAAGAGTAGTGACACTATACTGTACTCTGAGTACACTTTATTGTCGCCGTTTAGCTTGTCGGCAATAATACGTGTCGAGTTTAAACATGATTGTTGACCGTTTGAGACATAGTTTAACCCCTTCACTGCCTTGCCGAATTACGCATTTCAATATTTCTTAAGTCAAAATACATGAAGTCAAATTTGATAAATAAAAGCAGTCTATTATACAGCGCTCCCTCTCTACAACGGCACCCAATGGGACACAAAAACTGTGTGCGTTGTTCGGAAGGAGTCGTTATAGGGAGGGAAATTGATTTACATTTGCGAACAGTTTGAATCCAGATCAGACGCCGCTTGACGCGGCGTCTCAGCTGGATTCAAGCTGTTTGTCACTCATCATTATATTTATTCTATCAAAATATCCACTTATATGTAACTTTGAGAAAAATCAACTTACGAAAATTTCAAGCAGAAGATATAACAGCAGCAAAAGCGTGAAACATAATTGTCATGTTTAGGGAACTGCGGCAAGGGTCGTTGTAAGGAGGGAGTCGTTGTTGGGATGGCCGTTGAAGAGAGGCAACATTGAAGTTTAAAATTGAATACATCATGACAGTGATGTGGTTTAAGTCTAACGTTATTGAGAACACAGAAGCACAAATAGAATCATATAACCACTAATTGAGACTTCGAAGAAATACAAATCTGGCAATTCGTGAGAAACCTAAGCTATTCAACAATGCTTTGTCTGTCATTTTGTCGATGCAATGGTAATTTCAACTCATACAGAACTCGTAAATGACAGGACACTATTGTGAACAAATACACGAATGATAATTGACCAAGACAGAAGGTCTAATAACACTAGGGAATATGTTATGATTTACCTTTAACAAAACTTAAACACTTGTACACTGTAATGAAATGTAGAAAAAAACAAGTTTTTACAGATAAACAATTTAACCAATTACCCCATAGCCTGTTTTAACTATGAAGATCGGTCATCACTTAAAGCACGATGAAAGTAAATTCTAACACACCTCGCCCACACCCATATATAAGCGAAGAAGGACCGTCTTTGTGTTCGAATTTTCAGTAGAACACTCACGCGCTAAACGTTCTAACGTGACGTCATATGGCTTCGAAAATGCGTACGACAAGAAATGTAGCGCCGTTACTTCGGTGCAAATTAAGGTTAAATAATGTGTTAGAATCGAAATAATAAATTAATATCAGTGTTCTATCTAACAATCGAACACGGATAGTCGTTGGGATGCTTGTAATTAAATCATTCGGCCTAAAGGCCTCGTGATTAATTACTACGCATCTCAACTCCTACCAGTGTTCGATTGCACGATAGAACACTGGTATGAATTTATTATTTCTAAAGTAGAATTCTACATTCTGCTAGGATACAGAAAATATTTCTCATGGCACATATTCATTACTTTATAAGGAGGAATGATTTTTCTTCAGTAAAGGAATAAATTAAAGGTGCAAAAATGCGTTATATCGAGTAATTGCTCAAACAGGGGAAACAGTTTGTTTGGAACATGACCAAGCATTGAACGAAATGAAACATAAAGACAAATGAATATAATGGGGGAAAATATTGCCTCTTGTAATTATTTAATATTTATTCCAAAGTGATTTTCTCGGTGTCTCCTGTCAACCGCTGCAACTGTGAATGGAAAAGACAGGTTTCGAATTAAGTCTTGTCCATTTTTGAATATACATGTATAGGGTTGTTTCTGACATATATTTCTAGATGACAAATAGTGCAGACCCTGATAAGAGAGATCAGTAAGGAGCCTTGAATGTTTAATTCTTTCCCGTGTTACTAATAATCCTGTCAGAGAATTTTGTTAGATGTTTTACATGTATTTACTTACTGTGCTGGCGGTCGTTTTGATTGTAAGGTTGTGGAACAGGGTTTATATTTTATGTACACTGTTCGTCTTTATAGGTGAATATAGGAGATAAGTGTGAGGTTGGGCGCCCCTAAACCCAGGTTTAACCCCCCAGTGGTTGTTAATGGTTAATTTATAATTAATTATTGATTGCTGCTGGCCGTACCAAGGCGGGCTCCTATGTTCACTTTGCTTTATGTTTGTTTTGCGTATTGTTTTCTGTTTGGATTGTGGGATTGCGTGTGTGTGTGTGTGTGTGCGTGTGTTCTGCTTTAGAGATGGGTGTATTGTTTGCGTTGCGTTTCCTGCTTGAGTCTTCTTTCGTATTTATTTCTAATCTAGGTCAAGACCTTTTAGCAAGTTTTTAGTGCATTCTATACAGATACACTGTAAATGACGAGTATACTCGTCGCTAGGGTTCAATGTAACCATCCTTTTGCGGTAAATATCAATAACTTAGAACAACTCCTTCATGATTACAATAGTTCGTTGTGAATAGTTTGGATCCTGGTCAGACGCCAAGTAATTCGGCGTCTGGTCAGATTTAATAAATGTTTGAAACACATTACGATATAACTTTAGTAAATAAAACCCTGAGAAATAAAAATAGACGGATAATGTTTTAAACGTTATGTTAGTTAACTCTTTCACTGCCACCGGGGTCAAAGGGTGACTTTGCAAACAGTTTAGATACTGACCAGACGTCGCGTGACCAGGATCTAAGGTAAATAACTGCGTTTTATTAAAGGGAGATAATTATTGAGAATTAAAAACAGGTTTAAATTTTGCTATGAAATAAAACGCATAAATAAAACCTTAGATGTACGTCAACAGGAAGTGACGACTTCGATATCATGACAACAACGTCATGACGTCATAAACAATAGTATTGCGCCTGATGAATTATAGTGAAACGCGTCGCGCATTGTTTGAAGAAATAAAATTGTTTTTTTTTAAAGTCTAATTCATCATCTATTTTTTTAAATCATATATACAGCTTTTCCCGGTCGTTTCCGGCATCACGCCGACATTATTTATTATATTTAGCACATATATATAGCTGAAACTACAAATTAGTGCTTCATCCGGGTCAAGGGAATGCAGAAGTTCTTATAATATTCGCTTAAATCTTGTCAATGAGATGCTAGCATGGAATACACTTGATTTTCTTTCATGTAAACAATACAATATACGAGTATTATGAAATATCTAAAGGTTATGTACATATTATGACTAAAGTACGCATGTGAATAAAATTTAATATTGTTTGTTCAGAGCCAACCAAAAACAGCTAAAACCGTTTTCATTTTCAAAACATCTTCATTTTCTACTTTAAATCGTACTGGTTTGCTTTGAAATTTCGTTTAATCTGTGAAAATTACATTTTAATGACTGTACAAGTTAACTACATTAATAGATTTAACGGTATCAATCACATTCAATAATCTTTGAAAGAACTCTGAAAAAAGGAGAGAACACACAATAAGCTGCTTTGCTTTCGTTTCAACCCTAAACCATGTTGTATGTTTGTAAAATACATGAAAATTATTGAAATAAAATATGTTTAAACCAACTCTGAACAAGTGAACACAAACATTTCTCAAAGCAAATATGTCTATGTAAATAGCCCATGCTAAAAATATCTGTTAATATGATTAACAACACAACGCTAAAATATTGTCTGACATATACAATTAGAATTCGTAAGTCAAGTCCATGTTTGGAAGATTTAATCCTTTCATGATCAAATTATTAGAGAGAGTTTTTCCCCTTCACCGCTTCATTGTCATCTGCGTCAATATTACTGTCTGCAAGACACGTTTCAAAGTTAATTCTACGTCGTAAGGTTGTATGCCTATATGAATATCGATAAGAGTGTCAAACAGTTTGGGTCTTGATCAGACGCCGCATTATGCGGCGTCTGATCAGGACCTAAACTGTTTGCAAACGCGCTTTAAAGCGTCAATGAGAGTGAACGGGTTAAAACCATAACCGTGCCACAGTAAGGCGTGCTACTGAGAAAATTGACGTATCAGAATTAGATTCTTCCACCTCCATTCTTTTACATGAGACATGGAACTTGAAGACAGGAGATAAATATCTTAATTGTATTCAATAAATGTCAACCCCAGACATCGTTACATTTATCATGGTTAGCACGACTCGGCTAATATTTGCAAATAATTTGAATCCAGATTAGACGCCGCAAAACGCGGCGTCTGATCCAGATCCAAACTGATTTCCACTCATATTCAAAGTTTTTTTTTAATTTAAAGAAATATTAAAGATGATTTTTTTCTTCACATTTTTGGCAAACGATATATTTGAAGCAGACGATAATTCAGCATGATAAGGATTAACACGAAACAGATTGAGTTTTATTAACCTTCTGCATGCTATGGTTTTGTCGTTTGTAAATATGGCGTCTTAAACAATTATCAAAATTTACAAAAAGGCATTTTCTGTCAGAAAATATAATCAAATATTCAAAATATTTGGATCCAGATGAAACGCCGAGATAACCGGCGTCTTATTTGGCTTCAAACTGTTTGCCATGATTATTAAATATCGTACATTCAGTCACAGTGTGGAGAATAATTATGCCAGAGTAGGATTGGTTTTAGTATTTAACCCTTAGCCTGCCAGTCACGACTATAGCTCCATATGCAAACAGCTTGGATCCGGATGAGACGCCGAGTAACTCGGCGTCTCATCCGGATCCAAGCTGTTTGACACTCGGACAACATTTTCAGCAATTTTGAGCAACTTTGAAGCACTTTGAAACTTGAAGCAGACGAGAAATATAGCAGACGACAATTTATTTGGCGGGCTAAGGGTTAATGTCATGCAAGATAGTAAAACTTAAGGGAGACAATTATCAGAGACAATTTATCTTAGTTCTGCCGTAAATACTCTATATTACGACCATTAAACTGTGTTTATTAGTTGATGTTTAATATAGGTGACAGCTTAAAGCGAGGTGAAACTGAAACAAAGCTCAGTTAGTGCCAACTTGCTGATAGCTGTCACCTGGTTTTTATACAATCAATTAGAATTTTTATTTTTGGATGTGATAAAGAGGTTTTACCGTAAATAATATCAGACAACGCCGCAATCTAAAGTCAGATTCCGAAAACATCTGCGATAAAATCTAGTCTTAGTATGTCATTGAAGCAGTTGTTATTATAACAAGGTTACCTCACTTCAGCAATTCACTGACAATGCATTTATAAGCGTTATAAACCGTGCCTTTAAAAGAGAACAGTGATTATTTGCAATCAGTTTAGACACTTAATATATGTTCAGCCAAATTAGTTTAAGTTTAGATAAGCAGACGACATTTGCTTAACCCTTTACCTGATAGCCTAGTTATAATATTGAAGATAGGTGACTACTTAAAGCAGGTTGAAAGTAAAGCAAAATGCGCCCTAAGGCGCATTCTGCTTTACTTTCAGCCTGCTTTAAGCTATTACCAGCTAGAATAAGGAAAGTATTAAATATGACACATATTCAGTACGGTTTATATTGGAACTATTTTCTTCAGCGGATGAATAAAATGTATGTGCTAAAAGTCGCTTCTATTAGGGAAAGGGTTAAAGCAGATGATGCCATGGAAGTGAAGGGGTTAAGTTATGAACTGCTAAGAGTAATGTATTTCTCATAACTTCTCTTATTTAAGATAAGAAAGATGGACCTGGAGCCCGTTTCATAAAATTCGTACGACAAATGTTGTCAGATTATAAAACTATCAATCATTATTTATTTCTACATCTAATCCTGTCTTAGGATATCTTTTTGGAATCGTCTTGAAAAGACGATTCCAAAAAGATGTCACAAGATAGGATTAGATAGAGAAATCAGAGATTAAATGTTTTTAAAGTTTTGACTTACGACAATATTTGTCGTAAGATGTTTAATGAAACGGGTTCCTGTAGTGCATGTCAAGTAGAGCATCAAATCACAGTTAATGCAGGAGATTATATTGAAGCAGAGGAACCGCATTAAAAAGTCAGTCGTCAGGTTTAAAAAAAAAAATCTAAATAAGAAGAGATCCTTTGAAAGCACAGAAAACAAAGCAAATACTGAAAATCGCAGACTCGGTTTAATTGAGTCTGTTCATGAGCAATACTGAAATATGCAACAGTGCTCACGCCCCCTAGCACCGGCTTAAGCGGAATTCAACTTTCAACTGTAAATGCGCTGAAATCAATGATTCCAAGCTTTTGAAAATACAAAACTTACACTTTACACACTTTCACCTAATTCAAATGAAAATTAAATATTGCCCTCCAGAGCACTCCATACATAAGTTGTCATGTAAATCTTAATAACAGGAGGATAAAAAATATCGAAAATTCGAAAAAGTAGCAAGGATATATGTCCAGATGCAAAAGAACCAAGAAATGACAGTGTATAAATAAGTATTATATTTTAGCAGGGATAATCTATACTTTAGTATAGATTATCCCTGATTTTAGCGAATAACCTTCCAAATTTGAAAATCTGGTGCATCAAGAAAGACAGTTTTGACAGTTGTATATCAATGTCTACAATATAACTCAGACTTTGTAATTCAAAGTAAATATTAAATGTTATTTTAAAACAGACTGTTATTTGTATTGTAAACAATAAGAAACGAAAAGATGAATTATATACGTACAGTGGAGAATCTGTTATTCTTTCCCGTTTAAACGCAAACGTACGCAAACGCAAAGCACTAAAACGTAGAAAAGAACAACGTTTGGACAATTCTGATAATTCTTGTTTATCTTGGTGGCAAACAGTTTGGAGCCTGATCAGACGCCGGGTTACCCGGCGTCTGATCTGGCTCCAAACTGTTTGCACTGCAAATAATAGTTTTAGCGTAAACACGTTTATTGGGAAAGAATAACAGATTCTCCACTGTATGTAGCTAACGAGTTGACTACTGGTTCCCAAGTGAACGCACTGTAGAAATAGTTACCAAATACAATCTTCCTAGAGTGGTTTTAAACCCTTTCATGATCAAATTCGGGAGTTTTTAACCCCTTCACCGCTTTACTGTTGTCTGCTTCATTATTGTTGATTGCAAGACGCGTTTCAAAGTTAGATTTAAGGTTGTATGACTTAATAAATATCGATGAGTGTCAAACATTTTGGGTCCTGATCAGGACCCAAACTGTTTGCAAACGCGCTTTAAAATGTGAAAGGGTTAAGCAATAGGTTTGACGTGGAAACGAAAAAGAAATAAATTGAAATTAAGACTGTGTTCGTCTTCTGTAAATGAACATTTGCTTAAACTCTTTCGCTGATCAGACGTCTTGTTAAATATCGCAAACATTTGTAAATAACCAATGCACTTGGGACGAGGGAGTCTTTTCTTTTAAGGTCATAAAATATAAACAAAATATTTAATGACTTTTACTTATTCATTAATACCATGAGACAGAGCAGCATTACAACGACTGTTTTGCTCGCAGTAAATATCACATGGCGTTTTTTGCCTTTTTAGAATTATGGCTTCATTAAAAAATACAACAAATATGGGAGTTATTACTCAGCTTAGATGTCAGTTATATTTTAACTAATGAGTTCCATTTGCGTGTCAATAACAGTTATTTAAATGTTTTGTTTCAATACGAACTCTCGGGAAAGCACTTTTTGAAATGGTTATAATACATTTGGTTGTCAAACAATAATATTTTCTAGAACACACATTTATCAAACAAGGAAGATCTTTTTATTGTATGTGAATTCTGATATCATAATGGTCATACTATTTTGTTGCCTGAAACCATCAACATAATATGCTGTTGTACATACATTCATCAAACAATGGATTTCTTTTTATTTTATTTGATGTTTGGTGTTGGTCATTACAACGTTGTTTTTCAAACCTTTTTATGAATACCGCAGGAATCATTCCGGAAAAAGTACGGAAAGCTTGCGGCATGACCGTCTGATCATAGTGAACATTATACATAGTAACTTGAACAATCTATACGTTCATATAACAATACGGAAACTTATTGGCAGTGCCTGCGAACTAAATATTTAACTCTTTTACCGACCATGTTATGCAGCGTCTGATTTTGATCCAAACTACTTTAATATAACTAGAGTAATACTAACTTTGATTCAAGCAATTTTCAAATGACTAATAGAAGGATTAATATAATTTGGAGTCCATCTGTTTTCAAATTACAATTGTACTCAGTGTTTGGCAGCGAAGTGGTTGACCTATTTGTACCTAGTTTTCCATGAAATGGACATAGAAAACAGTGTAAACTTTGATCAGACGCCGCATAATGCGGCGTCTGATCAAAGTCTACACTGTTTGCTGATTGGAATTTCAATATGAAACAAACTAAAAATTCAGACTAGGCACCTCTTACATAGAAAACGGATTATTCAAATATATAAGCATAGAAGAAACCGCATGGCATTGGGTTAATTGTGTATTTACCGATTCATGATACTTTTGCATTTGCACTCTGTAAAGAGGGAAAACGAAATATAAAGAACACACTTTATATATGTTCGTGCTTTTTGATTGTAAGGTTGTGGAACAGGGTTTATATTTTATGTACACTGTTCGTCTTTATAGGTGAGTATAGGAGATAAGTGTGAGGTTGGGCGCCCCTAAATCCAGGTGTAACCCCCCAGTGGTTGTTAATAATTAATAAATTAATTTATAATTGATTATTGATTGCTACTGACCGTACCAAGGCGGGCTCCTATGTTCACTTAGCTTTATGTTTGTCTTGCGTGTTGTTTTCTATTTAGTGTGTAGATGAAGGAATGGTATTGCGTGTATGTGTGTGTGTGGTTGTGTGTGTGTTTGTTGTGGTATGGCTGTGTGTGTGTTCTGCTTTTGTGATACGATTTGCGTCAGAATATGTTACATCGTGTATGCCTCGTACCATAAAATTTGCACAAGAACTGTATAAATTTCACTTTTCACATTCTGGGAAACTCAAATTATAACTTAAATCATTTCGTTATCGTTCAGAATCTGTCTTTAAAGACCGACGTTTCTTTAGAGTAACTGCTACAAAACGTTTACCTGATTCCCTTCCCTTTTAACCTGCTGTGTGGCTTGGTCCGGAAAAAGGGTTGACAGTGTTGACCTAACAGCGTTTCTATGATTTGAGGGAAACACACTTTTTACTATGCATAAAACTTTATATTAACTCTTTCCTCCCTAAAACTTCAAATAGACAATTCCAGTTTCCATTTTAGTCTAGTCCATTTCTGACTTTTAAGGGTTGTTTTTGTCAATGTTTGGCATTATGACAAACAGTGAATACCCAGATCAGAGGGCTCCTCCTATATGCGGGACTAGGGCTCAAAGGGTTAACCATCAACCATCATAGCGACTATTATTCCTGATAACTTGCAACTTCGATACTTTCCGTGCTTCCATATATGCATGAATAATATGCACGTATCCGTGCAAGGATACAATCCTTCCATTTTGCTTCTCTGTATGTAACCAACAAGTAAACACCCATCAATTCATCAGTGCTATCTTACTATATATCTATCTATCTATCTGTCTATCTATCTGTTTACAAGTTTTTTCAGCAGTTTGTAAATTTGGAATTAGTATATCCCTTGAAGTGACACGTATATAGAGGATATGGAGTTCTTGTGCTCTCGGTATTGACATTTTTGAACGAATGTGATAAAATTATATGTTGCCAGACTCTGCGAACAACATAACTTTTTTTATCCAACGAGTTCAATAGATGCTGAAAACGCACGAATTAGATATTATATTTATCACATAAACACCAAATGACACAAAAGTCGGAACGTTCTTACATTTACTTTTCCCGCAGCTGTTTTGAAGTCGATACGCCATATCTTTAGTTATAATTCATCCGTAGATACAAGCATTTTCAAACTAGAATAACAAAAATCAACACCAATGTGTTGTGAAAGATTTTTTCTGACTTTTCAATTAATGTCTAATATAAAATGGTTCTTATTAACGTAAAGTTATCATTTGACATATATTTTTATTTTGGGAATTGATTCATTATTTTAACATGACGTCATTGTTATGTAAACGTTAGAAATTCAAAACAAAACTAACAAATTACTACAAGAGCTCTTCGTAGTTTGATTTACGAAACCACTTTTGGGAGACAAATAATGATATAGAACCAGTTGGTCTATTGATAATGTTTCGATCACTGGTAGACGTCGTGGTGATCCAAGTTTGCCTAGCTTGATTCTCTAAACTGTTTTTACAGTCGGCGAAGTGATACAGTATTCCAGTGATTCGTAAATAAGTCAAATATATGCGCTTTAGGTTGTACAGTGGAGAATCTGTTATTCTTTCTCGTTTAAACACAAACGTACGCAAACGCAAAGCACTAAAACGTAGGAAAAGAACAACTTTTGAACAATTCTAATAATTCATGTTTATCTTGGTGGCAAACAGTTTGGAGCCTGATCAGACGCCGGGTTACCCGGCGTCTGATCTGGCTCCAAACTGTTTGCACTGCAAATAATAGTTTTAGCGTAAACGCGTTTATTGGGAAAGAATAACAGATTCTCCACTGTACTATTTCAATTCACTCTATATTTGCACATTTATGTGATAAATTAAAAGATATTTCATCAGAAAATTTAGAATCGTGAGTAACATAAGAATGCTATTGCGTTATAAGAAAATTTGTGATAATTTACATTTATAAATACGGCTGCATAAATAAATAAAATAATTCATTATACACAGTTTGTATTAAATCAAGCACCATATTAAAATATTTTAATCCGTGCAGTGTCAGAACATAAAAACCTTTCTGATCTGAGCAACCTGTTCAGGGAGGATAACGGATAAAGTACGTTTAGCAGTCATTCAGCAAAATGTTATATAGAAATTATTTAAGAAAGGGTCATTTTATGTGACAAACAGTATCGTCTTGTATAATTTAACAAATGTCTTTACAGTTCACCATGTGTTTTCATTTAAGAAATAATGTATGTTCTACCGTTGTGAAACGGTATTTTACAACGGTTGGGAGTTGTGGTGCGCATGAATTGACCACGAAGGCCGAAGGCCTGAGTGGTCAATTCCTGCGCACCACAACGACCGACCGTTGTAAAATACCGTTTCACAACCGTAGAACATAGATTATTTCGATTCTAACATGACCAGATTTAAAGAAATTCATTAGAAAGGAAATCAAATGTTCCATACTTATTTCCTCAGCGGATGCACTTTTTCGACCGAATAACTTTTTCCGCGACATTACAAGTATTCAACACCCAACAGCAAATTTACATTTACCGATCCACAATCTTGCATAGAACAAACATTACATGAAACAAGACAGAAGAATGGGAAAATTACAGTTTTATGACTGGTTAAAAGTATATTTTCTTTACGGGCTATATGAATAAGGTAAGACATTTAAAAAACATAACGTATGAATTCACGAGGTCACGTCATGTCATATAACCGCGGGAGGAGCGGGATAGAGAAGAGCGTGGTAAAACGTTTCAGGTATACCACAATGAACTTGTTCTATTTTTATAGTGACCAAAACGCGTGTCATGTTAGAATAATCCATTCATCCCTGAAACTTCAAATTGACAATTCCAGTTTTACAGTCCATGTTTATATATTTGAAAGAGGACAAACGGTGCAGATCCCTATCAGAGGACTTCCGTCGGATCCCTCTGACCAAGGTTTACACTGTATGAATGAGAAACGTCTATTTTCCACAGGTACCTTGTTGTTTGTTAACGACATGTATGCATGCCGCTAGAGTTGAACATGTAAAGTAGTTGGTTTTACACACAGAATAGATGTTAATCCATATGTGCCTAGCATCCTATAAACGTGGCATATTCAAACAGTTAAGACTCTGATCAGACGCCGCATGATGCGGCGTCTGATCAGAGTATACACTGTTTGCGGATAGGAATTATAATATAAATCAAAACAAAAATGAAAAAAGTACACCTAGCACCCCTTATATCAAACATGGACTAATAGAGTAGTATAACCATGGAAGAAACCACTGGTTGTAAATGGGTTAAGGGAAGCAGAACTATACCCGCTTGAGACATATTCTCCTATGTCTAAAACAATTGGGCAAGACAAGCAAAGATAGTATCATATAGCCACTAAATGAGATTTCGAAGATTTGAAAAACTAGCATTTTGCGAGAAACTGAAGCTATTTAACCACAAAAGGCAGTTCTTTTGTAAGTTTATTTTTATCTCCAGCTCTTGTCAAAATCCTTAATAAAAAGGCAATGCTATCAATTAATGCATTAATAGTTATTGACCAAGCCAAGCGTATAAGATACAGTAGCGACTATGATGTAATTTCGTTTCACCAATAACCCCATATTTACGATTTTATGCCTTTAATTTATACTCTTTTGAAAAGCAGGACAACTTTATACAGCCATGATTACGCAAATGAATTCTAAGAGATAGTAACTTAAAGTAGGCTAAAAGGAAGGCAGAATGCGCCTTTAAAGGCAGAATGCGCATAAAGACGTATTATGCCGTACTTTCAATCGGTTTTAAGTGGTCACTTGTCTTCAAAACTAGTAACAGGTAATGGGGGTAATGGGATAACCATAAAGGACGCAAGCACACTATAATTAATTCTAACACATTCCGCGCACGCCCCTATATAAAAGTCCACATCTGCACGTGCTGACCTTGAAGGAAATGGACAAAACTCCCACGGTGTCCGTCAATAAAATGAAGTACAGTGTAGCCTACTTCCACCGGACTTTACGACACATACCTCTCACTAGTTCATTTTGGCGCCAGAGCAGGATCCAAACAGTCTGAGGCACTGACAAGGCAGCGCCTTACTCAGTTTTCTTCTTGTTCTTGCTTGACGATGTATTTGTCGCAATTTCACTTCGGTTTTTTTAAATGTCCGTTTGGGGAGGGTTACACTGTACTTCTCTCTTGTCAACTATGTTATTGACTATAAGACTACATCAGCACGTGTCGCCCTCTATAGACTGGTATACGGATCTATTCATTTGGCAATTGCTCAAAAGAAAAAATTGACGCAGCTTAACTATAGGCGGGCCAGTTCGCTTTATTATAAAGTGAACTGATCTGCATAGTTAATATGTATATTGTATCATCTAATAATAACCTGATATTTATTTCTATTTATTGTGTCCATACCATTTAGTCAAGTATTATATATAATATTTTTCCACCTTCCCCCTCCATCGCAGAAATATGACTGATCTATACCATCTTAATTCAGTATTCGACCACCAAATGTCCTACTAACCCAATAGTTTTTGATCATATTATAATTCACATGTAATTACAAAACATATGTTTTGTTTTCTGTGACAAATAAAGGATTGTTCTGTTCTGTTCTGTTCAAACAAAGAAGGAACATATCAGTGTACGAATTCTCAATAGAACACTCACGCGCTGTAACGTTCTAACGTGACGTCATATGCCTTCGAAAATGCGTACGTCAAGAAATGTAGCGCCGTCGCTTCGGTGCAAATTAAGGTTAAATTATGTGTTAGAATCAAAATAATAAATTAATACCAGTGTTTTATCTAACAATTGAACACGAGTAGTCGTTTAGATGCTTGTAATTAAACCACTCGGCATAGAGGCCTCGTGATTAAATTACTACGCATATCAACTCCTACCAGTGTACGATTGCACGATAAAACACTGGTATGAATTGATTATGTCTTAAATAAAATGTAGGAAAAAGACAGGCTTTTCAAAACGATCAAATTACCCCCCGGGGGAGAACATATCTTTGAGCTTGATCATATGTCGTATGAAGCAAAAGGCAATGGAATTATATGAAGACAATGAATGCATCTTGTGTTTTTATTTCGGCGTCTGATCTAGTTCAAACTGCAACAGACATACAGTAGGTCCTGTCTACAACGACCACTATTTTGTGTCAAATATTAGCCGTTTAAGACAGGTGACTGCTTAAAGCAATGTGAAAGTGAAACAGAAAGCTCCAACAGGAGCTTTCTGTTTCACTTTCACATTGCTTTAAGCTGTCACATATCCTTTATACGGACAATAAGCCTTCTTTTTAGTGGTCGTAATAGAGAGGTTCTACTGTAATTGTTTTAGAATGTACACGTTTATGTAAGCAAATAGAGCTATGTTTCACATTACCGTGGTACTGAATATGCCATATAGCGCATATTGAACACGTTTATGTAAAAGAATACTCCAAGTATAAATCACTCAGATGTGATATGTTTGGAATGAGTGATTGAAGTCGGATGTGTTTAGACCACACATTTTCCCATTTCATTCCCCTCATTTTATTTTGAAGCACTTGTTTATGACAAATGTAACCTGTCAAATAATTCAGAAAGGGAGTAAAGGCAATCCATGATAAATGTTGTACAATGATTCCATTGAAAAACCGGAATCCTTCAACTTGAAAGTTTCTAAAAACCAAACCAATGGCACGACCCAAACATTTATTTAACATACCCAATAATACTTGAGCATTATCTGCACTTTCTGTGTGATCACAAACTATTTATCTGCTGTATGAATATGTATATATTGCATTGTCTCCATATCTCCTTTATCTAGTTCAACACCGTTGTGTGTTATTAGGTTCCCTTGTGGATCTTTTTTAATTATTAAAACATGAACCAGTCTACTGCAAATTCTGGATAGTGTAATAAATACTGCTCTAAATTAGCAAACAGTGTAGACTCTAATCAGAGGGCCTCTGATCTGGGTCTACACTGTTTGCAAATGTAATGAATATATTTTAAACAGGCCCATGGTGTTATAAGAGTTAATGAACTTTTCCAGAAAGCAATATCCAGGCATTGATGTATCAAAGTAAGGTCTTAAATGTCAGTGTGTGGGTTATGATAACATTAGCGACCCAGCGATTAAATTATTCTTTGTTTTTTAACAAAGTCTGAAATGTCATTCCATAATGTTTCGTTCCGTCAGAGATGTTAATCCCTTCTCTGACCTACCCTGAGAACAATTATTGTTATTTGAAAACAGTTTAGATCCTGATCAGACGTTACAAAACGGGGCTTTAGGATCAAAATTGTTCAATACTCATTTCAATTAAGCTTAAGTCAAAATACATAAAATTTAGTTTTCAGAAATAAAAGCAGACGACAATGGTTTCAAACTTATGACATCATGTCAGTGAAGGGGTTCACGTGAATCAATGTTTTCAGCTGCCTGTAGAGCAACACTGGTTTCACATTGAATAAGATTTAATAGAACCTTACGCATATAGACCGGGTTTTTCACCTGGTAGGATGGATCTTACCTTTGGCAAAGATAAACTAATTCGCATATGATTTTAGGGGTGATAGTTATAGTTCCGTATTAAATAGTTATTTAAACAAAAACTTTCAACATGAAGAAAAACATTGGCGTGCAGCCAAATCCGAATGAAAAAGGTGTGTACAGTGTTCCACTCTACAACAACACACACTGGAAAACAAAGAGTGCGTGTGTTGTTCGGAAGGAGCTGTTATAAGGAGAGATAATTGAGACTTGGTTTACATTTGCAAACAACTTGAATCAAGATCAGACGCTGCGTAACGCGGCGTCTGATCTGGATTGAAGCTGTTTGTCATTCATTATTATATTCTTTCTATCAAAATGTCCACTTTTATGTAATGTTGAGAAAAAACCGACAGACAACAACGGTAAATTCCGATAATAAAAGAGCGTGCTGCCGTCCCCAAAGTTGAAATGCAACGATCCGCATCGAAACTTCGCCCTGCCAGGTTAATAAAATCGGCCTACAACAACATTGCATTTATCCATAACACTATTCTATATTAAAAAGTAAAAATAACAGTAGAGTATCCCTCCTCCGTACGTTATTTAAACTTCAGAGACATTTCTTAACAACATGCTACAAATGTCGACCCAGACATTTTAACATTCTACATACTCCGACCAAATGTGTGATAATTGTTGGATGAGACGCCGATTAACTTGATGTTTGAGGAGCTGAATCCACAATGTGTGACATTCAAAGGGTTATTTACTAACGGAACTATTCTTAAACCATGTTTTAGAACAGTTGCAAACGACAAATGTTGCAGACGACAATTAAATAAAGTGCACAATGTTAATATGGTATTGTTAATCATGTTTTGCGATTTTATAAACAAAAACTAACACGGAGTTTTTAGAATATTTAAGATCTAAATGTAGTTTATAGATCTATACCTTTTCTCGCTTTGTAGTTGTAGGTGAAGCGGTTTTGAACGCACACCCCCTTTGTGAAGAGAGCGTTATATAAATCTGGTATAATAATAATAATAATAATTATGAATTATATTCTACCGTTTTACTCTCTGTGTTTGTTTGTAATCATGGTAATAAAATCCTTTGTCAGCCAAAAGCTATTCATAGCTAATGTTAGCTGTTTGTAAACAGCCCGACTCTAAATAAAACGTGTAACTGTATCTTTGGATACGGTTCTTAATATAGTATTAAACGCTTATTCACCAATCCGATCATTGTTGTTAATGTTAACATGTGCGTATATTTCACTGTGCTGTATATTAGCAGCTGTGTTAAAACTACGTGCCTAGTTCGGAAACTATCTATGATTTAAATTTATCTCAATTTGTCAGTGTAGATATTTCCATTGCAAATCACAAGTTCACGTCACGAAAATATCTCGTTTGTTTAAACAATAACACACGTGAACAAAATCGCAATCCTAGATTTAATATAAAAGCTATGGTGTCGTGTGGAACCAGTTTGCAGTCGTTCCAGACACCGGGTAACTTGACATCTAACCATACTTAACCCTTTAACTGCCAAATTTTCCGTGAATTTTTCATCTGCTTCAATTGTGTTGTTTGCCAGATTGTTTCTAAGTAAAATTCATTGTAGTGTGTCTTAAAACATATCGATTCGAGTGTCAAACAGTTTGGATTCTGCTCAGACGCCGCGTCTGATCAGGATCCCAAATGTTTGCAAATGCGCTTTTATGCGTCATTTATAGCGAAATGGTTACGTAAAGTATGAAAATCACACTTTTAACTGTTGAATTCGAAATCAATAGGTACAGAAAGTACTGTTTTTCAGCGGAGCTGTATAATTTGTATTTAGAACAGATTTTGCACATGTTTAACTTACGATAAATAATCAGAATTCTAGGTAACTGGGCACCTGCTTAGACTTGACTGGTCTAATTGGACAGGCGACAGTCTGGTATATATACCCCATTACAATACGAACAGTGAAAGCAAAATTAAGAGGCACAGTCTGCAATAGCTACGACAGCATGTTTGGTGTAGATATGACAGCATGTTTCTTTTGAAGTATAACGTGCTTCAAGTAACTCGATGAATGAAGTGTGCTATACAAAACAGTAGATTTTAATGCAATAATCTCCGATCAGCAGGACAATGTTTCAATCATCTAGTTGCAATTCTATATATGGTACCTATTTTTCTTAAAAGTAACTATATTTTTATTCTTTTGTATCGAAGGTATTACAATTATTTGAAACCCTAACTTTCATAAAGTGTTCCACCACGCATTCCGCTGGATATCTTTTTAAAGATATATTCTTGTATTGCCTACTGAAACAATGATTTCGCGGTCGATTTGCAAATGCAGTAACTCCTTTGCATTTTAAAGACAGCACTTACACACTTTCGCTATACGCGCTAGCAATATTTCAACACAGCCGAAGTCAGCGCGAGCGCCTGCGCTTTACCACACTATCGTTCATTTAAATATTGTCACGTGATAGCGGCGCAAATAAATTCAAAAACTATTCCCATACTAGACTGCTTAAATTTCGTTACTCTTTTAATCGTTCTGACTGATAGTAAATCTGATATCGATACAAGTGTGTACTGTTTCGTGTTGGCAATGCGATGTGCTCGCTTTGTCACAAACGGACGCAGTGTACATTGCATACTGTGTACTTTCGGTTTCAAAAATGTACTTGTTTACCATAAAAACTTCTATGTTTACCATAGAAACCATATAATATTATGAAAAGCAAGGAACGTATATAAGCTTTGAAAGAAAATTGTCTGTTTCTTGGTTAAAATTCGAATTCATATGTATCAACAGATTGAAATACTCTATTCTTCTTCTCTATATGAAAGGGGAGTAATTTGACAGAATTTGAGACAGAATTATAGCAGTTGTCGTTCGTGTTTTGCTAATATGGACGACTGAAATTTAAAAAGGAACGTTGTTTGTGGGCAAGTAGATTCCTAAAGTTTTTAAGCTTTCACCTATCTCATATACTAAACTAGGCTTTCAAGTGGTTTTAACACAGACGTTGGTTTACCTTATGATTTAGTAATATGTATTTTAAGGATTTTGTCCGATTAACACGTACTGCAACGTCGAATATAATTTTGAATTAAAATAACTGAATTCTAAAGTAACTGATATTCCGCATTTGTTTATATAGATATATAATAAAATATGTTGGCATATTTTTTCGGCTAAAGACTACCCGTTGGTCCACGTCTAGCCTTGCACGATTTATCCATTTATTGCTATGACATATTCATATATGTATGTAATACAGATAATCTGCAAAGCAAAACAAAACAATACAGGCAAGGCAGCGTCTTACGTGGTCTATCCTGTTTGCCAATGCTCCTTTTAGTGACACATGGTTTAAAATAGTTTTATGGTTTAATGAGATACCTTCGTGCCATGTTCTAGATATTTGCAATGATGTCTGCTACAATGATATACAACTCCGAATTAAGTGTTCTCTACAATCGAGTTTCATTAACTTTACCAGCTTGCATGACATTGGCTAACTAAACCATTATGCCCCGTATAAATATGACTGTGTCCAACTTTATTGAAGAGAATCAGGCTATTAATCTGAAAATGCTGTGTCATGGCTCTTGTAAAAGTACTGATGTGAAGGAATCTACTTTTATTCATCGTTACGTCATTTTAAACATAGTGTTATTTCCCACTGAGACACTATTATGTACCAGCTAGTGATAAACCCTACAAATTAGATGTGGTTTATAGACAGTAGAATGCAGGGACTCGCAATAATGAATAGAATAGATTGACAATCCGTCTGAATTCAAAAGTAGATGATATTTTACTTTTGGATGTCACATAAAGTAGAACGAAAACAGGACAAAACCGTTCAAAAGCAGCATCTCTTGTTCATGTGTATCCTACACGCGTATGTAATTGTGATGAAATTATCAATCTGTTTTACATGATTTTGCTAAACCAATCGCTTTCGAGAATATCATTATTTCCAGATGAATGCATTTGTCTTTGAACAATATTCAAGGGTCTCGAACCTGGTTAATATTCAAATTGTGCTGGACACAGTTTTAAATGTATGTATACCATATAATATTATATTCCATTGCATTGTAGATGCTTTTCGCGTCGTATAAACGTGGACGAATAAGCTTTCCAAACTGTATTTCCTTAATAATAACTGTACTCTCTAAACTGTATCTTGCTCTTTTGAATATTTTATAGAAATTAAAACATCGAACTTTGTGGATATTAAATCAACCACACTGATTAGTCAATGTAAGTGGAGGAAGGTTGCGCATTTTAGTTTCGGTTCATGGAATGATGTCCCTTTACGTAGCATTTTACGGAACAAACTGTTTTTCAGATTAGAGCTTTCCTTCTGGTTGCCGTACCGTGACCAAATTTCGAAATAAGCTACAGTGTCATGCAGGAAAGATACCTATTTATTTTGGTTCTGGTTGGTGTTTTTTTATAGGATTTATGCCCCTTTATTTACATAGAATTCTTTAACAACACATCTTGTTTCCGGAATTTTTTTATTAAAGTTATTATACTTAACAAAATTAGCATTTTACAGCTCAACTGGTTTTCGGATATAAATCTACTTCTGATTGCTTTATCGAAACTAAATTTAATACTTAGTTTTCTCATCATCCAATAAAGACACTTTTATTTTTGGTTCTTGTCTGATGACACTGGCGTATAAGGTTGCCGCTTGCGATGGCTTTGTCACATACACTAAAGATGAGCATATTGCTACTTCAAAAATTAAATTAAAAAAATATTCATTATTTTCTTCTACCGCATGTAGCCAATAGACACAATTAACAGACAACTATTACAGACAAAACCAAATCTCAAGTGTATACAAAGATGTTCTATAAAGATATATTGGCTGTTTAAACACACCATTTTGGCCGTACTTATAGTCAATAACATGTTCTATAGTCGGCTTATCTGTCTGAGTGTTTCCCAAAGATCAAACATTATTAACTCATCCCCTGCCTTACTTCGAGCACGACAGTTGATGCAAACAGTTTGTATGCTGCTCAGACGCCGCGTCTGAACAGGATCTAAACTGTTTCACCCTTATTTCAATATTTTTTTTAGTTCAAATCACCTCAGTTTTAAATTGGGAAATAAGAATGGATTCAGATCAGACGTCACGTACCTAGGGTTCGGAATATAAAGAAATATTTGATTATTGTATTTATTATAGTTGCTTTTGTAAATAAGATTCAGATCTTCAACTGAATACAAAACCAAATCTCGTTTTAAAAGTACATACCCATGTGGCATTGATACGTTTTAGACGACGTATACAAAAAACTTAACCCTTCCCTTGCTAAACACATACGGTTATGCTGTTTGCAAACTCCAGATCCAAACTTTTTGGCACAAAAACTGTACTCTCACAGCAAGCGGAAAATAAACGTGAATAACAACATTCTTCAAAAAGACAACTTGTTTGACCTTAACTATTTTCATCAAAAAGACAATTTTTTCAGCATTTGAAGGGTTAAGTGACTACATATTCCCCAAAGAATATTTTGGAGACAAGTAATTACCTATTACATCAAACCGTCCTGTAGACGTTTCTTGTGAATATTGCTATCTTGTTGAATTAAGAGGCAACATGTTAAACAATTATATTATGTTATTTTCTAAAGAAAGGGAAAATTTTATGCTTGTAAAATATATCTATTTAATGCCACAACAAACTAATCAATTCCTTCACTAGGGTTAGGTTAGGGTAAGGGTAACATTAAGGTTTGCAAACAGTTGGATCCTAAAATCGTTAGAGGCATACTTATAGAGTAGTATAACACATATAGCTAAGAGATAGTTAAAAAGAGGGTTTACGTTACCTTGAACGAAAACAACACATTTTTCTGTACCAGACAATTATGGTTACAAGATCAATTGAATACATAAAATCTATTTCCCCCTAAAATCACAAACAATCACACATTTATTAAACAGAAATTCAGAAGCAACTATCCCTAACGCAGGGGAAAGCAAATTAAGGACAAAGGTCAATCAGATTAAAATATACATGCGTTCCTTGCTCTACCTTTGTCCCGCACTAAGATTTTGAAATATCTCAAGACAGTTCCATACTTTGTAAAAGAATTACAGGTTAATGTTTGCTTGACTGTATGGCTTACCACAAGGGACTTTAAATGAGCCAGACTCAATTATAAGATGGCACGTATATAATTGATGACGCTTTTTTATATTCATAAAGGCAATTATGTGATGGAAATACTTCTCTTCTGAAAACGTCTAATTCATGTGATAGTTTCGATTGCTGATAAACCAGTATGTCTACAATAGAAAAGAACTAGTATTCGATAGTCTGACTCAGTTTTACCAGAGGAGACCAATCATTCTTGCAACATTTAATATATCAGTTACATAAAAAGCTGTCTTGGAGAAGTATTGAAATAAAGCAGCGATATTCTCTTTTTTAATGACATATATCAAACTTAATATTGTGATAGGGTATACTAATATTGTAATACATGGAGGAGTGTATTCTTATTTCGCAATAAGCGTGTTCGTGTTGAAAACATGATATCCATCGTAACAGATTGGAGCTAGATAACGCGCCAGACAAAACGGCGTTTGTTCAGGTACTAATGTTTTGGCCCTCTTAAAAAACTAAAAAAAATACACTCACCTAACGTCAGTTGTAAATAATTTGTTATCCGATTCAGTATTAGGGGCAACAATTGAGGAAGGTATTAGACATGGCAGCGACACTCAATGCAATAATAACATAGTTTATATGTCTGACTCTTATTAAAAATGCCATTTTTACAGATTAGTTTACTTCGGTTTTTTCGATTTAAAGGCACAATCCCGCTCAAATTGGTGTTTAAAACGCGCAATTTCTTATATGTGTGCATTTTCTATGTATTAAAACTAAGTGAAATCGAGTGTAAGAAGCCTGACATATGCAACCACTTCGTAAAGAATCCTACCTAAATGTGTCGAATTCTTATCGTGGTGGTTTACATTATAAGCGGGTTTGTTTACAAATAAGATTACGGGTTGGTTCCGAGAACTTTCGATCGATCGCATAAAGGTCACGTGATTGATTCGGCCGCGACAATGTGTATACATTACATCAGTTTAACGGCCAAACTTAAAGGAGTTGTCTCTCTTTGGTTGTAAAGCACTCGACTTGTTGTATAGAATTATGCAAATGAGCTTTACCGAGTATGTCCGTAAATTTTCGTCGCTATTCAAAAATAAACAAACTTGATTACTTGTTTCCACAAATTTCACTGTTCGTTAGCAATATTGCTTCAAATATCACCACGTATTACTTCTTTTTATATGGAACGCTTACGATAGTGACATAAATTTCATGTAAGAAAAATGTTTGATTCTGATTATGTGGGAGTAATATAGTGGCTTTAAATGGCACGTAAGGCAAAGCAATAAAATATAGGAATACACTGTGCCATGAGAAAACCTGATTTATTGCACTGCAAACAATGTAGATGAAGGCCAGCCGCCGCGTCATAGACGCGGCGACTGGTCTTGGACTACACTGTTTAACACACACATGCATCTAAATCTGTATTTGTAGCTGTATTACCTATGGTATTTGTATTTAATGTAGACCAAACTCAAATATATACCTTTAGATGACAATGCTGCAATGTTGCAATGCAATAAGGCTGGTTTTGTCATGACATAGCTCAACTCTTTTTGACGACGTAAATGAGTCTTAAGGGACTTAAGGGAGATTAGTTCGGTTTTTTAGACACTGACATTTTCTGCCTGTGCTTTTGTTTCAAATTGCTTGCAATTGACATTACTGGATTTATTGCTTGCTACTGACCGTACCAAGGCGGGCTCCTATATTCACTTTGCTTTATGTTTGTCTTGCGTGTTGTTTTCTGTTTAGTGTGTAGATGAAGGAATGGTATCGCGCGCGTGTGTGTGTGTGTTATGGTATGACTATGTGTGTGTTTTGCTTGAGAGGTGGGTGTATTGTTTGTGTTGCGTTTCCTGCTCGAGTCTTTCGTATTTATTTAGCAATAATGTATAGTGCTCCCTGTCCACAACGACTCTCTGAAAAACGAGTCCCTCCTTACAACAACACTAATTGCTATTCCTCAAGCAAGACAAATATGCCCAGCCTTTTGACAGCTGCATTAGTACCTACTTAAAATTGTCGCCTGCTGTTTATCTCAAAGTCACACATTTTGACAGAAAAACAATAATGACGAGTGACAAACAGCTTGAACCCAGATCAGACGGCGCGTGACTGGATTCAAGCTGTTTGCAAATGTAAGCCAACTCGCTCCGAACAACACACCCAATCTTTGTCTCCCATTGTGTGCTGTTGTGGAGAGCATTTCATGATGTCTACCCACTTAATTCAAGGCTATAAAGCGTTTGAGTTGAGTCTGAGATCGTTCTCAAAGCATTCATTGGTCAGATTAGAGCTTTTGCTCAAATTTGACAAATCTAACGATCTCAGAATTACCTCAACCGCTTTATAACCTTTGGACCAGTACTATGTTGACTGCAAGTTGCAATGTTGTCTCGATTCATAAGCATAGCACTTGGGTTTGAAAATAACTAAACAAGAAAAGAGTAAAGCTTTTTCATCTGTCTATATCAGTTAAATGATAAGTCTTTTTTCCACTGCTTTTCTTTCTTTTCTTGTAGTACCAACCACTCATTCCGTCATTTCACTTAACATGATTAATTTGTATGATTTTTCTTCTCAATGCTAGCCTCATTACGCAAACTATCCTCTAGCATTTTGTCCTTAGAGAAATGAGTGTCTCAGCATATTATTGCTAAATATTTTCTTTGCATGTCTTTTATGCATCCAGAATGTGATTAACACGCTGTGGTGCAATTTAAGTCATAACATGTTACGTCATGCATGCCGTTTCCATTACATTTGCACAATAATTGTATCTAATGCATTTTACACATTGTGTGTAATACAAATTAAAACTAGTATTTAATTAGTGAATCGATGTATCAGAAAAGAAGTGTCCATATGCCTCAGCTTTAAAGTTAGCTATATCTGTTTCAGAGACTGTGCATGCAGTGTTGATACTTTCCAGGTAAATGTGTATTTGGTCAGGTAACAAACGTTTTGGTACTTATTTCAAAACCAAAACCGTCTTATTGTCCTACATTTATTCTTTGAAACTAACAAGTAGGCAGAAGTATTGGAGAGATCGAAGACCAAATGGTGTGTTTGTATAAAATATTAAAACAAATCTCAAATACAAATACAGTAAAACCTCTCTATTACGACCACTTAAATTGTGTTAATTATTGAGTGTTTAAGGCAGATGACTGCTTAAAGCAAGGTGACAGTGAAACAGAAAGCTCCTAAAGGAGCTTTCTGTTTCACTATCACCTTGCTTGAAGCTGTCACCTGTCTTTTATACAATCAGTCAGCCTTCGTTTTAGTGGTCGTAATAGAGAGGTTTTACTGTACTTACATTCTTCCCATTCTATTCCATTGAAAGAAAAGACGTATAATTTATATAGACGCAATTGCCCATCGGGGCGGGACTTGTGTATATCTTTCACAGAGGAGGCGGCGCTTATGGATTATTTCTCCGCGAATCACAGCTTGTCATGCGGTTATGGCTGTTACTTTTAGAGTACACATTATTCGTGTTAACAACCTCTAATATTGATTAAACATACATGCATACTAAGAAAATGTTCATTCAATATTAGAAATTACAGCAAATATCAAGTTAATATTAGAAATGAACTGACAGTTTTCGGATAGCGCGATGCATGCAATTTGCCGATCATTTTCTGTCGCTTAAAGGGATACTTGCGTATTTGAAAAAACCGATAGAATCTCATGAAAAGTTCTACAAGTCTATATAAGCAAATTGCTAAAAAGACAATTGGGGGTTGCCATGCTTTTTTCAGCTTTAGATAGCTTTGAAAAGTGTGACGTTTGCCGCATTTGCTCATTGTCAGAGCAGAAAACGTCATAAGCGACAAATGTACTTATATTACAACACAATAACATATTTTTAGTACACTTTTTAATTTTCTAGCATTCATATATCACTAGCAAGTGTGAAATTAATTTTGTAAAGCTCTTTTTTGTGTTTTTAATGATTTTTTGGTCTAAAATGAATGCTGAAAGCCGGAACAATAAGAAATTTGTTCTTGCCAATGTCTCACAAATACATCAATTATGTAAAAAGTTTCCGTACAAAATTCTTTAAACTTTTTAGGCATCTAGGTTAAAGTATTCCGTATCTAACGGTGTAAAGAAAACTAGGTGTCGCCATATTCATTTATGAAATATGGTCAAAATTCTAACCCTATCCCCTTAGATTTTATGCAGAAAATATACCTCCCCCAATAGCCAAATTGGGTCTATGTTGGCCTAAAATGAGAAATATTCATCCAATATTTGCTTAAATTGGTAAATATATGAGTGTATGTGAATACAACAGCATTTAATAAAGTTTTAGTTACTTAAAGCATTTACAGTGCTGCTGATTAAAACATAAACATAATTTCTACAAGAACTGCTACTCGGGACAGTTTTTTTTCTCAAATCTTGAAACAGTGCCTGTACGGAAAGGACTATATTTTACATTATTTACAAATGAGAACTTTTCAAAATTCATTTTTATGGTAATAAATGTATTGCAAATCAGAAAATATAAAGTAATCAAGGTATTTAAGAAGTTTATTTTTCAACATTTTTAATATAGGCGAGTATGTCTTTAATCGCCGAAAATATCAGTTCATTTCTTAAATACATTTGTATCATTATGGTTATACATGTATGGCATTGAAGAAACATGATTTGTATAAAAACAACCTCAAGATAAATCACTAAATCTTATCATTTTGGCATTTTCCTTATCGTTTTTTTCTACTGCGATCGTTTTGCTTTGAACTTCGCTACATATAATTCAAATAAGATACAATACGCCCATCGGATAATATTCTCCTCATTAGACGAAGCGGCTAAAACCTTGGTACACGTGTACCGCATCTCTTGTTTTGCATTCTCCACACCAAATCAAACCCCGCCGAGAGCATTGTTTGTTTTCTTGGAAAACAATTTTTTTAATATAATTATTTCCATAAAGTAATATCAACGTGTTTATTTTGTCTATGGTTTTATCTCTTTGAACATTTTCTAAAAACAGCCCTAAAGCAATTTAAACCTTTTTCAAGAGTGAAAAAATCCATTTGAAAGATACAACAGGAAATACACTGATATGTTTGTTAAGGCAGTGTCATAGATATAATATACATGTACTCTAAACTTTACTTTAAAGTTGAAACCTATTTCAAATAATAATCATCAATGCTCAGGAAAACATACATAATGTTAGTATTTATTATATGCCTTTGTATGATATCGAGCGTTTCCGCGTGTATCTGCACAGTAAAATACAAGAGTCTGTTAAATCACGTGGTCTAATGGCGGGTAGATCTGTTTTGAACTCGGAGTGATTAAAAGTGAATAGGTAGACGTTTTTTAGACTTTCTGAGGGTAGCTTGGTGCTTGAATTATCTGTAAATGTCTTCTCTATGAACGTGTTGGATGCAAATTAGTCGAAGTATGTTGGTTATTGTGCATTTGTGACTTTTTCATTGGAATGTGGACTAACTTCATCGCTACGCTTCAGTGAGCTTCAGTGAGTAACACGTACATACAATCCTACCCCTTATCCTACCTCTCATAATAAACGTTATAGTGCAGTACATTGTTATATATAGCCATCGTATTCGTTCTCTTCAATCCAAACCTGTAATGAACGACAAAGTTGATACTACACAAAACACACCACAACAAGAGCAAAGGAAGAAGCGTTATCGTTCCTCGCCCTTTGACAACACTGAAAACAAAAAGTCTTGTTTTTCTATGGCCTCTATAGATATTGACACTGAACCTAATATGTCGGCCACTGAGAGTCAACCCTTTGACATACAGTCAGAAAATGTATCACTAACCAGGGATGATTTTGCTGCCATTGCCAGTCTCATTAAAAGCACTTTTAAGGACGAGGTTCAGACGGCAGTCGAAGATATAGCAAACCGCGTTTTGTCTAAACTCGAAGTAAAGGTCACAAAACTTGAATCTGAGAATCTTAGACTCAAACATGAGAACGATGAGTTAAGAACAAGGGTCATAAAGCTCGAGGAAACTGCCGATTCTGCCGAGCAGTACAGTAGACGCAACTGCCTACGAATCACTGGCCTGCAGGAAAGACCTGACGAAACGACAGATGAGAAGATTCTCGAAATCTGCAGAACTCTGAAGATTGACGTCAAACTGGCTGACATCGACAGAAGCCATCGAATCGGTAAATCTGTACATGGCAAGGACAGGCCTATTATTGTCAAGCTTGCAACCTATAGAGCCAGGAGCCGCCTATACAAAGCTCGATCCCAACTCAAACACACGCCATTCAAAGGGGTGTACATAAACGAGGATCTGACGAAAACCCGCAATTCGATGCTCTTTCATGCCAGACAACTCGTCAGGAACAGGAAGATCAACAGCTGCTGGTCTTCTGACGGCACAGTTTTGATTAAGGATTTGTCCATGAACGTGCGCAGAATCACTAATAGTGCTGATCTTTTAATTTTCGAGTAGCACGATTGCTTATTTACTGTGTTAGCTTGTGCGATGCTCTATACTGCCCTTATTCTGTTAAACGTGTGTTCAGTGCTGTTTTGAGTGTAAATTGGATACAGACAAGTCCTCTAAAATGCTTCGCGTGTGATCAGGCTAGAAACTGTTTGATTCTATGAACATTCCAGGTAACAATTAACGTTGTGCAGCCGGATAAATATAAACCAGTGTATTCAGTGTAGAGTATATTTATCTTACACAAACAGTGCACACACTGACCACAGGGCTGCTACAGGAGCCCTCGGGTCTGGGTCTGCAATGTCTGTTTTTTATGCCCCCGGCATCGACAGATGCGGGAGCATATAGTAATCGTCCTGTAATCGTCCTGTCCGTCAGTCCGTCCGTCAGTCCGTCCGTGTGTCCGTAACAAGGTTAAGTAGAATTTACCGTTTCGTCTAGCATCAACACATCTGACTACAATGCTTTGATACTTATACAAATGTTGCCTTTGACCATTCTCTATCCACCAATATCACAACACTATGATTTTGACCTTGACCTTGACCTTACTTGGACTTAGAATATTTTAAATAGGCTATTTCCTGGTTAACTAGATTTTACCGTTTATCTTATGCACGCTTTATAACCTGATCACAGGGCTCCTTTAGGAGCACTCTGGTCATAGCCTGCAATGTTTCTCTTTTTGTAGCATGTAGTCATAAACACAACCAAATTGCCAGTTAAAATAACAGTGTATCAGAGTTGAGTACACTTGTCTCTTGCGAGCTTTGCATTACCTGATCAGAGGGCTCCTATAGGGGCCCTCTGATCAGAGCCGGCAGTGTTTGTCTTTTTGTAAAATGTTCTTATAAACACACCTGAATTTACAACAATATCAGTGTACCAGTGTGGAGTACACTTGTCTTTTGCAAGCTGTGCATTACCTGATCACAGGGCTTCTGTGGGAGCCCTCTGGTCAGAGCCTGCAATGTTTGTATTTCTGTAAATGTTGTAATAAACACACTTAAATAGCTAGATAATAGTTACAGTGTACCACTGTTGAATACACTTGTCTCCTGCAAGTTGTGCATTACCGGATCATGGGGCTCCTATAGGAGCCCTCTGGTCAGAGCCGGCAAGACTTACCCTTTTTGTAACATATTGTTACAAACACAACAAAATAGCTAGATAGTAAGTACAGTGTACCTGTGTAGAGTTTACTTGTCTTATGTAAACTGTGCATAACCTGATTACGGGGCTCCAAATGGGGCCCTCTGGTCAGAGTCTGCAATGAATGTCTTTTTGTAAATGTTGTATTAACACAACTATATAGTCAGTTATAATATCAGCTTCTTAGAGTACATTTGTCTTATACAAGCTGTGCAGTACCTGATCACAGGGCTCCAATAAGAACCCTCTGGTCATAGCCTGCAATGGTTGCCCTCTTGTAATATGTTGTTATAAACACAACTAAATAGCTAGATTATAGTCACAGTGTACCTGTGAAGAGTACATTTGTCTTATGCAAGCTGTGCAGTACCTTATCACAGGGCTTAAAAAGGAGCCCTCTGGTCAGAGCCTGCAATGGTTGTCCTCTTGTAATATGTTGTCATAAACACAACTAGATAGCTAGATTAAAGTCACAGTGTACCAGTGAAGAGTACATTTGTCTTATGCAAGCTGCGCAGTACCTGACCACAGATCCAATAGGAGCTCTCTCGTCGGAGCCTGCACTTATTTTCCTTTTGTACTACATGTATGTTGTTTTAAACACAACTAAATAGCTAGATTATAGTCACAGTGTACCAGTGTAGAGTACACTTGTCTTATGCAAGCTGTGCAGTACCTGATCACAGGGCTCCAATAGGAGCCCTCTGGTCATAGCCTGCAATGGTTGTCCTCTTGAAATATGTTGTTATAAACAAAACTAAATAGCTAGATTATAGTTACAGTGTACCAGTGTAGAGTACATTTGTCTTATGCAAGCTGTGCAGTACCTGATCACAGGGCTCCAATGGGAGCCCTCTGGTCAGAGCCTGCACAGTAGTCATTTTGTAATACGTTGTTATGAAAACAACTAAACAACTAGATTATAGTTACAGTGTACCAGTGAAGAGTACACTTGTCTTATGCAAGCTGCGCAGTACCTGATCACAGGGCTCCAATAGCAGCCCTCTGGTCATAGCCTGCAATGGTTGTCCTTTTGTAATATGTTGTTATAAACACAACTAAATAGCTAGATTATAGTCACAGTGTACCAGTGTAGAGTACATTTGTCTTATGCAAGCTGTGCAGTACCTGATCACAGGGCTCCAATAGGAGCCCTCTGGTCAGTGCCTGCAACGGTTGTCCTTTTGTAATATGTTGTTATAAACACAACTAAATAGCTAGATTATAGTCACAGTGTACCAGTGAAGAGTACTTTTGTCTTATGCAAGCTGTGCAGTACCTGATCACAGGGCTCCAATGGGAGCCCTCTGGTCAGAGCCTGCAACGGTTGTCCTTTTGTAATATGCTGTTATAAACACAACTAAACAACTAGATTATAGTTACAGTGTACCAGTGAAGAGTACACTTGTCTTATGCAAGCTGTGCATAACCTTATCACAGGGCTCCAATAGCAGCCCTCTGGTCATAGCCTGCAATGGTTGTCCTCTTGTAATATGTTGTTATAAACACAACTAAACAACAAGATTATAGTTACAGTGTACCAGTGAAGAGTACATTTGTCTTATGCAAGATGTGCAGTACCTGATCACAGGGCTCCAATAGCAGCCCTCTGGTCATAGCCTGCAATGGTTGTCCTTTTGTAATATGTTGTTATAAACACAACTAAATAGCTTGATTATAGTCACAGTGTACCAGTGAAGAGTACATTTGTCTTATGCAAGCTGTGCAGTACCTGATCACAGGGCTCCAATAGCAGCCCTCTGGTCATAGCCTGCAATGGTTGTCCTTTTGTAATATGTTGTTGTAAACACAACTAAATAGCTTGATTATAGTCACAGTGTACCAGTGAAGAGTACATTTGTCTTATGCGAGCTGTGCAGTACCTGATCACAGGGCTCCAATAGGAGCTCTCTGGTCATAGCCTGCAAAGGTTGTCCTTTTGTAATATGTTGTTATAAACACAACTAAATAGCTTGATTATAGTTACAGTGCACCAGTGTAGAGTACATTTGTCTTATTCAATCAGTGCATAAGCTGATAACGGGGTTCCTATAGTAGCCCTCTGGTCAGACTCTGCAACATGTGTTTTGTTTTTTATTATGTTGTTATTAGTGTTATCTTCTGACCTGTCGGGGTTGTTTTTAGATTGGAACATTCTAAAACTTTCAAAGGGACGAGTTTTCTCTACGTCCAGTAAATGATACGGACAGCTGTAAATTTTGTGCGTAATGTACAGTAGAGGATACCTTATTGTTTCCCGTTTAAACGCAAACGCAATGCACTAAACTGTGGAAACTTACTTTTTGGTATTTAACTATATTTTTAATCTGAGTAGCAAACATGTTGGAGCCTGATCAGACGTCGGATTACCCGGCGCCTGATCTGGCTCCAACCTGTTTGCAATGGAAATAATAGTTTTAGTATATAAATGCGTTTATTGGGAAAGAATAAATTATCAGTAAAGTTAGCGCAGCGGCCTCGTGCTGCACGAGGATCATGCTTATCTTAAGTTGGAAAGCGTACGACTATATAGATCCGATGTTACCCTGTTATCTGTTTACCATAATGAACTGTTCTGTTCTAAAAATAACTCTGACAGGTCTGAAAAAAAATCGAACAATATAAATGCACATAAATAGCCAAATAAAAATATAAGTGTACACAGGTATCACTGTAGATTAAGCTTGTAATTTGCAAGAAATGTATCATCTGATCACGGGGCCCCTCCCTGTGGGAGCTCTTTGGTAATAGCCTTGACTGTAATAGTGTTTTGTACTGTTATAATAAATACACCTAAGTAGCCAGATGTAAATTAACAGTGCTCTTGTACAGGAGTCCACTTGTCCTATCCAAGCATTGCTATATTCTCATTAGCCACTTGGTTCTGTATGATTGGTCAAATAACTGTGTATGACGACTGTTCAATAATATGCAATGTAAGCCTCTGGTAAACAACGAGCAGTTAACCATACACATTGGCGCAGTCCACTCTTGGGGGTATTCAGCATTATTTATTCAGCTTTGTTAGATAGACTGTAGCATTGTAGTCACCCCTTAATCGTGGAAAGTGTCGTATACTGTAAAGTACATTCACTGTTCACTGCTCGTTGGTTACTTTATATGTAGCATGATAATGGCAACCAATCACAAATGAGATGAATTCAGTAAATAAATCGATGGCCGTTGATGGTCATCGATTGCGAGGTGACTACGGTGGAGAAAAACGTATTTCTGTCGTTCAAACGCAATGCAATTAGATGTAGAGAGTGACAGCAATTTGGCTATTCAGACTACCAGTTTTAATCTGAGTGGCAAACAGTCTGGAGCCTGATCTGACACCGGGTTACCCGGCGTCTAGTCAGGCTCCAAACCGTCTGCAACAAAAATTATAATTTAAGCGTAACCGGGGTTATTTGGAAAGAAATCGTTTTCTCTACTGTACTCTGCACGATGCACACGGGGCACAAACTTCTAATTTTAACAGCAAACAATGGTAATTGAACACGCTATAGATGTAAACTAATATTCGTGATTCACGTGCGAAGTGTACACATTATGGGACGTGTTATATTTTAAAGAGACTCAATCTTCTACTCCGTATTTTACCTGGAAGTGGATCATTGATCCACACCTTCAATTTAGTGCATTCAGCGGGGACTTGAATAATATAGTATTATACATAGAGTAGATTCATTATTCTGAGTGTTTGGATCCAATGCACTAATTAACGAATTTATACAGAAATGCCTGCCCGTAAACTGTTAAAAAGGTCCCGTTTGTGTATAAATACGATAATGTATAATGTATTAATGTCTGGGCATTAGTGTTTTCTTCTGGCCTGTCCGAGTTGCCTTTGGATTGGAAGATTCTAAAACTGTTTTCTCTACATCCGGTTAGAGTTACGGATAACTATTTGTGCCTAATGTAAATTGCTCTTTCTCGTTTAGACGCAAACGCAATGCACTTAACTGTGGCAATTTACTTTGGGAAATTGTAACTATATTCGCAATCTAAATAGCAAACAGGTTGGAGTCTGATCAGACGCCGGGTTGTTCAAGATGGCACTGAATAGAAATTTACTTTTGGAAATTGTAACTATATTTTAAATCTAAGTAGCAAACGGGTTGGAGTCCGATCTTTATACAACCTGTTTGCAATGGAAATAATAGTTTTTATTTATAAATGCGTTTATTGGAAAAGATTAAACATCAGAATGGTTGGCGCAGCGGCATCGTGCTGCACGTGAATGATACTTATCTCAAATGGGAAAGTGTGGGTTGTGTGTTCGGCATTGCAATGCTCACCTACTGTACAGTTGAGAATCTGTTATTCTTTCCCGTTTAAACGAAACGAAACGCATACGCAAAACACTAAAGCGTGGAAAAGTGCAACTTTTTGACAATTCTGATGATTCACGTTTATCTTGGTGACAAAGAGTTTGGAGCCTGATCAGACGCCGGGTTACCCGGCGTCTGATCTGGCTCCAACCTGTTTGCAATGGAAATAATAGTTTTATCGTGAACGCGTTTATTGGGAAAGAATAACGTTTTCTCCACTGTATTTACCATTATTAACTTTTCTAATCTAAAAGGCAATTCGGACAAGTAAGAAAAATCGGACAATATTACTGTCTCTGTGTCTTTATACCTGTGCGAATTATAATTTGCCGCATGCATGTTTATGTTGCCACTGTCTGCCTGATAACTAACCAGCCGAGCTAATTTGAATGGGTATTGCAGACAATATAATTACTGCAGCAGTAATTTGGGCACGATGGGGTCTGAACATGTCTCGTAGCCTGTAGGTGAACAATACTCTATATATTTGATATTGAATGCATTCTTGCCCATATAGCTCCTTTCAGAAAGTCGCTTTCACTCATTTATATATATGTCAATATTTTCTATGTTACTTCTTACTTCTCCTGTCTTATTTCTTATTTTGATACTGGTAGTTTTAGATGGTGGTGATGCTGATCTTGGCGATATTGTCTCTAGCACGTTATACCTACATTCAATGTCGGCAGTTGACATTCCTGTCCCATCATTGTCAATCCTAATCTTATGTTCGTAGACAGACTTTCTACTGCTGACATTGAAGTTAACGTGTTTAAGTACCGGGGATTTTTTCCATTATCACTTTTACTGGCACCTGCGCTCCATGATGATAATTATTTATCAGTCATCTGTAGCTCACTAAAAATGCAAACATCACCTACCTCACTTATTAAATTTCCTTACAGGCACATACGGGGAAGTAGACGATGTAATTCAAACATTAGATTCACTATGATCTCCCTTACTGTAGCACTGATAATAACTATAGAAGTATGGCTTGTTGAACTCTTGCTCATCTCAGGCGATATCCATCCGAATCCAGGTCCCCTCTCTTCCACACCATCATCACTTAATAGTTCCAGTTCTTCGTCAGTAACAAATCTACATAGTCTTAGCAGTCATTTCTCGTTCATACACTATAATGTCCAAAGTATGAAAAATAAAGCTGAAATACTTATGACCGAGCTTATAGGGTTTGATGTAATCGCTTTGTCTGAAACTTGGTTAAATGAGTCCGTTAAAACGGCTGATCTGCTCTTCCCATCCTTCCAACCTCCAGAACGTAAAGACCGACCATTATGGAGGGGTAATTGTATACGTTAAAGAGAATATTAGTTATAAGCGTAGACTTGATCTTGAACCAAATGGTATTGAGTGCATTTGGATTGAGCTGTGTTTGAAAAACAACAGACACATTCTATTTGGAACTTTCTACAGACCTCCTAATTCTGATGCTACGTATTACTCCGCACTTGAAGATTCTTTTGGTCAAGCGATAGATTCTGGTATAGCTAATACAATAATAACTGGTGATTTTAATCTCAATCCGAATATTCCCGCATCCAAAAGGAAAGTCAATTCTTTATGTGGTCAATTTGGTTTGACCCAGATCATTGATGAACCAACACACTTCACTGAACACTCCTCGTCTATAATTGACCTAGTTTTTCTGACTAATTCATCTAGTTTAATTATCGCCGGTGCTGGTGAGCCATTCCTAGCATCTGAACACAGATATCACTGTCCCGTATTTGCCTTTCTTAAATTTACTAAGTTCAAAACCCGAAGTTACGATCGACTTATTTGGCAATACGATATAGCAGATTATGGGAAACTTCGTAACTTAGCCAATACTGTTAATTGAGATGATTGTAAATCTGAAAATCTTGATCTGTATGTTACCAATATTACGCAAGAGTTGTTATCTATATCAAAAGAAAGTATACCAAATAAACTTGTCAAAATTAGACCCTCTAATGTTCCATGGATGACTACTGTGATAATGAAACAGATTCGTAAACGCAAAAGAGCATACAAAAAAGCCAAATTAAAAAACACAACCTACTACTGGAACAAATTTAGAAAACTGCGAAACGAAACTGTCCAAACAATCAAAGCTGCAAAAGTTACTTACTATTCAAATATGGCGGATAAAATAAACAATGGATCCCTATCACCGAAACAATGGTGGAACACTCTTAAATCAATCCTCAAAAACAACAGTTCCTCTTCTATTCCACTTCTTTTTAATCCACACACAAACGAGTGTGCTATCAACATGGAGGAAAATGCAAATATTTTGAACTCCTTTTTCTGTGATCAAACCGTACTGGATGACAACAATAGACTACCTCCTCCAGTTCCTGATTTCATTGGCGAAAATCCTCTAAGTAAAATTGAACTATATCCATATGAAGTAGAGGATATCCTCAAGTCATTGGATGTTGGCAAAGCTTCTGGTCCAAACGGAATCAGTAATCGAATATTGAAAGAACTTAGTCATGAGCTTTCATCTCCTCTTTGTTCTTTATTCAACGCTTCAATTAAAGCTGGAGTCTTCCCATCTCCATGGAAAGATGCCCATGTTTGTGCCGTCCATAAAAAGGGTGACCCAAAAGTAGCGAGCAATTATAGACCTATTTCTTTACTAAATACATTAGAAAAGGCATTTGAACGGTTGGTATTTAAACACACTTTTAACTTTCTTAGAGGAAATAGATATTTTACTCCAGTCCAGTCGGGCTTCCTACCAGGTGATTCAACTGTAAATCAGTTAACTTTCCTTTACAACTGTTTTAGTAAAGCTCTTGACGATGGCAACGAAGTAAGGGTAGTATTCTTTGATATTAGTAAGGCCTTTGATAAGGTCTGGCATGCCGGTATCATCACTAAGCTTAAATCTGCTGGTATTTCTGGTGAACTTCTATCATGGTTCATCAGTTATCTTTCAAATAGACGTCAACGAATAGTGTTTCCTGGTGTGAAATCTGAATGGCGGTCAATTAAGGCAGGCGTACCACAGGGCTCTATATTAGGCCCGCTTATGTTTCTTATCTTTATTAACGATATTGTCTCAGAAATTCAAAGTAATGTTAGGCTCTTCGCCGATGACACTAGTCTGTATATTATAGTCGATGAACCTCGGGGAGCAGCGAGAGTACTTCAAAACGACATTGACGCTATATCATCTTGGGCTAACAACTGGTTAGTTACTTTTAACCCTGCCAAATCTGTATCCATGCTTATATCCCGAAAAAGGAATACTGTAGATCATCCTGCACTTACCATGTATAATCAGGTAATCCTTGAAGATACCTCACATAAACATCTAGGTGTATTTTTCTCGAACGATGGAACTTGGCACAACCATATAGATTATATTAGAGAGAAAGCATGGAGCAGAATTAATTTAATGAGACAGCTAAAATTTACAATTAATAGAAAATCGCTCGAAATTATATACTTTTCATTCATTAGACCTTTATTAGAATATGCCGATGTTGTTTGGGATAATTGCACAGCATCCGAAAAACAAGAATTAGACAAAATCCAAACCGAAGCTGGTAGGATCGTCAGTGGTGCTACCAAACTTATCTCTCTCCAGGAACTCAAAAAGGAACTTCTGTGGGATAGTTTATCGGAAAGACGTCGAAAACATAAATTATGCTTGCTATACAAGATGAAAAATGACCTTACTCCTGATTATCTTTCTGCCATTGTTCCTCCTGATGTTGGTGAAATGTCTCGCTATAACCTGCGGAATTCACAGGAAGCTCAGACGGTTCCAGCTAGAACGTCTCTGTACTTTAATTCTTTCCTTCCATCTACAATACGTGAATGGAACAACATGCCGCTTTCCGTGCGTCAAAGCCCATCCTTGAGCAGTTTTAAATCATTCCTAAATCAAGACCTTAGAAAGCTACCTGAATATTACTACTACGGAGACCGTAAACTCCAAGTCCTTCACACTCGCCTGCGTACAAAATGTAGCTCCCTCAATCATCACCTCTTTCTAAAAAACATTGTTGAGTCTCCACTGTGTCAATGTGGATTGATTGAAAGCACCAGGCACTTCTTCCTCGAATGTCATGCGTACAATGATATAAGAGATGTACTAGTAAATGAAATATGCCAAATAAGCAACTTGAGCTTAGACATAATACTATATGGAGACCCTACACTTAATAAAGAAAGCAACAAACATATTTTTGACATTGTTCATTCTTATATTAAGAGCTCAAACCGATTTATCTAACTTATTATCACTTACTACTATCCCCTGGTTAAATGATGTATCGTCAGGGTCTAGCGTCGCCACATCTTTCCAGTCCCGTATCCATTATTCTTTAACTACCATCTTCCTTATCTCTATTCTTTACAAAAGTTTACTGTATCTCTTTTAAACTGTTCGAAAGTATTGCTCATCAAATGATGTATTTACTCCAATAACAAATTGATTGTTTTTGTCCGCATGCACCTACAGTTTGTCTTGTCTCCAGCGGCACCCTGTGAACGAATATGATGCTCTGCTAAAATGTTGATAAATTGGTGCACTGCAGAAGTAAATCAGAAATACACTTTGTGCTTTCTCCTTTACTTCTGTTCTGTATCAAGCAACCGAAAGTAATACAATATGAAACTATATTTTCTCTAGTAAGAAAGATTTCTAGGAAGCCGCTGAACACAAGACTAACTGTTTAGTTTATAAGTAAGGAGAGAAACTCAATAAGTTTATTCTTTCGTTTCAATCCTTTTCCTAAGTATTGTAAAATAACGTTAGCATGTATAATTGTAATCATATGTACTTCTGGAAATAAATATGTTTAAACTAAACTAAGAGTCTGTATCAGCCTACTTGTATCAGCCACTTTGTATTTTACTCTGACCTCGCTTTCGATTAGAATAACGTGACGTCATTTACGTACGTGTACAAGTGCCGCGTTATTCATTGTGGCAAACAAAAAATCTTGTTCTGCTTCAAATAACTAATAAATTTTGGCTATAAAATGATTTAAACAACTATTTAATTGTTTCTGGTGTGTATTCAAGGCATATAATAAACACATCACCAGTTGGCAGTGTGCTACAGAGTGTTGCATCTCGACGTTTTTTGGCGGAAACAACCGATCAGACTCGCGCCAAGGCGCTCGTCAGATCGGCTATTTCCGCCAAAATCGTCTCGAGCTAAATACATCACTCTGTATCGCACGTTCAACTGGTAATGTGTATTTATTCACAATTACAGTCATAGAAAAAAATGATATTAATATTGTTTGGAAATATAGATAATTTATTCTTACCAGAGTTGCAACCATTTAAGGAAATTATTGATTGAGTTGGATTTTACTGCATAGCAATATATTTAATTTCAATATGGCGCCGATACTTCGTTACATATATGTATATATTAACCCATGTGTGTCAAGTGGATTCGTTCATGCTTATATATTGGAAAAGTCCTTTTTATGTAAGGAGTTCCTAGTCTAAACTTTCATTTTCGATTTGCTTTCCATTGAAATTCCTATCAGCAAACAGTGTAGACTCTTATCAGACGTCCCATTATGCGGCGTCTAACCAGAGTCTACACTGTTTGCCTATGTCTCATTTATGGGACGCTTGGCACAAACGGGTTAAAAAAAAACAGTAATAAAAAATGCGTAAATGTAATATTGTTTTAAAGACAAGACTCTTTAAGGAACGAAACTAGAGAGAAGCCTGGTCATTCACAGAGTAACTCTATGTCTGATCTGCTTCCATATAGTACAGTGAAACCTCTCTAAACCGGACACGTGTGGGGACAACAAAAATGTCCGGTTTACAGGGGTTTCCGGTTAAGAGGGGTTTTATCCCATACCTTGTTTCTAGAATGGAATATAGCTTATCACTTAAGGCAGGTTGAAAGTAAAGCAGAATGCGCCTTAAGGCGCATTCTGCATTACTTTCAACCTGCTTTAAGCTATTATATGCTAGAATATAGAAACCATTTCTGATGATACATATTCATTAATTGTATTTTCTTCAGTGAAAAAATAAATCAAAGGCGTAAAACGGCACATTTATGGTGTAATTGGTTCACATAAAGAAGGATTGGAATCGGGACTAAAGTTTTTGTCCGGTTAAGAGAATATTCCGGTATTTAGAGGTTCCGGTTTAGAGGGGTTTCACTGTATGACAAAGTGCATGCGCTCGGGATAAAATATGAATTAAATTAACCGTATAAAATGGGTATCATTGTTTTAGCATTAACGCGTTAAAGGGACTCGCAACCGGATGGTGTACTTGTCAAAATAAAATAAAATACTCAAATAAAAGCAAATTTGTGGCATTATTTGGCTTCTGACATTAAAAAAATATGATCAGTCCAAAAAAAGTCTCAAGAATCGTCACCGAATCTAAGATTTTTAGATATTTTCCATCGTTTTTCTATACCGACTAGTAGACGGTATAGTTGTTGTTGTTGCTTCTCTACACGGGGTCAGACATAAACACGAGCCGAATTACGAAGTTGTATGCACTTCCGATCGCTACACATTGAAATACGTTAAATCGATCCGGGATAAACGGATAGTTCCGTGGTCCATTGGTCTAAGCGGTTTCCCCTAGTTTGCCTTCTGTCCACCAATGCCGGGCCCCGGGTTCGAATCCCACCAGAGACCAATATTTTTTTTATTGAAATACATTTTTTGAAACAGCAATTCTTATCCTAAACTAATTCTTTACCATTTATATAAGCGTTTGACACATATTTACAAATTACTATTTTTAATGCACCATCTGGTTGCGAGTCGCTTTAAATGGATAAAACATGAATTCCCCAATGTATATGTGTCTGGATATATGTTTACTTGATTTATTAGGTCTGCTTTTGTAATCGTCGGTCTCATCTTTCCAAAGACATAAGCCATTATCAAAAGTTTCGGTTATGTCTGCACGACGTAAGGATATAAACAAGATTAAAATTTGACCTTCTGGTTGCTTTAAAACATCGATGGTGGGTCAAACATTTAGATTTAGTTTCAATACTAAGTGTTTTGTGTATAAATTATTTGACTTTGCATTACCTTAATCTTCTTTTACGTATTTGTTGCAGCGTTGAAACTTGTTAAATTTTGATTGACATGCATTGTAATATTTCTTAAGTCAAATCACCTACCATCTAACCCTTTCGCCGCCAAATTGTTCGGGAATTTTTTACCCCTTCTCCGTTTTATTATCGTCTACTTCAGTATAGTTCCCTGCAAGAACGATTTAAAGTTAGATTTAATGTTGTATGGCTTGAGAAATATCGATACGTGTGTCAAACAGTTTTGATCCTGATCAGACTGTTATTGTTTGCAATATCGTTTCAAAGTTAGATTTAAGGCAGTATAACTGAAGTAAGTTCACAACAGGTGGCAAACAGTTACGCGGTGTCTGATCAGGATCAAAACTGCTTGCAAATGTGCTTTCTTACGTCATTTCGAGTAGAAGGGTTTAATAAAGCACGGCAGTAGTGTAGAACTTGATCAAACGACATACTAGTTTGCATCTTATACAGTATCACACACTTTGGTTTATTTATTATACGAGTTTATTATATACCTATCGATGATTTATAGAGATTTCTCTGTTGGATAAATTTCATATCGTCACAGTTGATATCATCACTAGTGATGATATCATTTTTGTGACATCACGTCACAATATGTTTTGTGACGTCGCGCGTAAACAATTAATTGTGTGTCTTTTTCCGTAAAAACGTCATTAAAATGTGTATAATAAATAGAATAATCAATTCCTTTGAACAGATATGAAAAAAATATCACTCGAATAGGTTGTTGTCTAGTTAAAAAAAACTCGTCATGCGGACTCCTTTTTTAACCCGATAAAAACCCATTCTCGTGATATATTTTTCTTATCAATCCAAAGAAATTGATTATCCTCTATATACTGAGAGCGCTTTGGCTAGATTGTAAAAATGCAGCTTATACAAAGCAATTGATACATCGTTTATATATAAAAGAAAAACGTTCTAGACAAAAATAAAGAGAACTATTACATACACAGAGGGGGTGTTAAAAATCTAAAATGTTTAAAATGCCGTTTATTATAAAACACAGGAGAATTGAAATTTGTTTAAGTATCATCGCCGTCTGGAATATGTCAGATTTATAACGGAGCTCCAATATCTTTTCTGATTTTCTTTAAAACGCCGTAATATATTTTTACATTCTGGGAGACGGTTGAAATCCCTTTTTTATATCTTTAGAAAATATGGATAGTTTTTATAAGAGAAAGTTATATTTCTTCCGGTAAAATGTAATTTACAATGATAGAAATACACATAAAACATTTAATAATATACACGTATTTGTAAATAATATTATGTCTGCTTAAACTCACTGACAAATACCATTTCGTCGCCAGTGTGATGTTAGAACCTGCATAGCACTGTCACTGTTGTACTGGCGTCTGCATCGTCTGCTTTAGTTGATAACATTTAGAAACTCAGATATATTTGATATTATTTAAGGAATAATTCGAATAATTATTGCCAAGCAGTTTCATACGAAAGTGTGACCAGGCTCCGAGGTTTTAAAGCTTTTGACTTGAGTCTAAACTCGTTCCAAAGCATTTGATGGGACAGTTATGAGCCTAGGCTCTAATCTGACCAATCAAATGCCCTGGAACACACTCAGACTCAACTAAAACGCTTTATAACCTCGGAGCCAGGTATTTGTTTCATACCTCCATGAACATTATTAATGGTTGAATTAATAGTTATTATTTTGATTTTATATCTAAATAATAACATTTATTTTTGCAATGGTGACCGCGTTCCTGAGTATCTTTACTGGTCAGTCCACAATTTGCATTCTCTCGTAGGGGTATCCAGGGACGCTTTAGCAAAGTGTCACGCGGATCACTTCCGGTCAGTTATTCTATAAAAGGCGTGACCACGTTGTCTACGGCCTCAGTTGGACCAAATACACATGGTAACATTCGTTTGAGAACCGCATTGCAATTTATATTTTCTACATACGTTACTCGTAAGTTAAGTATGCCGGGCAGAGTAAGAGGGCGAAAAAGGAAGGCGACGGCGCTGGAGGAAAACACAGCACCAGTTTTGCAGCCGGACCCAGGAAATGTGAGAAACCAAAGAGTCATTGACTTCGAGGACATTTTTGAGTAAGGTGTTAGGCTACCCAACAACCGTCCGACGAGTCGTTCGTGCATCCGTTCGTCGATGGCTGTCAATAGGCATTTGGCTGGGACAAATACGCAAACAGAGAATCAGGTTGTGAAACCTCCGGCTATGGCTAATTTACTGCCATCGGCCGGTCCGTCTAACCTTGATCAGTCCGCGGCTAATGCGGCGTCTCAATCTTGCTTTTTTCCACTAACCGTAGAGCCTAGGCAGAGTAGTGCTATTAATGAGATTTGCTGCCCCCCTGCGTCTCCAACATTTCCTCAAATGCAAATTAGGGAAAGTGGTAATTTACAACACACCACGTGTCAGTGTATGTCGAAAGGCGTGGTTGGCACCAGTAACGGCCCACTGGGTCTGGCCATAGGTAACGATTTCCCCTATGTCCCTGAATTAACTCGCTTGCAAGACGACGATATAGCGGCGCACGTCCCTTCTGTCCTCAAGCAACAAAGTGCAAGGGGCGAATATGTAAATTTGGCCCTCCTTTTAAAGGGAGCGGTTGAGTTGACAGAGCTATGGAACGGCACAAGCTTGTTAATTCATGCAGATGGTCAAATCGAATCCCAAGCTAGACAGGGTAGGGACAAAATTGCAAACATTGAGAAATGGACTGACGCCTTCATCATATACGCGTCTATTTATGTATCCTCTTATATAAACAGGGTTCATGAAATGTTTCAATATATGTGGCATATTAGGGAATGCGCTTCAAAACAAGAGGGCTATGCTTGGCGGGAATACGACGAGCAGTTCAGGCTCCGCCAAGCTCTGCGCCCGTCCTCTTGGAACAAGATAAATAATGACCTATGGTGGAGATGCGTCCAAACGCAGCCCGAGCGGACCCGTACAGGCAGCTTTGTCGCTAAAAAGTCGCCTGCTTGTCATGACTTCAATCGGGGTCAATGTACTCGCCCCTTTTGTAGATACGCCCATGCGTGTGCTTTGTGTGGCCGTGGACACCCGGCTTTAGCCTGCGCTAGCCGAGGTGAGAGTTTTAGACCCGCTCCAACTAATGGGAACCAACCCTTTCGGGCCGGGGGAAACCAGCCATTTCATAGAGGTCAAGGTTTCCGAAAATTCAGCAAATGAAGGTAAACGTCTTGCTTTAAGTTCTAAACATGTTAGTTTCGCCACCACACCTATTAAGTCAAAGGCGCTCTGTGAAATGCTTTAGGGTTATGAAAGTTGCGAGGCAAACGAATTGCGTACGGGTTTCAGCTCTGGCTTTAGTCTTCATTATTCGGGACCAAGAAATTCGAGGGAAAGCAAAAATCTCAAATCTGTGAATGAAAACCCTAATTTAGTACAGGCAAAAATTGACAAGGAAGTTCAGGCCGGGAGAATGGCCGGTCCTTTCAAAACAAAACCCTTCAAAAATTGTATTGTCTCGCCGGTTGGATTAGTACCTAAAAAGGCCCCTGGGGAATTCCGCCTAATCCATCACTTGTCTTATCCCAAGGGTAGTTCCGTTAACGACCACATAGACAAAAAGTTCTGTTCAGTGTCATACACAAGTTTTGACAAAGCTATACATATTATTCAGGATTTGGGGAGGCACTGTAAACTTTTCAAAATGGATTTGAAGAATGCATTTCGCCTGCTCCCGATTGACCCAAGCGATTTTGAATTATTGGGTATACGCTTCAATGACAATTACTATTTTGATAAAGCTTTAACATTTGGCTCATCAGTAAGCTGCAAAACTTTCGAGAAATTCTCCACATTTTTGGAATTCGTGGTTACATCCAAACTGTCATCAGGAAATTTTAAAACACTACCTGGACGACTTTTTGGGAGGGGACAAAAGCGTTTCGAAGTGCAGTCTCATGATGAAAACATTTACCGGCTGTATGTGTGAGTAAGGTGTTCCTTTGGCCGATGAGAAAACCGAGGGGCCCACTGAAGTAATCGTATTTTAGGTTTAGAGCTAGATTCTGACAAAATGCAGGTACGCATACCAGCTGAGAAAGTTAAAGAAGTCGTGAGCAAGATTAAAAAACTTCTAAATAAGAAGAAATCTACACTGAGGGAAGTTCAATCTCTCATCGGCTCCCTAACTTTCTGTTGTAGGGCAATCGCGGTGGACATGCCATTTTGTAGGCGCTTGATAGACTCAACCTGTGGCCTATCCAAACCCTTCCACCACCTTCGCCTAAGTCAGTCAATAAAATTAGATCTTAAAATGTGGCTGTGATTCTTTTACAACCATAATGGGATTTCTGTATTCCACGATAGGTTTTGGTGTTCAAATGAAGACGCACAGCTTTTCTCGGACAGCGCAGGTGGCATGTGCTTAGGTTTTGGCATATACTTTATGGGCCACTGGTGTCAGGAAAAATGGTCTGATGCTTGGGTTGAAATGGGCTTGTTAAATGATATAACGTCCTTGGAGTTGTTCCCAAATTTGGTCGCAGTTTCAATCTGGGGCGGAAAACTAAGAAACGAGAAAATTAGGTTCAATTGTGACAACCAATCTGTCGTGAATATCCTTAACACATTAACCAGTAAATCGGCTAGAGTAATGTGCATGGTAAGAGAACTCACTTTGTTGTGTCTGGATCTGAACATAATGCTAAGAGCAAATCACGTCCCCGGTATAAACAATTCATTTTGTGACGCTCTGTCTCGTTTTCAGACCAAGCGATTCAGGGAATTGGCTCCAGAGGCCGACGCATTTCCAGTACCGATCCCCATGCATCTCTGGATGGTCTTCGATCCATCGCTATAAATCTCTTACAAAACAGTATTTCAGTAAACACTGCAAAAACTTATAATACAGCCTAAGGTACCTTTCGTCGCTTCAGGCAAAGTTTTGGTCTGCATGAGCAGTGGCCGTTACCTCATCAACAAGTTGCGTTATTTACGGCATATTGCTTTGAGTCTGGCCTGTCCGCACAGACAATCAGAACTTATGTAGCAGGTCTGAATGACTTTCACGTAGCACATGGTTGGCATGAATTATCTACTAGTTTCATTGTTCGGAAGTTATTAGAAGGCTACAGTCGGTCAGTTGCCACGAAAGATACTCGTTTCCCAATTACTTTTATTATCCTTGGGAGGTTATTTAGTCAACTAACGCTTGTTTGTAATAATAATTATGAAGTAGTGCTTTTTAAAGCAATATGGACCTTAGCTTACTTCGGTTTATTTAGAATAAGCGAGCTAGTCGCAGTCTCATTGAACCAACCAGGCAGCCAGTTGAAATTCGAGGATATAAGTTTGAACTTAAATAAACGTATTTTATCAGTTACACTAAGAAGATTCAAAACAAATCAACATAATGTGTCTGTGACTTTGAGAATTCCAGCCGAAACAAACGCTGAAATCTGTGCATTTAAATCAGTATTAAACTTTGTCAGGATACGCCCTGCTGGTACTGGCCAACCCAATTTGGGGCAATATTAAACAAATTTGTTGTTAATGCGGGCTTACAGTACTGAATCTTATTAAATTAACAATTTTTGCGATTCGATGGCAATTCGCTTGCATTTCGATGGCAATTCGCTTGCGATTCAAAGTACTAACTTTACCCTCGGGTAAGTTTTCTTGAATGGTGTATCTCACAAATGTTCGCAAATATGCCTTCGTTATTTTTTACGATTCCATTTTTGTCACAACCGCTTCGGAAAATTCGCGTAAAAATAGTCAAACGTAGGATTTGTTTTTTGAAGCGCGCGATTCGATGGCAATTCGATGGCAATTCGCTTGCGATTATCAATTTAATTTAATAAGGTTCAGTACTGTAGCATACCATAATATTAAGTCGCATAGTTTTAGAATCGGCAGGGCAACATATTTATCTGCAAAAGGCGTGCCTGAGGCGGCAATTATGAAATTAGGCCGCTGGTCTTCTGATGCTTATCAGACATATATTCGCTAAGTTCAATTGTAGCCATTTATCAATTTGTCATTACTTCAGATATCTGGGTTCTTGGCGATTCAATCCCACATTGGGCCGGTGTAAGGGCCAGAGAAACGGGGAAGGCAAACTTGAACTTCCTAACCAGGCAAGGATTGATTGGTGGGGTGTCCGCGGCATGTCTTGGACAAGTTTCAGGCATGTCGTGGAACCCAATGTTCTGCTCAATCGACCACCAAAGGTTATAGTGGTTCACCTGGGTGGTAACGACCTAGTGTCAAAATCCCAAACATTTATAAGAAACATTATCGCCCGAGAAATCCGTTACTTGCTACGGCGTTCCCCGACTCAGCCTTGGTATGGGTTAATATTCTGCAACGTTTCTGCTGGGGGTCTCATCGCTATCCTTCTAGCTCCCTTGAAAACAAGAGGAGAAGGATAAATAGGTGAGGTCGTCAGCAGGTCCTGTGCTACGCCAAGTCTGGGTCGTTGAACGTCGACATAGATACTGATACACCCGGTTTTTACAGGTCGGATGACATCCACTTGTCAGACGTGGGTCTGGCATTTTATTTGGATGCTTTAAAAGATACTGTTTAGCCTTTCCTTTCATGAATTTAAATCTCCGTAAAATTAATGTTCTAACTAAAGCGTCTTTGGCCTTACCGTTTGTTAAATTCAGTAAATTTTTGGGGGATAAAGTAAACTTTATTGTGGCGGGAAAAAATTCCTGACACCATTGTATAAGGACGAGCGGGCCTGCATTGAGGATAACATTCATTGTATTCTCTCATTGGCTCTCCGACGGGGCGACTTCGGTCACATCTCCCTTTAGGAGGATTCTGGGTTGAATCAGTAGGTTTTGGAATATTTGGGATAGCAGTCTGTTCAAACAGTGTGGAATTTTTTGGGGACACATTGCCGCAGCCAGGTTTTGCCAATTTGAATAAGCGTAACTCCTGGTACTTGCAGCACTTGCTGTCCTTACTTTAGCATATATTGTAATATTTTCAAGGCACATCCGCTCGTCCTCCTCTACCGCGGCCATTACTGACATAATGTTATTCTCTAGTGTTGAACTATGTTAGCCCTGCTATATAAGGGCAAGAATTTATCAAATATAAATTTAGTATTCCTATCCGTGTGTTTTTTATTTATTTTCACCTAGTCGTAAAATAATCCTTATTATTTTATATCACTATTGAGTTGAAGAAAGAAATTAAATAGAGCATCTGACATGAGTGCTCAAACTTAAAATCCGAAGGTTGTAGTCCCTCCGCCATATATATGTTCCGCCAAAACGTGATGTTGTTATTTAGTAACGTCATCGCCAATGACATCATTTGGTGACCAACTACCTGTAAACGTACTATATTTCCACAATAAGACACAAACTTAAAATTAACATGCGTGTAAGATAACATTCTAAGAGTCGTACGAATTTGTATTAAGCAGTTACATTTTTCAAGAAGGCTAATGAATTAAGACAAAAATCTAAAGTATCCCCTACTAGATATGATTGCTTCACAATTTGTTCTGCATTAAGCTGCAATTTGATTTTCATCGTACTCTACTTAGCTCGTGTATATGAGAATTTGAATCCAAACCGTTTTCAAGTACCAATTTGAACGTTTTAGTATGAGCGGCTGGGTCAAGCAATATATACAACTAGTTCAGCCTTGAAGTTGGATGTTTCTTTTACCAATCATGAAATGTAAAGTGCACCCACATGCACCTGTTACAGGATTAAATGGAATTTTATTGCAATTGTGCGTGCTTAACGATATCAATTCCCTGGGACCTTCCTAATGTGTACATAATAAAGTTTTAGGTCGAATATGCACGGTATATTGCACTAAGAAAACATGTCGAATATAACACTTGAGTAAATACATGCAGAACCTAAACATCTACAGTTTATGTCCTCAATTACGGCCATTAAATTGTGTTCATTATTAGATTATTAAGGTAGGTGACTGCTTAAAGCAAAGAGAATGTTTTAGGAGCTTTCTGTTTCACTTTTACGTCTAAATCTGCCACATTTATTTCGTACAATCAATAAGGTTATTTTCTAGTGGCCGTGAAATAGGGAATGTATTGCACCATTGGTCCCTAGCAACACTTTTATGTAGTGAGATGGATGGATCAGTTAGGTTTTACAGCACTACAACACAAAGAAGTGATACTCCTCTACTATCTCTTTCACACTCGTATATGTAACAAAGATCAATGCAAGTGACATATTCAATCACGATGAAAGTTAAGCAGAATGCTCATGTACGATTATGAGATGTAAATGTTAGATCAATCGTGTTTTATTTAATCACCATATTCAAACAAAGTCGGAAACAAATTGATATCAAACGAAAACTCAAAAGTGACATTATCATTAATTACAAAGCATTAATAAACCTAGGTTTTATCGAATGATTTCTTGTCATTGAGTTATTTTAATTACATACAATCGTACTCCGTTAATATTCAATTACAATTTCAGTGGTTGTGACAGATCAATTTGCATTTTCAAGGAGCGGAATTCATAACGTTTTAATGAGATTTTCAGAAATTCAATATGCAGAATATTCAGATATGCAAACCGGTTGTCAAATAAAGAATAACAATTAATATTGTTGAACATATTCTCTTCACTGCCTAATCCCGAGTTGTTTGGAAACAGTTTGGATCCTGACCAGGTACCGCGTGACGCGGTACCTGGTCAGGATCCAAACTGTTTGACACTCGTTTGAATATTAAGTTAAAATACCAAAAGTTAAAAGTCAAACAATAAAAGCATATGGCAATTGTTTAAAGCTGATGACGTCATTACTGTAAAAGGGTTAAGTACCGGAATTAAACATATCCTTTTATTGAACCCTTCATCTGCCGAAAACATGAGTGCAATTGCACTTACAAACAGTGTTGATCCCTATGAGACGACTTTTATTTCGGCGTTAAATATCAGAATCAATAATATTAGCCTCTCATATCACTATTAATGTAGTAAGTGTGTCCATATTTATATTTAAGAAGTAAAAGCAGACGACAATAATAAACGGATGACGCAACTGCAGCAACGAAAGTAATTATGCATTCTTTTTTCGTTATTTCCATACATGGATATGAACTGTTGACTATTAAATAGATAAAAATATCAGAGTATATGATTGATATTTAATGGGAGTCAGTATAACACAAACGATCTTTTCTTTATAGATATTCTGTTAAATACCCTACTGGGTGCGGAAATAACTCAACTTTAAGCACTCTCCAAGTGCAATGCTTTTAGCTTGAATGTCATTCGTTATTTACAAAAGTATTAGAGTTCTTTAGTGAAGCATTAAATGTGTTTTTGCCTCTCTTCGTAAATTCAGAATTCGAGGTGAAGCATCTTTCTAGATCATTGTTATAGTTTTTATACATGAGGGAAACGTTATTTTCACCTACACAAATGGCTTACAAAGTGATATTTATTGTAATCCCTTTGATTTAGCTGAAATTCATTGGCTTAGATTTTACGTGTCTTTTTGAAAATAGTGCCCCCATTGTAGCTCATCTGCCAGTTTAAATTCCGATTTTACAAAAATGAAATAGACGACAAGAATGGTCTTGAAGATTGGTAACAGACGTGTAAGTGACGTAAACTGTCCTACAGACCTGTTGCAGACGGATTTATATAACTTAATTCAAATACAAATGCACTTACGCGGTAGAAAGGCTTGAACGTCTAAATTAGAACCATTTTAAAACATATTCAACGATGAAATATGAGTTTAAAAGAAAGATATAGTCGTCAGAACGTGTCTGGCTTTAAGCTAAGCTTAATTTTCTCTCCAAATAAAGTGTTTAATCACTTCACTGCCGTTACTTCATATAGTTCAACCCATTTATACCCAGTGGATTATTCCATGTTTATATATTGGATTAGTCCATTTTTTATCAAAGGGATGTCTGGTCAAATTTTTCATTTTGTTTTATATTGAAATTCCTATCAGCAAACAGTGTGGACTCTGACCAGACGCCGCATAATGCGGCGTCTGATCAGAGTCTACACTGTTTGCCTATGTCCCATATATGGGATCGTAAGCACAAATGGGTTAACCAATTGTAAATGTAAAGGTTATGTATTTTGACTTGAAACTATTGAAATAAATATAAACAATTTGGACCCTGATCCGATGCCATATCACATGGCGTTTGATCCAGAATACGAGTTGTTTGCAAATAAATATTGTACTTTTGGTAAAGCTAAAGATTGAATGCTTTAGATTCGATTGCTCATCGTACCTCCATCGTCACTTAGATCTAACTTCTTCTATCAGAATGTCACAGAATTTTGTAAACATATAAATATCAAATAATTAGTAGCATACTTTTGAACCAAACCGTGTAAAATAGACATCACACACTGGAACTAAACAAACTAAAGATAATTACATTGAGTTTAGCCTGTTTTATTGAAATAATAAATATAAGTATCTGCTTACGAATTACTTCACTGAAAATATGAATGCACATAATAGACACCGACCTAGTTTATTCAAATGTATCAGTTATATAAGATGCACTTAAGATAATGCGATGAAGTGCTTAGCCATGTCGAGACAGCAGCCACTTATGACATAAAGATAAGACATACTAATGTGACATGTTAACATAAGCTATTTACCCCCTTACCCCACAGAATTTTACTGTCTGTCTATAAATTCTACTTTTACTCTGCTGTCTGCAATTAAGTTTGAAAGACAAAAAGTTGGTAGTATTGCTGCAGACATGTGTATATGCGAGTGTCAAACAAAAAGATTCAATTTTAATCAGGTATCGAGTTATTAATTACAGTCATTGTTTTGGAAAATGCTATTCTTCTGTTAAAGCAAAACAAGTCAGCACTTAACTATAAATTAATTGAATGGTGGAAACTATAAACCATTTAACCATCACCCTTTGTTTTGTATGCCCGTGGCAATCTACTGTACGCGTTAGTATTGCTAATATACATATAGGATCTGTCATGAGTCGATGTTTAAGACAAGCTGATCTCAAACGAGTCTAGAATTGAAATGTTATTAAGCGAGCCTTGGCGAGCTTAATAACTTTTCTATTTTAGACGAGTTTGAGATCAACTTGTCTTCAACATCGACGAGTGACAGATTCTTTTTCTCACTTTACCAACCATTAAAGCTATTTTTTAAGCAATATGCATTTTTTGGAACCCGGGTGACGTCAAAACGCCGTTATAAATAGTGACGTTATAGTGACGTCATCAAAGTGAATTTTTAAGTGATCTTACACATGTTGGAGATAAGGATATTCGTCATCGTTGTTCGTTATAGAAAACAGGGGTAGTTATGTGAGAAATATTTCTCTTTGTCTGTGTGTCTGTCTGACTACCCGCCGTCTGTCTTAAAGTTGGTAAATCCGATTAAAGTTTTGATTTTGCCTACCATTTAGCAGGTAAGTTTTTACTCAGCTGTTCCTACTTGCTTTTATATTTTTTATCCTGAAAATGATGATTTTTCTGCAGTTTCAAGACAACAAACCATTGGCCATCAAGATCTAAACCGTTTGACCTCCAATTTAGATTTGTCTTTACCCATGACATCAATAAATAATTTGAACTATGCAGATGATGATTCAAATGCTTATTGAGGGAGATAATGTAATTATTCTGAAGACGTTTACAGGGCTCCAGATAAGGGGGGGGGGGGGGGTGAACTACACACATCCAACAGTTTCTCACTTGTTTTAGCACTAAAACCTATGTCGTTACTACTCATTAGAATCGTCTTAAAGAGACGATTCTAATGAGTAGTGACACCATAGCGTTTAAAGTAGAAATAAAGATTTTAGACTTTGAAATATTCCCCTTATCTGGAGCCCTGCGTTATTTACCAGTTTTAGTTTTATTTCCAGGTTGATCCACACGCTATTGTTTCGTGTTCACTTTTGGAGCGGTCCGTCTAAAGACCCCAAACCTCTCCAAACTTATCCAAACCTCCCAAAACCACTTTTAAAAGCAAGTTTTTATAATTCTAGCAGATTGTAGCATTCTGCTTTACTTTCAACCTTCTTTAAGAGAATACTTGTCTTCAAAACCAGGAACATGATTGATTGAGTTGGGTTTTATTAGGATAGTAAGTTAATATGTAGAAGTAACTGTGTAAGGTGATCTTAAGTTTTGTTCGAGTTGTTCCCCTTGAAAAGAAAAACATCGAATATTTAATTTTAAATTAACACTTTTTTCATTGTTTTAGCTTAAATTTGCCATTTATAAGCTCTTTTTGATTAGATATTAAGGAATTTAAGTGGTTTGGATTGTTTTTAATTGCTTTAGGCAGGTTTGGAGAGGTTTGGAGTGGTTTGGGGAGGTTTGAGGAGGTTTGGGGTCTTTAGACGGACCCCTGTAGGGGTAGGGAAGTAAAACGAGTTTACCATTATTGCCATTTTGTTTCCAAGTATTTTGTTAATTGTTGGATTTCATTAAATTGTTTAGTTTTTGTTGTTTTTTATTTTAGACTTTGAAGCAGAATTGCCTCCTGAAAATGTCATCTAAAATGTCGATGTTACAACTTGATTTTTGTTTATACAGTTTTGACAATTCTTATATCCTGTAATGAATTTAAACGTAATGCAAGCGGCAGGCAGTTATGAGCCTAGTCATAGAAAGCATTATTCGACGTCTGACTTCAAAATACACGTATTTGCAAAAGGCATATTCAGTGCTGCCATTTCTCCGGATTTTTCCTAAATCTTAACGGATTTTTTTCTAGTACATAGTAGCTTAAAGCAGGCTGAAAGTAAAGCAGAATGCGCCTTAAGGCGCATTTTGCTTTACTTTCAGCCTGCTGAAAGCAGCCACATGTCAATAAAACTAGAAACAGGCGATGGGGAAAAGGTACGATTGGTAAAATCGCACTTAAAAAATGCAAATTTGGAAATCTTAGGATTTATATTTATTTTTATGTCAACTTATGGCAGTCCTGCATATTTGTTTTAACACAAACCTACGTTCATTAGAAAATAGTTATATCTCCCTCACGGTACCTGCAGCATTAATACGTTTAAACTGTTTGGATATATTTGCAACACTTTTAACTTTGTTTAAATCTTTTAGTCGGACAACTCAAATTTAACTGTCATTATGACGTCATAACAAATTTACAGGCGGACCATCGTCTGATGGTAAATTGTCAAACTGATTTTATTTTTTCTAGTTCAGAAATTTAGGCAGTTTGACTTAACCAGCTTTTATATTAGTCTTAAACAGTATGGAGTGGCATGATCTAGACTGCTGCATACTATAATATAACTGAAATTTAACATGACAGCGAAACGGTTAATATAAGGTTGTTTTGGGTTTTCTCTTTAAATTCTATAACAAAGTATAGGTTTCGTTTAGCTGAATTCAATTATACTTTTAGATAATGTTTTTTTTAACAAAAACAAGTTTCAATTAATTTTTAAATGAAATTAAGAAGACCTAACTGTCTTTGCACTGAGCATCAATCAAATTTACAAAACCCATATTACAAGTAATTAACATTGATAAAGAATATCGTAACATAGCCAGTGCCACGTTTGACTGTTCTGATCGTTGAAACTAGTTTAGTTACAGATAACACTCTGTGGTTAATTATCGATTAATTTTGCCTCCGTTCAGATTCTAAACTAGTGTATCCTGACAAGACGACGCGATGGCATTGTGTCATTTTTGTTACAAATATCTTTGCATTATCTAGTCAAGGAATTGATAGCAAATAATTGCACTTTTCTCTAAAACGCAAAACTCCTTTGTGGTATCGCATACCGGTTTCAATTAATTCAAAAAGATGCAACTGTTAATTAAAACGAATTTTGCATTGATAGTCGGACATACATCATAATTAAAACAAGAAATATCTTCAAAAAAAGATATTCCGTCGAAAGTTAAAGCTTATTTTGGGAGTTAACTTAATACAGGAATTATACACAAGTTGGCCCAATATAATTCCTTGCTTACAATTGTCTGTTCAAATTTGGTCAGCACAGCCTTGAACGTTATTATAATGGAGGTCAATGGAAAATGTTTTGGTGGTCTCCGACCTCTAGGTCAATTTCTGCCTATTGACCAATGAACGTGATGCAGTTCAAGCAAGCGGTCATTGACCAAGATTTCTGGTCATTACTGATTGGTTCAATTGTTTCAGCCAGATGAGGTTACAATCGATGACATTCCCGTCTTCGACGGGAAAAACGAAGAAGTACCATGAACAGTTGTGCTGACATATATATGTACTCCTAAGCTGAACAGCGAGGTTTATTTTGTTCGTTGGCAGTTCTATGTATGTTCCCTCTAGTGTCACAATAACAGCGTAGCAGATTATTCGACGCAACCGCACATAGCGGTAATTAGCATGTGTCACACGAGAACATTCATGAGAGATTCGTTGATATTAAGATGGTTTATCTGTATTAAATATAATACTCTCAAGGGATCGTTTTTAAAATAACACGTATTATTTGTTAACAGAAATACTCTTTCGATACGAATGGTTTAAAGAGAACTATCCATCATACAAGCACACTATATCACTATAAAATATAATAAGAAACACGCTAATGTGAAACTAAACAGTAATCAACATGAAGACAAATACACGTTTATTAAAATGTTGACGATTATTTTAACTGGAAAATAAGTTAGAGTTACTCGGCGTCTGATCTAGCTTATACCGGTTAGCAAAATACATTTTTGTTTAAAGCACAAACTTATTAAAATCGAAAGAAAATGAAATTGCAGAGACACATGGTATGAAGGTGCTTCAAAACGTAATAATATTCGATCAATAACTTCAATATAATCACTGAAAAATACATATGTGATACATCATTTTAAAAAGAAATTATTTGCCTACACGATGATATATTGCACGATACGATCACACAACTCGATAAGAATGTATTAAATTGAAATTATTAATCAAGGAAGTACCTTAGTGTCATATTTTAGATCAACTATTTATGCTGAAAACACACAGGTCCAAGATTATAAAGAGTTTGAGTTGAGCCTGAGATCGTTCTGAAGCATTTGTTTGGTCGAATCTGATCAATAACATGTTTGAGGACGATCTCAGACTCAACTATAACTCTTTACATCATTTTGGCCAGTGGTTGTCTTTGACAGTACTTTGAGGTCTATTTCTTCAAACATAGTCCGATATTATTAAATTCTTTACATTTGAGCCGTGCTATGACAAAAATCAGGCTTATTGCATTGCAACAATTTGGATGTTGATAAAACACCACTTGAGGCCTAATGCATACAAATTGTTTGCAAATAATCACTGTATTCGGGGAAAGGCAATAATGGGGTCGATAAATTGACTCTACTCTAGCGTGAATGTCAAGATATAACCAGGCATTTCTCATGAGGATATGAGACAACGTGTGTAATATATATCATATTTGCATAAGCACATGTTACCAATCTGACGACAAACATGAGGATATGAGACAACGTGTGTACTATATATCATATTTGCATAAGCACATGTTATCAATCTGACGACAAACATGAGGATATGAGACAACATGTGTAATATATATCATATTTGCATAAGCACATGTTATCAATCTGACGACAAACATGAGGATATGAGACAACGTGTGTAATATATATCATATTTGCATAAGCACGTGTTACCAATCTGACGACAAACATGAGGATATGAGACAACGTGTGTAATATATATTATATTTGCATAAGCACATGTTATCAATCTGACGACAAACATGAGGATATGAGACAACGTGTGTAATATATATCATATTTGCATAAGCACATGTTACCAATCTGACGACAAACATGAGGATATGAGACAACGTGTATAATATACAGTGAAACCCCTCTAAACCGGACATGTGTGGGGATAATAAAAATGTCCGTTTAGAGGGGTTTCCGGTTTAGAGGGGTTTTGAAGTGTTTCTAGTATGAAACATAGGTGACCACTTAAAGCAGGTTGAAAGTAAAGCAGAATGCGCCTTAAGGCGCATTCTGCTTTACTTTTGACCAACTTTAAGCTATCATCTGCTAGAATGTACAACCGTTTTTTTTCAGTATAAGAATGAACCAAAGACGTAAAAAGGCGTATTTATGGTATATTGGGTGAAAATAAAGAAGGGTTGGAAACGGGACCAACGTTTTTGTCCGATTTAGAGAGAATTCCGGTATTTAGAGGTTCCGGTTTAGAGGGGTTTCACTGTATATCATATTTGCATATGCACATATTACCAATCAGACGACAAAGGTCGAAGACCTTGCAACCCGTTTTGTGTCAAACACACGCAAGCAAATTAACCATTTACTAGCACTCGTTGAATTTTGTATCTCTGCAGGGACATAGGAGTGAACAGTCAGGGATTGTTTGAAAACATCTGAAATTAGTATTTCTAATCAATCGGTGCTCAAGATAAGGGTAGATTTTCAAAAACCAAATGCTTTTTTTCTGCATTATACCCTATTGTGTTAGTACTCATTAGAATCGTCTCAAAGAGACGATTCTAATGAGTAGTTACACCATAGGATTGGTGCTGAAATGAGTGAGAAAATATAGAATTTGTTCAGTTAAAATCCTTTTATCTGGAGCCCTGAATCAATGTTCCAGATATCAATAGTTTTCGCAAAGAGCGTCAGCACGATATGATGAAATACTGTGCATGCTATGTACATTACAAGTGTGGTTTTGTCAGCTTCGATGTCTGAGAAAATTTACTCCTACCCTGTCTGATCCCGAGTACAATCATTATGCGGCGACTGATCATGACCGTTGGTATATCGATTTAATAAAAATTATATCTAAAGTCAAAATACCTTAAACTTAAATTTGAGAAATAAAAGCGAACGAGATCTTTTAAAGAAAAAAGACTTCAAGGTTGTGAATGGTTTAATGAGATTGAGATCCACAATCAGTCAATTTTGGCTGCCAAACAATTTAAAAACAGATGGTGGGACTGAATAACATCCACGACGTATTGCCATATTTTAAATAAAGTCCTTGAAACTTTATAAGAATTGAGTCTTCGATAAATGTTTTCAATGTTTTATAAAATATATGTACACAAAAAAGAGGATAGTGAGTCATTTAAAGAACTGTAATGATTCCCTATTACAGTATTTCATTAATTGACACCAAGACAGAAACTCTGGTTAAAATTGACTTTACATAATGCACAGTGACACAGATTATACTTGTATACAAGAATATCGTTCCCAACGATGGATACTCCCCACAAAGAATAATCCCTAGGTATAACATGTTTAGTAGGTGAACAAAGTATCAAGTTTCATCAACTTATGCTGTAACTTTCAGGAGATATGCTTCAGAAAAAGGGAGACACTTCAATATTTGGAGATGACAGAGTTATTATTCTAGTGTACTACACTTTTTGTCATCCTCAAACACAATATATCAAGTTTCATGAAGGTAACAGTGCTCTAAAAAAATTATAAGAAAGATAATTCAATATTGGGAGACGGCAGAGTTATAGTTCTTGAGTACAACACTCCCTTTTTCATCCAGTATCACCGTATCATGTTTCATCAACTTACAATGCAACGCTCAGGAGATTTGCTCCAGACAAAATTTGACTATTCAATAGAAAAAGGGAGATAATTCAATATTGGGAGATGACAGTCATGGTTCCTCTGTATCGCACCTTCTTATGTCATTATCTATCACTGTGTCAAGTTCCATTAACTTACGGTGTAACAGTCAAGAGATATACTCCGGACATTTTTCTTTTTAGAAAAAGGGACATAATTCAATATAAGAATATGACAGAGTTACTGTTTTTGTGTACTGCACTTCCTTAATAAGTCATTATCTATCACTGTAACAAGTATCATCAACTTACGATGTAACAGTCCAAAGATATTCTCGGGACAAAAGTGTTGTTTTGTTATGAGAAAAAGGGAGATAATTCAAAACTCGGAGATAGTTATGGTTCTTGTGTACTGCACCGCCTTCTGTCGTTCTCTATCAACGTATCAATTTTAATATACCTACGGTGTGCCAAAAGCCTGATTGTTCTGGAAATAAAGGGAATAAGGTGACTTTGATATTTGGAAAAAAAATATCAAATAGTCACGATTTCTTCTCTGAGTGAGATGTTTATGGTCAACTTCTTCTATAGGTTTCATCTGATTTGGAAGAAAATTACCAAAGAATGGTGATGTCGTCTTTGTTCAAGTGGGCTAATTCAGTGAAACTAATATTTTTGTGACGCTACTAGTATGATGGTTTATTATCAAAGACATAGCGACCTGCTTATCCTTGACTATTTCTATGTGTCAGATACTGCTGCTGAGAATGCCAAATAGAGGAGTTTTATTCAACCTTGGAACGGACATTGTAGGCTTCTTCTTTTCTATTAATGATAATTGTTATTGTTATTTTCTTAGGCTATATTGTTGCAGTGTTTTTGCGTGTGGATGTGAGCTTATGTTTAAGTAGACTATGTCGCCTTCGGAAACAGGCGTGATAGCAGCTAATTGTTATAAACAAAACATAGGGATGGGCCGAGTACATAACCTTGTGGGACTCCCGACATAAATAGCAAAGATTCAGAGGTTTTATACTCGATAAGGCCCTGTTAAGATCTCTTTCTTAGAAAGACTGAATCCAATGCGTTACATTTTATTTCGTAGACCTTTGAGTTTGTGGATAATGGATGGATGAATTTGGTTTTACGGCACTGCAACAAAAAATAGGTCATATAGCGCCGATGAAATGATTAGGGATGGCGAGATGAGATGTTGATGATTTCAGGAAGATGAATTTGGCTGATCTTGGCAGCGCATGAGATTAAAACAATCGATCTACCTCCCATTTTGTTCTTGACAGAAGGGGGGGGGGGATAATCTCGGTCTAGTACTATATATATACGTGGTTATATTCGCTGGTTAAAAGTTTAGCGAATTATAAAAAATGACGTTTCGCTGGCAGAATGTTCACAAATACCTATTTCTACCACATCCATAATAACTGCACATCATAATAATCATCCCGTAATAGCTCCGCATCGTAATAATCACGCTGACGGTGGTTTGTTGGAGCGTTGCTATGAGGCCCGACAATTTTATCAGTACTAGTATTTCATAGCGTCGTTTCATGTGCACAATGTTACATTTCAATGCGTGAGCTGTAGTCTTACCACAATGTCACAATTAGATTCGTTCGTACACAAGACGATGTGCAATTGAATACTACGATGTTTACATTGTATAGAATGCACGATCTCCCAACAATTGCCTAACCCTGAAGGACAAATTATGAAAACAATATAGTGGCTCTACTGAATCATTGTTGTTCGATTTCTTGGCGTTCATTGCCTCTGAAACAGTTCACTCGTAAACATGTTAAAGTGGTTGAAAGGAAAATCATTGCAAGAAAAGGAAAATGCAGGCTCGAGTCAAAGTCGCGGTGAAACTGTTAATGTGCAATTAAACTGTCGTCACAGTCGTCTCCTCTGGCTGGAAAATTGCATTGTATTGTGATTAGGGAATATACGACGTCTCCTGCAATTTCTGGAAAGCGAAAGGATTAGCAGTACTCGACATATAGTCCCGAGTCTAAGGCAAAAATGGCTAGATACGCTATTGAGAATGGAAATTCGAAAGCAACACGGCATTTTGCGGCAAAACATGGAAAAACGTGAATGAAAGCACCATCAGGTCTTTCAAAGCATCTTATCTCCTGAAGAGAAAAACGGATGGCGAAGATCATGTGACGGAAATAACATCTGCTAAACGCGGTCGACCGACTATGCTCAGTTCAAACCTCGAAGAAAACAATCAAGGCTACATCAGAGACTTACGGAACGCGGGAAGGGTATTTAATACTCCCATAGTGCTCAGCATTTTTCTTGATGTCATACAAGAACAGGACAAGGTTCTGTTAAAAGAAAATGGTGGTGCAATTGTTATTGGGCGTCAATGGGATATATCGCTCATGGAGCGCACGAACTTTACCAACGTAATGGCACGAAGGGTGTTAATCATTTGTCTGGCGATAATAATAAAATCAAAACAGAGTTTGTTAAAAGAATTAAGAATGTGGTAAAAAAGACGCCATTTCTGACGAACTGATATTGAACTGGGATCAGACAGGCGTACACATGTTTCCCATTTGGAAATGGACAATGTCGGAAAGGAGGAGGGCAGAGAAAATAATAAACAGCGACGCTAAGCGCAAAATAACAGTATTGCTTTGTTATGCAAAATCAGGGGTGCTTTTAGCGCCACAAGTCATTTATCAAGCCAAAGGTGAACGATGCCATCCAGCTGTAAAATTTCAAGAGTCATGGAACATCACATATTTGGAATCACAATGAAGTAATGAGGAAACGATGCTCGAGTTTGTGGATAAAATCACCATTCCCTATGTCAATACCGTCAGAGAAAATATGCCACTGGACAAGTAAGTTGTGTTTGTTTAGATAGTTCTCCATTAACCTGTTTCAAGTTTCAGTGACAGACGATCATTTATATCAGGTTGAAAACAGCAGAATGAACCTTAAGGTGCGTTCTGCTTTGTTTTCAGCCTGTTGTAAGCTACCGTCTGCTAGAAATTAATACAAACAATTCCCTGTGACAATTAATCCCCAGAACTGCGTCAAAAGGGAAGGTATCTTGGGAGTACGTGGATGAGTTTGTGATGATCAGTTGTATCGAAAACTTTGCTAAATTCCATAATAATGACACCTGCGTCTTTGCATTGATTTACAAACATATGTTTTGGGTGAAACCAATGAGTTGCGTCCGGATCTGAAGCAATGCTGTTGCGGACTGAAATGCTATGAGAGTCAACATAACAGAGCTCCAGATAAGGGGAGTTTTTCCAAAACTAAAATCATTTGTTCTGCTCTTAACCCTATGGTGTCACTACTCATTAGAATTGTATTGAAGAGACGATTCTAATGAGTAGTAACACTATAGGATTTGGTGCTCTATAAGTGATAAAATGTTAGATTTGTTCAGATTACTCATTCTTATCTGGAATTCTGAATATAAGCCATGATGTTAGAGACAATGATGTTTTCCATTAGTTTATATGTTATGCAGAGTAGTGAGATTACTTGGTTTTGGTATTTAGCCTTTCTTGACAATAGGTGCAATAATTGCGTGTTTTACAGTCGTCGGGGACTATTCCAGTTTCTGTCGACCTATAGAACAGAGGACAGGGCGACTTCTGTGTGAAATATTTAAGTATCCAAGGTGGTATTTCATCTGGCCCTGAAACATTGTAAGGGTCTAGGCCAAGAAATAACTAATCTAATTCGTTCAAGTAAATATTTATAAAAACCATTGGTTGATGGGAGATGATAGAGGCTCCGATTTTAGCTATTTGTTAAGACTAAAGGGCTGACAGATGTTGGCTTAGAGATACTGACCGTACCAAGGCGGACTCCTATATTCACTTTGCTTTATGTTTGTTTTGCGTGTTGTTTTCTATTTAGTGTGTTGATGAAGGACTGGTATTTCGCGTGTGTGTATGTGCGTGTGTGTGTGTGTGTTTGTTATGGTATGACTGTGTGTGTGTTCTGCTTGAGAGGTTGGTATACTGTTTGTGTTGCGTTTCCTTCTTGAGTCTTTCGTATTTATTAGGCTGTTGGACCTGAATGGATTTTGTCGTTGTGATTTAGTGATGCTATGCCCGAGTTTTCAGTTTTGATTAGTGTCATGACAATTTATTTTTCTGGCCTACACTTGCTATCGGTTAATATATAACTGATATAAGGAACGACAAGTGTAGATAGAAAATAGCTCCCAATAATATACATTAATGTGCTCATAAGATTTGATTCAATGAGTTGGATTTTACGGCAACGTAAGACATAAATATGTCATATGGCGCCGACATTATAAGGCATATTTTCTATATCTTAGCAGATGGTAGTTTAAAACAGCCTAAAAGTAGGACTGTTTCATCTGCATGAAGACGGGGTATGAAAACTCCTCTATCTCAAATACTGTTTTATCTTATGTACTTACTTGTGAAATTATATTCAAGGTAAGTGCGAACTATGGGATAAAAGTATCGGTAATACAGTTCTTCCTTGTCTAACTCCTAGGTCAAAGCTAAACTGCAACTGGTTTATGTCAAAAGCACTACGACCGTAAAAAAAGGATTATCAACTTTGTGAAATGGTTTAACGGAATGTATGACATATTTGTTATGATCCCTTGTCCTTGTCTGTCTGTGCATCCATTCGGTCGTACGGGGTTAACTAGATTGTACCGTTTCGTCTAGCATCAACACCATTTACTAGAATGTTTTTTTTATATTTATACAGCTGTTGCCTTGGACAATTTCCAATCCGCCAATACCACTCAACCTAAATGATAACATTGACCTCTTTTAAACTTAGCATATGTTGAATTTGTCATTTCTTGGTTAACTAGATTTTACCGTTTGACATCAACATCTCTTAAATATATACTTTAATACTTATACAGTTATTGCCGTGGCCTATTCCCAATACATCCAGCATTGATTTGACCTTTACATTGACCTCATTTGGACTTAGCAATGATTCAGAATAATTATATTAGTAATGATGACACAAAGGGCATGTGTCTTTTATTGAATGCAGTTTTGTTTTAAACGGTTATGCGATATTTTTAAATTCAAATAAATCCGTTTAATTTTATTCTATTCATTAGTTTCATATGTACATAATTATTTGTGGTTTAACATACTTTTGACATCAATGGCAAACTGAAATGTCACGAGAACGGCATTGTTGACATTTTGAACATTGTATTGTATTCCGACACAAGACCTGCGAACTTCCGTTAGATAGACAAAACATTCTACCGAATTCATTAAAACATCTCTATTATCAAACCAAGCAAGGTAGGAGTGTACACGTCCTTACAAATAAAAACTATGAAGAGTACTCGAGTTATTTGCCAACAGTGTAGACCAAGAGCACATGGTTCGTCAGGTTTTGCACTATTTGTTCATAAGCGATTTTATTTATATAATAGTATTTATTCTAGAATCAATTCCTGATAATCAACACTTATCTCAACTTAATTTGAACTGGTGTCGTTCAATTGATGTTTTAGTTTTTGGTGAGTCAAAGTATTCAAAATAAAACATGAGTGTTGATAATAGAATACTTGAGAATTTACAGGGTGCCCGGAACAAACCGGAACCCTATTTCTAATATGCAATATAGCCAATGTATATCAGGGCAGACGATAAGTCTGTGTAGCACCGATAAATACGAAATGTCTCATTTGCAGTGTTGCTCCAACGCTTTTGTTTAAAGTCAATAATTCTGGCCATCAGCTGTTCGCTAAGCCAAGTTTGTTGTTATTACTGTGACAGTATGTTTAATCATCGCAATCATGGTTTGACATGTGCATTACGTTTCTTATCATCAGTAATAAGGAAATCACAGCTGGAAGTAGTTAGTGTCTTCATATGTATCGCCCAGTCAAGGAGGGATTAACATATGACACTTCCTACCAAAGATGTCACCTTTGTTAGTCTCACTACATGAGATCAGTGTCCATACCGCTGGGGTCACGTGATGCGAACCAGGCGTGATTTAGCCGGTGTAGACACTGAGAGTTTAGATTCAGATTTCGGCGAGAAAAGATGTAAAATTAATAACACGGGTGGCGGATATCCGCCACCCGGCGTCGGTCGGAGATTTCCCGATGAAACTAAAATATATTTCGGACATTACACTTGTGATTTCCTTAACAAATTGCTACTATTGAACAGTTCGTGTTTAATATTACTTATGTTGGATTACCACGTATGTTTATAACGGTACACTGGATTTCCAGGATTAAAATAAAGCTATCAGAAAACTACATCAACCCAGTTTTCATTTTCAACCCCAACCAGAAATGTTACTAAGGGACACACACAAAAACACCCTTAGTACATCTGCCCTAGCATTGCCTGAATCTGAAATGGATCTTCCTTATTTGGATTTCAAACCACAGATAACTAGATTTATTTTGAGACATTGTCAGGAGACTTGGAATGAGGAAACTCATAAACTCAATGCCATTGAACCTATGGTTAAGTGGAAGTTTGAACTCGTGCCGGTCGATTCGCCGGGATGAGGTAGTTTTAGCTAGATTGCGAATTGGACAATATTATAATATACATTCATATTTATAAAAACGTAAAGTCCAACCAGAATGTTTATTTTGTTTTGAACCTTATACAATTCAGCACATTCTTAATGATTGTGCTTATTTATATTCAATTCGTGATGGATATTTTCAGGTAGATTCCATGTGCGACCTGTTTGAATTTGTAGATATATCTAAGATACTAGACTTTTTAAAAGCGATTATTTTGTATTATAAACATTTTAATAAACTATGTTTTAAAAATGTTATTTGATTATAATGTCGATTATAAGCTGTCCATATTTTGTTTACTTTCCCGTTGATCGGGACTGACATTGACGTAATCTAGTAGTTGATATTGTTTTAAATTTGATATTGTCATTATTTATTTGGCTCCAAATGAACGTTTTGTGTCGATGGGCCGAAAAACACTATTCATTCAGTCCAATTCTTAGTACTTACTTCTTTAAATCTGATTTCATTTGTCATCTGCTGCGGGTTTCCCAGCATCTGGGGTAGGCAGCAGGCGGCTAGTATGTCTGATACTTGATCTCCAAACAGCTCTGCATTGTGGGTTAACATCACCAAGGTTGCACACATTCATGTCGGCCTTCACACAATCCGACCATGTCTTTCTTTGTCTCCTGCGCAGTATTGGACTTTGAACCTCCATATTGGTGATGGACTTTATTGAGGTTGAGGAACGAACAACATGTCCATACCATCTAAGACGCATAGAGCGTGAGGCAGCTGTCACCTCATGTACCCCCAGCCTGGTACACAATACATCGAACGGGATGTTGTCATGGGGTTTTGCGCCATAATAGTTCCATCAAATCATTGTTCTGTCATTTCGGCAGAGCCGCTGTAGGTCTGGAGCTGTCGGGCCCATTTTCACTTCCATGAATAAGTGCAGAGCGGACACAGGTGTCAAAAACGTCCCCACGGTTTGTGACGGATATGTGCCTAGAGGTCAATATCGGCAGAAGCTTCCTGAATTAACCCCAGGCAGTACAACATCTGGTTACTATGGCAAGAAAGCAACCGTAAGCAGCACACAACATGTCAGCAAGATAGCAGAAGCTGGCTTCAACGTTAAGTAGGGTTCCATCAATGTCTACTTGTGTGACTGGTCTGTTATCGATTGGACGTGCTTGTCCACGACGCCTTGTGCAAACGTTATTTGGGCTGGCAACAAATCTCCCTTGGATACCACTGCACTTCTTGTTTACCCAGAGTGTGCGTGCACTGCGAGCACATGATGGTATTTACTCCAACACCGCTTAGACAGGCAGCACAGGGGAATGCACCAGAATCACACAGGACATAAGGCCCGGTCCCGTGTTCATGACTTTAGTCTTCTTCATGTTAATTCTCAACCCCTTGCTCTCCATCCCAGCCTTCCAGGCTTTAAGTTTTGCCACACATTCCTCCAGAGAGTCGGCCATGGTTGCAAGGTCGTCGGCCTAAAGGAGCTCCCAAGGCAAACCGGAGCGGAATTCACGTGACAGCGCCTCTAATACTAAGACGAAGGGGAGCGGACTCAGGACTGATCTCTGATGGACACCCACTCCTACACTGAACTCCTCGCTGTATTGCCCACTGACTCGCACATGACTCCTTACATTTGCGTACATTCCCTGGACGACGACACTTACAGCCAACTCCTCTACTCCCAGGTTCCTCACAGTCCACCAAAGGACTTTTCTTGGTACGCGATCGAACGCCTTTTCCAGGTCCACAAAGACAAGATACAGTTTCTAGTTCGGTGCAATATGTTTCTCCTGAAGTTGGCGGATGATGAATATTAAATCTGTGGTGCCCTGGCACAAAGTCAAACTGCATTTTGTCAATGTTTACCATCCTACGGATAGAAGTGTCCAGCACACGCTCAAGCAGCTCCTTCACTTGGTCAGCAAGCTTTAGCCCCCGGTTATTACCACGGTCGAGGGCATCACTTTTACCTTTATAGAGGTTGAGAATGAAGCTCCCCACCCAATCCTTAGGAAAAACCCAACCCGGAATACCACCCCTGCCAAGTCCCTCAGCATCGCCATCCCCTTCTCGCCAGCAGCTGTTAACATCTCAGCAATGATGCCTGACGGCCTTGCTACTTTGCCACATTTCATCTTGCTGAGAGCATTCTGGATTAGATCCAATGTGACTTGCGGGGATGGGCCTTCCACAGGAGCAACCTCAGGGAGTAGATCACTGAGCCACTCAAACTCGACATTTAGCAACCTACTATAGTGCTTAACCCAGGCCTTCATCTTCTCATCCTCATTGAGGGATACCTCTCCGGCATCATTCTTGACGCACTTCTCGCCCACAACATCCTGGTTTGACCTGTCCATCTGTTTAGCAAGTGTAAAGATGTTTCCATCATTGGGCGAGATGTTGGCAAACTTGTCCTTTCAGCCTCCAGCTTTAAACCACGAAGTATCTCCATTACCGGACGCGCTCTGTGTGCTTGAACCCCGTCCTGAAACCATTACATCGCAGGAATCGCGCCTCTTCCCTGATGCCATACCTGTTAGTCTGTAAAAGCAAGAATCACTGTAACCGTCGTCATATGTTGTATTTTAGTACATTGTATACCTACAGTGTTGCATACACATTAAAAATACATTTTAGAGTCGAAAAACGCTTTAGAGGGCATTCATAACTTACTGTCATACAATTCTTGTTTCGGATCGACAATCGGGTTGGTTCAGTATCAGCATAACAAAAGTAGCCTCGGGTGCCGTTAATTTACTTTTTTACATGCCGGTGATCATTATGATAATTATTATAATGTTATGATAAAGAACATATATGTGCAAACATTCATACCGCCTTTGGATTTCTCGGATTACTTATCCATTTAGTAGAGCAAAGTAGCCTTGTCCGTTTAGATTTCCGTGTATAAAGAATGGACCAATGATCCCGTTTCCTCCAATTTTCGCTCATGTGGGATAGAGATATCCCCCATGGGAATCACTCTTTCCTCCATACCACGTGACATCTTTTATTGTTTGTCTAACTTAACCACAAGTGCTGCATGACGCGGGGAACTAAATGACGTCATCTCTTATGACGTTACTATAAACAACGTCATGTTGAGCGGAAAAAAGTACACAGAAACTGCAATTATTTCGTTTTTTGTACCATGTTTTAATGATTTTTTAATGATTTAAATGGGAGAAAAAAATCCACCATTCGTTTTGTTGATGTAGGATAGGAAATTTCTCCCCTCGGGTGAGAAAATGTACGCAGGGATTCGGCAAACCTCGGAGAAAATTCCTATCCTACATCAACACTCATGGTGGATTCTTATAATCCCCGGTAAGTCTAAACCCACATACATATGTAGTAACTGACTGCATTGCGTCACGTCTGTCAGATGCAAAGTTTCCGGTAGCCGATATAGCAACGATTTGTTGTAGGTATAACTTATATGCGACATAAATATTATTTGCCGCTAAATGATCGTCTGCTTAGAATTTGTATATTTAATCAATGTTTGTACGTGTTACTGAAAATATTGAATGAATACTGACCAGTTGCTGGATTCCTATTGATCACACACCGATTGACTGTGCGTCCGATATAAATCCAAATGCTATTAACCCATGTGTGCCCACAATCCATTATATGGGACATAGGCAAACAGTGAAGACTCTGATCAGACGCCGCATCATGCGGCGTCTGATCAGAGTTTACACTGTTTGCTGATAGGAATTTCAATATGAAACAAAATCAAAATCAAAATTTTGAAAGGCATCCCTTTTGATAAAAATGAAGAATTCCAATATGTAAACATGGCAGAATCCACTGGGTATAAATGGGTTAAGATACCAGAACTTGGGATAATGGCATTTAAGGCGTTAGGAGGATTAGCATCCTCAATTATTCGATATTATTAAGATTAATAAAGCTTAATGAGTGACATAAGCTTTTTGTAGCATTACAGGAATGCATTATCCAAATTAGTTGTACGCATTTAATAATTCTATTAATATCAGGTGTTGTTATTCTACACGGGAAATATTTCTTTGTTGGTCATGAAATCCATTTTGTGCTAAGACACACACGTCACTGTTGCTCTCAGCAAGCAGATTAGTCGACTGAAATCCACAATATGGGAGAAAGAAAACAGGTCAACGTACCTCAACTATGATCAATGTTTTAATAAAGGGCGCTGGGGCATCGAGTCCAGAAGAATTAAGGACATTGCCCCAGTCAATTCATTGATGTCCCCCATTGTTCTCATAAGGTGTCAAAATACAGATAGAGCATGAGAAAATTGTGGAGGCAACGGCTCAGCTATCTGAAGTTTTGTATAGAGGCCCTTACATACTAGATCTCAAGGGGTTTTCAATGGGTTTTACTAACCAAACTATCGAATATATGGTGCTGGTCTCACATGAGACGCCTGACTGATTCTTTGCCTAGACGCTACCACCGTAAGTGCATGCTCTCCACGCTTTGACTCAAACTCTCTACGGGGTAGGTGTTACCACCCAAGCGTAGTCAAACAATGTCTTTAATTATATGTATAAATAACATGACTTATTGTCACTGCCGGCGGTATATCCGCATAACGACAGCATGAAAATGATTGAACATAAATTGTTATCAGATCGGATGTTGAGTATCGGCATCTCATCAGGTTCCGTACTACAGTGTTCCGTCCCTGGAAGGGCCCTAGATACAACGAAACCCTCCTTACAACGACCTTTGTCGCAGTTCCCTATAAGACCAGGCGTCCACTAGGGCGCGAACAAGACGCGGAATACAAATTTAGCGATTCCGCAACCCTTCCGCATATTCTTGAAAGCTTCTTTTCATTGTCCGTATCATTCCTAAACACTTCCCCATAATTCCGCATCTTCCGGATGGGTAAAATTGTCCGCGTCGAAATTTTGGTCGATAGCAAAATTTGGACGCGGAAATGAACTTCCTAACACCTTCCGCAACCAGTCTGCGTTGTCCTGCTGACATCGCCAGTACATCCGGCCTTTCCTGAAGCATTTCGGCTCTTCCGTTACCGCTCCTGAAAGATTCCGCGGTAAAGAGATCTTCGCGCACCGATAGAAAGACAAGCGGATTGTATCCGGAATCCTTCAGGAACGTGTTGAGCCGGTGCGGTACTGTATAAGTGAGTGCGAGGAACCGACGCGGACAAAGTATCACGTTACTAATTTTGTCCTACTACGATCGGCATGTTCGGTGGACATTCTGCGTATGTGCTGTTTAATTCCTAAGACTGTATCAAGTATGTCTGCAGACAAAACGCAGAGCCCGATGGCAGAGGTTCACAATATTGCAAAAAATCGGACATTGTTTCGTACCTTACGCGGAAGCTATGCCGAAATGTAATTTTTGATTCTGCAACGCGTCCTAATCTTGTCCGCATTCTAGTGGACGCTAGGCATAAACAGAACAATAACGTCCAATCTATTCACGGCTGCAATGTCGTCTTCTTAAAATTGTCGTCTGCTGTTTTTCTCAAAGTTATAAAAGGGACATTTTAACAGAATTTTTTTTTAATAACGAGTGACAAACAGCTTGATTTCAGATCAGACGCCGCGTAACTGATCAGGATTCAATCTGTTTGTCACTGGTCAATATATGTGTTCTATCAAAATCGCCACTTATATGGAACTGTGAGAGAAAAAAACAGACAACAATCTTAAGCTGACGATATTGCAGCAAAAAAAGAGTTGGACTTAATTATCCCGTTAAGGGAATTACGGCGAATGTCGTTGTAAGGAGGGGGTCGTTGTTGGGAGGGTCGTTGGAGAGAGGGAGCGCTGTATATATATATATATATTTTCATTCGTAAAAAGCTCATTACATATTCCTCCCACATTGGCGCCATACATCACTAATATCCTTTGTTCAAGACTGATAGCTTGATAAGAGTTACGTAGCAAACCTCTATAGCAACAAACCCCGACATGATGTGTCGGCTTCATTTCCATCTTACTTTATGTCACTACTTGGCTAAAGCCCCGATGAGAAACATTCCATCGAGTGACAATATCCCTATAATTAAACTGGATTTTCAGTCATTTTGGATTGAAAAGTGAACCGCTTACAAGAGAAGCTATACAGTGTTGTGTAGACTTATTGGTACATAGACAGTAACATTGGAGAAATTTGACATTCAACTTATTTTTTACTTGTTTTATGCTAATTATATGACATATTTAACTTTGAGGAAAAACGTTTGGAGTTATGCGAGTTGTCTTTTATTTAACCCTTTCCCCAATTGAAGCGCCTTTTAGCGAATATGATTTATTCCTCCGCTGAAGAAAATAGTTCCAATTTAATCAGTCATGAATATCTGTTATAGGGAATATATTTTATAGTCTAGCACATGATAGCTTAAAGACGATTTCTACAGTTAGTTTCCTTCCAAGAATTTTTTTTATTTTTTCACATTTTGTTGTTCAAAGTATGCTGAATTCAAATAAAACAAGAAAACAGGGGGTTGCTAACTTTATTTTTGAGTTTTTACCATGACATAAATATAAGGGTGTTTTTTGCATTTTACATGTGTTACAGTACAAAAAAGTGTGACATCGGCGCTATTTCGTAAATTTCGTAAAAGTTTATCCAAGAATTTTTTTCAAAATTTCCCATTATGTGCTTTATAGTATCCTTAACATGAAATCAAAACAAAATGTATGGGTTGCAAGCTTCGTTTTCAAGTAATAACTCGTTTTATGACCTAGGGGTGGTGTTCTGCCCTGAAAAATTGTTATGATTTTATGACAATTATATTGATACATGCAGTATGGTAACAGATTTGCATTAAACTTACACCATATGTACCTCTGTACATGGAATGGAAAAAAATATCTTGAAAATTTATTTCCCGTATCCGGTTGCCATGGCAACGTGAAAATATGGTTTTCCCCTAAAATCAGTGTAATTTGGTGACTAAACAATGACAAATTCATAGCATTTCTAGGAAAAAACTGTTTATATCTCAGATAAAATATAAACATTCAGTTTTAACACTAGAATGATACCTGGTTACCTTAGCAACCACTCACAGCATTTGCTAAATGAGAGCATTATATTGCAAATATGAGTCAAATTTGAGATTTTTAGGGTAAATTACAGTATTATGTATGTAAGTTTCTATATCATTATTGCAAGGTAACATTGTGATATAAAGATTCATTTTTGACATAAAAACAACATTTGATTACCTTAGCAACCATTTACAGAAATTGCTAAATGAGAGCATTGTATAAAAATATGTGTGAAATTCGAGCTTTTTGAAGAAAAACTAAAGTAACTTATCGGAACCATTGTACTTTAGTTTCATTATCATGTTTGCAAGTTAACATTGTCAGATCAACATTTACTTTCAATACGAAAATAACTCTTGTTTACCTTAGCAACCACTCATAACATAATGCTAAATGAGATCATTTTATCAAAATTATGTGTCAAATGCGAACTTTTGTGAAGGCAGAGAATATCGACCTATTAGAACCATTGTTCTTAAGTTTTATCAGCATGTTTGCAATTTAACGTTGTCAAATAAAAAATCACTTTTAACATGAAAAAAAGGTTACCTTAGCAACCATCATCAAGACACAATCCACATTTGATTTTGACCCAGATTGGATGTAGGCAAAAATTATGGCCATATTTCATTCAGATCTAATGAGAGAGGGTTAACACTGTTTTCCTCTGATTTGAACTAGTGACGTAGTTTTTAGGATATTGCTTTTGAAACATAAAATCAATGAAATGTTCAAATTGGAATATATATTTCTATTCCCCGCTTTGTCTGTAAAACTGGTGTTCCCACTCCACATTCTGTACACGTAGCATGCATCTTTGCTGTTTTATAGCGGTAAACTGTCCAATCAGGTATCAGCTGAAAAGTAAATTAAATCAAGTTATAGCTAAGGTTAATATCAGTATATTTTACCGCTGAAATGTGCTTGACCTTTGTTAACTATGACTTAAATTGTACATAGGTCAAAAGCTTCTTCAGCTGAGTACATACATATATGAAGTCTCTATCACAGGTATTCCAAAGTGACTGTGAAGGTTAAACTTAAAGTGATGGCCAGGCATACAAACAGACATACACACAGACAGACCAGAAAAAGTATGCCCCTACAATGTCATGTAGAGGCATAACAACATATATATCATGCTAAAATAAGAAAACTTCTGAAAAGTCTTCACTGCAAATCCTTTGCAGCTCAAACCAGACTGCTACTTATGAAAATGATGATGCATCTTCTCATGAAAATCATATAACATGATGATGATATGAATATCACATAACATGATGATTATGGATCCTCTAATCACATAAGTCAACACCCTTCTATATTCAATATATGCCTTGGCAGCTCAAATCAGATTTCTCCCTCTGCTCCTTTATTGTGTAAAGTTATTGTGGTGTTGTCATCAAACAAACCAGGATAGTGCAAAATTATGCTGTTGTGAATCCAACAGACAGACACACAACCCTAATATGCTTGTTGATTTGCATGGTGATGTTATTCATCATTATCTACTGAAGCTGCTGCTGATGATAGGGTCGGGATTATATTGATGATGATATAATGATAGCATGATGATTATATCAATGATGACGATGTAATGGTGATGATAGGGTAATGATTAAATATCAATAATAACGGTGAATATCTCTTTGTCATCAGCCATCCTGATCATAGTGTTAAAACAGATCTATGTAGTATTTATGACTGAAAGAGGCTTAGTACAGGACAAATGCAATTTGTAAAACATGTCGTTACATTTAATAATTATGCTGCTTAGTACAGGTGCGAGATAATTCAGACATATTGTAACTTAACTGCCTTATTTCTATTTTGCACTTAAAAGTCGCTTGTCTAAACCACTTACTCCATAGATATACAATTTTCCATTTTTAATTACTAGTACATAGAAGTAGATCTAAATAGAATCTGGATCTAGATCTAGTTCTAATTCATATGCCTATAGGCACCAATAGATCTAGATCTCTGTAGATCTAGATCTATTTTAAAAGTACAAAATATATTTTCAAGGGTATTATAGCTTAAAGCAGGATAAAAGTAAAGCAGAATTAGCCTCCTGCTTTACTTTCAACCTGCTTCAATTGATCACGTTTCTAAAACCAGAAACAAATATGAGGTAAAGGGTTAAGACGGTTCCTTGATTCTTCAGTAATAGTCCAGGACAGATAGGTGAAAAATTCGCCAAACCTAAAACAAATTGCAAAAGAAATGCCCTTAACATATTTGGGTCCTTAATGATGTGTTCTATCATGTATAAAAAATCGCCATTGATAGTGTGTGCGCAAATTGGATTTTTCTCACCTGTAAAATGGTACCCGAGGAGTAATAAATGGACAAAAATTAACAAAAGTCGTTGAGAAGTGACATACTGTTCTATTATTGGAATACACTTACAACCATTATAAATGGTTAAAAAACCTTTCAATATAATGCAGAATCCGTCCCAGTAAAGAATAAACAAACCATACATGTTGAAATGCACAACATGACCTTCATAATCTAACTATGACCTTGACATTAACTGATATTTACAAAACACAAACGAAAAATACTGAAGTGAACAAAATTACACTTTTTTTTAAATTTCTATCTAGATCTATTTATTTCAATCTGAGTGGCAAACTGTTTTTAGTCTTATCAGACGCCGAATTACCCGGCGTCTGGTCTGGATCCCAATTTATTGCAATAGGAAAGCGCTTATTGTGAAATAATAACGTTTTCTCCACTGTAGCTAGACTATTCTTGATAATGAATTGATAGCACAAAACATAAACAAACCTTTCCAGTCTTGCTGCTATACCGGTACACAAATTTTAAACCAAGAACATGCACTATATACAGGGGCGTAGCCAGACCTTTAATGAATGTTTACGCACATCGGGGGGGGGGGGGGGGGGAGGGCTGTCCATCTCTCGATTATGGGGGGGGGCTCCCTCGCGAGAAAAATGGAAAAAAGGAACTGAAATGGTGTGTTATGAAGAGTGTTTGGAGATATTTGGGGCACTGAATACCATGTGTATGTGAACCAAACAATTTTGTTCAAAAAGCTCCGTTACTATCAGACATATTTAACATTATTTTAGGCTTCTGACTTTGTCGTTATCTAGATCTACTTAGTTTTTGAGTGTCTAAAACTTGTTTTTTGACAAACGCTAGGTTGGGGGCCATTCTCCCCCGGACAAAAAATGAAAAATTAGAACTGGAAAGGTGAGCTATGAAGAGTGTTTAGAGGGTTTAGGGGCACTGAGTATGAACTGTGTGATCAAATACACGTTTGTTCACAGTTCCTTTATAAAAGACGTAATAAAGTTTTTTTATGCAGGGCTGCAATAAGTTGATCTTGCAAACTCCTAAGATTTCCAAATCTTCTATTTTTCAAGCACGATTATTTAAAGCGGACTGAAATTAAAGCAGAATGTGCTTAACGCACACTCTGCTTTACTTTCAGTCTGCTTTAAGCTACCATCTGCTAGGATAAAAACAAAAAGATTTTGGAAAAATTCGCAGAAATGGCAGCCCTGTTTATGAGGTTTTTTTCTGCCGACTTTGTAGTATTTACTTGAGAATGACAAATGATGATGGGGTCCTGGGGACCTCCCCCGGGAAAAAATTGGAAATAAGAACTGAAATTGTGAGCTCTGAAGTGTGTTTTGTGGGTTTTGGGGCACTGAATACGATCCGTGTGAACCATTTATATTTTTGTAAAAGCTCATTTATATAAGATCTATACATAATTGTTTTGCGACGAATCTTTAATTCTGCTAAAAGTATTCCGTTAAATATCGCGACCAAGAGGTAATGTAGCACTTTACGTTTTAGCTAGGCTGCCCACGTTGTACTTACTTACCTGATATTGAACTTGACAAGTTGGTATAATGGTGGTTCCAGGGGTCCTCCTCGGGAAATAAATGGAAATTAGAAATGAAATTGTGAGCTCTGAAATGCCGTTTTCTAAAAGACGAGTTCTATAAATCCAATACATTATGAATACGAATGTTAGATTTTATGTATAACATAACCCGGCAATATTATTTATACCACATCAATACTTGTTTTAGCTTGCTAGCTGCCCTATATAAATCAATGAATGGCTCGTGGATGGACCGCTCAATTGAGACAACATGCAAAAGGTAGTTCAAAGGTAAATTCTTTTTCATTCAGAATAAACCAAGGGAGCAAACACTCCCTATCCCTTCCATCTATAGCCACTCGATCACCGACACTACATTTGATTACACATTTTGACAGCGCGTAGTGATACACATTTTAGCGAGACAACCTCATTTGCATAGTTAAACCACTTGTTATATACGAGAAATAAACAATGAGTGTTATTTACCGCTCGCACCGTAGGTTATGTTATTAGAAACAATATTAGATGAAAACAGTTCTATTTGAATGTATGGATTTTTTTATCAGACTGACGGTCTGGTTAAACACGTCTAAAAGGACCCAGTAATGCTTGCGCAGTATAGTAACTCTCTCACTGAGTAGTCGGAAACGGGACGACTAAAAGTCACACCTGTATGACCACTGATAGTCATATTTCAGCATGACTTTTAAGGTAACCAACACATATTGCGTGTTTATATATAATATGTACACTGTTTTCAATAGTCATGCAGGGGTGACTTTGATTTGCCCCATTTCCGATTACACTATGAAAGAGTTCATTCCTGTGGCTTGTATATAGGTTTATATATTATATTCCAGACTGAAGTCACTTTCATGACTAATAGAGCAGCTGTAACCTCTGCATTATTTTCACACAACGGAACACTTAAGCCCATGCTTTCTGCATGAGTATCACCTCGAGTCACAACTGACTGTATACACTTGCATCTTATCATTGCAAAAAGTTCTGCCGGAGCTGATGGCATGTCCGTTTCAAAAATAACATATAGATCTAGTCCGTTGTGCAACTTCCATCCCCAAAGTGTTGCGTCCATTTCGGCTGCTTCAGTACACTTTCGAGTCTAAAGATGAGACAGTGGTATCTAGCTGCATTATTATACATATCATGACGTTGGTGGCAGTGTATGTATCTACATAGTGTTCAACTTGTTGATAGTCTTCTCAGTGAAAGGCACAAGCGTAAGGTGTTCAAGTCGCTGAAGCTTGATTCGTTGTACAGTGCAACACGAATTCTATCACACACATTGGTCACTTGTTCTTGTGATGTTCCTTCTTGAAATTCTGCAAATTCTGTCTGTAACAATTCACTAGACTTTACCTTTTTCAAAGTGTTCCCTTTCCCAATCGCGAAATGCGCGAATTTGTATCGCATCAGGTAAAGGCGTGTCAGGCAGGAAGGATATAACATATTTTCAAACCAAGAACCTTCTTGGTTTTCTGAATGCTCCAAATGTTCAGCTTTCGGTTTGAACTAGGGTTTTTGTCTGATTGAAAGATAATGTCATTTGTCTGAAGATCGGCATGGTAGCACAAGAGAACGAGCAAGTTCGTTTCTTCACAGATGAATGTTGTTGGTTGTCCATATAAAGATTCGACGGCTGTTTTCACTATTGTCACATCAGAACCAGCCCTGGCATGTACCACTTCACAACCGATAGTTTGAAGTGTTTCAGCAAGAAGATTGATGAAAGCTTGCTTGTTTGCACTATTTGTCAAGAAATGATCCTTCTTTGAACGAAAAAGGGGTTCTTTTGTAAACAGAACTTTTTTTCTCCATCAGTTGAACATCGATTGACCAATAGGAATACCATTTAGTCTTCTTTAACCAAAGTACGGACTATGAATACAGCTCATTTCTATACCCTGAAAAAATTATGGAAATGTAATTAGATCAGAGATAGCAAAATGCAGTACCCTTAAAATATATCATAATAAAAATATATTGTTTTTCCGAAGACCTTTGGATGATAGCCTATTAAACAAGGTATTGGGAATACAAGTGTTACCTGCTTGAAAAATAAAGAGAGTATGGTGGAAAGACACTCGGTCACACAGATAGACAGACAAACAAACTGACAAGCAGTCATAGTAGCGATCACTAAGTGTCAAGATTAGGGATCTCCTTTCTTCTTTAACCAAAGTAAGGCCAATGTGCACAGCTAATTTCGATACCCTGACAATACTATCATACTTAAAACAGGTATATCCTATTACATTACCCTATATAAATATCATAATCAAAAGTAGCGGATATTGTTGTTGTTCCGAAGACCTTCGAATGATAGCCTATTAAACAAGGGATCCCAAGTTTTTCTCATATCACTATAAATTAAGAGTGTTTGATTGACAGACATACCGAAAAAAAAGACATATGGACAGTCAGGCAGACAAAATAGTGATCTCATGTACATTGAGTGACCAAAATACTTTTAAAATCACATTATTATCGCGAAAAAGTGCTTCAGAACAAATAATAAATGTAACCATCTCATGGCCAAAATGAGCTTCCGTAGATATTTTTTAAAAAACGTACGTCAGTAATGAAATTCATTTTAATTCTTTTAGTTTTATCAACAACAGGCCAATACAGTAAAGGAATTTCATAATATACAATGCTATCAACATGTTTTGTATTCTAAACACATGCACATAACAGAATCTTGATTTATAAAAGGCGTTCTGGACATAGATCTACAAATACTATTATGACGTCATCAAAAGTAATATTATTATGACGTCATCAATAGTTTGTAAACTTCACGCATTCAGATGTTTATACCACAGTCAGATGCTAATAATCAGGCTGTGCGCTTAGAATAAGGTGGAATTAAACATTGTCTGGTAAATTTCATTCTTTATTTGATGGTTTTACTTACCTTTTAATTAAACTGTGGAAATCACTGGAAACTGCCGAGTGCCTGCATCTTATCTGACATCTTCCGGTGCTTAACATCCAGGGACAAACCGCATGTATGGTGGCTCATGTCAGCCAGCAGAATTGTAAAATTGATGGACATACATTTGCGCGAATATTTCGTAAACCGCACCGGATTTTTATGGCGATTTTTTACATAAGCCTTATTTGTCTAATATCTACATAATGGAAAAAGTTTTATTTCTTTTGCAATTTGTTTGAGGTAAAACCGTATCTGTCCTGGACTATAAGTGGCTGCTTGATACAAGATTTGCTCAGTGTTACAGTTGCACACATCATAGAGCAATCGTGATGCAACAAGGCATTATGATGTCATCTATGACGTCATAATAAAACAGCTGCACTGAGAGAACCTGAGACCCTGAAGAGGAATGTACATGTACTTAAACTGATGTAAACAAATCTAAAGCAGTGCTAAGATTGAAGAAGTGCCGATATGTTTATAAAAAGTATCAAGATAATCATTATATGATTGTGATGTATTTGTGGCCAGTGGCCACTGACCTCCACATTTGCATTGCATCACTAATTCAGGGGAGGAGGGGAGGGAGAGAGAGAGAGAGATAGAGGGATAGAGAGAGAGAGAGAGATAGACAGACAGACAGACATAGAGATAGAGAAAGACAGAGGAAATAGTTAGTTGAAATTACCTGTTAGATCTGTTACTTTGTTGATGTAGAGCTGTATTTGTTTGAAGGTCAATAACTAATCTCCTTCTTCTTGTTGGTATTAGGCGAATCTGCATGATTTTTCAGTAAAATCTCTTGCCATATAGATTCCATATGTTGTTGATAGTAACAGTGAATATTCGACTGCAACAGAATAAAATTAAAATCTAAATTTAATTTATGATTTATCCACTTGTGAACAATCAACAAAGCAAGTCAAAATTGAAAATATGGGCAGGGGTTCTCCCCTAGCTATGCCATCAATGTATACACCGCTTGTAAAAGACCCTCCCAAGATGGTTATACATGTCAGACGGATTTTTAAAGGCGAGTAGGCTGGGACAGATTCCATTTATAGTGATGAATACATCTTAATATGGAATCACACCTACTCGCAGACTGAGAATGAAGAAAATGGCGAACAGCAACACTTTTGTTTCACAGGTATTATCTTTAGTAGAAAGCTGTTTACAAAGCCTGTAACTTTGAAATTGACCTTTCAATATTTGCAAACTTGTGCTTAATTTTGAGGTGATAAATCAGCATGACACATGAATGATATTTTCTTTAAGTATGCACTTTACAGACTAGTTGTAAAATCCATTGCGTGGTATTATGTACTCAAAGCCAATCTAAATAGGTTAACTCTCATTAAAATCTGTTTTAAAGTTTGGATAGATCTACTCACGTAATCGAAGTGTCAGTGGCTGTTGTCATGTAGACGCAGTTGGTGGGGCACACCGGCGAATCCGTTCGCGTTTCATCCCTGTACCGGTAAACTCTGCTTGATTTTAAGCATATCATACTTTCAGCTTATGATCTTTTAGCTATTCTCCCATGTAATATGTAATGTCAATCCAGCTCTAGGCCGATATTCATGGATCAAATCATGTGAGACACACCATTCAAGGTTCCTTTTTAATCTCCATTTTCACATCAACCAAGGGGCGCAACCCTTGATACTTATCAACTAGATCTATATCTTCTTACTATATCAATATGCTACATACTCTAAATGGATGAGACATACGGACGTTTTGAACATATGTTTTGTCGAAATCAGTCGTCCGAAATGAGCGTCATCCAGAATACCGGTCCAATGGTTTCCTTTGTAGAGAGTACTCTGCGCTAAAAAGCTGCGCATAAGGAGGCACGCAACGGTTTTATAGGGAAATGTTCGAATTGGCCATGGTCAAATTTCTTAATAAAAGGCTATTGGTAAGTTTGAAAGTATTTTTGAAGATGAAACATTTTATTTTAGGGGAGAATGCATTAATATGTTACTTTGTGGCATGATTTTAACAAAATGCGCACTAAGATGATGACTTTTTGTAGTCGGATGGGTATAAAACTGGGGCAGTCTGGAAATCAGTGGTTCGGGCTATATAAACTGGGAATCAGCATCATTTTACTGGTGGGTGCAGACACATGAAAATTGTGCAAAATCGACCTGGAATCCCTATTGTTTGTGCCAAAGTTCCTAAAAGCAACAGGTTCAGCGAGTCTAAAAATACTTTTCACTAAGTGCCATCACTAGACGAACACTTTCGAATTTTTCGGAGAAGATGTGGGTTTTGAGGCTTTTTTGTCATGGGTTTTCGCGACCATAACAAACTTTAAATTTGGCCACAGAGGAATCTGAACGTGTGCTTATGTGGATGGTTTATGCTGTTTTGTTATGCCTAGAGATGTATTTACTGATATAGGACTGAGTTTTGATTCTGGTTTGTGCGTGAAAGTCAGGAGGAGATAAATATAGATGTCAAGTAGACCACCGGTGCCGAGATTTCAGAAAAAAACCGTTGTGTGCCTCCTAACTAACTACCGAAATCGTCTTTAAGTCCATTTCGGCTAAGAACCAATCGGTGTTTGGATCTTCAACAGTCGCATTATTTCTGGGAAAGTTTGACGTCGAAATATACGAGTATGCACTTTTTTTCTAATGAATAACAACGCCAGAAACATGACGTCATTACGCTCAACGTTATCTGCTTTGGCGCGATTTTGTTATAATTTACTACGAGCTCTGTACACGACCAATTCCTAAATATTTCGTTTGAACAGTGAACATTTTGCGTGAACTAACGGCTTGGGCAACATGATTTACCTCAGCCAGGAAGAAATCCTCATGTACACTGTGAAGAAATTGTATAACTTATAATGTCAGGTTGCCCAAAATCGACATTCTATAAACAAAAGCAGCCATCCAATTTTAAAAACCGATAAAATATGGCAATTTAAAAAGTTAATAATGCATTAACCCTTAGCCCGCCAAATCAATTGTCGTCTGCTATATTTCTCGTCTGCTTCAAGTTTCAAAGTGCTTCAAAGTTGCTCAAAATTGCTGAAAATGTTGTCCGAGTGTCAAACAGCTTGGATCCGGATGAGACGCCGAGTTACTCGGCGTCTCATCCGGATCCAAGCTGTTTGCATATGGAGCTATAGTCGTGAGTGGCAGGCTAAGGGTTAACATCTGCCGCTTGTCTGAAGTTAGGTTTTCTCAGCCTTCATTGTTATTCAGTGTTCTTTATGTGTGTGCAATAAATTTGTTTGACTTGTGTATTCTTATGTTATAGTAAACATATGGCATTTATGAAAATAAAATATTTTATTATTTTTAAATCATTTTCTAGCAAATGTCCTTTGAATACAAAAACAATAACACAATTAATTGCATTTCTGTAGTTTGATCTCTTTTTACTTTTTAAATTCTCCTTCAATTTCTGTTACGAAATGAGGATGATTTACAGATTAGGAGTTCAATAAAGCATGCATGCGTCTTTATATAAGTGTTCTGTGTTTGATTTCTTTAATGGTTTTATATATTAAATAACTAAAGTTTGCAGCAAAAGTAACTCACATAAAAGCACTATTTAAAAGCTATGCTTTTTGCCAAGAGGTCACTAGTTATTTACATGATTATCAGTATTCACTTGTAAAGGAATTGATTAATTTACTGCTCATCTACGGTATGATGCACAAATCTGACCAATCAAAATCAACAGTCTCAGACTCTACTCTACCTCAAAATAAGTACATGGGAAGTTTAGAGCTAGATCAAATTCGGAGAAATATAAGCTCCTAATTAATTGCCACTTTTAATTAAACAAGCTGTCCTGTTTAAAGTCTATGACTACAGAACGTTTGCGTTTTGTTTCATTTATACGTGTACAGTAAACCCTGTGCATTAACCCTTTCCCTTATAGAAGCGACTTTTAGCACATTAATTTATTCCTCCGCTGAAGAAAATAGTTCCAATATATACCGTAATGAATATGTGTCATATTTAATAATTTCCTTATTCTAGCAGGTAATGGCTTAAAGCAGGCTGAAAGTAAAGCAGAATGCGCCATATGGCGCATTCTGCTTTACTTTCAACCTGCTTTATGTGGTCACCTATATTCTATACTAGAAACAGGTTATCAGGTAAAGGGTTAAGGCCACTAAACTGTTTTGAATATTATGTGTTTTAGACAGGTGAATGCCTAAAGCAAGGTGACAGTAAAACACAAAGCTTTCCTGTTTTACTTTTTAACTGTCGTCTTGTTTTAAGCTGGAACCTGTCTTTTTTACAATAAATTAGCCCTAGTAATAGTAACATTAAGATTTTACTGTATAAGTCTCCGTATATATATTGGCCCCATAGACAATTCTATTGCACATACATGTCATGTAGTTGTAATCCTTGTTAGGTACCGGTTAACTGGGAAACTCGTTTTTATCTATCCTGTCTTAAACTATGAAACAGATATGGTGACAACAGTTAAAGCAGATCATAGTAGTTGAAGCTGACGGCAAAGTTTAGCTATAAAAGCTTGAAACCAAACAATATACATCGGCTATGAAAAAGGTCAAAGCAGGAAATGTTTTAATATTAGTCATTATTGTTAAATTTATATCGAACTTAAGATATCTTTTTGAAATATATGTGGTCTGAGATTTCATTGTTTCACATATTGAGATATACAATTTAACTGATAGAAGTTATAACATACTGTCAAATATATCTATACATTTTTATAACAGTCATTTGATATCTGTATAATTCCGTTTCTTTGGATTGGTGGTGTAATTTGTTTTTGGCCTGCTTAAACCAATCCAAACTTTGATCACGTTTTCAAAACTTCAAATCATTTAAGGATAATATATGCAGTCAATTGTAAATACATCGTGTGTTGTAATTAAAAAACAGTTAGTTTGCGACTGAGATTTTAAAAAGTTACCAACCTTTCATTCTATACGTCATATTCTATTACACAGTAGCTCGACTTGTACCTTGAAATTAGCGTTTACATAATAGTAGAGGGCATTTAAAAAATTTGGGGAAAAAATGCACAGAAATGATTTTTGTGGTTTTTTTTTTGGTAAAATGATTGAATTGATAAACAAAAATGATAATTTTTGGAATTTCCATACTGTGACCCTGGGAATTAACATAAAGGCTCCAAATATACACATTAGACCGACAGTTATATCCACTGTGGAATAGTACTAATAAGGATAAATAAAACTTTCAAAAAATGGTTCTTTTTGGGTGAAAATCATGAAAATATTCAAATAACAAAAACCCGATTTTTGGAGATTTTAGTAGAGCGTCCCTGGTGTCAAACATCCAAATAAAAGAAAAGATGCACAGAAATGGTTTTTGTGTTTTCATATTGTAGAGCATTTACCAAATAACAGAAGAAAAATCTAGGAAAATCACACTATGCGAAATAAGTTTTTTTAGGCAAAATGTTGAAATAATAAATAAAAATGCAGTAGAAGGCAAGAACGGTATAAAATGAAATCCCTCTAAACCGGGCATGTGTGGGGACAAAATTAATTACTAGTTAAGAGGGGTTTTCAATTTTGAGTGGTTTTAACCAATTACCACATAACTTGTTTCTAGTATGGAAGATAGCTGACCACTTAAAGCAGGTTGAAAGTAAAGTAGAATGCGCCTTAAGGGACAGCATAAATTTCCGGTTCCCGTTTAGAGGGGTTATAACCCATTACCCTATAGCTTCTTTCTAGTTTTGTAAATAGATGACGACTTAATGCAGACTGAAAGTAAAGCAGAATGCGCCTTAAGGCGCATTCTGCTTTATTTTCAGTCTGCTTGAAGCTAACATCTACTAGAACATAGAACGTATTTCTGATGATACATATTCATGAATGGATAAAGTGCGTATATTTATGGTGTAATTAAAAATAAAGAAGGGTTGGAAACGGGACCAAAGTTTTTGTCCGGTTTAAAGAAAATTCCGGTGTTTAGAGGTTCCCGTTTGAAGTGGTTCAACTGAAGCATTATTAAAGCAGAAAAAAGGAGTGGCGGAAACGTTACTGCAGTCCAAATGTATTTCTATAAACCACTTTCAAGAACTGCACTTAGACAGGAAGAAACACGTTTCCGTCAAAATCAGGCAGCACAGATTAAACCAGGAAATGGGAGATGCAAATTAGATTTAATAGTAATGATACTTAAGTTACAGATTACTTTAAGTGTTTACTTTTAAATTGACTGTTTTAACTCGCTTGCAATATTTCCTCTCAGTAGCAATCAACAGTTAAACTTTTATAACGTAGTTCTATCAGAATACAAAAAAATTGTGTATGCTGGTGCACCAACACGTGTATTTTCGCTCCAAATCGTTAACCCCAATCCCACAGCCCTCTGAAGACTGATTACATATGCAAATATTGTAGACCCTGATCAGAGGACTCATATAGGAGCCCTCTGACCAGTGTCTGCATTGGTTTTTAGCTCACCTGAGCACAAAGTGCTCAAGGTGAGCTTTTGTGGTCGGTCTTTGTCCGGCGTCCGGCGTCGTGCGTCATGCGTTGTGCGTCAACGATTTCTTCAAACATCTTCTTCTCCAAAACCACTGGCTGGATTGCAGCCAAACTTCACAGGAATGTTCCTTGGGTCAAGCTCTTTCAAAGTTGTTCAAAGAATTTGAAACAATGCAGAACTCTGGTTGCCATGGCAACCAAAGTGAAAAAATGAGGAAATCTTAAAAAATCTTCTTGTCAAAAACCAAAAGGGCCAGAGCCTAGATATTTGGCACATAGCATCATCTACAGGTCCTCTATCAACGTTGTTCAAATTTTGTCCCTGGGGTCAAAATTGACCCCGCCCCGGGGGTCACCGTTTTACATAGAGTTATATAGTGAAAAGTTCAAACATCTTTTTCTCTGAAACCAATATGACCAGAGCTTTGATATTTGGCATGGTATAACTTCTAGGGGTATTCGAAATATTTGTTGAATTGGTTCCGGTCTGTTGTATATCAAGGTCACAAGAGCTAAAAATAGATTTTTTCAATGAGAACTTAAAAAATCTTCTTGTCTGAAACCATAGTACACTAAGCTTAGATATTTTGAACATAGCATCGTCTACAGGTCCTCTATCAACGTTGTTCAAATTTTGTCCCTGGGGTCAAAATTGGCCCCGCCCCGGGGGTCACAGTTTTACATTGAGTTATATAGTGAAATGTTCAAACATCTTTTTCTCTGAAACCAATATGACCAGAGCTTTGATAGTTGGCATGGTATAACTTCTAGAGGTCCTTCACATATATTGTTGAATTGGTTTCGGTCTGTTGCATATCTGGGTCACAGGAACTAAAACCATAGTACACTGAGTTTAGATATTTTGCACATAACATCATCTACAGGTCCTCTATCAAAGTTGTTCAAATGCCCCGCCCTTGGGATCACCTTTTACAAATCTTCTTTTCTGAAATCAAGTGACCCATCCTAGTGTCGCCGTGGACAGGTGAGCGATCAAGGGCCATTCTGGCCCTCTTGTTTTGTTGTCATATCAAAAATGGAACGGTAGACTGGTTCAAAATACCTTCGCTTGAAGAGTCCAAAATGAGTATAAATACACACAAGAGAAATTTAGGTTTGAAAGGGTTAAGACATATGTTAGTCATTGGTACATTACGTGCTAAAGAATAACTGATTTATGTAATTCAGCATGATAACATTCAGCTCGCCCATGTGTAGAGTTGCAGAGCTAATGCTATACCCCCGGTGTGGTCGTGTTCGTAGGCGTATGCGTTGCCGAGTTATTTAAAAGCTAAGTACGTGTGTGCATTGGAGCTGATATTGTGTCTGCAGCTTAATTTGCGTCAAACATTGATCCTTTGAAGTTGAAATTTATGGAAAATGGGTGTTCCACAAGACAAGGAAGCATTTTGTCAGTAACTATTTTTAATGTTAAAATTAATAATATTGTTATAATAATAATGTTTAACGAATGACACAGATAGTTCATTGTATGTTGATGACATTTTAATTTGCTACCGTTCCAAAAACATTAACACTGTTGAACTTCAGCTTCAACTGTCAATTAATAAAATCCAAAAATGGGCTACTGAGAATTGTGTTCAATTTTCAAGATTGAAGACAAATTGTGTACAATTCTGTCAGCTGAGAAAATTTCATCCTGATCCCGAATTGCACCTGGATGGTAGCCCATTCCAGTCGTGGATCAGGCGAAATTTCTCGGCGTCATATTTGACAAGAAACTTTCTTTTATCCCGCACATTAAATATTGAAAGGCAAAATGCAAGAAAATATTTAAATTACTTCGCGTTCTTGCACATACCGACTGGGGTGTAGATCGCACTGTAATGCTCAGATTATACAGAAGTTTAGTGAGATCCAAACTTGATTATGGAAGTTGTGTTTATGGCTCTGCAAGGAAGTCATACTTGCAGATGCTTGATCCAATACATCATCAAGGTTTACGCTTAGCATTGGGTGCCTTTAGGACATCCCCTGCTAAACGTTTATATGTTGAGGCCAATGAGCCGTCTCTTTACTCTCATCATGAAAAACTATCCATGCAGTATACTTCAAAGTTAGCTTCAAACCGTTCAAATCCAACATACAATAATGTTTTTAAACCTAAGCATAAACGTTTGTTTGAATCTAAGGAAAAGGTTATTCCAACTTTTGGTATTCGTATGAAAAATTCTTTTGAAAGTAGTGGTATAGATTTGTCTATAGTTGAAGAGACCAACGTCAAATCTATACCACCTTGGACTATCAAACTACTATATGAAGTACCATATACCGCCAAGTGATTGGTATTCCTATGGGTACAAACTGTGCACCCCTTGTCGCAGACCTATTTTTGTACTGTTATGAGAGAGACTTTATGCTTAGTCTAAAACCTGATACACAGGCAGGTATGATCGAAGCCTTTAACAATACATCGCGCTATCTAGATGATATTTTTAATATAGACAACCAATTGTTTGATACGTTGTATCCTTTTATTTACCCAAAAGAACTACGCCTTAATAAAACAAACGAGTCAAATTTGTCGGCACCATTTTTAGATTTGGATCTTTTTATAAATAACGGAATTGTTTCTTCTAAGATTTACGATAAACGAGATGATTTTGATTTTAGTATTGTAAATTATCCTCATCTAGATGGCGATGTTCCCCGTTCCACATCTTACGGGGTTTATATTTATAACTTATTCGCTTTGCAAGGGCCTGTACCTCTGTTGAGGACTTCCACATTCGTAGTAAAACTATTACTGAAAAGCTTCTTAAACAGGGGTACAGATTTCATAAACTTCGTAAAACATTTTTTAAATTCTTTTATAGAAATCTTCCTCTCATTAACAAGTATAAATGTAACTTAAAGTCTTTTCTGCGTCAAGGTATTTCACATCCGGAGTTTTATGGTGATGTGATTTACAGACTTCGTAAGATTCTTGGACATATACATTTTCAAAACCTATTTGTGAAACGTATTAGATTTTTCCTCAAAAAAGATTATGATCCAACTATATTGCTGCGCACTTCACGTTTGATTATCGATCAATCTACAATTGATAACTATGCTTTCCTCTTTGGTTGTGCGACGACAGACAGGGCTTAGCACTACATGATGATGTATCTTTAAAGCCGTCCTTAACCGGGAGAGTTATGTCGGATTTTCGTGCTTTGTTTTTTCTCTCCCTCTCTGTCGTACCCTAGACCCTTCCATGTCTTACAGTTACTCGTAACTACAGACTAGTCGCTTGAGTACAATTTGACCGTTGCCATAGTGGGTCATTTTTAACACGGGCTTGAATGTTTAATTCTTTCCCATGTTACTAATGATCTTGTCATAGAATTTTTGCTAAATGTTTTACATGTATTTACTTACTGTGCTGGCGGTCTTTTTTATTGTGAGGTTGTGGAACAGGGTTTATATTTTATGTACACTGTTTGTCTTTATAGGTGAATATAGGAGATAAGTGTGAGGTTGGGCGCCCCTAAACCCAGGTTTAACCCCCAGTGGTTGTTAATAATTAATTGTTTTATAGTTGGTTATTGATTGTTACTGACCGTACCAAGGCGGGCTCCTATATTCACTTTGCTTTATGTTTGTCTTGCGTGTTGTTTTCTATTTAGTGTGTAGATGAAGGAATGGTATTGCGTGTGTGTGTGTTTGTTGTGGTATGACTGTGTGTGTGTGTTCTGCTTGAGAGGTGGGTGTATTGTTTGTGTTACGTTTCCTGCTTGAGTCTTTCGTATTTATTTAGCAATAACTTGGAAGCATGTGTAATATATAATTCATATTTAGCACATTAAATCAAATCAACAAATTTCAATGTCACTTATGGGTCATAGTGACATCAACTTGCATAGGTTTTTATAAACACATCTTGTTTGAATAACTTGTTTTGCCCAAATCACCAGACTCAGACTCAACATTCATTTGATAATCTTTATAAACTATAAATTGATCTATATAAACTATAAATTGATTTGCTTCCCAAACCAATATGATTTTAAACTTAGATTTTGAACAAGCGAGCATCAGATGGTTTTTACACCATTTCTGGTTATTTAATAATCAAGTCAATACTTATCTGCTCAGCATCCTTAATATTTTCATGAAAGTATACATACACAAATAAATACCAATCCAGTTAAAATAGTTCAATTATATTTGATGCACTTAAGATAATGCTATGAAGAGCTTAGTCATGTAGCGAGAGCAGCTGGTTATTTCATAAAGATAGAGATACGAATGTAACAGTGTGAAATTACTAATTAGCCCTTTACTACGCAGCAGAACCATCTGCTTCTATACATTTTGCAAATATATAGTACTCGGAAAAAGGCAGCGAAGGTGTTGATAAAATCCAACTTGTTTTGCTTCACACATTTATATGTAAATAACATTTTTTCTTTAGTTTCAAAACAAGCCTTTGAATGTCTAATCGAGATCTTAACCGGTTGATCTCCGCTATTATTTCAGTAACAATGATACAGTGGAGAATCTGTTATTCTTTCCCAATAAACGCGTTTACGCTAAAACTATTTTTTCCATTAAAAACAGTTTGGAGCCAGATCAGACGCCGGGTAACCCGGCGTCTGATCAGGCTCCAAACTGTTTGCTTCCAATATAAACATGAATTATCAGATTGTCCAAAAGTTGTATTTTTCTACGTTTTAGTGTTTTGCGTTTGCGTACGTTTGCGTTTAAACGGGAAAGAATAACAGATTCTCCACTGTAAGTTACACAAATGTGTTGCAGGGCGCATTGACCGATTTTCCTGTCAGGACAAATGGATTTAATGTAGATGTACCCTGAACCGAAGACAGGTTAAATACATATATGTACTCAAAAGAGTTGACCTTGTAATCGTTTAACCCTTTCACTCTCAATGACGCCTTAAGGGTGTAGCAATGCCATGCATTTGGGAAATTTTCAAAGTATATTAAAACACTCTATGATGGTTTTGTATTGAAGAGCTATTTAAGATGAATGAAAAAATAGAAAAAGTGTACATTTTGGTGAACAACAGTTGGCTCTACGGCCATGTTAAATTTACCCCACCCACTTCCTCTTATTTTGTCCTTTTCAAACAGCCCACTTCAATAAAATCCATTTTAAATGAAAACAAATATGATAATTTGGTTTTGTGTTATTTATTTCCTATCTATGGTCGTATTTCTTCATACAAAAATTAATTTAAGAAAAAAAGGCACCAAATATGAAATTTATAAAGCTCTAAATATCATCGATATGGTACTTTTTTGTAAATTTTGTAAGGGGAGATAACTCTTTTTACTTTAATAACTCAAAATTTTCAACACTGACCTTTCAATTTCTTTTCATATTTTGAACTGCCTTAGCATTGGCTTTCATTTGGTAGAATATAAGAAAAAGTTTAATACTAGAACTATTTCATTTTCAAACTTTTTTTCATAAAATAAAAAATATTTTAAAACCATGCCCTATAAAAAGCATATTTTTGATATTCGAGGATCAATATTGTTCAAACCTAGTGCCTGCTTTGTCTAAATTTGGTTTCTATATGTGAAAATACCACCATAGACATGAAATAAATAATGAAAACCCAAATTACCATGTTTGTTTTGTTTTGAAATAGATTTTACTGAAGCGTGTACTCTGAATGGGTAAAATTTGCGAAAAAAAAGTCCAAATTTGACATACCTTTTTCAAATCGCTGTAGCTAAAAAAAAGGACACCACCATATTATTTTTGTTTCATTCTTTCATTCATCATAAACAGTTCTTCCAAAAAAACAATGATAAAAAAAAAGTTTAATACTTTGAAAAAATCGCTTATGACATTGATACATCCTTAAAGCGCGTAACGCGTCGTCTGTCCAGGACCCAAACTGTTTGACACTCTTATCGATATTTCTTATGTAAAATAACCTGAAATCTTACTTTGAAACGTGTCTTTCAGACAACAATACTGAAGCAGACAACAATAAAGCGGTGAAGAGGTAAAAATATCCCAAATAATTTGATCATGAAAGGGTTAAGACCGGTTGGAGTCTTGCACATTACTGTTGTCCTTCATAACATGTCAATTGTCATTGTAAATCTTAATGTGTCTTCTCTCAATATTTGAGATCAGTAACGGCGCTTATAACGCGTTTGTGTTGAGTCTGAGTTCATTCTCAACCATTTGATTGGTCAGATTTGAACCTAGGCTGGGGAAATAAGTGGTACTGCCTACTAACGGAATAGAATAATCATAAGATAGTTCGGCTTGTCTGTCCGGACAGATAAGGTTTTCTCACCTCTCGGACAGAGGTATCCCGAAATTTAGGGGGTGTGAGATAACCTTATCTGTCTTGTGCTAAAACAATGATGTCACTTACAATATGTAATTCGTCGTCTTGTTCACACATTGTACATTTCGTTTGATTGAATTAACCCTTTCATGATAATATTATTCTGGAGATGTTTACCCCTTCACCGCTTTATTGTCGTCTGCTTTAGCATTGTTGACGTTTCAGATAAGTCAGATTTAAGTTTGTATGAATTTATAGATATCGATAAGAGTGTCAAACAGTTTGGATTCTGATCAGACGCGGCGTTACCCGGCGTCTGAACAGGACCCAATCTGTTTGCAATCGCGCTTTTAAGCTTCATTGCAAGTTAACGGGTTAACTGGTCAAATGTAGTATTCCCCATTGGGCAGTCATGTTGACATATATTCGTTCGCCTGACCTAGTTATTCTATTCCGTGAGTAGGCAGTACCACTTATTTCCCCAGATTTCACAATAGTTCTGCTTCGCATATTATAAACAATTTATACTTTATATTCAAAGCACCCACGTATGGCAACGATTAGGAGTTTTTATCACTCGATATAATGCCTTAGAGACTCGTTGACAGCAATATGGTTTATCAGTGTTGATTAGAATACTCTTGAGGCTCCTTCTACATTACACATATTACTTGGTAACAGAAACTCTTATACTCTCTCAATAATACCGTCATTTATCATACAAAATTCGGTGTTTATCATTATAATTCAAAATAGGGATAAAGTTATTTTGTACACTAGGATTATACGGATAGTATACCCTGCGCTGTCCACCCGTCCCTTAACGTGTCTTTTATTGGCGCTCTCTAAGCTTCATTTATTGACCAATTTATTGATACTCACTATAAATTATCCTTACTACAATAGCTCGTACGAGCTTGCGTTTCAGACGTTTGCAAATGTTTTTCGACAGAGTAATGCTCCTTTTATTATTAAATATAGGAATTTTTAAAAACAAACAGAACCATGTTTGTTCTGTGTTCAGTTGCTTTCAAAATTGATATGTTGATACAGAGGGTGAAGTAACTAGAGGTATATTACGGGTTTTGATGTGTCGCAGAATTTTCTTAGTTAGGCCCATTGTCTCATTTAACCCTTTCCCACATAGAAGCGACTTTTAGCGTATTTAATTTATTCCTCCGCTGAAGAAAATAGTTCCAGTTTATACCACCATGAACATTTACCATAACAAATATTTTTATATAGCCTAGCAGATGTTAGTTTAAATCAGGCTGAAAGTAAAGCAGAATGTGCCTTAAGGCACATTCTGCTTTACTTTCAACCTGATTTAAGTAATCACCTGTCTTTAATGTTATAAACAGGTTATTGGGTAAAGGGTTAAAAATGTTTCAACTTTATTTCTTTTACATCGATTATGAATCAAGTTACATTAACTTATACAAATCACTCTCGATGGCTCGAATGGTGGCGTAAACTGTCATTTCTATATGAGATAGAGGGCCACGTTTGAAGTAGGAGGAGACGAAACAATGCAATGTGTGTCAATCGCTTGTTTTTAAGCACACTATAGGTAATTGTTGAAATATTATCATAATAGTGGCAATCAATGTTGTTTAAATACATGTATCAGTTTATTTCAGATAAAAGTTGCTATAAACAATGCAACTGTATTAGCCGTAATTGAGGGGCACGCTCTGTACTATCGTCAAATTCATTTGTTTTGTCAATCTGAACATATCTTTGCCTATGTTCAGGTATTGTTCAGAGTGTATACAAACATTATTAAAGAGGGTATATTATCAATTTGTTCGGTATTGCAGCAAACCAGTCCGATAGACTTCCATGAAAGTTGCATGCTATTTTCAAACATAAGTAACGAACTAAATTAGATTAATCATAATTTATACTTCCCTGACTCAGCTTTTCAATTAAGTAGGAAAATACAACAATGCTACAACGACACCAACACTATTATTAATACTACAATAGACACTCGCGCTGTCAACAGAGGGATAACCTCGCGAATGTCTCTTTTACAATGTCACTTCAATTGCGACCAATCCTCTTTTACGACTACTTCATTGTCTGAAATATTTGGTTTTTAACCCTTTACCCAATAATCCGTTTATAACATTAAATACAGGTGATCACTTAAAGCAGGTTGAAAGTAAAGCAGAATGTGCCTTAAGGCACGTTCTGCTTTACTTTCAGGCTGCTTTAAACTACTATCTGCAAGGCTATATCAAGATATTTGTTATTGTAATTGTTCATGAGGTTATAAACTGGAATTATTTTCTTTAGCGGAGGAATAAATCAAACACGCTAAAAGTCGCTTATATGGGGGAAGGGGTTAAGACAGATGACAGTTTAAAGCAAAGTGACAGTTAAACAGAAATATCCTTCATTATATTCTCTGATTTACTGTCACGTTGCTTTAAGCTGTCGTCTGCATTTTATACAACTATTTAGCCTTCTTTTTGTGATAGTAATACAGAAGTTCTACTGTACAATGATTCAACATAGCATGTCCATCTTTAGTAATTTGTATATGTGCGGGAAAACGTTTTTATTGTTAAATTGACACTTACCGGAAACACACACAAATGTTTTAGAGCATGGCGTTTCCTATGAAACTGTAGACAATGTATTTCAAACCGATTTGCAATAGTTATTAAGCCTGGTCAGACACCGAGTTACTTGGCGTTTAGTGTCAATCTAATCTAGGTTGTTGCTTAAACCTTCCTCCCCCCCCCCCCCCCCCCCCCAAACAAAGACTCTCTAGCGCTATTTATGTGTTCCTCCACTGAAGCAAATTTCCTATTTTTACGGTCATGAATATGTATCATAAGAAATAGTTTCTATATCTCATCAAATGATAGCTTAAACTAGGCTAAAAAGTAAAACAGAATGCGCCTAAAGGCGCATTCTGCTTTACGTTCGACCTGCTTTAAGTCGTCACATGTGTTCAAAACTAGAAACAGGCTGTGAAATAAAAGATAAAGGGTTAGCCACAAACGAGTTATTTGGAAAAAGAAATCGTATTCCCAACTGTATGAGCCATAAAAGTAATCACGTAATCCTTTATTTTTGCATAAAATCACATGTTTTGGCTTTACCTTATTTTGAATGTCAAATCATTATATTGCACATGGGGATACGCAACAACATTGGACATATTTCATATTTGCGTGAGGCACGTGTTACCAATCTGACGACAAAGACAGACAAAACCTGGAGCAAGTTAGGAAACAAACACACGCAACGATTATTATTCGCTGAGTTTGTTATTCCTAAAGGAACGTAAAAATTAACAGTCTGACTGTTCGAAGAAATTTCGAAATAAATTGTTTGGAAGAATGGTGTAGATTGCAAAGAGAGTCACAGAGTGATTCGCAAATTCAGGGCTCAAGATACAGTGGAGAATCTGTTATTCTTTCCCAATAAACGCGTTTACGCTAAAACTATTTTTTCTTTTACAAACAGTTTGGAGCCAGATCAGACGCCGGGTAACCCGGCGTCTGATCAGGCTCCAAACTGTTTGCCACCAAGATAAACATGAAATATCAGAATTATCCAAAAGTTGTTCTTTTCTACGTTTTAGCGCTTTGCGTTTGCGTACGTTTGCGTTTAAACGGGAAAGAATAACAGATTCTCCACTGTAACTGACAAAAACATTTTCTCTTTTTTTTTCAGCACAACATAATACGTTTCTACTCATTAGAATCGTCTAGAAGAGAAATAAAGATTTTAGCTTTTGAAATGCTCTCCTGGTCTGAAACTCTGAATATATCAATTATGTATACACTACGTACTATTCAAGTCTTGTTGTCAGTTTTGATTCCTTTGTATAGTTGAGTACTTAACCTCAGTTCAACGGCCACTGCAATCATTGAAATTAAGTGTAGAAACAGAGTTGATAAATTTCGTTAAGTCTCAACCTGGAAATAAGGTTTTAATTACAAATGTCAAATCAACAATTTGCCAGCTTCATAAAACTTCGTACCGCAAAATTGGTCGTAAGTCAAAACTTTGAAAAACACTTAATTTCTGATTGCTCTAGCAAATCCTGTATTGTGACATTTTCAAGACAATTCCAAAGAGATGTCACAAGACATCAGATCTAGATTCAAGCTGTTTATCACTCATTATTAACCTTTTTCTGTCATAATGTTCATTATGTAACAGCAGACGACAATTTTAAGCAGACGTTACTGCAGCAGTAAAATGGTTAGAACTAATTGTCTTGTTTGGGGACCAGCGAAAAGGGTCGTTGTAAGGAGGGAATCGGTGTTGGGAGGGCCGTTGGAGAGAGGGAGCGCTGTAAGTTCGGTCCGGTCTCGTTAGGGGACCTCAACCATCTATTACGATAAACCTACGTCGTAAATCCGCGTACTGGATAAGGGGAGTATTGCAAAATATAACAAGTACTTGAAAATGCAAATTAGTAATTGTAGCATACATTAATAACTGGTGACGTCATGACAGTGGATGGGCAAACAATACATACTTATGAGCCGTTTCATGACAAATCAAGCCTTATTGCATTGCTACATTGCACAGACCAGCACAATTGGCATCTCAGGATCTGTATCTGAGTTTGGTCTAAACTGCCAAAAATACTATATATAATACTGCTACATAAAATGCTTTAAAGTATGTGGTTGTCAGATAGTGTAGATAGAGACCAGCAGCCGTGTCAATGACGCGGTGGCAGGCCTTGATCTACACTGTTTGAAATACATTAACACTTTGGACCCTAGTAACGCATATATGCGTCATTTGCAAACAGCGTACATGTGAGGAGTACATTTGTCCTATGCAAACAGTGTAGACCCTGATCAGAGGGCTCCGAAAGGAGCCCTCTGATCAGGGTCTACACTGTTTGTCATTTTGACATATATTGTAAAAATCAACCCTAAAAAGTCAAAAATGGACGAGACTAAATTGAAAATTAGAATTGTCCATTTTAGGTTTCAGGGAGGTAAGAGTTAAGGCAAGTTTTCACATCGCACGGCTCATATGAATTCCGTATTTTCCATCTATGGCTATTAACATTTGCCACTTCCTTGAAGGCTAGTATGATGGACATTTATTGCGGGTGCAGCTGGTCCACATGTTTGATTGTAATTATTATGACCTGTGTTGGAAATTAGTATTGGTTTTATTTCATTTTCTGAGAATATTTCTTCGAGTACTGTTTTTGACCAAAAGTAACTTGACATACAACTTCATTTCCTTGTGTTTGTTTACAAGACTCGTTCATGTATTTACCTTCAGTTGACTTTTACAGTTTTTCTAGATACTTCCAATTCGCTTAAATCGATCGTACTAGAATTTCATAAGTTGAATGTCGATAAGTCGATTTCGCATAAGTCACATATACCCGTATTTCAAAGATAAAACGTGGCTCAGCCGCGTATGGGTATGTTTGCGAGTTCGAATTATCTAGTTTCGATTGTAGCTTGTGTTGCGCGATACGAACATAGAATATATGCTTTAAATTGAACATTTGTCCACGATTGCAAATTGTTCCATGGATAAAATATGTGTAATCCTTGTTTGGTTCTTTACGGAAACACATGTTTCTCAACCTTTTGCAATTGAGATGTTATGACTCTAGGTAGACTGTCATTTATCGTTTACAAACTATAATATCTCTATAGCAAGGAAAAAACTAGATTATTGCTTTACCGAGAGAGTCAGGTTTCTCCTTGACTGTGGCATTTGTATTTCACACAGTGAAAAATACTTATTTCATCCCTAGAGTGAAGCATAACTTGTTTATTGTTTGCCTGGGGATCTTGTTTCGAAGTGACGAGTATTTCTAAACTGCGACTTTTGTATTTCACGAAGTGAAACACTTTATTATTTGTCGTAAATCAAAATGGGTTAAAAAATGTTTATTACGAACTATTTTCCAGTCGAAATAAAACGGACCTTTTGTATAAATCTATTCTACATTGTATTTTATTAATGTTTTGTTTATAAGGGAAAGAATAATGTATTCCCCGCGTGTGATATGCCGCACATAAATTCCAAATATATTAACCGCATTTGTGACGCTGATTCGTTTAATTTAAGATTTATACTTCAGCGCAAACTCGTCCAGTGGCATTGTCGACTAAATACACTGCTGCTTGTATATATGAAGAGATTTTCAGAAATATATTGTCTTAAACGTTTCTGTGAAAGGGATGAATAGACAACAGTTTCATCAAAACATTGTAAGGGAAAACGGTAAAAGCAGAATGTATTATTTGGTGGTTAACGCAGACGGCGTAATTTTAGACCAAAATGGTAAAACAGAGTTATAATTTGATGAACGGTTAGAGCATATTGTATATTTTCAGTATAAAAGGTTTAAACAGACGGTTTAATTTTGCGTTAAAAGGGTTAAAGCAGTATTCACGTAAAACATGTTTTAATACTATATTTATACAGTCAAACTGCGGTAATTCGAATTCGCATCAGTTAAACTAACCCGATTTTTAAGGTTAAACTGCTAACGTCTACGGGTGTGTTTATTTTTCTTTTGAATAACAATCGTCAGGAGTATGACATCATTTATGCACAACATCTGTTTAGACGCGATTTTGTTACTTTTAACTGTGCGCTTTGCACGACAAATTCCGACGAGAATGGAATAAGTTAATTACGGCGATGAAGGAGTAAAAATCTCAGGATGAATTTGATCATAAAAGGGTTAAGCCATTTACAGTATGGGGGACAGTTATCTTCTAGTTAAACGCCCTGCTGAATATAAGTTTAGTCGAACTTTAATATTTTGATTTCGATGTGTGATTTTTTTTTATGTCGTGTTTAATAACAGTATGTCAGTAATATCCCGACGCATTTAATGCACTGTTTCATGCATGAATTAGCAACTGGGTAGAACTTATGACCTTCAGCAAGCCATCTGGGAGGCTTCTCCACATGCCAAATCAGAAGTGCCCAGACCGGGATTCGAACTTAGATATATCGATCTCCGTTCACTCGATCTTTTCCCTATCTTTGGACACATAAGTTGTAAAAATTAGAGCGTTTTTCAACAGTAGCAGAATAAATTAAAGGCTTAAAAAGGGTGAAAATTGTTAAATTCACTTAAGAAGTTTGAGTTGTTTTTAAGTGGTTTGGGGAGATAAAGAGAGGTTTAGGGAGGGTTGGGGATGTTTGAATGGGTTTTGGGGAGGTTTGAATTGGTTTTGGATCTTTAGAACTGCCGGACATATCCTATAAAAGATAACAGTGCATATCCAGATCAGACAATTTCCTACTCATGCATATACATGTACCTGTCCCTTTCAATCAGTTTACCTGTGGAAAGTACGTTGATTCTTTATATACAATTTAGACCTTAACCAGAGGGCTCTTAAATGAGCCGTCTGATCAGTGTCAGCACTGTATCATAAAGAACAACATTTAGAATCTAACTCTTTCATAATCAACTTTATCGTAAGGAGTTTACCCCATCCCGCAACTGTGTTGTCTGCTTCAATATTGTTGCCTGCAATATCGTTTTAGAGTTAGATTTAAGGCAGTATAACTGTAGAAATTTCAAAACAAGTGGCAATCAGTTTTGATCCTGAGCATACGCCGCGTAACGCGGCGTCTGATCAGAATCAAAACTGTGATTAAACGCGCTTTATGAAGTCATTGAGAGTGAAAAGGTTAACAGTACAATATTGGATATGGTGTCCGAGTAGCAAAATGGTTAGCGCGCCCGTTTCTCACCAATGCAATCTTGAGTTTGAACAGCTAAAAAATTTGCAGTTTAAACGATTCGTTATACAGTTTCTTCTCGAACGGCTCAGGCATTATGATTTTCTTCAGCCGGGAATAAATTCTACCTAACCCTGGGAAGAAACTGTATAACGAATATGTATTTGCATGAGTACAACGTATTACACTGTGTCCCGTTCATATGTTTGTGCTTTACTTATTTATATCCCATAAACTTCGGATGGACAATTCAAGTTTCCAATTTAGTCGCATCATTTTCTACTATCAATGTTTTTTTATAGCCCATGGCAAAATGACGAATTGTGCGGACTCTGATCAAAGAGCTTCTTTTTCAGTCCTGTGATCTTAGTTTACACTGAACAGGACAAGTTATTTCTCCAAAAGTATATTGTTTGTAAATGAGGAGTAGGTTGATTGTTTCTACACTGATGTCCATTCCAAACAATTTGTATCAAGATCACTAGCCATAGCTCATAGCACTGTTGGCAATGGAAATAATATTTCATCATTTACGTGTCTATTTGAAATTACAGCGCTCCCTCTCTACAACGACACCCAATGGGAGACAAACAATGTGTGCGTTGTTCGGAGGGAGTCGTTATAGGGAGGGAAATCGGTTTACATTGCAAACAGCTTGAATCCAGATCAGACGCCGCGTAACGCGGCGTCTGATCTGGATTCAAGCTGTTTGTCACTCGTCATTAAGCTTTTTCTGTCAAAATGTTCAATATGTAAAAACAGCAGACGACATATTTAAGCAGACGACATTACAGCAGTAAAAGCGTTAGATATAAAAGCCCTGTTCAGGGAACTGCGGCAAGGGTCGGTGTAAGGAGGGAGTCGTTGTTGGGAGGGCCGTTGTAGCGAGGGAGAACTGTAATAAAGTGTTCCCAATTGTGGACTAGACGGCATGGAATTTGATGGAGAAGTTAAAGTGGTGTAAGTGTTCTGCCAGTACTGTTGCAGACGGAATTATGTTACTTAATGCACTTGAACAGGAAGACAAGCATCAATGTTTAAAGTATGACTTTTTTCTAAAACCACATTAAACGATAAAACGATCCACCAGTGATCTATCAGAAAGTTATAAAGTCTGTATGCAAATGAAGGATAAAGTGAACCGTTTCATAGAATTGATCCAACCAGTTTAAACGGTTATCAGTCATCGGCACTGAAGCGTACTCAATTGTATTGGTTTTGATTCAGCATTTCGAAATTATTTCAAATAGCAAAGGAAAATTGTTTTCTTAAGTTTTAGTAGTCTCAATCACTCGAACGAATACACATAATGCATCTTATTTGTTTAACGTTTCAGCCACAGAAGATGTACTTAAGATAATGCGATAAAGTGCTTAGCCATGTCGAGACAGCAGCCACTTATGTCATAAAGATAAGAAATACTAATGTGACATTTTAACATAACTAATCAAACCTTATATCGCCGAATTTACCATCTGCTAGAAAACAGCTGTTCTAAAACAGCTGCCTATACATTCGTTGGAAGGTTAAATTTAAGGAAGTATTATTGCAGAACAAAATTTAATACAGTTGAACTTCGATATCTCGAACTCGGTTAGGTCGAACATACCCGTATTTCAAAGTTAAAAGGTGGCTGAACCACGATTTAACTTTGAAATACGGGTATGTTCGACTTAACAGAGCATGAAATAATGCAATTCATGAGTCGATAAATCGAATAGTTCGAATTAAGCGAGTTCGAGATATCGAAGTTCGACTGTTTGTCCAAATGTCTTTGTGATTCTAACCTGACACCGAATTACTAATTCAAATTATAATTCTTTGACAGAAAGGGGTTCGTTCCATGGCAAAAAGGTAAGTATCTTACTTATAATATTGACTGCTTTGCTTAATGAAGAATATACTATAAAACCTTTTTAACTACTGCTCCAGATTTGGGCATGTCCGTGTCTATCTCATGTACGCCTTATTATTTGTCCCTTGACGATAAACTACAGTCGAAACTCGATACTTCGAACTCGCGTTAGTTCAAACATATCTTAATTTGAAAGTTAAAACGTGTCTTAGCCACGATTGAATTTGAAATACAGGCATGGTTGACCTAAGCGAGGTCGACTCATCAAAACTCCACTTATGAAATACTGGGACGATCGAGTTAGGCGAGTTTGAAATATCGAGTTTCGACTCTATGTGGTCGACGTTTTTTCTTCGTTTGCCCGCTTGTATTGATCATACGTCGACTAGTCGGTGTCTGATCGGGTTAAAGGTTACGGAACACCAAATAGACCGTAAGTGTTCTCATTGAAAGTAGTTCCCTGATATACAGTTGTTTTGCCTATAAATGACATTTTGTCACTAGAGATTCACTGATTTTTGCTTTTGACATAATGCACGGGTTCCAAAGAGTAGATACAAGGCATTCCTGTCTTCCTACTAAAAGGGGTTTCTGCAGCAAGTATGAGGGCTAAAGTGACAAGTCCCTGTTTTAGCCGGTGCTTCTGTCAAAAGGTAGCATAACACCAGCCATAGCATTGAAGTCATGCTATCTTCTTTACATAACGCATGACCCCGTAGTTTTTCTTCAATTTTTTAATTGTGCATGAAATTTAAAGGGAAAATAGAGTTGCATCTAGCTAGGCAGTAAAGTTGACAAAGTTGACCTTGAAGATGACACATTTTATATGAATTATATAGGAAAGCCTATTTGGTGTCCAATACCCTTAAACGTTTTGCAAATACCGATGTATTCCGTGGGAAGTAATGAAACGGTAAATGCTCTTCTATTCTTCCAATTTAGTTTCGACTATCTTTGTTCTACAAACGAATGTTGAATACGACTTAGAGGTTGTGTTACCGGTTAGTTGTTATAATATTGCATCACATGTGGGCGATTTGCATACAATTTACGTAATCAGTGTCAACTCACTTTGAATATTCTGCTTCTTTCCATTAGTGTCTGTTATGCGTCTTTTACCATAAATGTTTGTTGTCTGCTTTTATTTCTTGATATTGATATGAGTGTCAAATGGTTTGGATCCTTAACCCTTTCACTCTCAATGACGCTTGATTTTAAGCGCGTTTGCAAACAGTTTGGATCCTGATCAGACGCCGCGTAACGCGGCGTCTGATCAGGACCCAAACTGTTTAACACTCATATCGATATTTTTAAGCCATTTAACCTTAAGTATAACTTTGAAACGTTCATGCGAACAACAATGCTGAAGCAGACAACAATAAACGGTGATGGGGTAAAAATCTCCCGAAGTATTTGATCATGAAAGGTTTAGCAGATGCCGAGAAACTCGATGTCTGATGGGGATTCAAACTTTTCATCAATTTATATCGGCGCACTTAGGGAAATTCAATAAAGGGTTAAGACTTCCTATATATGTGTCAAATGTCACTTACAAATTATTCCTTTATTTCCAAACTATTCTGAAATTATTGTTTCGCAAAATAATAATGGTACTATATCACAATTGTCAAATCGTATTATTGCAATACTTTGTAACAATTTGTTTTGAGATGCATAACAGTTGTTTGGTGTTCACAGGAAGAATATGTAGAAACGTACAGTCGGACGTCGATATCTCGAACTCGCCTAACTCGAACTATCCTATAATTCGGCACATGAACTGCATTATTTCATGATCGGTTAAGTCGAACATACCCGTGTTTTAAAGTTAAAACGTGGCTAAGCCACGTTTTAAATTTGAAATACGGGTATGTTCGACATAACCGAGTTCGAGATATCGAAGTTCGACTGTATAAGAAGATTAAAAACAACTGGGGAGTAAAATACATTTTGCAATGGCCAAGCAGATTGGATACTTATAAGATATCACGTTACTACAAACATTTTTAAATGCTCTTTATATTGCCATTGGTCGTTTAATTGTTTTTTCGTCTGGTACATATTCATGACTTTATACAGTACTGAACCTTATTAAATTAACAATTGTTGCGATTCGCTTGCAATTCGATGACAATTCGCTTGCAATTCGATGGCAATTCGCTTGCGATTCAAAATAGTAACTATACCCTCGGAAAAGTTTTTTGAATGGTGAATGTCACAAAAGGTGGCAAATATGCCTTCGTTTATTTCTTTGATTCCATTTTTGTCAAAACCGCTTCGGAAAATTCGCGTAAAATATTCAAAAGTAGGATTTGTTTTTTGAATCGCCCGATTCGATGGCAATTCGATGACAATTCGATTGCAATTCCCTTCGATTATCAATTTAATTTAATAAGGTTCAGTACTGTACAGCGGAACTATTATCTTATGTGAAGATAATATACATATCAGTGCCAAATATTCTAGATTAACAATTTATGCTAACGACACAAGTGATTATCCTTCACGGACAAAAGTAAAGTGAAACCTTTCTATATCAGAATACCAGTCATCTAATTTTATTCCAACTGTTTGTAATAAACATGGATGTATGCGTTTATTGAGAATTGCAAACGTATTCCCAAATAACGTGTCGTAATGGTTAACACGCAATCGTTTTACGTTTGCATAATGTTACATTCTTTCATTACTTAATTATAAATGTCAAATTATCACTTTACTCATAGGGATAAAAGACAATATCGGCAATATTTTATATTTACGCGGCGTCTGATCAGGATCCAAACTGTTTGACACTCGTATAGATATACTTTAAGTCATACTACTTTGAATCTTACTTTGAAACGATCTTGCAAAAAACAAAATTGAAGCAGACGACAATGAAACGGTGGTGGGATAAAATTCTCATGATTAATTTGGCAGCGAAAGAGTTAACTAGTGCCTGTTGAAAACACCGCACTGATTTGTACAGGTTGTGATGATACCAATTCAATGATAAACCTCCCATTTTCAACATTGATAGCCCAAGACGGAACTAATGACTGTAATGAAAAGATTATTTCACAAATACGTTCCTTCTACATACAGATAATATTGTAATAAAAGTGTGCGTTTCTTTTTGCACTGAGTGTATATGTTGGACCGACAACAGCTAAAACTAAGAACATTCAACCCAGCGGGCACACAAAGTTGTTTCAACGTTGAAACAACGTTGCAATGTTTGAATCATATCCTCGAAGCTATTTTTTTTAATTTGTTTCATAGCTATCACGGATTTGTAGTATAGATATTGTAAGCACAGTCCTTAAAGTTTCAGATTGATCTTATATTTTCTATGAAGAAATTCAAAACGCACTGATTGAAATGATGCACTATACGAGTATATGTAACTCTTTATTTCGTTTTGTTTTGATAAATATCACACAACTCTTTCATTACATACATTTAACCACATGAGCAAACGTAGTATACAAGAGTATTAATGATTGCATTAATGACTGGTAAGTTGCTATCAAGTATGGATATGGGTAAAATAGAGAAGTAAATATGACGATAAATGTGTTTTGGTGTTGGTGGTTGACAGTTTGTGTAAGAAATGTTTTAACATTAACTATTTTTTTGCATATTATACATGTAGTTACATTTTGGCAACGTTGTGGACACTTGAAACTATTTTTTTTAAAAAAGGTTTTTATTGGTTTAATTTCATTTTCAGTATTCAGCTAACGTCCTTCGAGTTGTGTTATTGTGAATTAGATAGCTTTTGCATTTCGAAACATTTCTGTCGAGGTCTCCTTATTTCTTTCTCTGTTACTCTCGGTACAAAATAAGAATATACCAGCATAAATGATTTTTCAAGAGGCCAATAAAACACTAATACGCTTCTAGATATAAATATTCAGTTTGTATCCCTCATTAGTTTTATTACGGAAATAAATCAAGGTTAAGCACTATCAAAGTGCTAAGCTTTTAGCTGAGATGTCAGTAGTTATTTACGAAACTATGATCAGTCTCTAGTGAATACAGCGCTCCCTCTCTACAACGGCCCTCCCAACATTGACTTCCTCCTTACAACGACCCTTGCCGCAATTCCCTAAACGGGACAATTATGTCTAACGTTTTTACTGCTGCAATATCTACTTCTTAAAATTGTATCTGCTGTTTTCTCAAAATTACATATAAATGAATATTTTGATAGAATAAATATAATAACGAGTGACAAACAGCTTGAATCAAGATCAGACGCCGCGTTATGCGGCGTCTAATCGGGATTCAAGCTGTTTGCAAATGTAAGCCAAGTTCCCTCCCTATAACGACTCCCTCTGAACAACTCAAACAAATGTTGTCTCCCGTTGGATGTCGTTGTAGAGAGGGAGCGCTGTATGATCATTCTCTAGTGAATAATTGTTTGTTTTACTGCTCTCAGGGGAAACACAGACTTGGAAGTGAGGTATAGTCAAACTTCGATATCTCAAACTCGCATAACTCGAATTATCCGATATTTCGAAACATGAATTTGCTTTATTTCATGCTTGGTTTAGGTGAACATACCCGTGTTTCAAAGTTACGGGTATTTTCGACTTAACCGAGTTCGAGATATCGAAGTTCGACTGTTTACTGCTTGACTATGATTATTGTATTTTATACTGTATAATAGCTTATACTTTCCGAATAAACATTGTCTGGGTTACAAAACGATGTCCATTTCAAGCTTTTAGCTCCTAGTCACGGTTCAGGGTTAACCTCAGTCTCTCATTGCCAGTGTAAAATAAACAAGTTTCCTAGCTGCATTATCTTTGCATTTTGCTTAACCCTTTCATGATCAAATTATTCGGAAGAATTTTACCCATTCAGCGCTTGATTGTCGTCTGCTTCATTATTGTTGTCTGCAAGACACGTTTCAAAGTTAAAGTTAAGGTTGTATGACTTAATAAATATCGATAAGAGTTTCAAACAATTTGTGTCCTGATCAGACGCCGCGTGACGCGGCGTCTGATTAGGACCCAGACTTTTTGCAAACGCGCTTTAAGGCGTCATTGAGAGTGAAAAGGTTAAAGGTTCATATACATATATGTACCATATATGGTGTTTATAGGTTATACTGTAGATAAGGTCCAACTTTGCTAACCCTTTCATAATCATATTACTCGGGAGAGTTTTACCCCTTCAGCGCTTAATTGTCGTCTTTTTCAGTTTTGTTGCCTGCAATGTCGTTTAAAAGTTAACAAATAAGAAATTTTAAAAACGTGTGTCAATCACTTTGGATCCAGATCAGACGCCGCGTTACGCGTCGTCTGATCAGGCTCCAAACTGTTGCAAACGCGCTGTTAAGCGCCATTGAGAGTGAAAGGGTTAATTTGGCTCATTTGTTTAGTTACAGCGTTTTTACATAATTTATAATTAAATATGCCCGCAATTTTCATATAAATCACTATTACTCTTTCAGTATTTGGGGTTAATCTGACGATAATAAGAAGAGTCAACTGTAAATGCAGAAGTATTTTGTTCTTTCCAAAACACGCTGAAGGAATGTTTTCCACTGGAAATTGTTGGCCGCTCAGAAGTTAACGCATCTTATTATAATATAAAACAGCTCATCTGCGACTTTAAAATCGTCTTTTAAATACAGTAGACGGCCAAAGTGGTCCAGAAGATTCGTATTAGAGATTGGAGTGGCATTAAAGTTTCTACAATCGTACTGCAGACAAATTCAATTTCAAGAAGTTCACTAACACTGGTAGAAAAATGCTATACTAGTGTCGAACACAGAAATTTCCAATAAAGATTAGACGAAGAAGTACAAATTCAATAAGTTTCTGGTAAGTTGGAGTTGCCGTCTGAGTTTGTTGACGTTTAAATTTTGCATGTGCTTAGATAAGAAAACATCACGGCGGCCATTTTTGGGGAATACTTAATTATAGACGATGCATTTAAGATAATGCGATGACGTCTTTAGCTCTGTCGCGACATTAGCCACTTATGTCATAATGATAAACAATGCTTAGTCGACTTTTTGACATAACTAATATATCCAATACACTGTAGAATATATATGTCTGCTTTAATCGCCAACCCATCGTCTATTTTAATACAGTGCCCCTTCTCTACAACGACACCCAATGTGAGACACAGATCGTGTGTGTGGTTCGGAGGGAGTCGTTATAGGGAGGGAAAATAAAGACTTGGATAACGTTTGCAAACAACTTGAATCAAGATCAGACGCCGGATTCAAGCTGCTTATCACTCGTCATTACATTTATTCTATCAAAATGTATACTTATATGTTACTTAGAGAAAAACAGTAGACGAAAAATTAAAGCAGACGATATTGCAGCCATGAAAAGGTTGGACATAAATGTTTTGTATTGGGAGCAGCGGCAAGGGTGTTGTAAGGAGGGTGTCGTTGTTGGGAGGGCCGTTGTTTGGAGGGAGCTCTGTACTGCCGTCTGCATTTTCGTTTGAAAAGCAGAATTACCTTTCACGGCCATGTCGTCATCAACTTAAAACAATCGTCGTCAGATTTTATTTCTCAAAATTAAACTTTAACGTACAGTACAACCCCTTTATTACGACCATTAAATTAGGTAAAATATTAGGTGTTTTCGACAGGTGTTCACTTGTAGCAAGGTGACAGTAAAACAGAAAGCTCCTACGGGAGCTTTCTGTTTTACTGTCACCTTGCTTTAAGCAGTCACCTGTGTTTTATAAAATCAATTAGCCTTCGTTTTATTGGCTGTAATAGAGAGGTTTAACTGTATTTTGACTTGTCTTCGGTAATATTGAAATGACTGGCGAACAGTACGGAAAAAAATCAGAAGGCAGTTACACGGCTTCTGATGAGGATCCAAATTGTTTGCAAATTACTATTGTACTCGGAATATGGAAAAGTATGGATAAAAAATGTATAACTGCGTTACGCAGCGTCCCTCCCTATAGCAACTCCCTCCGAACATCACGTACGGTATTTGTCTCCAAGTGGGCGTTGTTGTAGAGAGGAGGCACTGTAAGTTGTTTTGTGATTGACTACAAACGACTATTGAATACAAATAGAGATCTTATTACAGTCAATTATTATAATTTGACATCACACGTGGGCAATTTGCATAACATTTTACGTAATTAGAGTCTTTTCGTTTATTGCTTTCGTTCTTCCAGCTCTTTTCTGCCGATGTGGTATTTAGTTCGATACTTTGAAACCTGCTTATGATTCTCCAATTTAAATTTTATAATATTTTAGGATAAAATCGAATGTACAAATTTGATCCTGAATAGACACCGGTAAATGAGCGTCATGTCAGGGTCATAACTTTCCGAATATGTCAATGCAACAGGAAAAATGCAGTGAAGGGTTAGTTCTTAAATAATTAGGGTCTTATTTCATTAAACAATGTGTTCTGTAATTTCAAACTCCTTAAGATTATTGTATCAGCATAAATGCAATGGTACAGTGGAGAATCTGTTATTCTTTCCCAATAAACGCGTTTACGCTAAAACTATTATTTCCAGTGCAAACAGTTTGGAGCCAGATCAGACGCCGGGTAACCCGGCGTCTGATCAGGCTCCAAACTGTTTGCCACCAAGATAAACATGAAATATCAGAATTGTCCAAAAGTTGTACTTTTCTACGTTTTAGTGCTTTGCGTTTGCGTACGTTTGCGTTTAAACGGGAAAGAATAACAGATTCTCCACTGTACTATATTGTATTTGCCATAGCTTGTACTTTGCAGTAATTGTCATTGATATTCTTAACAGTATTCAATTAATACTGTTTTTTCACTAAAATATTATTTGTTTGGAAACAAATCTGTTGTCAGCAGCTTCTCTTTTTAACCCATTTACGCCCATTCTTCCACATTGGATTAGTCCATTTTTTATCAAAGGGATGCCTGGTCAAAATTTTCATTTTGTTTTATATTGAAATTCCTATCAACAAACAGTGTAGACTCTGATCAGACGCCGCATTATGCGGCGTCTGATCAGAGTCTACACTGTTTGCCTATGTCCCATAGATGTGATCGTGGTCAAAAATAAGTTAACCACATGCAATGTCATTGATGTTACCATTTGTCCTTTTTATCCACTTCATTGCCTTTCTCCGGACACGATAAACATTTGCAAACGTTTTTATCCTGATTAGACGCCGCGTGACACGGCGTCTGATTATTATAAAAACTGATTTCAACTTAGTCCAATATTTTATATCATACTTGCGTGATCAGTTGAAATATGGGTTATTAAGCGATTGATTTTAGCCTTAGATCGTTCTCAATCATTTAAAAGGTCAGATTTGATGAAAGGCTCAAATCTGACTAATCAACTGTTAAAGAACAACCCAAGTCTATAGTATTTTGGCCTGAACTAAATGGCGCCCCAAGAGGCCACACAATCTCTGTGTAGGATTCTATAAGATTCAATATTTATAATCGGCACTCCTACATATAGCAATGATAAGGATTTACTAACACGAAATCATTCTTAAGAGACTCGTTGATATGAAGATGATTAAAATACTCTGAAGGGAACACTTTCTAAGTCACATCCATAACATGTTAACAGAAATATTGTCTCCAGTGGGAATGTACCCATTATCAACCAGTGTATAGAGGTAAGACGTCATCAAACTGCGTTACCTACACACGCATGTATTCACACACATATATTGTCCGATTTTTTCTGACTTGTCCGAGTTATGTTTAGAACAGATTAGTTAATAAACGTAAATAGGTAAGCAAGGTAACATCGATTATATAATCGTACACTCTCCTACTTGAGATAAGTATGATCACCGTGCAGCACGAGACCGCTGCGCTAACTTTACTGATATTTTATTCTTTCCCAATAAACGCATTTATATACTAAAACTATTATTTTCATTGCAAACAGGTTAGAGCCAGATCAGACGCCGGGTAACCCGGCGTCTGATCAGACTCCAACCTGTTTGCTGCTCAGATTAAAAATATAGTTAAAATTTATAAATACGAATTTCCAGCGTTTGCGTTTAAACGGGAAAGAATAATATATCCTCTACTGTACATTACGCACAAAAATTACAGCTATCCGTATCTCTAACTGGCTGTAGAGAAAACTCATCCCTTTTAAGGTACTTCGCAGGTGCGCTTAATTTCCATACAATGTGTATGAAACTTTTCATGAAGAATGATAATAGCCTAAGAAACAATGTGTGAAAATATAGGCAAAATCTATCGTGTGGTTTGTCTTTTAGGTCTCTTTTTCTGACAAAAACCTGGAATTTTGATGATTTTATTTTTCTAAAAAATAAATAAAGCTAATGACTACAAGTCTCGCCCAATACGTAGTCCACAACATTCATTACAAGAAAAGCTAAAATCATTTTGAATAAAGGTATTCAGAAAGATGTTATCAGCTATTTAAATTTTGCATAATGGTAAAAAATTGAATTGTTTTCATTTTATTCAAATATATGGTTGATGAAATAGTTAGTCTGAAAAAATTAGAAAATACAAATGTATTACAGTCAGGATTTGTTGTAATACAGTTTTTCTTATTAAGATGTGTGATATTTGAAGTTGAGATACAGTTACCTTCCTTAAAATTATAATTCTGTCATTAAAATGCATTTTTATTTATTCATGGACTTGCATACAAGGTTAATTATATTATTTAAACATAATAATAATGGGCAATATCGATCTTGAAAAGATTGACGTATTGATAAGCTTCAATGTGTGGCTTTATAGTTCGATCAAATCGTATACATGTATACCGATGTTATTGACTTGTAAGTCATTAAACTAAAACGTACATGTACGTGGAAATATAATTGGACCGTATATAACATCACATATTCTAATCAATGAAGACAAAACATAACATGTCCCTTGATCACTACGTTATGGATTGAGAAATCAATATATCGGACACTTAAAAAAATATTTAGATCGCATGGGTCTGGAACCTATGGCCTTTCAATTGCTAGTCAACCACTGTACTGACTGCGCTATTAAGGATTATACTAATTTGTATCAACATTTCCTTTATATAACGTACGGAAAAAGTCTGTGTCGTCCAGACGCATATCAGCTCGCCCGCAAGACCGACTTCCGGTAGCGAAAGGCCTTAAAGTTTTAGAATATTAAAATCTAAAATGAACTTGGACAAGTCAGAAGAAAAAAACTACATACACATCGGCGCTATTGACCGTTTGTTTTTACCAGGCAGGACGGAGTTAGAGTAGATCCGGCAACTTTCGTACACTTTTGGATGCGGTCCTTTCTATCTTGGTGTTAGCGACGACTGACACTTATATAGGTCTCATAAATGTACATGTAATCACGCGTGTTTGCTTCATATTTGGCATATGTCAAAATAAACGAGGTTGATTGGATATGAGGGGTACTGTGTAAATATTTGAAGGATGCTGATGTCGGGTTATCTCTTACAGCAGCGTGTAATTCCGTACACTTTTATTATATTATATTTTTTATTATTTAACTTTTTTCAATAAAATATGAAGTTCTTTTAATTATGAGAGTATGTTTTATCATAAATGACAATTTCCACTTGATTAAATGTACCTTATTAATGGGATGACCTTTTCTGTTTTGGGGTGCGCCGTACGTAACGGTGTATCTCGACGAAGTGCAGGCAATGCGATGTTTATAAAAGCCATGCATTGAAGTGCTGTCCAATGAAATGCATTTAAGCATTTACCTAGATTTGTGTATATCAATAACTTCGACTATGCTTAGCTAGGAAATTAAACTACACATTCGTGTCGAGAGTATAGTAAAACACAGGAATATTCGTTACGTCAAAAGCTGTTACATGTTAAGTGTACGAACTAAACCGCATGTACGAAATTACCCGGAACGAATATAACTATTGACAAAAATAAACTAATTTGCATTTGATGTTTGGGGTAATAGGTATGGTTCCGTATTCAATCGTTATTGTCCGAAACTTTTAACATGTGTGTGCCACCCAAAATATGAAATGCAACGTTCCTCATAGAAACTCTGTCCTGTCAGATGGAAGCAATCTGGGGCCCGTTTCATAAAACTTCGTAAGACAAAAATTGTCGTAAGTCAGATTATAAAAATGTTATTTTTTATTTATTTCTCCATCTAATCCTGTCTTGTGACATATTTTTGGAATCGTCTTGAAAAGACGATTCCAAAAATATGTCACAAGACCGGATTAAATAGAGAAATAATAAATCAAATGCATTTTAAAGTTTTGACTTACGATCGATTTTTTCGTACGAAGTTTTATGAAACGGGCCCCAGCTTTGTATGGTCAATATTGTGTCGCAGTGCCGTAAAACCAAAATCAGAAAACAGAAATGATTATTTCCTATAATTGTTCTTGTGTATCTCAAATATAACTTGTTTTAAAATGTTGACGATATTTCTGACTGGCTAATACATAACGTTTAGTGTTATTCGTTGTCTGAATGTTTGCAAGAGACATTATTCAGCACAAAAACTCATTTGACCCATTACCCAATAGCATGTTTCTAGTTTTAAAAACAGATTATTATCTGCCAAAGCAGGTTGAACGTAAGGCAGAATGCGCCTTACCTTGTATCGAACTGGTCGTATTAGATGGACTTACCTACAATACACCAATACTACGAAGCTTCTGAAAATATCTTGGACTGTTTTCCAAGGACATGTTCAAGTTATTTAGAACATTCAAATGTTCATATTGTTTGGTGTTGCAGCGAGACAATCCGATAGTCTTCAATTATTTGTAGTATTTTATTTGTTATCGTGTCTTGGACACAACATGAATTATTTATTTACTTAATCAGACTATTTCGAACATACGTATTAACTTATCTAGCTGCGTGACTAATCTTTATAATTACGAAGTTATAAAGTTTCAAAAAGAACTCAAATACAGTAAATAAAATGTAAGCTTCATCCTTATAACAACAGCCCATTGGAGACACATATTGTGTGTGTTGTTTGGAGAAAGTTGTTATAGGGAAGGGCAATGAATATACATAGAGTGTTGAGCAAGACTTGTCTTACATTTGCAAACAGCTTGAATCCAGATCAGACGCCGCGTAATGCATCGTCTGATCTGGATTACAGCTATTTGTCATTCCTCTTTATGTTTCTGAAGTCAAACTGTTTACTATGGACACAAGTTATTTAGCGAAAACATTTTTATTGGCGATGTGGGAGAGGCAAAACACGTATCCCCTACTGTAGGTACCGCTATCGCAAGCACGTCTTGTATAATATCACTTTGCTTGACTCTACTTTACAGTAAAGTCTCTATATTACGACCAAAACAACAAAAGCTAATTGCTTGTATAAAATACAGATGACAGCTAAAAGCAATGTGACAGTAAAACAGAAAGCTCCTTTAGGAGCTTTCTGTTTTACTGTCACCTTCCTTTGCGTAATCGTCGGTTGTAAACACCTTTTAATTAACCTTACTGAGTGGTTGTATTAGAGAGTTTTTAGTGTAAGTTGATAATCAGTATATAACAATACATTGCCTATGTGGATATGTGACAATATCTGCAATACATCATATTTGTGTAAGGCAAATGTTACAAATCTGACTACAAAAAAGGGAGAACCTTGCAGCAATTCAGTCAGGAGGCAAACACGCGCAACCAATATCATAGCGTGCAATAAATTTGTTATTCCTACGGGAACTTTCAAATTTACAGTCTGTGTTTGTTTTAGAGACTCTAGCAATAAGTATTTCAATACAGTTCTTTGAGATTTTAATTGTATTCGGATTTATTTTCAGCAAAATCACGTATCTGTTTAATAGTTATTGTACAAGTTTTTGTCTGCTTCGATGTCTTCGATTTGGAATCGAAACTGCGACCTCTCGCATGATAGGAAGAGAATCTCTCTAATAAGTTTTGTCTTAACACCTAATGTTTTCTCATCTCTCGGACAGAGGTATCCCGAAATCTACGGTGTGTGAGATAACCTTATCTGTCCGGACAGACAAGCCGAACTATCTTATGATTGGTTGTTATTGCCGTTGTTATGACGTCGTCATGACGTCGTCATGCACGCATTAGCGCATTAAAATACAACTCGCCACTGTATAGCAAGGTAAACGCGTTTTTACGGTTGACGAGGTGAGATAATAAATCTAACACCACAGTTGAGTGTCAGATGAATATCCTACCCTCGTTTGAAGATATTTTTGGAACACAAGGCTTTGCCGAGTGTTCCAAAAATATCTTCAAAACTCGGGTGGGATATTCTTATCTGACACTCACGGTGGTGTTAGATTTACTATATCTTATTAGAACAACATGATACAAATGAACCTATGAAGAGCACACTTGTCCTGTATAAACAGTGAATACCCTGTTCGGAGAGTTCTTTCAGGGGCCCTATGAATAGGGTCTGCATTATTTGTCATTGCGCAATGTATTACTTACGTTATCATTTCAAGATTCATGGGACAAATTATTAAAGTATTCTATGTGAAAACGGGAGTACAGTGACACCCCTCTAAACCGGAACCTCTAAATACCGGAATTCCCTCTAAACCGGACAAAACTTTGGTCCCGTTTCCAACCCTTCTATATTTTAACCCACTACACCATAAATATGCCTTTTTACGCCTATGATGTATTCTATCACTGAAGAAAATACATTCATGAATATGCGTCATCAGAAATAGTTTCTATATTCTGGCAGATGATAGCTTAAAGCATGTTGAAAGTAAAGCAGAATGCGCCTTTAGGAGCATTCTGCTTTACTTTCAACCTGCTTTAAGTGATCAGCTATCTTCCCTGCTAGAAACAAGCATTGGGTCAAAACCCCTCTAAACCGGAAACTCCTCTAAACCGGACATTTATTTTGTCCCCACACAGGTCCGGTTTAGAAGGGTTTCACTGTACTCATATCGAAGAGTTTAAAACAATTTAAGTAAGTTACTTCATTTAACCTTTTTGCGCCCAATAAAATTGTGATGATTTTGGCCCTTCATCGACACATTGGCGTCTACTTCAGCATTGTTGTCTGCAAGACCATTTCAAAATAAGAAATGAGGTAAAATGAATTTAGAAGTACCGATACGAGTGTCAAACAGTTTGGAACCTGATAAGACGCCGCGTTATGCAGCGTCTGATATGTAACCAAACTGTAAAATCGACTTTATGCGACTTCGGGGGTGAAAGGATTAATCAGTGTCATTTATTACTAATGCCTCGCTCACACTTGCTGCTGCTGCCGTACGGCGGCCACACGGCTTGTTATTTCTACGGCGAATAGCAATTCCCCGGCCGCCGCAGAATTCCTACGGCCGCCGTGTGTTGCGCTCACATTTGCTGCGGCTGCCGCACGGCGAGTGTTTATATTTTGGGGTTTAAAAACCTGCGGCCACCGTACGGTCGCCGTACGGCAGCCGTGGAAGCCCCACCAGATGCTCTGCAGCCAAACTTCTGCTCCTGCTTCACAACTTGGTTTTGCTAATGTTCACACAGCTCATACCAGTCCAACTACACCGTTAACTCAAAGGACACATTTGGACAGCATTTAAGAACATCTAAATCAATTTTTAGATAATATGTTTTATATATATGAGCAAAAGAACAAATGCACACTAGGAAAATTGACCATTGAGTTCCGGCGGCCGCACGGTGGCCGCACGGCGACCGTACGGTGGCCACACGGCGACCGTACGGCAACCGCTGAATCACTCTCCGGCGTGAGTTTTCTACGGACGCCGTTGAAATAAAAAAATGTTATAACTCCGCGTTATAATTCTTCGGCGAGCTCTACGGCCTATAACATATTTGTTAACGCCGTGCGGCCACCGTACGGCCGTCGAAAGGCCGCCGTAGAATCTCTGCGGCCACCGCTAGATTCTCCCGATTTCAGGTGTCTGCGGCAGCCGTAGAGCAAATGTGAGCGCCCTTTAAGTGTCAATACATAGATATATAATGAGGAGAGTTTTACTTTATAGAAATACTACAATTATATATCACCTCTTCATTTATATGCTATTGCATGTACGCTATTTTGACAAAACCACGAATGTCCCTAGAGTAATACGACAGCTGTTTGCGAAAGGAAAGTTGTTCATTAAGCCCTTCACTGCCGTTACGTCATCAATTTTAAACAATTGCCGTCTGCTTTTATTTCTCAAATTTAATTTTAGGTATTTTGATTAAAGAAACATTGAAATGAGTGTCAAACAGTTTGGATCATGATCAGACGCCGCTTAACGCGGCGTCTGATCAGGATTCAAACTGTTTGCAAATAAACATCGTACTCGGGGTAAGGCAGTGAAGGGGTTAAGCCTCCGTTGAGCTTTCTGTGTCACTAATTTCCTGAGCTACATCTGTCAATTTTAGTATATCTATCGGGGAATAATGAGTGCTTTTGTGTAAATAATGATGGTAATTGAAAACACTTGTAAAGAAATGTCCAGATGAGAAAAAGGAGGTTTGTAGGCCAGTTCCAAAAGGTTACAAAACATTATTAGTTTTAGAAGCGGGGTTCTGGCAGTGTAATAAAGCCATTCAATCAAAGATAGTAAAATATTAGGTTTGGGCTTCGGCCCAACCTGTTCGTCCACAAGCGCTGCTTGACGCGGGACGCCAAATTACGTCATTTGCAATGACGTTGCCGTATACAACGTCAGGTTTTGGCGGAAAATCTATATAGCAGGAAGACTACAAACTGCGGCTTTGATTGATTAAATAGGTATTTAAACGTGTTATATGATAACTAGAATCTCATATTCGTGCTCATTACCTTTTAGTTTTAATAGCTATTCTCTGTAACCATCAACCAGATTGCGGCACGCATAGTCACCGATTTGCATAAAACTTACACCATTTGTACCTCTCTACATCAAATGGGTAAAAATACCCCGAAAATTTATTTCCCACATCCGGTTGCCATGGCAACGCGAAATCAAGATTTTCGCCAAATATCAGTGTTTTTGGTGAGTAAAATATGACAAATTCACAGACTTTTTCAGAGAAAACTGTACATATTTCAGATAAAATGACATTTGTATGTTGAACTTTGACACTTTGCCAATAAAATAGCATTGTAGGATTAGACTCTACATTATACCCAATTGGTAGGCACGTGCGATCTTTAGGGGCCAATATACTGAAAGTGAGAAATCATGATTTTGGCATATTTTAAGGACTGGTAGAATATTTATGCATCCATGCTGAGCTTGAATGTGATCACTAATAACAAGTAACACATGTGTTGTTTTCGGTTTTGGAAGAATACCTTTGGGATTCTGGTTGCTAAGGGGGTAACCATGACAACGAAACTATCGACTTTTTAATGTTGTAATTTCCTATGTAACTGAGCAGGATTGCTTAAAAGATACCAGGATCACTTTGAAATTGCTATAACCATATAGTTTAGTTTTATTAAATGAAAGTAGAAGACAACATATGCAGATATTAGTTGGTAACTATGGTAACCCCTGCCAACAGAACGTAATTTACTAAAAATATGTGCCAAATTCAAGACTTTCGGAACGCAAAATACAGAAAACTATCAAAACTATTACACACTTTCTTAAATTAGTTTCATTATCAGGTTTGCAAGTTAGCACTGTCTTGTAAACATTCACTGTTAAGATGAAAACAGCATTTGGTTGCCTTAGTAACCGCTCAATGCATTTGCTAAATAAGAGCCTTATATTGAAAATGTGAGTCAAACTAAAGTTCTTTTTAAGGAAAAGTACAGCAACATATCAGAACCATGGTACCGTAGTTGCATCATCAGATTTGATAGTTAGCAGTGTCATTTAATTTTCACTTCAAACATGAAAATAACGTTTGGTTACCATAGCAACCACTCACAATGTATGCTAAATAACAGCATTGTATCGAAAATATGTGTCAAATTCCATGTGTTTTTAAGATAAAATACAGCAACCAATCAAAACAATGGTACTTAAGTGTCATTATCAGTTTTGCAAGTTAACATTGTTATGTAACATTCACTTTAGACATAAAAAAAATCGGTTACCTTAGCAACACCTCACAACATTATACTTTATAAGAGCAACATTTTGAAATAATGAATCAAATTCAAGTTTTTGTAAATACAATATACCGTAAACTAACAGAACTATTGTACTTAAAGTTTATTGTCAGATTAACAAGATAATATTGTCATATAAATATTCACTTTGAATACGAAAAGAACATTCGGTTACCCTAGCAACCACTGACAATGTAAAATAATTATTTTGAAAATATGGTCAAAGTTTTGCGTTCTTAAAGGCAAAGTACAGGAACCTATCAGAACATTTGTAATTCAGTTTCTTTATAAAGTTTGCACTTTTATATTGTCATATAACCGCTCACTTTTTGCACGAAAACACCATATTGTTACCTTAGCAACCACTCACAATTAAGTTATATAAGAGCATAATATTGAATATGCGAGTCAAATTCAAGTTGTTAAAGGCAATGTACAGCAACATATTACAATCATTGTACTTTAAGTTCATTATCTGGTTTGCAATTCAATATTTTCATACAAACATTATCTTTATGCGTGAACATAACACTGAGTAACCTTAGCAACCACTCACAATTTATAGTAAATAAGAGCATTATATTGAGCATACGCATGTATGTGTCATATTAGATCTTTTTATGTAAAGCACAGCAACCTATTACAACCATTGTACTTAAAGCTTATTATCAGGTTTGCAAGAAAACAATGTCATACCAACATTCTCTTTTAGCATTAAATTAAAATTTTGTTACCATAGTAACCACTCACAGAATATGCTAAATAAAATCATTGTATTGAATGTGTGTCAACATTGAGTTTTCGGCAAATAACATTAACGTATTACAACTATTGTAGGTGAAGATCACTATCAGGTTTGCAACTAAATATTAGCAGGAATATAATAGTTGGTTACCTTAGCAACCACTCACAGTATATGCAAATTAGAGCAATATATTGAAAATATGTGTCAAATTCAAGCTTTTTAAGGCAGAGCACATGATCATCAGCTTAAATAGAATCATGATAGTTTAGTTTTAATATCAGGTTGGCAAGATGACATTGTCATACTTATATTCATTTTTGACACGAAGATAACATTTGGTTTCCATAGCGGCCACTCACAATATATGTAAAATAAGAGCAGTTCACGGAAAATGGTATGGTACTCCACGCTATTTAATATAGATTGTGAGTGTGTTAAGGTACCAAATGTAATTCTAGTTCTAAATGTGAAGTTTTCCATCACAATGTTAACTTGCAAACCAGATAATAAATTTCAGGTACAAATGTTGTTATAAGTTGCAGTACTTTTGCCTAAAACTTAAATTTGACACTTCCACGTGGTTGCTAAGGTAACCAAATGTTATTTTAGTGTTAGAACTGAACAACTATATGACAATGTTAACTTGCAGCAAACCTGATAGCGAAACTAAGCTACAAAAAATCTATTAAAGTGCTGTTCTTTGCCTTCAAGACAGTTAAATTTGACATACATTCTCAATATAAGACTCTTATTTAGCATAAATTGTGAGTGGTTGCTAAGGTAACCAAATGTTTTTTTCATTCTTAAAGTTGATGTTTGTAATGAGCTTTAAGTACGATGCTTGTAATAAGTTGCTGTACTTTACCTAAACAAGAGGGCATTGAAGGCCCTGATATCGCTCACCTGTTGTAATGAGGTTTGATAGGTTTACGTTTGAGAATCACCCGTTTAAATCTAAATCTATTCAAATTTGTAGTATAGCATGTAAACAATATTTAGGAATACGGCCTATTCTAGTATAGTAGAGTATATAAAGGGCAGATAACTAGAGCCTACACAATAATGAAATGAAGCCTTTTCTAGCATTTCAAAGTATATCAAGGGCAGATAACTCTTGCCACAATGATCAGATTTCAACAATAATTGCACTCCTTCGAGAACTTTGCAAGAGTGTAAACACTGTTACATATGACATTTTCAACACATCAAAGGCAGAGAACTCTTGAGCAATTAGTCCGATTTCAACCATTTTCAAACTCATCCAATACCTTATAGTCATATACAATTTGAGCAGGTGTGAGAGAGACTGGATAAAATTGTGGCCTCTATAGTGTAAGCACTGTCAGATTTGGCATTTTCAACACATCAACTCATCAAGGGCAGATAACTCATGACCTAATTATTCAATTTCAGCCAAACTTTAACTCAATTTAGAACTTATAGTTGTTATCTGATATCATTTGAGAAAGATTGAATGAAAATTGTAGTTTCTGGAGTGTAAACGCTTTTGAATATGGCATTACAACTATTCAAGGGCAGATAACTCTTCACATATTTGTCCGATTTCAACCATAATCAACCTTATGCAAACTCTTATAGTCATATACGATCTGAGCAAGTTTAAAAATGATTAGTTAAAAAGTGTGGCCTCTAGAGTGTAAACACCATTAAATATGGCATTTTCAGCAATTCAAAGGTAGACAACTCTTGGCCATTTAGTCAGATCTCACCCATAATCAAATTTATCTGAACTCTTATAGTTGTATTACAATCTGAGCAAGTTTGATAGAGATTGGATTAAACGTGTGGCTTCTAGAGTGTAAACACCGTTAAATATTGCATTTTCAGCAATTCAAGGGTAGATAACTCTTGACCTACTTGTCAGATTTAAAACGATAATCGAACTCATCCAACTTTTATTATAATAAACAATTTGAGCAAGATTGAGACAGAGTGGATAAAAAAAAAGCTGCCTCTAGAATGTAAACACTAAACTTTTTTGACGCCGGACACTCAAGAATTGCAAAAGCTCACCCTGAGCTAGCTCAAATTTGACACTTAAATTCAATAAAATGCTCTAATTAAGCATAAATAATGAGCGGTTGCTAAGGTAATCGAAAGTTATTTCTATGCATTGCAAACCTGATAATAAACTTAAAGTACAATAGTTATAATAAGTTGCTGTTCTTTCCCACTAAAAGCATGAATTTTACACATATATTCAATATTTTGCTCTGATAAAACATTAGTTGTAAATCGTTGCTATGGTAACAATACATGTATGTAGTTTTCATGGTAAAAGTGAGCGGTTACACGACTATATCAACTTGCAAACCATAAAGCGCAACTAAAGTACAAAGATTCTGATAGGTTCCTATACTTTGCCTTCAAGAACGCAAAAAATGACTATATTTTCAATATAATTCTTTTATTTTGCATATTTTGTGAGTGGTTGCTAAGGTAACCAAATGTTCTTTTCGTATTAAAAGTGAATATTTATATGAAAATATTATCTTGTAAATCTGATAATGAAATCAAAGTTCAATAGTTCTGTGAGGTTACGATATATTGTATTTACAAAAATTTGAATATGACTCATTATTTCAATACGATGGTCTTATAAAGCATAATGTTATAAGGTGTTGCTAAGGTAACCAATTCTTCTTTTTATACCAAAATTGAATGTTACATGACTATGTAAGCTTGCAAATCTGATAATGACACTAAAGTACCATTGTTCTGATAGGTTCCTGTACTTTGCCTTTAAGAACGCAAAAATTTGACCATATTTTCAAAATAATGTTTTTACATTGTCAGTGGTTGCTAGGGTAACCAAATGTTCTTTTTGTATTAAAAGTGGATACTTATATGACAATTTTATCTTGTTAATCTGACAATAAACTTTAAGTACAATAGTTCTGTGAGGTTACGGTATATTGTATTTACAAAAACTTGAATTTGACTCATTATTTCAAAATGTTGCTCTTATAAAGCATAATGTTATGAGGTGTTGCTAAGGTAACCGATTCTTCTTTTTATGTCTAAAGTGAATGTTATATGACAATGTTAACTTGCGAACCTGATAATGACACTTAAGTACCATTGTTCTGGTTGGTTGCTGTACTTTATCTTAAAAACACATGGAATTTGACACATATTTTCGATACAATGCTATTATTTAGCATACATTGTGAGTGGTTGCTATGGTAACCAAACGTTATTTTTATGTTTAAAGTGAAAATTATACGACACTGCTAACTATCAAATCTGATGATGCAACTACGGTACCATGGTTCTGATATGTTGCTGTACTTTTCCTTAAAAAGAACTTTAGTTTGACTCACATTTTCAATATAAGGCTCTTATTTAGCAATTGCATTGAGCGGTTACTAAGGCAACCAAATGCTGTTTTCATCTTAACAGTGAATGTTTACAAGACAGTGCTAACTTGCAAAACTGATAATGAATCTAATTTAAGAAAGTGTGTAATAGTTTTGATAGTTTTCTGTATTTTGCGTTCCGAAAGTCTTGAATTTGGCACATATTTTCAGTAAATTACGTTCTGTTGGCAGGGGTTACCAACTAATATCTGTATGTGTTGTCTTCTTCTTTCATTTAATAACACTAAAATATATGGTAATAGCAATTTCAGAATGATCCTGGTATCTTTTAAGCAATCCTGCTCAGTTACATAGGAAATTACAACATTAAAAAGTCGATAGTTTCGTTGTCATGGTTACCCCCTTAGCAACCAGAATCCCAAAGGTATTCTTCCAAAACCGTAAACAACACATATGTTACTTGCTATGAGTGATCATATTCAAGCTCAGCATGGGTGCATAAATATTCTACCAGTCCTTAAAATATGCCTAAATCATGATTTCTCACTTTCAGTATATTGGCCCCTAAAGATCGCACGTGCCTACCAATTGGGAATATGTTGAGTCGAATCCTACAATGCTATTTTATTGGCAAAGTGTCATAGTTGAACATACAAATGTCATTTTATCTGAAATATGTACAGTTTTTCTCTGAAAAAGTCTGTGAATTTGTCATATTTTACTCACCAAAAACACTGATTTTTGGCGAAAATCTTGATTTCGCGTTGCCACGGCAACCGGATGTGGGAAATAAATTTTCGGGGTATTTTTTCCCATTTCATGTAGAGAAGTACAAATAATGTAAGTTTCATGCAAATCGGTGACTATGCGTGCCGACCCCCCTATATAACCTGGTTGATGGTTACAGAGAATTGCTCTTAATACAAATCGTTGACTAAATAAATGTAACATATTATTTTAGTCAACTCGTTTATTAAAAATGATAATTAATGAGCATTCATCTAAGATCCTCTATGTTTTCAATTCGATTTGCAAAAGAAGAAATGTAGATGTCACATGCTCAAAAGGTTAGAGTTTGATATCACTGCTATCATTGCTACAAAATCGTCTGCTTATAATGGTATTTTGCTGTTTTTTCACGAAATTACGTCTTTTACATTTACAAATTATTAAATACTGTTATTACGGTCGATTTAAGCGATTTTGAAGTATCGAATTTCGACTGTTGTTAAAGAAAAGATCAAGGTCAAGGACGATTCAAATAACAAATGACTACTTAAATCAAGAAGGCAGTAAATCACAATAAACATGCATGAAGTTTTGGCTTTACAGTGCTCTCTCTCTACATCGACACCCAATGGGAGACACATATTGTGTGTGTTGTTCGGAGGGAGTGTGTATAGGGAGGGGGAATTAAGAATTGGCTTACATCTGCAAACAACTGGAATCAAGATCAGACGCCGCGTAACGCGGCGTCTGATCTGGATTTAAGCTGTTTGTCACGTGATAACAGTCAAGTATTCTATCAAAATGTCCACCTACATGTAACTTTGAGAAAAACAGCAGACGACAAATTTAAGCAGACGGCATTGCAGCCATAAAAAAATTGAACATGAATGTCTTGTTTGGGGAACAGCGACAAGGGTCGTTGTAAGGAGGAAGTCGTTGTTGGGAGGGTCGTTGTAGGGAGGGAGCGCTGTACTTTCATATTTCGTTACTCAACCACATTATTTTAAAAACGTTACAAAGTCAAGTATTCGAGCGATCGATATAGCATAGATTTATCTTAAGTCTTATAGAAATGCGGCTTAACTCCTTCACTGCCAACTGATCGTTTGCTCAAAACTCGTCTGAAATCTTATATATAACATTTATGTAACATTAACACATGAATAGAGAAATATTGGTACGCGTATCAAACAGTTTGCATCATAATCAATCATCGAGTAACTTGGCATCTGATCTGGATCCAAACTCTTTGTGAAATCAATAGGTTTTAATATTGGCGGTGAAGGAGTTAAGAGGATTAGCAACCTCAATTATTCGATATTATTAATGGTGAAACCTTAATGAGTGACATAAGCTATTTGCAGGATTACAAGAATGCATTATCACAGTTTTTCTTCTGTGAAAATGAGAAATGAGATGTTCAGGGTACAGAGAGTGAAACGTTGTACAGTACCTTTCCAAAAAGGTATTAGTGCTATATAGGATCTGTCATGAGTCTATGTTTAAGACAATCTGATCTCAAACGAGTCTAGAATTGAAATGTTATTAAGCGAGCTTAATAACTTTTCTATACTAGACAAGTTTGAGATCAACTTTTCTTAAACATCGATGAGTAACAGATTCTTTTTCTCACATAACCAATGAGTTTAAGCTATTTTTCAAAGCAATAGGCATTTTTCTAAATCTGAATAAGTGGAGATCCTTTGAAAGCACCGAGAACAAAGCAAATACTGAAAATTGCAGACTCGGTTTAATTGAGTCTGTTCATGAGCAATACTGAAATATGCAACAGTGCTCACGCCCCCTAGCAACTTTCAACTGTAAACGACCTGAAATCAATGATTCCAAAGGACCAGAAAGTATAACAACACTGAGAATGAAGTACGGGGCGACTTTTTACAGCCGCCACACAAGCACTTAACATCTGCTGTTGACGTCAATACGCATTTATAAATAGTGACGTTAAAGTACGTTTATAGTGACGTCATCAAATTCTTCTCACACATGTTGGAAACAAGGATATTCGTGATCGTTGTTCGCTATGGAAAACAAGGGTAGTTATGTGAGGGAAAAAATTCCAGTTTGGAGTCAGATTATTCGACAAAGATTCTAAACGTTTTGCCGCTCTGAATAGGATTATTTGTCTAGCTTTTAAAATTAAGTTTCGATTAATTTGAAAGAAAGTGTAGAATAAGTACTAATTTCATAATTTAGTCATGTATTTCTTACGAAATATCTAGGTTAATGTGTTATTACAAATCTTATAGGTCATTTATCATACTTATGTTTAAGACAAATAGTCATTTAGCCCAGTTGTGACCAGTGGTTCTTCATTGCTTATATATTGGATTAATCCATTTTAATCAAAGGGATGTCTGTTCTAAATGTCCATATTGAAATTCCTATAAACAAACAATGTAGACTCTGATCAGACGTCGCATAATGCGGCGTCTGATCAGAGTCTACATTGTTTGCTTATGTCCTATATGTGGGGGAATGAGCACAAATTGGTCAAGGTTAAAAAATAAGGCGTCGTGCTCCTAAGAAAGCCTGGTGCTTAACCTTTGTTCCTGAAATGTGCCTATATTAGTGTGTACAGCGCTCCCTCCCTACAACGGCCCTCCAAAAAACCGATCCCTCCTTACATCGACCTTTGCGGCAGTTCCTTAAACAGGACAATTATGTCTACTACTTTCACTGCTTCAATATCGTCTGCTTAAAATTGTCGTCTGTTGTTTTTCTCAAAGTCATATACTTGACATTTTTACAGAGAAACATAATACCGAGTGGCAAACAGCTTTAATCCAGATCTGGAATGAAGCTGTTTTCAAATGGAAGCCAATTCTTAATATTCCCTCTCATAATCACTCCCTCCGAACAACACACACACAATCTGTGTCTCCAATTGGGTGTCGTTGTAAAGAGGGAGCGCAATGATCCTTAGTGGAAATAAAGCTTATTATAATCTGTAACATAACGTTTTGTATTTTTGCATTAGATCTGCATTAATCCCTTCTTCACTGGCTCACCCCAAGTACAATGGCTATTTACAAACAGTTTAGATTCTGATCAGACGCTGCGTAACGCGGCGTCTGACAAGAACCAAAATTGTTTGACATTAGTATGTTTCCGTTTTTTTATTTCTAATGTCTTACTTATTGAAATTTAAAATTGATGACTAAACGCAGACGACATAGAGGATAATTCATTGTTTCAGTGTAAGATGGGAATTTCTTTCATCGAGTGAAAAGCAAGGTTATATTTTCACGAGTGGCGAAGCCACGAGTGAAAAATATAACCCTTGCTTTTCACGAGATGAAAGAAAACTCCATCCTACACTATTTCTTTTATGCTTTTAACAGAGAAATATTAATATAGAGCCGTCGATTAATCACTTTGGCCATGTCAAATACCCCATATGGAACCTCTCAAAATCAAAGTGCTCCAGACTAAGTATCATTTTGAAGACGTAGTAAACTGCACTTGCGGCACAAAAGTAATCGTGTATGGAATATTCAAATTAAAAAGAAGTCAAAGCAACAACAAAAAAACCCAGAAAAAAATTATTCCGAAAAGTTATAATTCACTGTAGATTATAACATTATAATCTACTGAGAAAACTCTATAATTCATTGCTAAGCATAAAAGAAAACGGTTTAAACTTTAAATGTTAAAGTTTAAAGCTGATGGCGTCATGTTAGTGAAAGGGTTAAGCAACCTTATATTTAGAGATACACATTGGTCTTTATCAACTGTTCCTTAAATTCTAAGTTTAGGTATTTTGACTTAAGACATATTGCAATCAGTGTCTGAATCTGAATCTGAATCTGAATATAGTACGTCGTAGAATCCTATAAAGGCTTTTACACGACGGATGTGAAGAGACGCCATTTTATTGGCGATGATCTCGTAGGGCTGTCTTAAAAGCCTCTACGGAATCAGCATGCACTGTGCTGTCTGGCAGTTTGTTCCACTGCATCATAGTGTCTACTGTACTGTGGGGTTTTGCTATTTGGGACTGTGAGTCCTCTTGTGTTGTTGCATACCTGGTTTTCAATTATATTATTCGTACTGTAATCTTTAAATGTAGTAGCTTTAATGTTTCTCCTTGGTTTTGCCGGTTTGGTAAATGTTTGTGTTGGTAGAGCTGGTACTAGACCTTCTACTACCTTGTACATGAGTATTAGACGGAGGCTTAGTCTCCTGTCTTCAAGGGTCTCTAGTTTCAGCCGTTCTCACAGTTTTGTGATAGCCCCTGTCTCCCTGTCTTTGTAGTTCTTTGTTATAAATCTGATTGCTCGGTTTTGAATGTTTTCTAATTTGTCAAACAATTTAGGATCCAAAACTGTTTGCAAATAACCTGTGTACTCGTTGTACGACAGAGAAGGGTTGGTCACGTTCATTTTAGTATTTCGGCATGAATAACATCCGAGTTAGCTGTTTGGGTTACTTCTGTATGTTGCGGGGGTTTGGGCTTTGTGCTAAATGTTTCCAATATAAAACGCTGAGTAATGACAACATGTTCGTTGTATAAAGACTCAAAAGATTCGCATCCAAGCGCTACATAATGTATTACTTTGAACAGCCTTATCTAAAGAAATACATAAATAAAAGTCCAATGCCTGTTTTGTCAACCCTTTAGTTCGTAGCCTGTTTCAAGTTTTGAAGACAGGTGACCTTAAGGCGCATTCTGGGTTTTTTTTCAGCCTGCTTTAAGTTACCACCTGCATACAAAACTAACTGTGTATTTATTGTGCATATTTATGAATGTAAAAAGGGAACTATTTGCTTCAGTGGAGAATACACTCAGTGCAAAAAGAAACGCACATCGTGCTCATGCGCAGATTAAGAATCTTGTCTTGAAGAAAATTAGAATACTAATACCATATCTCAAGATTGATTTAATTCTGTAACACGTTCAGAAACAAACAATCTCAAAACCAGTGTGCTGCTTTTTAACCTTTTCACTCTTAATGATGCAAAAAAGCGCATTTGCAAACAGTTTGAATCCTGATCAGACGCCGCGTAACGCGGCGTCTGATCAGGATCCAAACTGTTTGACACTCGTATCGATATATTTTAATTCATACTACATTTAATTTGGATCTTACTTTGAAACGATCTTACAAAAAACAAATTTGAAGCAGACGACAATAAAACGGTGAAAGGGTAAAACTCTCACGATTAATTTGGCAGTGAAAGAGAACCTCAGCGTGTTTTAAACATCGCACCGATTTGTGCATGTTGTGTTTTTTCAATATTGATACCCCAAGACAGAACTACTGACCTTAATGAAAAGATTAATTCACAAACACGTTCCTTCTACATACAAACAGTGTCATGAACAAAGTGCGTTTCTTTTTGCACTGAGTGTATATTAAAGGCGTGAAACTCATACCAATGGATAAATGTTTAAAAATACAACTAATCAGGAACAATGACTTGGTTTGTATACAACTACAAAGTTCATAAAATTTCCTTTTAGAAAGTTTTGCAGATAAAGGAGGGACACTGTCTGTCATAGTCAGGATACATCTCAGACACACATAATAATAATTATGTTCAAAGACCTCTCAAAGACGAATAAGGGGTAATTAAAAGTATCTGTAGGCAATTTTATGCAAGTTCACTCATCAGAATAGAACTTTAGAAGCCCTATATATAAACTATGCTATATACAGCATTAGCTTGTTTTAGATGTTTCAAACGTGAATGGACGGTGTACTCATAACCCTTCCCGATTAAAAAGGTGATATAAGACAGTGACATTTTCAGTTTCGTTGACCCGTTAGCTTGATAAGTACATGTGTATATGTTACAGTCAATCTGTGTAATTTCAGTCATTACGTGAAATGAATGTTTCACTTAGTCATTTCATGAAATGCCTAACATTTTCAGTCATTTCGTGAAATGACTAAACAACACCATCAGTCATTTCACGAAATGACTAAATTGACTTTGGCTTTATCTATTCAATCGAAATGATTGGTGTATCTTAATAATTACAAACTACACTATTGAAACAATACATGCATATTAGATTTAATACAAATCAAGTATCTTAAATCTAAAAAAATGCGTGCAATGTTTCTGGAATAATTGTTAGATATTATATTTTAAACACTATTATGCATATTGAAAAACATGAATGGACAACTGCTGTTGAATTAATTAAATAAAATTCATTTCACACATTGCCTGAATCCTGTTAAAGGTTTCTAGCGAATTTGTGTAGAAGCGGCCTGTCAATTTCAGTCATTTCACGAAATGGCTGGAAAGTTAAGGCATTTCGTGAAATGACTAAGTGAAACAGTCATTTAATGTAATGATTGAAATTTTTTAGTCATTTGGTGAAATGACTGAATACATATATTGACTGTAACATATATATCTTCTGCTAAATGTGTGGTCTCAGAAATGACCTTAATTATGTTCCGAAAATATTACCAAAATGTCATACAGTTTATATTCAGATCAGATGCCGAGTTTCTCGGCATCTCACCAGCATCTAGTTTGGATGCAAACGGTTTGGAACCAGATCCGACACCGTGCTACGCGGCGTCTGATTAGAATCCAAACTCTTTGAAACTCATTTGCATACTGTGGTATCGACAACATTGTTGCCGATTTCTTTATTGATGCAAGATATTTTATATCACTGTTTCTAGAACTTATTTTCAAAAAAATATTTAATTGACAGAAACTGTTGTATCTAAGTTATACCAAATAAACGTGTAACCCAAATTACCATGTACCCTTTCACTCTCAATGAAGTTACAGTGGAGAATCTGTTATTCTTTCCCAATAAACGCGTTTACGCTAAAACTATTATTTCCAGTGCAAACAGTTTGGAGCCAGATCAGACGCCTGGTAACCCGGCGTCTGATCAGACTCCAAACTGTTTGCCACCAAGATAAACAAGAATTATCAGAATTGTCCAAAAGTTGTACTTTTCTATGTTTTAGTGCTTTGCGTTTGCGTACGTTTGCGTTTAAACGGGAAAGAATAACAGATTCTCCACTGTATAAAGTGTATGTGCAAACAGTTTTGATCCTGATCAGACGTCGCGTAACGCGGCGTCTGATCAGGATAAAATTTGTTTGCCACTTTTTTGGAAATAACGTTAGTTACACTGCCTTAAATCTGGATCCAAAATGTGTGTCACTCGTCATTATACTTCTATCAACATATCCACATATTTGTTACTTAGAGGACGACAATTGTAAGCAGGCGATATTGCAGCAATAGAAGTGTGAGACATAATTGTCATGTTAAGGGAACTGCGGCAAGGGTCGTTGTAAGGAGAGAGTCGTTGTTGTGAGGGCCGTTGTTGTAGGGAGGGAACACTGTACCACATAGATTCTAACAAATTCTCTGTTTAGAAAGGTTTACAGAAAAGGTAGGGTCACTTTCTGTCACTGACAGGATCAACTTCAGACACACTAACATTTAAAGACCTCTCAAAGACGAAGTATTCAAAAGTTTCCGTAGGCAACATTATACAACTTCATTTATTAGACGTGTACTTTAAAAGCCCTCTCTGTATTACAGTGGAGAATCTGTTATTCTTTCCCGTTTAAACGCAAACGTACGCAAACGCAAAGCACAAAAACGTAGAAAAGAACAACTTTTGGACAATTCTGATATTTCATGTTTATCTTGGTGGCAAACAGTTTGGAGCCTGATCAGACGCCGGATCTGGCTCCAAACTGTTTGTATTAAAAATAATAGTTTTAGCGTAAACGCGTTTATTGGGAAAGAATTACAGATTCTCCACTGTAGTTCTGCTATTGAAACATTTACTTGTTTTAGATGTCTCAAAAGTGAATGGCAGATGAGCTAAATTCTGCCACTATTTTTATAGGTACTATAGGATAGTGACATTTTATGTTGCTTGCTACGTTAATCTTTCCTCTGCTAAATGTGTTTTCTCTGAAATTACCTTTTCTACAATTATGTTAAGAAAATATCAGCAACGTGTAAAACAGTTTGTATCCAGATGAGACGCCGAGTTTATCCGCGTCTTACCCGTAACCATATTAGTTATACAGTTTCTTCACAGTGTGCATGAGGATTTCTTCACGGCTGAGGTAAATCAAGTTGCCCGAGCCGTTAGGCGATGCCTATTACATGATTGTACCAGCCGGGATGTTCAAACGAAATATTACGGAATGTGTCGTGTACAGCTCTCGTACAGTGGATATTCTGTTATTCTTTCCCAATAAACGCGTTTACGCTAAAACGTCTATTTGCAGTGCAAACAGTTTGGAGCCAGATCAGACGCCGGGTAACCCGGCGTCTGATCAGGCTCCAAACTGTTTGCCACCAAGATAAACAAGAATTATCAGAATTGTCCAAAATTTGTTCTTTTCCACGTTTTAGTGCTTTGCGTTTGCTTACGTTTGCGTTTAAACGGGAAAGAATAACAGATTCTCCACTGTAGTAAACTATAACAAAATCGCGCCAAAGCAGATAACGTTGAGCGTAAATGACGCCATGTTTCTGACGGTTGTTATTCATAAGTAAAATGGGCATACTCGTAGACTTCGGCGTCAGACTTTCCCAGAAATAATGCGACTGTTGAAAGATCCAAACACCGATTGGTTCTTAGCTGAAATGGACTTAAAACGGAGGATACGCGATTGAATACACTCAATCCTGTCGAGCAGTCGGTCATCTTATTTTCTGCAGACCTGTCAGCCAATGAAAACAGCTGCATTTCTACGTACCCTGTCAGTTCGCAGGGTACTTGGTATCACGTCAGGGGCTCGGTACCCAATCAAAAGTAAGGACTTAACTTTGCAATATAACAATACGATTTGAATCAGTAATAACGCAGTCGTACAAAACGTCAATGTGTTTCTTTTTTTAGAAATTAACCCTTTTACGGCCAAGGTCTATAGCAATCAAATTTGCAAACAGTTTCGAACCAGATTAGCCACGTCACGATGCGTCTGATCAGGATCGAAACTGTTTAACAATTATATAGGGTTAATATACTCACTTTGATCACGAAACTTTGGCCAGGGTCATGCATGCATCTTATCAATCAATATCTTATTTACTTTTAATTTATTTATCTAGGATATCACGAAACAAAAGCCAAGTATGTTCTCTCACAATTTATTCAGCTCATCATACACTTTGTTTAATTACAGCCATTTATGCAGTGTTCGCCCTATTCCGATATTGTTATATATTTACAACAGAAATTATATCTATTTACAAACCAGTGTTAATTTTATAGAAAGATCATGGACTTGTCTAGTCAAAGCTAATAGGTGGAAAAGTGGTATTACTTAACAGTTAACAATTTCGCTGCCAAATTAGTCGTGAGATTTTTACCCCTTCACCGTTTCATTTTCGTCTGCTTCAACTTTGTTGTGTCCAAGATCGTTTTAAAGTAAGATTCAATGTAATATGACTTAAAATATATCGATACGAGTGTCAAACAGTTTGGGTCCTGATCAGACGCCGCGTCTGATCAGGATCAAAACTGTTTGCAGTATCTGATTTTGGCGCTGTTGGCAGTGAAAAAGTTAAAGCAACTCTTGGCAATTGCAATACAAGTAAATATAAAAGGTATTACATTGTTATTTGTGTTTTCTTCTGACCTGTCGGAGTTATTTTTAGATTGGAACATTCTAAAATGTTAAAAGGGATGGTCACCGTACTCGTTGATTTCCGTACAGTCAGCCAGTGATACCGAAAGCTGTATTTTTGTGCGTGATGTACAGTAGAGAAGACATTATTATTTCCCGAATAAACGCAAACACAATGCACTAAACTGTAAAAAAATAATATTTTTCTAATATGGGTGGCAAACAGGTTGGAGCCTGATCAGACGCCGGGTTACCCGGCGTCTGATCTGGCTCCAACCTGTTTGCAATGGAAATAATAGTTTTATTATATAAATGCGTTTATAAGGAAAGAATAAAATATCAGTAAACAGTTAGCTCAGCGGTCTCGTGCTGCACGAGGCTCATACTTATCTCAAGTAGGATAGTGTACGATTACATATTCGATGTTACCTTGCTTACCTATTTACCATTATAAATTATTCTGTTCTAAAAATAACTCCGACAGGTCAGAAAAAATAGACAATACAAATATAAACAAATCATTTAACCAGATAGGCAAACTGTTTTTTTGGGGGGGGGGGGGGGGGGGACAAATTAGACGCCGAATTCACGCGGCGTTCGATCTGGCTCGAATCAGTTTGCATGGGACATTATTTAGCACAGCAACGTTAAACCTGTTAGAATACCGAATGTAACTGTATAAGTAAAACTATATCACAATTTATTATTTGGTAGAAGCACCGTATGAAGTTATACTTTGAGACTTACCTTATATGTACAAACAGTTTTGATCCAGATCAGGCAGTAAGAAACATGTCTGTGCATGATATGGATCAAAACGATTTGCTTCTAGTAGTATGGTAGATGGGAATAACCTACTTTAAGGTAAACATGAATTGATAAAGCGTGCACAATTTTTTTTTTTAACAGTCGCTTTTATTACACGATTAGAAAAAACCATTAACTCTTTTAACACTTAGTAACTCTTGTGGGTTATTAGGTTCCATTGTGGATAATCTTTTTATACAAAAGCATAAACTAGTCTACTTGGAACTCTGGGTAGTTAAATAAATACTGATATAAATTAGCAAACGGTGTAGACCCAGATCAGAGGGCTCCTATAGGAGCCCTCTGATATGGGTCTACACTGATTGTAAATGTAATGAGTATAATTAAGACAGGTCCATGGTGTTGAAAAAGTTAACAAGTGTATTGTTACTGATCCGGTATAACTGTATCGTATAAGTAGCCAAGAACTTTACCCCTTCAATGCCGTACGCCAAGTGGAAACGTTATTTAAAAACAGATCGGATCCTGATAAGAATCGAAATAACTCGGCGTTTGATCTAGATCTAAATTGTTTGAAATTCAATCGATTATGTCTTTCGTTAAAATACCTAAAATTAAAATTTGATGAATTAAATGCAGACGACAATTTTTTAAAGCTGATGACGTCATGGCAGTGAAGGGGTTAAGGAGATTTTAATGACGTGGAATGATACCTAATGGATTCCCATCAGCCCATAAACACTGTTACGTAAATGAGCTATGCTCAAATGGAGAAAAGTTATTAGTTTCCAATATTCGCGTACGTGGAAGAATTATTATACCGTTAACAAATTACAGTGGAGAAGACGTTATCAGGGCTGCCATAAGTTGATTATAAAAATCCTAAGATTTCAAATTTTCATTTTTTCAGACGCAATTTTACTAATCGTACCTTTATCCCATAGTCTGTTTCTTTCTTCTATTGAAGACACATGACTGCTTAAAACAGGTTGGAAGTAAAGCAGAATGCGCCTTAAGGCGCATTCTGCTTTACTTTCAGCCTGTTTTGAGCTACGATCTGCTAGAATAAAAATCCGAACTTAGGAAAAATCCGGGAAAATGGCAGCCCTGCGTTATTCTTTCCCGTTTAACCGCAAACGAAACTCAATCGCAATTCACTAAAATGTAGAAACATGCAACATTTTGAATTTTTTCACGATTTATTTTAATCTGAGTGGCAAACAGTGTCGTGCCTGATCAGACGCCTCTTTACCCGGCGTCTGATCTGGCTCGGCAAAAAGTTTGGTGCCTGATCAGATTACCCGGCATCTGATCTGACTCCAAACTGATTGCAATGGACATACTAGTATTGGCGTAAACGCGTTAATTGGGACAGAATAACGTTATCTCCACTGTAGAAGAGTTTGAAAATAGACCGTATGACACTCATGTTAATATTTCTTCGGTTACATACCAAAACAAATGTTGGTGTCATTTGTTTGGCTGTATAATAGGACGATAAAATAATAAAAACTTAACCATATCTTAGTACATTACAGATACACATGTACATATTAGTAGAATGAGTATAATCTCCCATTTAAACGAATTAAAACATATGAGCCGTGTAATGAGAGTACCTGACTTATTGCATTGCAAGCAGCGAATATCAAAGCCAGCCGCCGCTTAAAAGACGTGGCGGCTGATCTTGATCTACACTGTTCGACGCACACACACATGCATCTAAAGCATTGTATTTAACATTACAATATATGGTATTTAGTTACATGTATATAAACCAAACTCAGATACAGAGCCTAGGATGAAATCGGTGCTCGGTCTGTATAATGTTGCAATGCAAACATGTTTTGTTATGACACGGCTCATACTAGTATACATTTTAACGAAATTAAGAAAAATGATATTTTCTTGAAAAACATTGTCATTTTATTTTAACTTAATTTGAAATCAGCCAGGAGCCTGGTCAGACGCCGAGTTACTCGGCATCTGACAAGGATCAAACATGTTCTCAAGCATGGTAATTGGTTTAGCTCATAACGCCTTTATTAAGAAATAATTTAATAATGTTTGTTTTCATTACATTTGGTTAGCTGTGATTGGCTGTAATTTTTGTTTCATAACTCCATGAAAAAAATAAAATTCAGGCCACGCCTTGTCAGGACTACTTTCCCTTAGTCCAACTGCTCTTCACAAGCGCTGCATGAAGCAGGATGCCAAATGACGTCATTGACGTCGGTGTTACTACATAACAACGTCGCGTTTTGGCGGAAAATATATATGGCGGAGGGACTACAACCTACGTTTTAAAGCGTTAAAAAAGAACATTCGCGTCAGATTCTGTATTTAACAACTTTCTTAAATTCAGAAGTGATATTAAATTATAAGGAATAATTCGGAATATTTATTGTATTCATGGAGGTATGAAATAAAAACCTGGTCACACTTTTGTATGAAACCGCGATTAAATAATTCTAACGTATTATCCCCTACATATTACTTGTAATACTGACTGCTTCCGTTGACTGAATTAATTTATATTTGCCCTGCATAAAGCAGAACCCTTTGTTTTTAATAATGTCAGCAGAATGTATATTTTGACTAATCAAACGTAATCACTGACAAACGTAACAAATATAAAAGTCATATATACAGATATAGTATTACACTTTCTTTATAATGTTCGCATCAGATACTAGTAGTTAAACTCTGAAGCATACATGTACATACATGTAACAATCGTGACTTTTCTTTTATTTCCCATACTTGTGTTAACCCATTCAACCCTGGCGACCAGTAAAATCGTCATTTAAAAAAGTGTACGGTGGAGAATCTGTTATTCTTTCCCAATAAACGCGTTTACGCTAAAACTATTATTTGCAGTGCAAACAGTTTGGAGCCAGATCAGACGCCGGGTAACCCGGCGTCTGATCAGGCTCCAAACTGTTTGCCACCAAGATAAACATGAAATATCAGAATTGTCCAAAAGTTGTACTTTTCTACGTTTTAGTGCTTTGCGTTTGCGTACGTTTGCGTTTAAACGGGAAAGAATAACAGATTCTCTACTGTACATGTTAAACTCTGAAGCATACATGTACATACATGTAACAATCGTGACTTTTCTTTTATTTCCCATATTTGTATTAACCCATTCAACCCTTGCGACCAGTAAAATCGTCATTTAAAAAAGTGTACATGTTAAAAGTATACTAAACTATGCAAACACTGTAGACCCTGATCAGAAAGAGCCCCTCATCACAGTCTGTACTGTTTTCCGTTTGAAATATATTAACAAAAACAACTCTAAAAAGTAAATAAAATGGACTAGACTTGATCCGACACTGGATTTGTCTATTTAAAGCTTCAGGAGCGAATGAGTTAAATGTATTGAAGCTGTTTATAATCATGCACATATAGATTCGAGTAGACTATTGTAAAAAATTAGCTATCGACTGATATTTACTCACACATTGATATCATCTTTGGATCAGTGAAGTTTAAATGATTGCCATTCATTAAGAAACACCACATTTGTTACGCTCGTAAACGATGCAGATTCTGATTAGATTTTTTTCCCCTCTCTATTACGACCACTAAATTATGTTCATTATTAGGCGTTTACGACCGGTGACCGCTTAAAGTAAGGTGACAGTAATACAGAAAGCTCATACAGGAGCTTTCTGTTTAGCTTTTACCTTGCTTTAAGCTGTCTTTTATACAATATATTAGCCTTCTTTTTATTGTTCGTAATAGAGGGGTTTAAAATATTTGAAGCGCAGACTCTCTAGTTTAGTATCAAACAAAAGCATGTCCAAATACACGTTACACTTTTGTTTGATGCATTTAACCATAAAATCAAAGAGGGTAATCCTCTTTGAATTTTGGCTAAAAGCATGACACATATATTTGGACATGATTTCTTTAATAAAGGTCCCTAGAGAAAACAATAAAGTCTATAACTTTATATGACCTTGTAGAAGAAAGTACAGTCGAACTTCGTATCTCGAACTCGGTTAAATCGAACATACCCGTATTTCAAAGTTAAAACGTGGCTAAGCCACGTTTTAACTTTGAAATACGGATATGTTCGACCTTACAGAGCATGAAACAATGCAGTTTATGTGTCGAACTATCGGATACATGTAGTTCGAGTCAAGCGAGTTCGAGCTATCGAAGTTCGACTGTTCGCCTTTTCAAACGCAATGATAATGCCACAGAATGCAGAAAATTGAAATTGGTTTCAAAATAGTAAGTTATTTCAAGAGGCAAATTATCAGGAGCCTAATCAGACGCCGAGATACTGCGTGTCTGATCTGGTTCCAAACTATGAGCAACGAACATCGCTGTTTTATAACGTTCTACTCTACCGACGTTTATACATGTCTACGTCATTAATGAACCTGTACCTATATATAGGGAGTACTTTTGACTTATGTAACAGTGTAGATCTAGATCAGAGGGCTCTTAAAGGAGACGCCTGGTCAGGGTCTACACTGTTTGTCATCTTACAATATATTGCAGGAAACACCCATATATAGTCATAAATCGTCCAGAAACAAATGGCAATTTGAATGGTCCATTAAAGGTTTTAGGGTCGGTGAGTAAAAGAAACGCGAGTTTTGGGGACTATCACTTGTTGTAAAACTCATGACGTCAATCATTAAGGTTTTTTACCCTATCACTACGAATGCCGCCAAAAGGCGCGTTTATAAACAGTTTGGATCCTGATCAGATGCCGCGTAACGCGGCGTCTGATCAGGATCCAAACTGTTTGTCACCAGTTTAGAAATTGTGTCAGCCGTACTGCCTTGAATCTAACTTTGAAATGATATTATAGACAAAAATATTGAAGGGGGCGACAATATGGCGGCGAAAGGATATATAACCTCACAATAAAGACCATGAAAGTTTAAATTACACCCATGACTGCGGGGTAGTATGGGAGTTGCTACGTGAAAAATACGCTGAGCAATGGTGGCTGTATTTATCCCTGTCCTTGTCCATGAACAAATGTTTTAGTTCCTTGCGGAAGTAAGCCCCTGTAATGGAGTACAAGAAGAAGTTGATACAGTAATTGATATAGAATATTGTTCTGGTCACGTGTAGAATCTCATCCAGGTCTTCTATGTGAGCATCGTTCCTGCTTATAGCCCAAGGGGAGATAATGTCTAAGTTTGAAGATTTCTTCTTGGTGAGGTAGCGACGACACCATACAGCGAAGTACGGGAGGTTTAGCGACACAAAACAGATTGAGATTGCGAGCAGTATGAAGGTGAATTCAAGACGTATAATCGACTCTTCCGTAATAATACGTATCTTTCTGTGACGTCTGTTACGAAGGACAAGTTTTCGAATTATCAACAAGTTCAGTACCGTTATCAACAGGAACGGTACTAGGGTTATGGCCATTCCAAAGACACAGTCCAGAATAAAGGACAATAGTTCGTATTTCATTTCGCTTGAACACAGGGGATCTCCATTACGATCTGTGGTGGAGCCGCTCAGTATGGGTTTGAATACACAAGCAGCACAGGCTACGACTATCGCACCAAGGATAACTCTTGAGGCCGATTTCGGATCACATATGTCCTTGCGGCGTAAGGGGAAACACACGCCTATAAAGCGTTCTATTGTGAAGAACACAAGAAACCACGATGACAGAAATCGTGAAATGTATTGTAAATACAGCATTATTTGACACGTTCCGTGGCTTTGAAGAAATATGGCAGAATGTTGACCCGGAAGTGACGTCAATCCATATTTCAGCCATTCCGGAAGCACATAAAACAACAAAGCCATTAGATCAGACATCGATAAAGCGGCGAGATAAATGCTGGCGGAGAGTTTTCTCATGTTTTTGGACAGGAAAACCACAAGAGATAACACATTGCCGATTATTCCTATTGTGAAAATTATCGGTGTAAAGTATGTGAAGAAAAGTTGAGCTGTCGTTGGATTATCTGGAATGTTATCGTCCAAAATATCCTTTATGAAATGGCCGCCAGGCAATGAGCAATTGGTTATGTTTGGGCCGCCGGTAGTCCCATCCTCAGTGGACCCACACTTTGTATCGTAGGAAAAAGAAGTATTCATTCTCTGAAAGTATACAATATATATAAGGGTGATACATTATTTTTGTTTCGAAAAACAACGCGCCTCTGCTAAAACAATAATGCTCATTTTGACAGACATTGTACAGTGGAGAATCTGTTATTCTTTCCCGTTTAAACGCAAACGTACCCAAACGCAAAGCACTAAAACGTAGAAAAGAACAACTTTTGGACAATTCTGATATTTGATGTTTATCTTGGTGGCAAACAGTTTGGAGCCTGATCAGACGCCGGGTTACCCGGCGTCTGATCTGGCTCCAAACTGTTTGTATTGGAAATAATAGTTTTAGCGTAAACGTGTTTATTCGGAAAGAATAACAGATTCTCCACTGTACCAGTAAAACGTGCACTTGTTCCTAGCGACGATATGCTTGTCATTTACAAACAGTGTACCTTTCAAGAGTACATTTGTTCTAAGCAAATGGTGTACACTCAGATAGGAGGGCTCATTGCGAAGCCGTCTGATCAGTGTCTGCACTGCTTGTCACTTTGCATTATGTGGCAGAAAACAAGCCTAAATAGTTAAACAGTTATTATACTTATTTTGAAACTGGAATTTTCCGTTAAGAGTTTCAGGGGTGAATGGTTTACACTATTTCGTCGGCAAAGGTTTCTGCCTGCAGCCTCACTTAGCTTAGTATTGTCTGCCAAATCGATTAAAAATATTCACCAGAATGCCAAGAGTCTGTATCTCGGATTGACATCTAATCATCTAGTCTGGATCCTAACTGCCTGTAACAGTTATAGTGGAGAAAACGTTATTCTTTCCCAATAAACGCGTTTACGCTAAAACTGTTATTTCCATTGGAAACAGTTTGGAGCCAGATCAGACGCCGGCTCCAAACTGTTTGCCACCCAGATAAACATGAATTATAAGAATTGTCCAAAAGTTGTACTTGTCTACGTTTTAGTGCTTTGCGTTTGCGTACGTTTGCGTTTAAACGGGAAAGAATAACGTTTTCTCCACTGTAAACAGTATTCCCTCTCTACAACAACACCCAATGAGATACAACTATTGTGTGTGTTGTTCGGTTGGAGTTGTTATATGGAGGGAAATTCATACCCTTAGAGTACTGAACATGACTTGGCTTACATTTGCAAACCGTTTGACCCCAGATTAGACGGAGTGTAACGCTGTAACGCGGCGTCTCATCTGCGTTCAAACTGTTTGTTACTCGTCTTTATATTTTTTTTCTGTGTTAACTTTGAGACAAAAGTAACAACAATTCTAAGCAGACGATAAATGCAACAGGAAAAGCGTAAGATATAATTTTCTTGTTTGGAGAAAAGCGGCAAGTATTGTTGTATGAAGGGAATCGTTGTTCGGAGGGCCGTTGAAGGGAGGGGCACTGTAGCTGCTCAATATTTACCACCATAAAATAAGACGACTGCATGAGGTCGATGTTGTTGATCAAGATCCAAACTGTTTGGGACGCGAATCAATCTTTCTTCAATTTAGAAAACAAACTTCAACACTTTGACTTCGACTTACTGTTACATAGGATGACTTTTGCGGATGCTATTTTGTCTTCGATGCGATAAAGGAGTTAAAACTAAATGAACACACGTTTTAGGTGATCTGCTAATCTGATTATAATAAGACATAAATGAGACATAAATTTCAGATTGGTCAAATAGTTCTTGTAAAAACATAGGCTTCATGGACACTCTTTACAGATATACGTACAACCAAACTAGGCGATCGCTGACGAACAAAGAATATATGCCGATCTTTAACCCTTTACCCCATTATCTTATTTTCAGTTTTGATGACAGGTGACTACTTAACCCTTTACCCTATAGCCTGTTTCTAGATTTGAAAATAGGTGACTATTTAAAGCAGGTTGAAAGTAAAGCAGAATGCGCCCTAAGGCGCATTCTGCATTGAGTGAACATCAGACGTTATATTTTCACGAGTGGCGAAGCCACGAGTGAAAATATAACAGTCTGATGTTCACGAAATGGATTAATTTCGATCTTATACTGAAAAAAATACAATTATTCTATTTATTTATGCTTTTAAGCCACTTTTTAAACGAAATTGTTCGACAATTTTGAAAGCGAAAGTACATGATTTACCCCGTGTTGACATCGAACACATTAACGAAACAGTTTCCCGTACGATGACGTCACTGATTTATTGATTTGACGTCATCCGAATTACGTCGGTGCTCCCAATTTTGGATTCGTGTTCTTCCGTTGAGTGGTTCGCGACAAATCGGACTGCCGGAATATAACGATAAGACACGATTGACCACGATGTTTGGGGAGCCCTACGGGCAAAATTCATAATTAAAGCGCGCGTGGCGATAATCCCACTGCATAAAGCAGTGAAATTATCAAGTTATAATCCACTGCTATTTCGTGGTAATCCACCGAAAAGCATAAATAAAAAGGGTTAAATCAGGTTGAAAGTAAATCATAATGCGCATTCTGCTTTACTTTCAGCCTGCTTATACTACAATCTGATAGAATATAGAAACTATTTCTTAATATGGTATATGTTCTTGATTGTGTAAATTTGAGCTATTTTCTTCAGTGGAGGAATAGATTGGATGTGCTAAAAAGCGCTTCTATTTGGAAAGGGTTTAAACAGAACTGACAGGCTAGGAATAATGCAGAAAGGAGTGTTTTGTATTATTTCTACTCTGCATGCAATAAGCTGATATTTGTCCTAAGCAAGAATATCATCTTTCATGAGTCGCTTTATACTAGATTGACTGTACCACAGTCAAACTCATAAACATTGGGACTTCCTGCATAACTTCTGTAATTATTCTAAAACTTTAACTAATTGCTTATATCACAAAACAATAATATCAAGAGTGCAAACTGAATGACAAACAGTGCAGACTATGATCAGACTGCTCCTGGTGGAGCAGTCTGATCAGGGTCTACATTGTTTGCTCTGGCATGTCTGTCTCAATATTTAGGGTCTTTACGGTAAGTTAGACATGTACAGTAAAACCTGTCGTTCACGACAACGAAGGCTAATTGATTGTATAACAGACAGGAGACAACTTAAATTAAGTTAACAGTAAAACAGAAAGCTCCTAAAGGAGCTTTCTATTTTACTGTCACCATACTTTAAGCATTCACCTGTCGTAAACACCTAATAATTAACACAATTAAATGGTCGTAATAGAGGTGAAGTCGCACTAGAGGTGTGGTCGTAATAGAGATGTGGTCGTAATAGAGAGGTTTACTGTGTTTGAAGTTTTACCCTGAGTGCCAGAAATCTCGCAAAACCGTTGCCAAACCGTTCCACACCGTCGGCCATGCTTCAAGGCTATTTAGTATGTCTCATCCATTTCTGAAAATAGAAATAAGTAATTGAACATGTCACGCCAATTTCAACCTTGTACGTCATCGTTTTTCAGAGTTATTGGACCATACTTTTGATACATGTTTTACGTCATTCTTGAAACTTTAAAGTGACAAACCCCACTGAGCCTAGCCCATTTTTGACAAAAACGGGATTGTTTCTTTCAATTCATTGCTAAATAAAAAACAATGCAGACCCTGGATCATTGTCTACACTGTTTGAATATGATAAGTGTACCTTCAATGAATAGATTTTGTTCCAGTTTCCAATTTCCAATTAAGTCTTATCCATATTTAACATACGAGTTTGACTCCTGCTCTGATCAGGGTCTGCATTGTTTGCATATCTCTTTAGTACTCCTCACATGTATACTACAGTAAAACCTCTCTATTACGACCACTAAATTATGTTAATTATTAGGGTGTTTACGGTAGGTGACCTCTTAAAACAAGGTGACAGTGAAACAGAAAGCTCCTGTAGGAGCTTTCTGTTTCACTGTCACCTTGATTTAAGCTGTCACCTGTCTATTAAACAATTAATTAGCCTTCGTTTTAGTGGTCGTAATAGCGAGGTTTTACTGTATTTATAAATGACGAGTTTACTCGTCGCAGGGGTTGAATGTGTTAATAAAAGGGACAAAAATATAAAAGATTACAGGGACAGACACTAGTCTATAATTTGAAATACCTGCCACTTCTTTACGTTTTTCCTTTGTGATTATTCGAAATGGAATATAATTAATAGAGTAATTTTTAAATGTAGCCAATGTCTTGCAATTATATCGTTTACTCTACAATTATTAAATCAGAGTGTGCAACATAATATATTCTCAAACAATTCTGAAAATGATTAGAGGTGACTGAAGTATTATGTTTGCCCTGGTAACGCTTGCAAGTTCAATTACTACATTGAACCCTAGCGGCGAGTATACTCGTCCTTTACAAACAGTGTACAGTGGAGAATCTGTTATTCTTTCCCGTTTAAACGCAAACGTACGCAAACGCAAAGCGCTAAAACGTAGAAAAGAACAACTTTTGAACAATTCTGATATTTCATGTTTATCTTGGTGGCAAACAGTTTGGAGCCTGATCAGACGCCGGGTTACCCGGCGTCTGATCTGGCTCCAAACTGTTTTCACTGCAAATAATAGTTTTAGCGTAAACGCGTTTATTGGGAAAGAATAACAGATTCTCCACTGTACCTACAAAGAGTGCAATTGTTATATGCAAACAGTGTAGACCGAGATCTGATGACGTCTGAAGGAGGCTTCTTATCAGGGTCTGCACTGTTTGGTATTTTGCAATGTATTGCCAAAATATTGTCAAATATCTGACTAGACCTAGATCTAATCGGAAACTGGATTCATCCATTAAAACTAAAGGTTGTATGTAAGAATCTAGAATATTGCGCCTGTAACGCATATTTTCGAACAATGCTGAAAATAATGAAAAGTGACCGAATTTTTATATTTTCACTAAAACACTCGCAAACTCCATTAAGTAATTACATGTACTGCTGAAAGCTATTGCCCATTACATAATCCTTTGCCTGTGGATATCGACTTGAATGTGATTTGCAAACAGTTTGGATCCAGATCAGACGCCGCTTTAAGCGGCGTCTGATCTGGATTCAAACTGTTTGAGACACGTCGCAGGTTTTCTTCAACTTTGCCATGTATACAACTACTTTGACAAATATGGCAGACGATAATTTCAAAAGATATGAAACTACACGGGAGAAGGGCTAATCTACATATTACCACTGACAGGTCTACCAATGGGTTTATATGGCTCTCCACAAGGGGCCTATCTGCAAATCTATTCTTCTACATTAAGCTGGCAGTAGTCTTAATGCTTGCATAAATCGTCTGTGACTTTTATTCCGTCTCTGTCTTACCCCTAATGCAACGGTAATTTTCAAACGGGTTAGGTCCTGATCAGACGCCGCGTAATGCGGCGCCTTATCAGGATCCAAACTGTTTGCCATTCGTTTTGATATATATTTTAAGTCAAAATGCCTAAATTTAAATTTGAGAAATAAAAGCAGACGACAATTGTTTAAAGTAGATGACGTCATGACAATCAAAGGGTTAATATTTGACAGAGGAGGTTCGTTGTTCTTTCACAACAAAAACTTTTACGTAACCCGTCTTCTGGCCAGGTTCAATACAGTTTGACACTCTAATAAAAATAAATCGACATTTACTAGACATTGGCCATTTCTTCTTTTGATGGCATTAGTTTTGCGTTTCATATTCTTTCAATGTGTATGAACGAATACAAAATGTATGTCCCACTGTATATACTATCTGCTTGTTAGGACTTAATGCATATATAATGCTGCTTTTCTCCACCAAAATAGCAAGTCAACGGTTTATGGTTCCGTTACTAAGAAACATCACATAAATAATTTAATGTGATAGAATTGTATTTGCTAACACTTTTTAAGAACTTCCTAAATATTACCATTTTATTTTACTGCTTAGAAATATATGCGTGTGTGAAATAATTGTTTTCCCAGGGCTGCCATAAGTTGATCATGAAAACCTAACAATTCAAAATATTCTATTTTTAAGCGCGATTACTTAAGGAGCATTCTGCTTTACTTTCAGTCGACTTTAATCTACCATCTGCTACGATGATATCCGAAGATTTCGGAAAAATCGTTAGTAATGGCAGTCCTGTTTTCCAGATGTGTGTTCATGCTTATAAAGCATTTGAGATGAGTCTGATATTGTTCTCAAGTCCTAACCTGCTTTTAGTAGTCACCTGCATTCAAAACTAGAAACATGCTATGGGGTACATGTAATTGGTAAAGCATCTATCCATGTATTAGATTGTACATTGGTATTTTACTGAGCCGTCGCTGAATACAATATTTACTGCATTCCACAATGAGCATTTATATATGGTTTTACAAATTTCAAATATTAACCCATTTGTAGAGTGTCCTATTATAGGGACACAGGCAAAACGCGTAATGCGGCGTCTGATCTGAGTGTGAACTGTTTGCTTAGAGCAATTTTATCAACAATAATACGAAAAAGATCAGACACCCCTTCGATGAAAAATGGAATAATCCAATATATAAACATGGAATTATCCACGTGGGACAAATAAGTTAAGCTGAAAAGTAGGTTAATGACACCAGAAATATATCGGCAAATTCTGTGTATGCTTTCTCTCATGGTTTAGTCTTTGATAGTTATCATCCTCTGGTTAAATTGTTTGTCTAACACAGCCTGGCTTTACAACTTCTAATCGGAATTGCAGTTAACTGTTTCTTTGGTAAACACTTTATTTTATTGCGTTGCATGGTATATTTCCGACATTTAAATGAGCCGTTATGGCCCGTTTTGTGGCAAACATCCATCAAGTTATTGTTGATTGAGATATTAAGATCCACGGAGATTAAACTTGCGGCCGTGCGAAACGAAATGTTTATGACCTTCATGAAAACAAGAACAGTTTTTATCACACCCTATGCCAAAGCGAGGCTTTAATCGTAAACGAGACTATGATCGTATTCTCAAACAATCTTGAAACAGACCAGAAGCTGATAAGAATTTTGGATCAATGTTTCATCAATCAAGCTCTTGAAATGTATACAAGTATACTGAACGAATAAAGTTTAATCATTTGTTTAACATTGGATTTTCCAAAGACAACCTTCCCTTTTGTGTAGATCTGGAAATCGAAATCAAAGGCAAGGAACAGCAGAAAATAAAGAAAAGCACATGGTGAAGAGAATCACGTTGAGAGACATCATTGAGATGCTGTTGAAGAAAGAAATCCCTAAGATACAGCCATTGCAATACGTACTCTTTTAATGCATAATGAGTTATTTGAAAAATCGCTTTTTTGCAACGGACAGTTGTACACAAACTTTTAAAGAATGAATCTAACAAATGCTGGACTTTTTTTTATCCTTGCTTCTTTTTCAAGAGTTTGCTATGATTTTATATGAGAAAGAGTATGACTGACATCTCATACCATTTATTATTCGTCTAGCTGTAACAATAAAATTAAAGTTCCATGTACATGCACCTCCCTTTATAAAATATTTAAAGCACAGTCGATATCTCTGTCTGTTCTGTGTTGTTTTGTTGAGTATATGATTAAATGGTGAGAGATTTGTGTAAGCGGCCCGGAGGTTCAGTCGGTAGAACACTTTCCCGGTAAGCAAGGGCCCCGAGTTCGAGCCCCGGTCTGGCTGCATATTTTCTCACCATGTTACATTTGGCGCCCAACGTAAATAACCCGTAGGATAATATGTAAATCGCAGAGTGTACACATATAATAAAAAGAAACTCGAGGAGTGTTCTTTAGTAAGAATTCGGGACGAATTCTTGTGTAGAGGGGGTGTGTGTAGCCGGGTTGAGTACATGATTAAATGGTAAGAGATTTGTGTAAGCGGCCTTTATTGGTACAACTCTTTAATCAACTAAGTTAAAAAGAGACAATCTTAGCTTCCAAATTAGTCCAGTCCATTTTGGCTATTTAGTATTGCTTTTTCAATGTATTGCATCAATGTATTGCAATTTGGTAAAGAGTGAATCCCCTGATTAGATGGCTTCTTAAGGGATACTCTTTACTTTATAGTTCGAAGAAACGCTGTTTGCAAATAAACATGTATATACCATGTATACCATGTATATACAGCGTTCCCTCTCTACAACGGCCCTCCCAACACGACTCCCTCCTTACAACGACCCCTGTCGCAGTCCCCTTAAAAATGCATTTATGTCCAAACATTTCATGGTTGCAATACAATCTGCCTAAAAATGTCGTCTGCTGTTTTTCTCAAAGTTACATAATAGACATTTTGATAGAAACAACTTAATGACGAGTGACAAACAGCTTGAATCCAGATCAGACGCCGCTTTACGCGGCGTCTGATCTGGATTCAAGCTGTTTGCCAATGTACGCCAAATAACCTCCCTACAACGACTCCCTCCGAACAACGCACATATTTATTGTCTCCAACTGGATGTCTTTGTAGAGAGGGAGCGCTGTATACCATATACGCGATTAGGGTTAAATGGGTTAACGACTCATGTAAAATTGCGGGCTGCAGATCAAATGCAATTTGTTACGAAGAACAATTGTGCAGTATAAATTAAATTGACTTGTACTTTTATATAAAATAGTGCCATTTTGAAAATATGACTAATCTTTAATGGGCAACCATCCGGTTTTGAGTCAAATGATCTTCTAATATTTTCGCTACCATGACGTTATTAGTTAAACATGTCCGTTTGCAAAGAACTCGTGATAAGGCAGTGACTCAGTTAACAATAATAGTATTGCTCATCAGCTGTACCAATGTGGAAGAGGTTGTGTTTTATCTGTTTGAGATTACTTAATGCAAAAAACATCTTTGAAACAGATAGGGTTTGAATGAAAATATACTCAGCTTTGTTGAATTAAATCAGAGTGACAAATAGTTTGGGAACTGAATTGAAGTTCAGTAAAAAGAAGCCCGACCTGGCTCTAAACGGGTTGCAATAGATATAAGATGAGGCAAAAAGTGCACATTCTGATCAAATACAGTGGAGAAACTGTTATTCTTTCCCAATAAACACGTTTACGCTAAAACTATTATTTCTATTGCAAACAGTATGGAGCCAGATCAGACGCCGGGTAACCCGGCGTCTGACCAGGCTCCAAACTGTTTGCCATCAAGATAAACATGAATTATCAGAATTGTCCAAAAGTTACACTTTTCTACGTTTTAGTGTTTTGCGTTTGCGTTTCGTTTCGTTTAAACGGGAAAGAATAACAGATTCTCCACTGTACATTTTCTGAAAATGGATTGATGAAGCAATAAAACACAGACTATGATCAAGTGTAACTCATGTAATTAGGTTTATGAAACGAATAGTACAGATCATTGTCAGCTGGCTACCCAAGATCATCTGTTTCGTTATAAGTGAGCTACAATGCATATAATACATTGTAGCTCACTTATAACGAATAAAATCTGATTTCTTTCGTTTTATCAAAATTTTATTATACATTGTATATGGTGCATTTTACAAAACGTTTATGAAAGAGGGGAACAAATATTGTTTTGTTTAAAGCAATATTTAGTGATATCCAATTTTGCTATAAACGAGCGTCAATGTAGTTAGTTTTGAATATGGTTAATACATGTAATGAGCAGTATAAATAGCCTCTTAGGAAGTGTCTGTGTTCCGCGTGGCATTTATTACGCCCCACGAACCGTCTGTCCTGAGAATCTGTTTTGAAAAACCTGTGAACACAGACTTGGATAATGAACCAAGCCAGGATATTTGAAACACTTTATTACGTAAATTTGAAGAAGATATAAGACAAAAGAATTCCTAGGGTGATTTTAATTAACCTATTTGCTGCCAATTCCGATAATTCTGACATTTGTTAATAATTTGGATTCTGATCAGACGCCGCGTGACGCGGCGTCTGATCAGGATCCAAACTGTTTGACACTTATATTAATGTTTCTAAACTGTTGCCTAGTGGTATAGTCACGTTGACTTTGGCTTGCAGAAGGTCGGTGGTTCTATCCAGTTGCCGATTTGTGCCTGAAACAGTGCATAAAGGGCTTCTGGAGCCTTCCTCCCCCTATAATTAGCTTTGCGTCGCGATATGACTTAAATACTGTTAAAAGCGACGAAAAATCATAACAAACAAACAAATAAATGTTTCTTAAACCAAAACTGATATTTGTTTCGAATTTTATATTTAAAAGCAGACGAAAAATATAAGCAAACGATAATAAGTCAGCGACTATGTTAGAGGGGTTATTACGTCATCATGGGAGTGAACGGATTAATACAGTGTTCCCTCTCTACAACGACCCTCTCAACAACGGTTCCGTCCTTACAACGACCCAGGCCGCTTTTCCCTTAACACGACAATTATATCTAACACGTTGACGGCTGCAATATCGTCTGCTTAAAATTGTCGTCTGCTGTTTTCTCAAAGTTACATATGAATTGACATTTTGTAAGAAAACATATAACGGCGAGTGACAAACAGTTTGAATCCAGATCAGACGCCGCGTTACGCGGCGTCTGATCTGGATTCAAGCTATTTGCAAATGTAAGCCAAGTATGAATTTTCCCTCCCTTTAACGACTCTCTCCGAACAACACACACAGTCTGTGTCTCCCAATGTCTCGTTGTAGAGAGGGAGCGCTGTATAACACTTTTTGAACAGCTGAAGTAGAAGTGTCTGGACGAAACTTCTGACACTGATAACAGACGCGAAAATTGATTTCGTGGATAACAGACGCGAAAATTGTTTTTCGCGGAGATCAGCCGTAAAAAAAACATGTTTACATACATCGCTTCATTAAGTTCTAACACAAGAAAACTTAAAATAGATACTTAACCCTTCAGTTCAAACGGTAAAAGGAAGCCGTTGAGTCACTCGGTTGCTCAAAACTTGAATTCTACATGGTCAAAATATCATTTAAAACAAAGATCATTGATAGAGGACAAGTATTTGCGAATATAATGCAAAACCCAGTATTTTGCTGAGTATATCTTGAAAATGGCAGCCATCTTGAATTTTTAAGTGGGTAAAGGTAGCCATAGAGCAATTCCATAGTTCCAAATTGAATTCTACACAGTCAAAAAGCATTATTTGACACACAGACCATTTTACTAGACACGGTTTGCATATTTATGGCGAAAAGTAATATTTCTGTATAATCCTTGGCGGCCATTTTGAAATTTTCAAGCGGCCAGCGGATTTTTTCAATAGAGGAACCCCCAAGGAGTATGTGCGCCAAAGTTGGTGCTTGTTTCCGGAAGTGAACGATTCTTCTCAAATTTGCACTTATCTGCTCCACTATTAGCAACCACCTGTATAACAGTCAGTCAAGAGCATGGTATTGAATTGTCGCTTAACACGTGTTCGACGAATTCAATTTGGGCGATTTCATGGAATAATACAATTAGAACCGATAATGACGTGCCGTACTCGGCCTTGATTTTTTACCAATACCCCGCAATTTTGTTTTAACGTCATTTGAAGGTAAAAACAATTTTCCGAATGTCAGAGATGATTATAACCTCTGAAACAGTAAATCGGCGTCTGATTTAGTTAAAACCTGTTTTTGCGATTAATTCAAGTTGCGCTTAGTGAGCAAAGATTCAAACCAGAGGAGCAAAATATCAGTTGTGTGAATAGGAAAAATTGTAACTTTTATCCTTTGGTAAAAATTATGCTGAAAGAGTTTTCTGTACTTTTCTCATATTGAGACTTTTGCAGTATTTAATTTCCCAAAAGGTAAAATTCAAGTGTCAAGTAGTTTGTATCCATTTCAGACGCCGTGTCTGATCTGGATCCAAACTGTTGCAAACTACAGTATTGTCACGAGCATTAGGCAAATGCTTAACTCTTTGAACCCTAGTCACGCATATAAGGGTCATTTGCAAACGGTGTATTTGTGAAAAGTACGCTTGTACTAGACAAACAGTGTAGACCCTGATCAGAGGGCTCCGTCTGATCAGGGTCTACACTGTTTGCCATTTTGACATATACTGTAAAAATCATCCCAAAAAAGTAAAAGATGGACTGGACTAATTGAAAACTAGAATTGTCCATTTGAGGTTTCAGGGAGGAAAGAGTTAAATAGGATTATGGTTTCTTCTAGAAAAACATAAGTCCTGAAAATCATGGCTTTCGGATTCCTATGCAACTGTTTTAATTGTCGGAAGTGAGATTTTATGTCTGTCTTGCTGCTAAATGTAATAGTTTTTCTGTTTTATTTTTACGGCAGACGGGGAGCAGATCACTGTGATTACAGCAATCAAGACTGAATGCCTTTTGCACAATCATATTTTTTTTATCCTCAAATCAATTTGCTCACGCGGGTTTTCTGTCTCTTTAAACAGTTAAAAGTTTTAAAGAGAAGGAAAGCCATATGGCGTAAATGAAGTAAGAAAAAAGCACCACAGAAATATGGCATTAAAGAATAACGATAGGTACAAAAATATTCTTAAGAAAACTCACTGAATCTTTGTTTATTAAAGATTTTCTCGTCGTATTCTACTTTGACCTAAGGCGGGTAGATCTCCTCTTAGAATTTCTTTACATACATGTACATATACAGTTCATATACAGTGGAAAAACGTTACAATATTCTTTCCCAATAAACGCGTTTACGCTAAAACTATTATTTCCAATGCAAACAGTTTGGAGTCAGATCAGACGCCGGGTAACCCGGCGTCTGATCAGGCTCCAAACTGTTTGCCACTCAGGTTAAAATGAATAGTTAGAATTGTCAAAATGTTGCAATTGTTTACATTTAAATGCAATGCGTTTGCGTTTCGTTTGCGTTTAAACGGGAAATAATAACGTTTTCTCCGTTGTAGATAAAGCAATCGCTAGATAAGAATAGTTCCGTGTTCGAGAGGACTAAAAGCGATGGTATATTTTAGTTTTTGTTTTTACTTTTTGATTTTTTTAATTCTCGCAGGGGTCCGATTCCGATCGAGCTCAACTATATTTCTTAAAAATATTTTTATTTTTACATATATTTTCCCCAAACTAATGATTATATTTTAATATAGACACCTGACATTCTTTTACAAAACTTGGGTTACGCCAAATTTGATTTTTGGTCTCTTTAATTCCCTTGGGCAAAATTATATTATATTATATCATATATATTTTTTCTTATCCTGACTTTTTCAGACAATTTGCTTTGTGGTTTCCTGTCCCTTTAAAATGTAAACACGCTTTAAAGCTAGTGACAAACAAATTCTTGTCGTCTGACTTCAATACTTTATCCTAGAAATTGTTTTACAGAACAGAACATACTTTTATTAATTTGTACATCAGTACATCATCATATAACACAATTACATACATTTATAACACAAATAAAGAAACATATTTACATATACATCTGTATGTTTTTACTATTTTAATATAGCGTCACGCGTTTCCTATTGATAAACTTACTTTAACTAATATCAGAAAATTTACATCACGGAAGAGAGGCACCCGATTATGATAGTAATGGATCCAACACCAACAAAAACCAGAGTCCCGGTTCTCACACTTATATCATATGTAGCCGGGTAGAGAATATGGTGGAATGGTTGATTGGCTTTTCTGGGTGACTCGGTAGCTCAGTGGTTAGAACGTTGGCATGGTAAGCCAGAGGTCCTGGGTTCGAGTCCCAGTTGGGTCACAACTTTTTCACCATGTTACATTTGTCGCCCAACGTAAATAACCCGTAGAATAATATGTAACTCGTGGAGTGTACAGAAATAATAATAAGAAACTCGTGGAGTGTTCTTTAATAAGAATTCGGGACGAATTCTTGTGTAGAGGGGGTGTGTGTAGCCGGGTAGAGAATATGGTGAAATGGTTGATTGGCTTTTCTGGGTGACTCGGTAGCTCAGTGGTTAGAGCGTTGGCATGGTAAGCCAGAGGTCCTGGGTTCGAGTCCCAGTTGGGTCACAACTTTTTCACCATGTTACACATACAAGAACGTTCTCCCGGGAAAGCTTAAATCACATAGACTGACGTTTAAAATTCACTGAGAGGATTTCAGACAAAACCTTTTGCTTATCTCCTTTCATTGCTTTTCCTATATCAAACTTAATTCAAACCATTGGGCCCTAGAGACTACTAACAGCCTAAGCTCAACTGACAAACAGGGCTGCCATTTCTCCGGATTATACCTAAATATTCGGATTTTTTTCTAGTACGTGATAGCTTAAAGCAGGCTGAAAGTAAAGCAGAATGTGCCTTAAGGCGCATTCTGCTTTACTTCCAGACTGCTTCAAGTAGTCACATGCCAACAAAACCAGAAATAGTTTATGGGGTAAAGGTAAGATTCATAAAATCGCACTTGAAAAATGCAAATTTGGAAATCTTAGGATTTTTCATGTCAACTTATGGCAGCCCTGGACAAATCGTTGAAGAAAGTAAATCTTGTATTAAGGTTGAGGACTCCTAAAATGACTGGGCCAATCTTTTTTTTAAATGAATTTTATTTCATCATATTACTAATTTAACAATTTTCATATGTGAGATGAAACCGTTTGTCAAATGTGCGAAAGAAAGGGAGAGGGAGAGAAAAGAGAAAGAGAGTGTGAGATAAGAGTGGTGGAATGAGAGTTGGACAGCCTAAATGTTTATTCTAGATATGTAACTTTTTCCTATCATTATTGTTATCGTTGTTGTTGTTGTTTTATACCTGTTTTGAGACAGGTCTTCATTTGATGTTGTGTGTTTCCAGTTTATCTCTGTTTTGTGCTACAGTGCTCCCTCCCTACAACGATTCCCTCCTAACAACGACCATTGTCACAGTTCCCTAAACAAGACAATTGTGTCTAACGTTTCAAACTTGCAATATCGTCTGCTTAAAATTGTCGTCTGCTGTTTTTCTCAAAATAATATAATGGACATTTTGACAGAATAAAGAATTAACGAGGAGTGAAAAACAGCTTGATCTAGATTCAAGCTGTTTGCAATTGTAAACCAATGTTTTTCCCTATAACGACTTTCTCTGAATAATGAACAAAGTCTTTGTATCCCATTCGGTGTCGTTGTAGAGAGAGAGCGCTGTATTTGTCTTTCAATATCAATTTTACGAGTCAATGTGTTTTTGAAGTGGTTAAAATCGGCATTTCTTTATTGTTTTGTATTTGGAACATGTATTGTATTGCTGTTATCAGTATAATAATTGTTTGCTTGAATTACCATATTTAGAATGGTGTCTGTGATTCTTAATGTGTCTCTTTGATAATTCATATTCATGCTAAGGTTTCTGTTTTCTAACCAATTATCTATGTAATTCCAAAGGTGTTGTACATGGTTGCACTTCCAGAATAAGTGTTTGATGGTTTCTACATGTATACTACCGGGCCAATGTTGGTCAATATCGGTAATCTACGGCAAGGGATCGGTCATTCCCGTCAACTGTCGGCGAGTTCCTAGCCATGCGAAAGCATGGTTCGGATCTGATCGACAGTTGACGAGAATGGCCGATCGTTGTTCGCAATATACCGAATCCGGTCCGATCTCATTAGGAGTCCTAACCTTTTTTTAAAGCAGATGTTATCAAATGGACGTAGTTGTACATTTTACGTCGTGTCATCTGACACAAATATTCAACCCTACTTGCGACAAGCTAACTCATCATTGACAAACAGTGTACCTGTGAAAAGTACACTTATGCAAACATTGAATACCCAGATCAAAGGGCTCCTGCAGAAGCCATTTTGCTATTTCTTGTTAAAATCAACCCTAAACAATTTAAAATGGAATAGACTTAATTGGAAATTGGAATTGTCCATTTAAAGAATTCATGTATAGGTGAGTTAAAGCAGATGATATATATCTGTGTGAATGCTAAGTCGTGTTCAGTTGATTAACAGTATTAAAATCTACCAGCGGCTCTTTTGTATAAGTGTATCTTGGAAGTAATATAGAGTGATTTAGAAATAAAAGCGTGCCATGCACTTTACGCATGGCATCTTACGCGGATGGTCTGGCGCCATTGAGAGATAATTGATTAACACATGCCTCAACTATGTACTCAATATACACCTGGTATATTGGCAAAGATGTTCTTATTCATCGTCTTTCATAGCCTGTTTCTAGTATTGAATATATAGATGACTACTTAAAGCAGGTTGAAAGTGAAGCAAAATGCGCCTGCTTTGAGCTTATATCCATGTGCACCATCTGCTAGGCTATAAAATAATGTTTGACACATATACATAACTGTATTAATAAGAACGATTTCCTTAAGCGGATGAATAATTAAAATGCGTTTATTGAGCGTTTATAAAGTAATGGGTTAAACGTAACTGAACAAAAGAATCGGATTGAAATAAAGAAATGACAATGTTTTTAAAATGTATTTAGCAATAATAGTTTATCTGAAATGCAAACCGCCGTACTGATCTTGCTTCAAACTGTTTGCAGTGTATATGGTGGTTTTTGAATAAACTAGTTTATTGGAAAAGCATAACATCTTATCTATTGTCTTAACAATGTGGTATCTTACCGAGATCGAAAATAGTTATTATTTCCCGTTTAAAGAAACGAAACGCAAATTAGTAAAATAAAATGGCGCTAAAAAGTTATTTTTTCAAAACACTAGTGCTTTATGTCAATCTGGGTGGCAAACTGTTTAGAACCAAACCAGGGACCATGTTCAGCGCTGAACTGGCGCTAAAGTATCTGCAGTGGACATTATTGATTTTTGTACACGCGACCTTACTCAGTAAGACAAACGTACTCTGTTTTTATGTTCGCAAATATACACACTTTGAACAGGGGGGGAGAAATTAGGATGTCCAAAAAAACGCGATTATGCTAAAGTCAACTGTATATTGTAAACAAACTAAAGCCATTGAGAAACTTAGTGTCTGTTCAGATGTCGTACAGTGGAGAAAACGTTGTTCTTTCCCGTTTAAACGAAACGAAACGCAAACGCAAAACACTAAAACGTAGAAAAGTCCAACTTTTGGGGCAATTTTGATAATTCGTGTTTATCTTGGTGGCAAACAGTTTGGAGCCTGATCAGACGCCGGGTTACCCGGCGTCTGATCTGGCTCCAAACTGTTTGCAATAGAAATAATAGTTTTAGCGCAAACGCGTTTATTGGGAAAGAATAACGTTTTCTCCACTGTATAGTTTGCTAATAATTATACGATATCCTCAATAGATTGTCATTTTCTGCATTTCATTGCATTATATTTGTGTTGAGTTTCCTTTAACGTAAAAATGCGATTTCTCATTGTATACAATTATACATACATACATATATACGCACTTTGATACATTATCAATGTTGGCACATTGTCAATAGACAATCACTGACGACCTTGATTAGACACATGTCACACGCGAATACTATTGGCGCCACAATACCATTAACAGTAAACACCTACTAATAATAAACACAACTAAGTGGTCGTAAAGGAGAGGTATTACTGTATAAGCACTTTGCTACAGTATCAATGTTGGCACATTGTCAATAGATAATCACTGACGACCTTGATTAGACACGTGACCCACACGATTATTATTGACGCCTACATAATTATTAACATATCTGTTATATACGAATTTTAACTCTGTTCACGCTAAGTTCAGTGGAGAATCTGTTATTCTTTCCCGTTTAAACGCAAACGTACGCAAACGCAAAGCACTAAAACGTAGAAAAGAACAACTTTTGGACAATTCTGATAATTCATGTTTATCTTGGTGGCAAACAGTTTGGAGCCTGATCAGACGCCGGGTTACCCGGCGTCTGATCTGGCTCCAAACTGTTTGCACTGGAAATAATAGTAGTCTGCTACTGTTATAAGAAAAATAAAAAAATAAGTTCAGCGTATCAAACAGTTTGTATCCCGTTGACACGCCGCGTAACGCGGCGTGTGATCTGGATCCAAAATGTTTGCACAGGCAATTGTTATTTCGCCGTTAGCGTCTAATGAACAAATAAAGATGCCACGCAAGAATATGTAGAAAATGGTGTTTTGTTTTCAAAAAGTAGGCGAGTTTGCTTCCAAAATGGCAAATAGATCGTTGCCTTGGGCCAGTCTTACAAAACGTCGTACGATAAATATTGTCGTAAGTCAGATTCTAGAATTCTTAATTATTATTATTGCTCCGTTTAATTCTGTCTTGTGACATCTCTTGGGAATCGTCTTGAAAAGATGATTTCAACGAGATGCCACAAGACAGGATTGGAGGGATAATTAAAAATTTATATCTTTTTTGTCGTACAACGTTTCGTCGCAGAGTTTCTTGGAGTCTAATATGGCTCAAAATTGTTTGCATGGGCCACCATAGGTGCTTTCACAAAAACGCATTTATAATTGGAAAAATGCAAAGTTCAATCACGAGCATTCATGTATGATATGAACATCTCCCTCGGGGGTTATTGTAAAAGAATAATGTACCCCACGACCTGTGTTTATTTTGGCAATGAATATCACAATGATAAAATTGCAGTAAAATATGTTTTAATCCTTTACGCCATAACCTGTTTCTAGTTCTGTAAACAGGTGATCACTTAAAGCAGCTTGAAAGAAATGCAGAACGTGCATCAGGCGCATTCTGCTTTTTCACTTTCAACCTGTTTTCAATTACCATGTGCTAGGATATAGAAATTCTAATAGTACATACTCACGACTGTATTCAGTTGAACCAATTTCTTTCTTCAGCGGAATGATAAAATAAATGTGTGTAAAAATGCGTATTTATGGGATAATGTGCTTAGCGGACACTCGAACATTGTTGTTGAAGTTTTTAGCAAGGCGAAAATATAACCCTAACAACGTTGAATTATGTCATCTACTTTAGCTTTTTCGACGCTGTTGTAGATCTATCGTCTGCATTATCGTCTACTTTAATTATGTTATCTGCAAATTTGTTTTAAATATTTAATAAAAGCAAATTGTCTCATGAAATATCTAAACGATTTTCAAAACATGAAGATGCTTTGTTTCCAAAGATGGAATTTAAACAGTATCAAATTATTCATTTGATCTTTTGTAATATTTCTAAGGGCTTTTGTCAAAGATGAACATTTTATGTGTACCTTTAAAAAGTATTTTTCCCTTTTGTGTTATTCTTGTATTGGTGAGCATGTCATGTGCATTTTAATGTGGATGCCATTTTTGTTATAGATTGCATTATATTTGTATGCATTTGTATTGCCAAGTTATGCCATTGTTGAAACAAATACCAGTCAATCAATCAATCAGTCAGCCAATGCCTGTAAAATATATTCATACAGTTTCAGTCCTGATCAGATGCTGCGAGACACGGTGTCTGACCAGAATCCACATTTTTTGTTTGCAAAATCGGTTGTAATCGCGTTCTAACGTCCCGGAATAACAAGCCACTCAAATAGTGACTTATTGGCTGTTAAAAAATTCAACCCTAGGGACGAGTTTACTCGTTATTAACAAACAATATACATGCGAAGAGTATACATTTCCTATGCAAAGCAGTGTAGACCCTTATCAGAGGATTCCTTCTGGAACCGTTTTATCAGGGTCTGCACTGGTTGCCAATTTGCAATATTTCATTGATATATCGACCAATGAGTACAAATCACTAACAGAGGGTTTACTATAGATTATAATCGTGGTTTAAGTAGCTTCTTACCACAACCGCCGGGAACAATTATTAGTTATTGGGCTACTTACTGACCTAGATCTACTACGGATATAAAGTTGTTCTGTAAGATTAACAGGGGCGAGGTTATAGCCAAGTCCACATATTCATCCATCAGGTCCCTATATGTTGTTAGTATGTCAATTACAACCCCCAATAATTTATTTCATCGACCATCTTATATCAGCATTAAAATGAATCCTTTACTCGGAGATATGAAAAAAGCTTAAACATAATTTTAATTTCTACTGCGAAAAGCATCGTCATCGACAAAGGACGTTACAAGGCGCAAATAATGCAGAATCGACGTCTTTACGATATGAGGTCATCAACGAAATATGATCAAAATAAGGACAATTTCTTAAAATATACAAACAAAAATTGTGTTTTGTTAATCTTACTTGAATGTGAGATATGTTTTTTTTATCTAAATGTTAAGATTACAGTAGACTGTATCCTGTTTTCAATTTGATTTCTGGAATGGGTCAATTAATGAAAATTTGAAAAATAATGTAATTTTGCTAATCATAGAAAACTAATAGATCACCATGTGACTGCACATATCCAGTGAAATGTACAGAAACTAGTGGAAGGTGTAATATCATTTTTTTTGTTGTTATAGGGATACTGTTTGTAGTAATAAAAGTAGACATAAGTATTGCATGAATCAGTGAGACGTCATTTTGGCAGTGAAGAGCTAAATTCCGCAATTATTCAATGCCAAAAACCCGATAAGGAGCTTAACCCTTCGACTGCTGTACTGTTGTTGCTTTTTAAAAAAAAGATAACTAAACATCACATCAAAAGGGCTGCCTTCTTTTCATATGTTGATTTCTACATAAACCTAAACTTCGAAACTAATGTCAGAGTGGTAAAAAGTTTCGCTCCAGATGATATACCAAGTCATTTGGACCCAAACTATTTGCAGACCTCATCAATATACGCTTATAACAAAAGAAGGAATAATGGGATGCACAAGGTTCCATGCAAATCTCACGTGGTGAAAATGTAACTAGGGCAACACGTACATCTTCCGAATTAATTCTCAGTGGGTCAATGCCAGCAGCAGATTAATACCTGCTATATTCTGGGCTTCTGTTAAACCTTCTCTCGCTGAAAATTGATATATAAATCTAAAACCCGCCCACTATATATATTTATCTAAGAATAATACACCCGAATCGAACGGGTTAATGAAATATGAGTTTATACAGGAAACGACTTCTTTTATTTTTATCTAGAAACCTAATTGAAGATTGAATGCTATTTCAATGTAGAGTATATTCATACCTGTTTTTGCATGACCTTCATTTCTACGAGATACTTGAATCGATCCGTTAGCACAAACCAAACTTTTAATGTTACTTACTAAACTTTATTTTCAGTTACACACCTTTTCAAACGTGAAATTGGAGTATAGTTGTGGACCCAACAATTATACTATAGTTTTGATAAACTGTATCCTTAGTTACCACCGGTTTAGTATAATTCAAAAACAGTCAAAGAATATCGTAGCTCTTTCGTATTATGAGAAAAACGGCGTATTTTCTTCATAAAAATGAAAAAAAATATTTCGGGAAAACCATACAGATTGTGTCTCGTTCAATGCTTTATCATTTATCGAAATATAAATACCAAAGGTGATTGTCAAATGCCGTTGGCAAATTGGGAGATATTCGAATAGGTATTGGTGACAAATGACTAGAAGATTTAGACCAAACCCTGCAGATTGTGTCTCGTTCAAATACTTGTCATTTATCAAAGTATGAACACCAAAGGTGATTTTCAAAGCCGTTGGGAATATTAAGAGATATATGAATAGGTACTGGTGACAAATGACCTACTTGTAGCACTCCTCTTTCACTCTTACATCTTTCACTGCCATTTTTTACGTGTGGTTTTTACCCCTTCACCGTTTCTTTGTCATCTGCTTCAATTTTGTTGTTTGCGAAATCGTTTCAAAGTAAGATATCAACGTAGTATAACGTTAAACATATCGATACGAGTGTCAAACATTTTGAATTCTGATCAGACGCCGCGTTACGCGGCGTCTGATCAGAATCCAAACTACTTGCAAACGCGCTTTCAGACGTCATTAAGAGTGAAAGGGTTAAGAAGATAAATGATTTACTCTCATATAATGTAACCATCTGAACTCATTCACCCTCTGGATCTTTCAATGGGCAACTCCTATTTTCAATCTAGTCTAGTTCGTTTATGACTATTTTCTGCAATATATTTCAAAATGGCAAACAGTGAAGACCTTGGTCAGAGGATTCCCAATGGAGCCCTTTGGTATGATCAAGTTTATTATTAACATGTACACCGTTTGTAAAAGACGAGTAAACTCATCGCTAAGATCATTTTTTGAATATTCTGCTACTTGTTATGTACATGTATACCTTTCAAAAACCATGTATTCAAGTGTACGCGAAGTGCTTTTGCCAAAGATTATTTCTCGAGACGGGTTTAAAAGGCTTTGCATATTATATGAACGCGCATAAAACGGATTGAAGAAGGAGAAAGCTATTCAAATGCTCCTAAATTTCCTTCAAGCATAAGGCTACTAATTCTGTTAAAATTAGACAGTTAGGCTTGTTTCCAGGTGTTGCTTCACACTGTTGATTTTCAAATGAATGGAAAACGTTTGAAATCTGACACTGTTTATTTCTATAACTCGTTAATCATTTTCATGACGTCATCGGTTTTCAACATATGTCGTCTGCTTTTATTACTCAAATTTAAAATTTAGGTAAATAGACTAAAGTTATATAGTAATGTGTGTAAACCAGTTTCGCATTTGCAAACAGTTTCGATTCTGATCAGACACCGCGTAGCGCGGCGTCTGGTCAGGGTCCAAACTGTTTGCAAAATAGTCATTGCACCGTTGACAGGTAAGTAATTGGGCTTAACAGTTGTTTTTGTCACTATTTATGCTATAATTGTCTATAACCCTATGTAATTTTAGTTTGAAAATGAAAATGTTTCTGTAATTATTTTTTTTTCTTTTAGAAGATAACATTAGTGCCAAACAGTTTAGATTCAGATGAGGCGATACGTATCAACTGGGTCGAACTTTTTGTGCAACAGATATCACAAATGCATTGCTATCGTGAAAGAGGTTCGGCGATTTTATACCAGCTCTTTTAAGCTGCCTATGCTTAGGTTTCTAAATAGTCTGGATCCAGATCAGACGCCTTATAATCGCTAAGTACAGAAACCAGATAGTGTGACACTAAAGTGTACGTTTGAAAAACAAGAACACGCGTGTGTCTAACTTTTATAGTATCATTTTTTTTAGAAATAAACTAGGGTGCCATTTTCAGTATTTTATCACCGTGAAGGGATAAGATAGAGTAATTGCCTCGACTGATTCTAATTAAGTATGCTGATAAAATTAATAATATCTGGCTAGAGTAGAGAAGGCGTAACTATATCCTGTTTAAACGGTACTAAACAAACATATGTTGTAATATAATCAAGAAAAGTACAGTAGAACCTTTCTATTAAGAACTCTAAAGTGTGTCAAATATTAGTCGTTTAATACAGGTGACTGCTTACAGCAATGTGAAAGTGAAACAGAAAGCTCCTACAGGAGCTTTCTGTTTCACTTTCACATTGCTTTAGGCTGTCACTTGTCTTTTATATAGACAATTGCCCTTCCTTTTAGTGGTCGTAATAGAGAGGTTATACTGTATATGCTTATGAAACGGTTTACGATTTGTCTAGATATGAATGGCAACCGATTTAAATCGTGAAAAGTCTTAAAATAAGTTGCAATGGACATAATTCTTCACGTTATTTGGGGGAAAAATAGTGCCTTCCCAATTACATAATGATCATAAATGATATATAACTCGGTGCGCCCTAGCGACGAGTATACTCGTACTTTACCAAGAGTGTTCCTATGCTGGCCAATACACTTACAATACTATGCAAACAGTTTAGACACAGATCAGAGCACTCCTAAATGGACCCTCTGATCAGGGTACGAACTATTTGTCATTTAACAATATAATGCAAAAATACCTCATAGCCCAAAATGAACTCGGCTTAATTGAATAATGGAAATGTCGTTTAAAGTTTCATGGGTAAATAAGTAATAACCTAGACTACTGTTCAATATAACAGATTCAAACGTATTCATACAAACGATTTTGGGTAAATAAATACCTTGAAACTCACTCATAGCGAATTTTCACGGACCCGTCCGATTTGTTTCCTTATATCAAAATTTCGTTATATTAGGCCCATTTAACTATACTACGTTGTATTGTATGTTAATGATAAAATCTCAATATATTTGTTTTTGCTATATCCGATATGTGGTTATAACATACCGGGTATCAAATTTAGTTATACAATGTGCGTAAGCTTCATTGTAAATATGTGTCGTGTCATAGAAAAACTTGACTGTTGCGTGAAGAACAGTATTACCCATACTTTGTTGTCATGTAAGTCCGGCGTTTGACCAATGTATACACTTGCAAACAATTCATATAACACAACGCTTGATATAATTTATGAGTGCCAAACATTGTTTACCATGATCAGCCGTCGCGTCTTTGACGCGTCGACTGATCATGGTCTACTATGTTTGCAATGCAATTCTACACTTGCATACAAATTCACAACAACAGCGATGGATATGCTTATGAGTGACAAACAGTGAAAACCATGACCAATCGCCGTGACGTTGTAGCCATGGCTCCGATGTTATAAAACTAAAAATAAATTTTGATTACAGGCTTTTGTTTTGACTCGAGACGCTTAAACTGAATTAAGTAACCTCATATGAATATATATATATATATATTTATAGAAGAATTATTTATGCAACTAAAAGTTGTATATAAAATGTTTTCTAAAATGTTATAAGCCAAGTAAGTTTCTGAGTTTTGAGCATGAATTTTTTTAAACTTTCATAACCTCGGACCTTGCATTGTTTACATTGTTTGCAAAAACAATATGTTTTATTGTCTCAAGGCACTGCTCTGTGATTAAAATTTCGTTTTCTATTTCAATACTTTTGTGTCTACACAAGACAGTTAAACTTAATTTAATAACCACATTCGATTATATATTGACAGTACAAGTACGTATGCAAATAAACGTTATATATAAAAGTTTGCTGAAGTGTTATAAGTCTAGAAACATTATGAATTATGAACTTTTATTACATCGGGCCTTGCAAGGTTTACACTGTTTGCAAATACAATACAGCCGAACTTCGATATTTCGACTCGCTTAACTCGAACTATCCGATAGTTCGACAAATGAACTTCATTAGTTCATACTCGGTTAAGTCGAACACACCCATATGTCGAAGTTAAAACGTGGCTAAGCAAAGCCACGTTTTAACTTTGAAATATGCGTGTGTTCGAATAAACCGAGTTCGAGATATCGAAGTTCGAATGTATGTTTTATTATATCATGGCACTGCTCTTATATCATTTATTTATTGTATAACATTTTATAGCCCTACCTCTCAGCCGAACATTCCGATAATTCTCAAACTGCTATAGTGTTGCTATCCTGCAAGACACTTCTTTATATCCCGTATGTTTGAAGCTTAAGGAAAACTCGATACTTCCCCAGTCGAGATGTCTTCACAACAGTGTCTCCCGGCGATTGAATGTTAACCCTATCATGATCAAATTATTCGAGAGATTTTTACCCCTTCACCGCTTTATTGTCGTCTGCTTCAGAATTGTTGTCTGCAAGATACGTTTCTAAATTAAATTTAAGGTTGTCTGACTTTATAAATATCGATAAGAGTGTCAAACAGTTTGGGTCCTGATCAGACGCCGCGTTACGCAAACGCGCTTTAAAGCGTCATTGAGAGTGAAATGGTTAAGCACAATATGTGATTGCCGTCTGCAAAATTTGTCGTCTGCTTCAATTGTCAGATTTTATTAACCCATTTGCACCCAGTGGATTCTTCAATGCTTACATGAATATACTGGAATAGTCTACTTTTTTTAAACAAAGGTTGCCTGGCCTAAATTTTTATTTTCGTTTTGTTTTATATTGAAATTCCTATTAGCAAACAGTGTAGACGCTGATCAGACGCCGCATTATGTGGCGTCCGATCAGAGTCTACACTGTTTGCCCATGTACCAAATATTGGATCGTAGACACAATTTGGTTTAATCAAAATTTCACTGAATAGTTTATTGATTATATTTAATGACAATAATATATCGTTAAGTGGTTAAGCAGTTTGAATCTAAATGAGATGCCGATCTGAATATCATCTGAATCCGAACTGTATGCGAGAGTAATAAAAAACACACACAGAAAACATAACGTCAAAGAACGCAATCACCTGAATCTACACTGTTTGCAATGGTAATTCCGTTTTCTTCCGTAAGAATTTCCTGAACTTATACAAAACATATTCTTCATTACATTGTAAGACCACCAGTGAAACGCCGAATTTAGATTAAAGTGGTAGCACAAAACAGTATCGAATTTAACAAGCAAACCATTAAATGAGTTTTCCGCATTACTCCCATCTTGCTGGAAGCAGCCACAAGTCTAAAGCACAGATAATAAAGTCAGGATGGCAATAATACTGAGAATGATATTTCCCCAAATTAGCGTGTTTGTGCTAACATAATTATGCTAATTGCGAACAATTTGGAGCCAGATCAGACATCGCGAAACTTGACGTCTAGCCAGGCTCCAAATTGTTTAAAACTGATAACATTTGTTTTGCAATTGACATATCATTACCACTCTGAAAAACAAGACTGCCATAATTTGATATTTAAAAAATCCTAAGATTTCAAAAGTTTCTATTTTTCAAGCGTGATTACTTAAAGCAGGTTGAAAGTAAATCAGAATGCGCCTTAAGGCGCATTCTGCTTTTCTTTCAGCCTGCTTTAAGCTACTATCTGCTAGGATAAAAATCCGAATATTTCGGAAAATTCCGACAAAATCGCAGCCCTGGAATAACAATATTAATTTACTGAAAATTTTATTGCATTACGTTTTTGCTCTGTTTCGTTTACAGAACAATAAGGTATTCCTACTAGCAACTGGGACGTTGCAATAACCAAAGTATATTGCAATCACACTAGGCGGGCCGGTAGTAGGAGAGACTTGATACATCCAGCGTATCACTGTTGCACACAAGAAACAATTGATATAAATATTAGAGCGAATTACCACATACATAAGGAATAAGGTACATGTAGTCCTGGGACGTTGTAATAACTAAAGCATGTTGCAAGCACACTAGGCGGGCTGGTAGTATGAAAGACTCGATACATCCAGCGTATCACTGTTGCCCACAAGAAACCATTGGTACATTAGAGCGAACTACCACAGACAGTCCTAAGCTGCTGTTGTGGCTAAACACTGTTACTAACTGTGAACGGGATATGTTATAATGACTAAGTCTGGTGCAAGCACACTATACAGGTCGATGGTGTGAGAGACCTTGTGCATCCCAGTGTATCACTGTTGCCCACAAGAAAACATTTATACGTTAGAGCAAACTACTACGGTTATGTGCTGTTGTGGTTAAAGACTGATATATCTGGATAGTGCACACAACATACGCGGATCCAATGAGGGAACCATGGGTCGGGAGCCCGTTGGAAAATCTTGAAAGAGGAAGGAAGAGAAGACGGAAGCGTTGATTTTATATTATACTGTAGAGATTGCGTTATTATGTCCTTTTATAAGCGAAACGCAAATGTATTACAATAAAGTTCATTAAATTGCAGAAAATACAGTCACCATCTGATAAATGTAGATGGTCATTTTGTTCCAAGTTTCTCGATGTCAGATATTGCTCCAAACAGTTTGTGGCGTACAGCATTGTTTTAGCACAAATGGGGAAGAATACAAGTAACACAAATATGACATTTTTTTGAAGCTCAAATACGCTTGTCATGAAAGAACTCCCAAATTTAACACATGCACCCCTGAAACGTCCAATGCGCATTTCCAGTTTCCAATTAAGTCAAGTTCATATTTAACTATTTTATAATATATTTGCAAATTTACAACCAGTGTAAACCCTGACCAGATGGGTTTTTAATAGCCCTAAACTGTTTGCATTGGACACACAATGAACTCTATAAAGGTACATAATTTGTAAATGACGAGTATACTTGTCGCTAGGGTTCAATGTGTAACATAGCCATCCATAGTGCTTACTTGAATGACATATTATATAATAAAGTAATAATACATTTTATAAGAAAAATGCTTTGCACTGAAAATAGTGCATAGCTAGATCAGCAACCGAGACCAATTGATGCCGTATTCATGGTTAGTTTGCTTTGCAATATAAAGCATTGTGTTAAAGTTTGACTTAAATCAAATATTGTACATTATACTTTTATATTTTGTAATAAGAGTCACATTAAGGTCATTCAAGTGGATGAGGAGGCGAAACAAAACAGTCTGATATAGAAACTTGACTCGAATCAATGGTATTTAGATGTTGTCGGGAAAGTTGATACAGTTTGTTTTGTTTTAATGAACAAAACTAATATCAAATCAAAGAAATAAGTATAGAAATTACGGAATTTGACACTATAAAAACGATTATGAGACATACCTGTTTAACCTATTTCTGCCCACGGTCCTATATATAGGATATGGGCAATGCCATCGGCCCCATATATAGGACATAGAAAAAAAGTGTAGACATTGATCAGACGCCGCATAATGATTAAAGTCTACACCATTTGCCTATGTCCTATATATAGAATCGTGGGAACAAATAGGATAATTGGAGACAATAGTTGTCCATTAAAGTGTTTTGGGGAAAGTAATAAGTAGCACGTGTTATTGACAGGTCACATCATTGTCACTCCTACACACTGTTCGGTTGGTACACAAAAAATGCATCAAAGCGTGTTGTTTTAATGGCATGTCCATGCACTTTCTGTTACAGCGGCAAACACGATTTTTTTTTACCTTGTCCCAAGGCATTTGCAACTGACAATATTGTTTAACCCATTACTCCTACATTAATATACCTACGTAAAACCCTTAACATATTGCCCAATATACGCTCAGTGCAAAAAGAAACGCACACTTTTATTACAATATTATCTGTATGTAGAAGGAACGTATTTGTGAAATAATCTTTTCATTACAGTCAGTAGTTCCGTATTGGGTTATCAATGTTGAAAATGGGAGGTTTATCATTGAATTGGTATCATCACAACCTGTACAAATCGGTGCGGTGTGTTCAACAGGCAATAGTTAACTCTTTCGCTGCCAAATTAATCGTGAGATTTTTATCCCACCACCGTTTCATTGTCGTCTGCTTCAATTTTGTTGTTTGCAAGATCGTTTCAAAGTAAGATTCAAAGTAGTATGACTTAGAGTATATCTTTACGAGTGTCAAACAGTTTGGATCCTGATCAGACGCCGCGTTACGCGGCGTCTGATCAGGATCCAAACTGTTTGAAAACGCGCCTTTTGACGTCATTAAGAGTGAAAGGGTTAGAATACAGCACAGTAATTTAAGTACATGTTTTTCTAAACTTGTGGCAGAATTAAATTGATCTTGAGATATGGTGTTAATATCTTAAAAAAGTCTCTTAATCTGCGCCTGAGCACAATGTGCGTTTCTTTTTGTACTGAGTGTATACCCCTTTTAACGCCTTTAATTCTTCTACGAAAGAAACAGTTCCACTTTGTACAGTCCTTTATATGTACTAAACTATTTTGTTTGTATATCCTAGCAGATGATAGCTTAAAGCAGGCTGAAAGCAAAGCATAATGCGCATTCTGCTTTACCTTCAATCTGATTTATTTGGTCACCTGTCATCAGAGCTAGAAACAATGGGCGATGGGTTAAGAACAAATATTTACATTCACCCTGTAAAGTCTTTATGTAATCCTATTAAAATATGCGGTACATCTGCCGATGAACCTACACTTCCAAACTGGTTTAGCCAGTTCGGATTTCCCCCGTGCTATTCGTGGACTTCTTCAAATAGACTACATCGGGCACTTAACACTAAGCTCCCATTGGTCGACGGTCATATGACACTAGCGGAGTGATACAGACCCATAGGTCGTTGCCATCGCGTTGCTATGTGTGTAAATGGGTTAAGAAAACAACCGCGACCTGTATTTTTAGAATGTGCTTTTGCAATAGATATTCAAGTTGCACTGTTATTTGTTTGCCTTGTAAGTCTTTTCAATTCACAGAGAGAAAGTTTACTGGAAAAAATCCTGAATGTTTGATACAGTTACAGTACATGTAGTTGGGACTACTTTCTCACCATATTTAGAAACTGGAATGGCTATTACATCGACATTACATCTAGCAAACCTCTTTGACCGGTGTATGATAAATTCTTATACAGAAAAACAAATCTGGCCAATAAACACATTAAATTGACAAGACAGAAAATATAAATATAAATATAAGGAATAAACAACATCTCTTTGCCGCTCATGACGGTATGACTACATTAGCTTCGGGGGGTAAATTAAACGTATACGCCCTTCGGGCGTTTACGAAATTTACCCCCTGCGAAGCTAATGTAGTCATACCGTCATGAACGTCAAAAATATGTTGTTTATTCCTATAAAACAATTATTGGAAACCATAAAGTATATCCATTCTGTAACAAATATGATCAAAACAAAAACAAAGATATCAAAAAATAATAGATCTGCACCAAGCACCCGTGGCGACTTTCTTTCTTATTTACAATAATGTCTGTAACATCTCGGTACTATGTCATACTTAGTGTTTATTTCGAGGAAACTTGATGATTAAGAAGTCGAAAAGTGAGCGAGCGTAGCGATTACATTGTGGCTTCCTAATTAAGTCGACTGAACTTTACACCAACCACTTAATGTTTGACCTGCCTACATACGACGTCATAAGTCCAATAAACGATCGCTCAGTAGCGTGTTCATGTAATGTATCGGAGTCCAACGTCCTTTTAGAATACAAAACAACCCATCATAGTACGACATCTACTCTCCAATAATAATGCATTGCGCCCCCCATGGGTATGTTCTTTTCACGGGTATGAACGAATTATTTACGATCGGAATCACACACGCAAAAATGTAGTAATCAACCGAAATGCATTAATATTACCGCATACAAAAATAAGATTTATATATTATATTGTAAGCTGATTTGTTGATACATTAGATATAGGAAAATGTTGGTTTATTGAAGAGAAATTAACTCAGTACTGTTCGCTGAGGCTCGTGTACTCTACTTGCCGCCATTAAGATAATCCTGTTCGCTTTGGCAAACTGCCTTCGTGGTTGTTCGTGTAGCTTCCCAACGATATCGTGCAAACAGGTCATTTTTGTGTAAATTGTCACGGACTGAGGCATCCGATGGGCTCCGATACAGTACCTGAACACGCTACAGAAACATGCCGACCTGTTCGTTGTGTATTTTCCAAACATGGACACGTTTTGACGCATTTTGGTTCGATCGAAAGTACAAACAATCTTGTATAAAACAACTACTCTGTCGAAGACCTGTTGGCAGTCTTCCAAACAGGTGGTACAGAGCTCCCTCTCTACAACGACACCCAATGGGAGACAAAAAATATGTGCGTTGTTCGGAGGGAGTCGTTGTACGGAGGAAAATTGGCTTACATTTTCATACAGCTTAAATCCAGATCAGACGCCGCGTAACGCGGCGTCTGATCTGGATTCAAGCTGTTTGCAATTCGTCATTATGGTGTATTTTTCTGTCAAAATGTCTAATATTTCAATTTGACAAAAACAGCAGACGACAATTCAAATAGACTATATTACAGCCGTGAAAAGGTTGAACATACGTGTCTTGTTTTGGGAAGAGTGGCAATGATCGTTGAAGGGAGGGAGTCGTTGTAGGGAGGGCCGTTGTAGGGAGGGAGCGCTGTAGTAGATACATAATAAAATAATGCATTTATAACATCTATATAATCTTTTTCTGCATTAATTTTATCCTGCATTAAGCAGTTACCTAACCTAAACTATTCTTATTGTTTTTTTCAATCAGTGGTCACTAAGCACAAGACTGGCTGTAAACTAGTCTTTGGCGTTAAATAACATTAGTGTTGCTATTCCTTTTCCCAGTTGTGTCTAGAAAATGATAATCGTTTATAGACACCGACAGATAAAACATAGTTATTGTTGTGTGAAGACATATTTGAAAAACAAGTTTGTTTGGCTATTTTTTATGTGTGGTTAAAGTTCTGTTTTAATCAATTTGTGTTTAGATGCTACCTTTTCTTACTTTTCTCGTCAAAGTTTACATCATATTCGATTGCACACGATGTTGTTGTTTTTCGTCATTCTTATGCTCGTGAGATTTATCGCACTTGTATACATTGTTAACCCTTTAGCCAATAACCCGTTTATAACATTGAATACAGGTGATCACTAAAAGCTGGTTGAAAGTAAAGCAGAATGTGCCTTATGGCACATTCTGCTTTACCTTCAGCCTGCTTTAAACTACTAACTGCTAGGCTTTATAAAAATATTTGTTATGGTTATTGTTCATGAGAGTATAAACTGGAACTACTTTCTTCAGCGGAGAAAAATATTATATACGCTAAAAGTCGCTTCTTTTGGGGAAAGGGTTAAATAAGGAAGTCGATTGACTGGTCGGAGTTTGTCAGAAAAACAAACAACGCATGCTCAAGGCTTTTTAAACTCTTTTTAATGAAAGTTCAAGAAATAAAAACATAGGAGGCAAAATCTCGTGAAATCTCGTTTTCTAATTATTAAACCGAGCGAACTTTTGAAATTATTTGGCTCATTGATTGGTTGAAACAGTATTTCAAACACTAAGAACTTACTGACCCCTGAATTTTCAAATATAAATAGAGGATCTTGTATGAGTGCTCATTATTTATCATTTTTAATAAACGAGTTGACTAAAATAATATGACGCGAGCCTTGGCGAGCGTCATATTCATTTTAGTCGACGAGTTTATTAAAAATGATAAATAGTGAGCACGAATGTGAGATTCTATTTATCACATAACAAGTTTAAGCACCTATTAAATTGATTGAAGCCGTACTTTGTAGACCCTCCGCTATATAGAATTTCCGCCAAAACGTTACGTTATTTACATTAACATCATAGTAAATGACGCCATTGGCTTCCCGCTACATGCAGCGCTTGTGAACGATATTTCACTAGTGGATAACGATATTTATACAATCGCTTTATGCAACTCCCGGACCGCAAATTATGTGATAAATTCAACTTCACAATCCAATCTAGCCCAAATTTGGTTTATAATTTATTATAGAAAAGGAAACATTGTTGACCTTGATCATATATCCATCTAATCTGGGCCTACAAACGATAAGTGTACACTGTGTACACTGTTTCAAACGGCGAATATTCACGTCATTTGGGTTCAATGAGTGATTAGAAAACTCAAATAATCAGCGAACGTTTATATCGATTTTTGCACGGGCGTAAAGATGATTGATTTGTTTACCGTTTGTTCTTGCTTTGTTAGGTCAACAGGTATCTGTCATTGTCTTCTTGACGACATTCTTTGAACGTGTATCATGGAATCGATGTGTTTACTGCAAGTTGATAGCTTTCGTTTGATGATTTGTGAAATTGCTTTGTTCTACAGCTTCGTTTTTGTCATTGCATTTCATTTTGTGTTTAACCCAATACCCCATAGCCTGTTTCTAGTTTTGAAGATAAGTGACCGCTTAAAGCAGGTTGAAAGAAAAGGCACATTCTGCTTTAATCTCATCCTGCTTTAAGCTATCATCTGCTAGGATTTAGAAAATATTTCTAATGGTACATTTTCGTGACTCTGAAAATTAGAACTATTGTCGTCAGTGGAAGGATAAATTAGAGTCGGTAAAACGGCGTATTTATGGGGTAATGATTTAAGTCATCGAAGCCTGGTGACGAATATTATCGTCTTTTACAAACACTGAAAATGAAAATATGCAATATGCCATATGCAAACTTTGGAGGCACTAATCGGAGGGCTCTGATGAGAGCCATATGATCGGTGTCTGCACTTTTCCATATGAAAACAATTCTTAAAAACCACTTTCTATAACAGTAAAATCAAATCAAAATTAAAACCATGCACTGCCTTACTCTGAATATAATGGTTATTTGCAAACAGTTTGGATTCTGATCAGACACCGCGCAACGCGGTGTCTGATTAGAATCCATACTGTTTGACACTCAATTCAATATTTCTTAAGTCAAAATGAATAAAATGTAGTTTTGAGAAAACAACTCAGACGACAATTGTTTGCATTTTAAGACGTCTTGGCAGGGAAGGGTTTAACCCATTCCCCTATAGAAGCGACTTTTAGCGTATTTATTTAATTCCTCCGCTGAAGAAAATAGTTCCAGTTATACCCTCATGAACAATTTCCATTACAAATATTTTATATAGTATAGCAGATTTTGGCTTAAAGCAGGCTGAAAGTAAAGCAGAATGTGCCTTAAGGCACATTCTGCTTTACTTTCAACCTGCTTTAAGTGGTCACCTGTCTTTAAAACTAGAAACAGGCTATGGGGTAAAGGGTTAAGAGGCAAATATGAATATTCCCCACTATAGAACATGGTAAATAGTTATTGATATTTGATATGAAATATGCACGTGGGATGCACCATAATTTCAACTAAAATTTGTTAATCAATATGACACAAGCCAACACGTGGGAGAAAGTTACCATTTATGAGATGTATGCAAATATTAGATTTTATAGAGAATTATTGCGTGCAGCTTTTCTGAAGCCTGGCACAGTCATAATACTTACCCAAAGCGAAGTCACTTGGTATCTGATTAGGGCCCATTAGTTTCTTAATCAACTATATTGCAAAGTTTATTCAATTAGAAATACATAAATAGTTTAACCTTCCGCGCACTATTTAATTGTCAACCAATATTGTCGTTCACAAGAATTGTCCTCAGCAATATTTACCAAAGTTTGATTATCTGCATCTTCTTTCTGAATATTATCAGAGTGGCATTATGGTAATTAACTCTTTCTCCCATAGAAAGGCCTTTTAGCGCATTCAATTTATTTCTCCACTAAATAAAATAATTCTAATTGTACTGTCATGAACATTTACCAAAATACAATTGTATATATCCGATCAAATGGTAGCTTAAAGCAAGCTGAAAGTAAAGCAGAATGCGCCTTAAGGTGCATTCTGCTTTAATTTCAACTTGCTTTAAGTGATCAGCTATATTCCGTACTAGAAACAAGCTATGGGTCTACAATCCCTCTTAACCGGAAACCCCTTTGTTCCGGAAATTTATGTTGTCCCCACACATGTCCGGTTTAGAGGGATTTCATCGTATTACTGATGACACGTTATAACAGACAAAGTCATTGAACGAAAAAAGAACTGTTGTAGAAATATTCGATGGTCCTTGCTATGACATGCTGCAGACATGCTATTAACGGAATCTATTTTAAGGAATGTTTTTAGGTTTATTGAAGACGCGCCAACAACTGTAAAGCTGTGTGGGTTATTATGTTTCTTTATGTTTCTTAGTTTGATATAAATTCAATATTGTTTTGCAAATGCACACCAGATCGAGGCTAGAAGTCTAAGCGTTATCATTCATCATACTTGACCCCTATCATGCTAAGCGCAATTTGGCTAATATTTGCAACAATTTGGATCCAGATCAGACGCCGCGTAACACGGCGTCTGATTTGGATCAAAACTGTTTGTAAATCATATTCATATTTTCTTCAATTTTCAAATACATGTGTGCCAGAGAGTAAATGAAGACGTTTCTGCTATTCTAGAACGGGTTATATAATAATTATGTGTACTTCAGAAACAAGTCACTTTATCAGTGCCTCTGTCAAAGGTAGCAGAACACCAGTCATTTCATTGGATCCATGATATGTTTCTTACATAACACATGCCCCCTGTTTTTTCTTCATCTTTCAGTTGTGCATGAATGTATCCTTGGGGAAAATGTAGAATTGCATCTGGCTAGGCTGTATAAGTTAACCCATTTGTGCCCATATTCGGGGCATGGGCAAACAGTGTAGACTCTGATCAGACGCCGCATCATGCGGCGTCTAATCAGAGTTTATACTGATTTCTGATATGAATTTCAATGTAAAACAAAACGAAAATGAATATTAAGACCAGGTACCCTGATATAAGAAATGAACACACCCAAAATATAAACAATACAAATAAATTGATTGGACGCAAAGAGGCAAATAACATTCTAACTAACCCTATGCTACATGTAACTCAATCTGTAACTCAGAAATACATGTATATAACAGCCAATAAAATATATTAATCTTAATTGTAAATCAATGGCGTATGGTGCGAAAACGCAGAGTTGATGTCATTTTGACGGAACGATTTTATTTTTACCCGTTGAAGAAAAAAGCCGAAAATCAGCTGGAAAAATTGATACAGACAAACCGTTATTACATAGAGTGATTAAGGTTAAACCAACATCTAAGTCTCATAAATCTTTAGAGGTTATCGTCTAATACCGATACCTGTAGTGAGTTCAGCTGCCTAGTTTAACAGTTCGGCCCGGTGTGCAGTGTGCACTGCACGGTATTTCAGACCGGGTTGCCAAATCGCAATCGATGGCCATCGACGGCCCACGAATTATTTACTGAACTCATGGCAGTACAGTGGAGAAGACGTTATTCTGTCCAATGAATGCGTTCACGCTGAAACTGTTATATCCAGTGCAAAAAGTTTAACGGCTGAAAACCGTTTGCCCTTCAGGTTAAAATAAATGACCAGAATTGCCAACACGCAGTCATTTTCTACGTTTTATTGCCATGCGTTTGCGTTTGGCGTTTAAACGGAAAGAGTCAAGTTTTCTCAACAGTTACTGTATTATATTATCACTTAACAAGAAATTCATCAGCAAAGGCAATAAAAAGAACATTATAGTTAGAACACCTGACTATGTCATTACAGCGTTTTAGTCCAGTCTGGACGCTTACAATGAACAAAATACTGACGAAACTCCAAAGACTGTCGTCGTCATAGTAACTGACCTCCCTTTAACTCACATATCCTGTTATAGTTTGAAAATGGGTGCCAAATTAGAGCAGGTTTAAAATAAAGCCGACTTCGCCTAAAGCGCATACTGCATTACAATCAGCCTGCTTTAAGGTTCTATCTTAAACAAATACTTGAAATGCAACACATAATCCATTTTAGAACTTCCTATTTAAGGAATACTTTTCTAAGAGCCGGTATAATATAGTTAAAGGCGTAAAAAGGAGTAATTACGGGAAAATTGGTACGGTAAATAATACGTTATTTAAACTCTTTCGAAAGAAACTGAACGAAAAGGTAATAAAATGAAAATAACACAGTGGAGACAATCTATTGACGTCTGAGCGAAAAGACAATGTGACGTCTCATCAAGCATCGAGTTATTTGGTACCTGAGCTTGCTTCGAACAGAATTGCACAATCAAATATGTCCGAACGATTATTACAATATGACTTAAAAAGGACAATTTTGGCTAAAGAAACGTTCAATAGGAGTGTTAAACTAAATCGAATTTGATCAAAGGCCAAATTACTCGGCATCTTTTTCTGGCAATTGCTGTTTGCAAATGTTATTCTAATGGAGTAAGGGCATTGAAGAGGATAGAATTAACTTATATCATGACTAATCAAACTTAAAACACTGTTGTTGTTAAATGTTTAAGATCTATGCTTAGATCTAGAGAAAATTTCGTTACTCCTATCCGTCGAACAGAAATATATAGCAGATCCACGTTACCGTCTTCGATTAAGCTATGGAACGAACTAGATCAGGATCTTCGAAACATCACTTCTCTAGGGGCTTTCAAGTCTGCTATTTCCAATTTATTTACACGACAGACTGTACCTAAATTTTATTTAAGTGGCTCAAGTTTTTACTCTGTCCACCATGTTCGAATAAGAAATAATTGTAGTAATTTACACCATGATCTTTATAATAACCACTTGCGTGGTAATCCAATATGTAGTTGTTGCGATGATCACGAAAATGCTGAACATTTCTTTTTTAGATGTAAACTTTTTAATGACCAAAGGATTCAGCTGTTTTGAAACACACGTAAATTTCTGCATCTAAGTACTAAAAAGGTGTTGTTTGGTATTGATGAAATAACGTTGGAAGAAAATGAATTTTTATTTATTGAAATTCAAAGGTTTATTAAGTCCACACAACGATTTGTCAGTTAATTTCTTTACATGTGCAAACTTCTGTATTTTCAGTTTACTTATGGATACTAATAGTTTTGAGAACAGAGACCCCATGTTTATTTTAATGCTATTTGACGAATGCCTTTGTTAACGGTTTGAATAATAGTGAGTCTGGGTGGGGATCCTGGGAACAAAATGCAGAGTTGGGAATGGGAGAAAAATTGTCAGCAATTTTTCTCATTTTTTTTCTTCCTATTTTACAGTTACCTTATTCTTATATAATTTTATTGTCAAACAAATGTTTCAATTCAACGAAGCTCATTTCTGTCTCAATGTCATCATTGTCTCCATTTCGAATTTCCTTTTTACTAATTGAAGACAGAATATCGAAAGAAATTAACATTTATATTGTTTACCGACATGTTTGTGACAGAATGGGAAGGGCCGAATCTAATTTTGCAATAACTTGTGGCCCAACCCTTTTGTTTATATTAAACAAATTATATGATGCTTGTGTGAATATGTAAACTAATTGAACAATAAAATATTATTTAACTAAATGTTTAAGGTATAAATTCCTGATCAAAAACCGGGTAACTCGATACATAAGCACAATTGAAACTGTTTGATATTCATATAGAACGTTTAGTCTTGCCAATATTGCTTATCTCTTTAGCCTATGTTTAGTTTTGATAGACAGGTTACTCCTTAAAGCAGGTTGAAAGCAAAATGTGCCTTAAAACGCGTTCTTTTTTAATTGCAATCTAATTTAAGCTTCCATCTGCTAGAATATAGAAAGTATTTCTTTTGGTACATGTTCTTGACTGTGAAAATTGGAACTATTTTCTTCAATGGAAGAATAAATTATACGCGCTAAAATGTGTTTCATGGGTGGCAAGGGTTAAAGTATTTTCTTACAAAACAAAGGTTGACGACATCTTTGAATCAGAAAATAGTCATGCAAATGAAAGTATTGACAGTTTCACTGCCATTAACCCTTTCACTCTCAAATTGTTTGTGATAGTTTTAACCCTTCATCGTTTCATTGTCGTCTGCTTCAATTTTGTTGTTTGCAATGTCGTTTCAAAGTTAAAAATAAGGCAGTATGACTAAAGATACTTCAAAACGAGTGTCAAACAGTTTGGGTCCTGATCAGACGCTGCGTTGTTACGCGGCGTCTGATCAGGATCCAAACTGTTTGCAAACGCGCCTTTAAGCGTCATTGAGAGTGAAAGGGTTAAGGCGTAATAAACTGTCGAACACAGTCGCTACCATATTAGCACCTGTTTATATTGACGTCCGTTTGTTACTGAAAAAGTATAGAATTTTATGCGTTGTTTAACCTTAGAAATGTTTGCCTTAGTGTCAAACTGTTTGAATCCTAATCAGACGTCGATTTACGCGGATAGAATCCAAACATTTCGGAACTATCAGTATTGTCGGCATCGGTAGTGAAATAGTTGAAGTGGTTACAAATGTATTTTCGTACTAAAAGCTATATATTTTGTCAAATGTCCAAGGTTATTAATGAAGATTGATTGATATATTGCGCATAAATGTAATTAAATAAAGTAGTTCCATATTTACTAGCCTCCATTATAAGTCATCCTGTTTCTATGTCACTTTTGTTGTTCAATTTCCAAAGCAATATTGCAAGATATGTTGATATCAGTATCATCAATAAAAAATATTGCTCTTGTTGTTTAATTTCCCAAGAAATATTGGAATATATTTTGATATCAGTATCAAAAATAAAATGGCCCAAAGCTTTTTTAATAAACAAAATTTAAATGTCATTAACATTCGATGTAATGAAAACGAAGTAATGCTATATTTCTAAAGGTCTATTACAATCCATCCTGTTTCTATGACGATGTCTTAAATACCAGACAGCACGTTTTCGACAATGTGGCTTTTAAACCCGATGTACTGCCATGATATCGTCTGCTTTAGATACTGTCGCCTGCTTTTATTTTGCAAATGTAAATATTTGGTATTTTGACTACAGAAACAACAATGTGAATAACAAACAGCATTGCCTTAGCACAAAGTGCAACTGGTATCCCACACCAGATCCATTACCTTCCTCTGCAATTGTCTTACTAATTACTGAAATTTATTTATGCTTTTCGGTGGATTACCACGATATAGCAGTGGATGATCACTTGGTAATCCACTGCAGTGGATTATCACCAATCGCTTTTATTATGAATTTTCCCCGTAGGGCTCCCCAAGAATCGTAGTCAATCGTGTCTTATCGTTAAATTCCGGCAGTCCGATTTGTCGCGAACTACTCACCGGAAGAGCACGAATCCAAACTCGGGAGCAACGAAGTCATTCGGATGACGTCATTATCCCGCCAACTGTCACGCGCATGTGTTCGACATAAAACGTGGGGCTCAACACGGGATAAATAATGTACGTTCGCTTTCAATTTTTAAACAATTTCGTTTAAAAAGTGGCTTAAAAGCATAAATAAATAGAATAACTGTGTTTTTTCAGTGTAAGATCGAATTTAATCCATTTCGTGAACATCAGACTGTTATATTTTCACTCGTGGCTTCGCCACTCGTGAAAATATAACGTCTGATGTTCACTCAATGGATTAAATTTCGATCTTACACTGAAAAAAACAGTTATCCTCTATGTGTCTGATACAAGGCAAATGCATTTTAGTCACGCAATAACAGCGTGAGTACAACTCCTGCCGCAAACGTCTGCGAATTGCTTTCAGAAAAGAACGTTTGGTTTTAAGGGCCTGCATAACGTGAAACGAAGGCATTGAAGCTACAGTTATACAAGTATTTTATTGTAAACTCTGATACTTGTAAACCCTAAGTGTCTGTTAACCCTTTACTTATAGTGGAGAATGTGTTATTCTTTCCCAATAAACGCGGTATCGCTAAAACGTTTATTTCAATTGCAAACAGTTAGGAGCCAGATTAGGCACCGGGTAACCCGGCGTCTGATCAGGTTCCAAACTGTTTGCCATTCAGGTTAAAATGAAAAGTCAGGATTGTCAATAAGTTGTCTTTTTCTCCATTTTATTGCTATGCGTTTGCGTTTCGTTTGCGTTTAAACGGGAAAGAATAATGTTTTCTCCACTGTACAGATACTCGCTTTTACGCATTTAATTTATCTCGCCACTGAAGAAAATAATTCAAACTTATACAATTTTATATATGTATAAGAAATACGGTCTATACCCAAGTAGTTGGTAGCTGAAAGCAAGCTGAAAGTAAAGTTAAATAAGCACTAAGGCGCATTCTGCAATATGTTTAACCTGTTTTAAGTGGGTCACTTGTATTCAAAATTTGAAACAGGCTATAGAGTAAAGGGCGTAGGGAACAAAATGCTCGATCTAAAATATTTATCCTACTCGCTCGCTAAACTTGCCATTTTCCAACCAAGGCCAGTGTATATGTATGTTTGTCCCGTTGCAACAAAAAACAAACTATTTTCTTTAGTAGTCGGCGTCGGTTACAAATATTTGGATTAACCCTTTCCCCCCAAAGAAGCGCCTTTTAGCGAATATGATATATTCCTCCGCTGATGAAAATAGTTCCAATTTAATCAGTCATGAATATAATATTATAGAATATATTTTCTACATTCTAGAACATGATAGCTTAAAGCAGACTGAAATTTAAGCAGAATGCCTCTTAACCCTTTACCTCATAGACTGTTTCTAGTTTTGAAGACAGGTGACCACTTAAAGCAGGTTAAAAGTAAAGCAGAATGTGCCTTAAGGCACATTCTGCTTTACTTTCAGCCTGCTTTAAGCTTTTACTAGCTAGAATATGGAATGTATTAAATATGACACATATTCATTACGGTTAATATTGGAACTATTTTCTTCAGCGGATGAATAAAATGCATGTGCTAAAAGTCGCTTCTATAAGGGAAAGGGTTAAGGCGCATTCTGCTTTACTTTCAACCTGCTTTAAGTAGTCGCCTTTTTTAGAAAGAGGCTGTCAGGTAAAGGGTTCAGCCCCAACGTTAAGTTTTTATTTCAGCTTTATTTTAGTAAAACAACCACAGGTTCCAGACCAATTAAACTTGGAATACAGATGTACAGTGGATAAAACGTTATTCTTTTCTAATAAACGCGTTTACGCTCAACTAGTATTTCCAATGCAAACAGTTTGGCGCCAGATCAGACACCGGGTAACCAAACTGTTTGCCCTTCATATTAAAAAAATAGTCAGAATTGTCAAAAAGTTGTAATTTTCTCCATTTGACTGCGGTGCGTTTGCGTTTATACGGGAAAGAATAATGTTGTCTCCACGATGTCAAGTCGTAATGTGTTGAAGAATGGGCAAATTGGAGACAGGCGACACATCTTACAGTGGAGAATCTGTTATTCTTTCCCGTTTAAACGCAAACGTACGCAAACGCAAAGCACTAAAACGTAGAAAAGAGCAACTTTTGGACAATTCTGATATTTCATGTTTATCTTGGTCGCAAACAGTTTGGAGCCTGATCAGACGCCGGGTTACCCCACGTCTGATCTGGCTCCAAACTGTTTGCAGTGAAAATAATAGTTTTAACGTAAACGCGTTTATTGGGAAAGAATAACAGATTCTCCACTGTATTCCGTGGAAGTCTTGTTTTCTAACAAAGTTGTTTTTTACAATATTCTGCAAATAACCACAGGCGGAAACTCTTACATGAAGGCGCTTATATCATCCATCTGATATGGGTCTTCACTATTTACATAGGGGCATTGTGAACTATTATTAGGTGCACTATTTACAAAATGCGTATTTACGTGTCACTAGAGTTCACAAGGTAAACACATAACTCATTAAAATAGCGACTGCTGTTTTATCGGTTCTTCAACAGGCGTTAACAATGATTTATTGTTTTTCCATTCGTCTCGACCTTTTTAGTATTTCCATTTGTCTCGACATTTTTAAATCAACAGGTATCTATCAATTTATCTGCTCAACGAAATTGTTTGAATGCGTACAACATTCTCTATATGTTTACTTTAAGATAATTACATTCGATATAGTCATCCAAATTTTATACGAAACACCTCATTTACCCAACAGAACGTTCTCGGATCACTTCAAGAAATTATATTATCTCTCCCAATCCCTGTTTTTCTCTTATTCTGTCCTTTCTTACTATCCCCCTTTTCTGACTCACCCTTACTCTCACTCTATCTCTCTATCTCTCTTCAATCATCTATTTCTTTTCTCTTCTCCTATATTCACTCTCTCTCTCTCACTCTTTGTCTCCTTTCCTTTCCGATTTCTTTTCTCATTCATGTTTTCATGATTTTATACATAATTCTATTATTATTATCATTATTTATTTTGTTTGTTATTTTTTATACCAGGTTTATAAGCGTTCTTTTCACATAGGGGTTGTGCGTTACCTAACGCTTTAAATGAATTCATATAAATGTACATCCAAAGTGAGAAAAGACACATAATCATTTACAATAAAGTACAGACATCGTACTTGGCATTATTTCAATATAATTGCTAATATTATAAGAATCGTTATAATAAGTTTATTTGTTATATACATATCGATGATTTATAGAGATTTCTCAGTTAGATAAATTTGATATAGTCACTGTTGATATCATCACTTAGTCTAGTGATGATATCACGTTTTGTGACGTCACGTCATAATAATTTTTGTGACGTCGCCGCGCGTAAATAATTTATTTTGTGTTTTTTTCTGAAAAAACGTCATCAATTATATATAATAAATAGAATAATCAATTCCTTTGAATAGATATGAAAAATATATCACTCGAATGGGTTGTTATCTGGTTAAAAAAAACTCGTCCTGTGGACTCGTTTTTTAACCAGATAACAACCAATTCTCGTGATATATTGCTCATATCAATCCAAAGTAATTGATTATCCTCTATATAATCATCTTAAAAATGAGTCAAATATTTAACAGATTAATGGCATTTTTAAAAAAAAAGTGATTTAATAGTCATTATTGTTCAAAACACCTTCATACCCCTCCCCCAACAACCCTAATCTGGCCCTGACCCGGACCTGCAATACTGAGCCATGCCGATGCTTGTCCATGACTAAAGATAATGCTGGTGGTAACGAGAGGCCTTATTTGTTTAACTGCTTAGTGTTTCTTTTTTATTGTTAAAGTAATAGACCAGGATCTCTCAATTTTTTGTGTTCTTTGTTTTTTCTTTTTCAACCTTAATCTTATGCTCCATAAAACAAACAAATCACATGTTTCTCAAACGTCAATTTCTCACATGGTAGCAGTTGCCTGAACGCAAATAAATTCGGAGATAAGTAACACAAATCGTATGTGTAAAACAGTATAAAAGGAAGGATTGTGCTTGTCTCTGCCCACATAATGAATAGGGAATACCTTCCCCTTAAGCATACAACTGCCATTGATGCCAAAATGCGCTTTTGAAAACAGTTTGGATCCTGATCAGAAGCTGCGTGACGCGGCATCTGCTTAGGATCCAAACTGTTTGACATCGGTTTTGAAATAACAACAGGCAAACTATTTATTAAACAATATTTTAGGCAACACTACTGAGGCAAACAAGGATATGGAGGTTAAGGAAAAAACATCATGCTACATTTGACATGAAAGAGATAAAAAAAAATAGTGTCTCCATTTTTCAGAGATCTTTATTTTCTATATTGCAATGCATTCAATTTCCATTTTGTGTGGATAAACCTACTGAAAAAAGACAAATTGTATTTACAGTGGAGAATCTGTTATTCTTTCCCGTTTAAACGCAAACGTACGCAAACGCACAGCACTAAAACGTAGAAAAGAACAACTTTTGGACAATTCTGATAATTCTTGTTTATCTTGGTGGCAAACAGTTTGGAGCCTGATCAGACGCCGGGTTACCCGGCGTCTGATCTGGCTCCAAACTGTTTGCACTGCAAATAAACGTTTTAGTGTAAACGCGTTTATATGGAAAGAATAACAGATTCTCCACTGTATAATTATTATTATTATTATTATACCAGATTTATATAGCGCTCTTTTCACACATGGGTTGTGCGTTCAAAAGCGCTTCACGTGAAGTTACACAAATGTACCTACAAACAAGAAAAGACAAAATAACTACAATATGATCTAAAATAAACATGAATAAACATATAAAAAGACAGCCCCCAAAATGGCGATCACATTACTCCCATCAATCAGCAATGAAGCAACCGGCTTCTGATTGTCGACCGATAGAAACAATAGTAGAGCGCCCAAATGCAGGCCGCCGGGAAAAGACAAATAACTACAATTAGATATAAAATAAACATAATAAACGTACAAAAGACAACCCCCAAAACGGCGATCACGTTACCCCATCAATCAAGAGCAACGAAGCAAATGGCTTCTTTATGCGGACTGATAGAAATAACAGTAGAGCGCCCAATGAAGGCCACTAAACATACAGAAGACAGCCCCCAAAACGGCGATTGCACTACCTCAACAATCGAGAGCAACGAAGCAAATGACTTCTTTATGCCGACTGATAGAAATAATAGCAGAACGCCAAATGCAGGCCGCCCAATGTAACATAACTAGGAAAAATAGCATGCGACAATAACTAAAATTTCTATAAGAGACCGAAAACCAGATAATACTCCAGAAACTCCCATTTGGACCCACAACATCTACAGCAAGAACATATCGCATAGGTAGCAGTGTTCTAATAACAAATATTAAAGTAATGTGTTTTCAGATGCTTTTTGAAAACTGCAACTGAGCTTGCATCTCTAATGTCTGATGGTAGACTGTTCCAGAGCTTTGGGGCTGCATGCATGAAACTTCTATCTCCAAACCTCACCAAACGACTCCTCGGTACAACCAGCGATACTGATTTAGTTGCAGACCGCAGCTCTCTTCGAGGTTTATACACGTCAAGCATATTGACAATGTACCTTGGAGAATCATTGCACATGGCTTTGTATGTGAGTGTCAGAATTTTGAATTCAATTCTGTGTTGAACTGGAAGCCAGTGAAGATCCTTCAAGACTGGAGTGATGTGATTGTACCGAGGGGTCCTGGTAATGATGCGGGCTGCTGTATTTTGCACACGCTGTAGTTTGCATAATGAGTTTTGGGGAATCCCATACCGCAGTGAGTTGCAGTAGTCAATTTTTGAAGTGACCAGAGAATTGATCAAGGTCTTTGTAGCTTCTGGAGAAAGGTACTGTCTAATATGACCTATCTGCCGCAGCTGTGAGTAGCCAGACCTGCACACAGCGTTAATGTGCTGTTTCATATCCATTTGGGAATCTAATCTAGCACCAAGATTCTTCACACATACTGATGGTTTGATTTTAGAGTTTCCCACTTGTACGTGAAAATCTCCAGGAACGTTAAACTTTTTTTGAATGAAACAGTATGACCTCAGTTTTGTCAGTGTTCAGCTTCAACATGTTCTGGTGCATCCATGATACTATGTCTTTTAGACACCCTTCGACTTTTGAAAGGGCTTCTTGTTGACAAGATGTGTCTTTAGGCTTAAATGACAAGTATAACTGTGAATCATCTGCATAGAAGTGATGATCCAGCTGATGATTTCTGCAAATTGAGCCGACAGGTTTTGTGTACAAGATGTAGTTCTTCGGCCCAAGGACTGACCCCTGTGGCACACTATATTTCATTTGAACTGGGGCAGATAATTCGCCATCTACCGCGACTGTTTGGTAACGGTCGGTCAGGTATGAGGTCATCCACTTTAGTGGGTTTCCAATAATTTTGAAGTCTTTTTTCAAGGCGATTCAGTAATGTTTCATGATCAATTGTGTCGAATGCGGCAGATAGGTCAAGCATCACCAGAATTGTGATTTCATTCTTATCAAGATATTGCAAGATGTCATTTTGAACTTTTAGAAGAGCAGTTTCTGTAGAGTGATGCTTACGATATGCTGACTGATGTTGTTCATGCAGATTGTTTGTGGTCAAATGGGACTCAATGCGTTTGTCTACTACCTTTTCTAATACTTTTGAGAGAAATGGCAAATTTGATACAGGCCTGTAGTTCTTAAGATCATTTGTATCGAGATCAGGTTTTTTCAAAAGAGGTCTTACATGCGACTTTTTGAATTCTTTTGGAACATACGCAGATTCCAGCGAAGAGTTCACAATTTTTGTTAACGACGGTAGGAGCTCGTCAAGGCATAACTTTAAAAGCCATGTAGGTATTGGGTCGAGTTCACAGGACTTACATGGGGATGCCTTCACAATCTCCCAAATTTCTGCTGCTGTAGCAGAGTCAAAGCTTTCTAAAGAATTCATTGAATGCAACGTTTCTGTGATGACTGGGGTGCATGAATGACAAGTGTGTGGATGATGTACACTAAAAGCAACTTAAGACTGTTAATTAACCTCTTCAATGCCCGAATACAATAGTTACTTGCAAACAGTTTGGATCCCGTAGCGTGGCGTCTAATCAGGATCCCGACTGTTTGACACTCAATTCAATATTTCTTAAGTCAATACAACTAACATTTAAATCTGAGAAATAAAAAGAGACGCCAATTGATGAGAACTGATCATGGCAGTGAAGGGATTAATATGACGTCATGAATACTTTGTGGGAAATCACGTTTTAGAAACGTACAGATGGGAATTCGGTACGACATCATGTGGAACTTCAACAGTACATGTACTTAGTGGGGTTTTTTTTAAAAACATTCACTGCCATGACGGCATCTGCTTAAATAATTTGTTTTATTTCTAAAACTTATATTCAGTTAAAATGGCTGAAGCAATATTGTAATGGGCGTCAGATAGTTTTGAACCTTACCAACCGTTTGATCAGGATCTGAACTATTGCAAATAATCATTGTACTCTGAAAAAAGCTGTGAGGGCGTTTTATCGCATACAGGACTCAAAGGTATTAGACAAAATGATGAACATAAAGAGTATAAAATGCAGATTTATGCCTACTGTCTAATATTCCGAGTAAAACCAATACATATAGAAGCAAAATTAAATCAAGATTAGTAAATCAATTACAAGTATGTCAATTACGATTATGTTAAATAATGATATAAACTCTTAAGCATTCCCCTTCAGAAGTAACCTTTCTGCTCTAACAATGAAAAGCATTGAACAAACTTTGGAGCCAGATGAGACACAGAGTGAAAGATAGCTAATGAATCTCCAAACTACTTGACACTCATTTCATTTTATGAAATGTTAACAATTACAATGACCAGTAATGTTCTACATGTTTTTATTGTGTTTGCGTTAACTTTGTTTAAACGGGAAATAATAAGTAATGTTCTACTTAACTCATTTATGCCTTTTATGCGTCATTTTAATAAAAAAAAAAGTATTTGGGAAGAGTGCTATGTAATGAGTGAAGAATCCTATGCAAACAGTGTAGACCCTACTCAGAGGGTTCCGAATGGAGCCCTCTGAGAAGGGTCTGTGCTATTTGTCAGTTTGTAATATATTAAAGACTAAAACTAAATAATAAACAATGTACTCGATTAATTGGAACCTGGAATTATCCATTTGCAATTCAGGGGAATAATTGGTGAACAAGACAAATGCTGATTGCTATCTAGAATGACAATTACGTATATGGTTTGCCATGATAGCAGTTTAAGACTGCTAATCAATATGACGCAAGCAAACGCTTTAGAGATTTTCAAGATTTATATGATATGCATGCAAAGAGAAGATTATTTATTTGTATCAATAGTTACAGTCCTTCTGAGACGTCACATTGTTTTGTACTGGTTTATGGATAAGGTTTTAGCCACTTGAATGCCACTTGCCGTTATCAATTGTAAACAATTATCGTATCGTCAGCTGTTATTTATCAAATTAGGACTTAATGTCTCGAAAGAAGTGTGTCAGGATAATTAAAAGTCTTCATTACGCGGCGTCTGATCTTGATCCAAACTGTTTGTTAACCCAAAGGAATCGTGACCAGCAGGCAAAGGGTTACGATAAAACAACGGATTTAGATCCAATCGTCAGAATGTTGTAACAAACTGTAAATGTATTGAAAACAAGTATAGAATAGATTTTTGCAGAAATAACGAAAGTCATATCAACCAATGATTACCGAAAACAGAAGTAAATTCTCGTTAAATAAGAGTTGAACAGCCAAGGCAAGAAAAAGAAACTTACTGTTCGAACACCTAGATCTATCATTACAAGGTATTAGTTAAGTCTGTGTCAGTTACATGAACTAGCTAGCCGTAATGGTCAATGACTTTGTACAATTGGTATTGCCAGGGAGAGTATATTGAATAGCTCCTGTTGTAGCGGAAATAACGTTAAACGTGTTATTTCCTATCCCTGTTGGAAAGAAACTGACCGGGAAAACATATGGTTTTGATGATATTGACGACAAAAGAAACATCGTATTTAACAGTTTAGTCTCAGAGTCAATCAGTTTGTGATAATGATCAAATATATTTTACCCACATATATTTCTCTATTTCTATTTATTACTTCTCTCCATCAATACTGATGATTATGAGAATGGACACCTTTTAGGTGCACCATTGGGACTGTACCCGGCCGGACACTTGATCCCGACACCGACGAACCAGTCGTAATGCTAACCCGAAATCCTGAGGGCCAAGGAGAGACGTCATTATATTACTACCAAATTTTAATTATTTGGTTTGACCCGGCCGAGGATTGAACCCGCAACCTCTCGCACTGCAAACGGACGCTCTACCATTGAGCCACGCAGCCGGTATATAGAATATTAAATAACCCAAATAATTTTCCTAAACTCTTTATTCTAACAAATAGCAGATTAACTGTCATGATGTCATCTGCTTTAAATAATTGGCGTCTGTTTTTATTTTTCAAATTTAAATGTTAGTTTTTTTTACTAAAGACAATTTGAAATGAGTGTCAAACAGCTTGGATCTAATTTGGCGGCGTATTTCACCGCATTTGATCAGGATCCAAACTGCTTGCAAATAACGATTAAACTCTGGGTAAAGCAGGGAAGGTACCATAAGCATATGACAACACCGAAGAAGACCTTATTCGAGCAACAATTAGGTTCATGTGCACTGACGCCATGTGTTATTGTACACACAACGCTTTTGTGTATTGAAATATTAGACGATGAAATACAGTAAAACCTCGCTATTACGACCACTAAAACAAATGTTAATTGGCTGTTTAATAGACAGGTGACAGCTTAAAGCAAGGTGACAGTGAAACAGAAAGCTCCTATAGGAGCTTTCTGTTTCACTGTCACTTTGCTTTAAGCGGTCACCTATCGTAAACAGTCTAATAATTAACATAATTTAGTGGTCGCAATAGAGAGGTTTTACTGTATTTATATCAGCAGCATTAATAAAAATGGTTCAAGGCTATCGATAAACATATTTTAATACCATTAGCATTAGATGTAATTAAACTTTAAAGTAGTTCTATATTTACAAGCGTCTAATACAATCAATTATATTTCTTTGACACTTTTGTTTTTGCTGGATTTCCAAAACAATATTGCAAGATATTTTGATATCAGTAGCATTTAAGAAGCAGTGATAAAATGGTACAAGGATATTAAT